>OX439425.1:7500000-8750000 GCA_949319885.1 Mecyna flavalis
ACGCTCAAACTACATCGATTATGACACGTCTTGAAATCAATGGCTCGAAAATAAGATGAGTCTAATGTGACCGCACAATATGTAGCGACGCTGAGTGCCCTAATAGAATAGACCGCAGTGGTCGCTACGTGCCTCTATATTGTTAGCACATAAAGCAATGAAAATCTACCAATACTTTAAAATGTATTTCGGAAAACGGTCAAGTAGCCAATTAGAGTTCCATAGTATGGCAAAGGCACGTATTAAAATCATACTGTAACTTTTAAAGGCCTTTGATGCCCACTGGCCACTTTAGGGTTATTAACAACCACTTAAGTAAATAAAACTACTAATGGTTGCATGATTTATTGACATTAATGATTCTTAGTTTATAATAATATTATGAATTGTTTCCCACATGAATTTATGAAAATACAAGATATCAGTTATGTTGAAGGAGTGGTATTATTAGGGCAATATGACTCTGCCGAAAGTTTTAGACAACATAGCCTTAATTTTTGCAGACGTATTTTTAATTACTAACTTTACAAATAATTTACTAAAATTTTCAATAAAATTAAAAACACACTCAGTTACACATAAGTATGTGCAAGGCATTTCCGAATAAACTCAAATGACTGAAGTTCGTAACATCACGTATAAGTTCGCCCTCGCAGATAAAAACCATCACAATGTCAAACAAAAACAATGGTCACGATTAATGTATTAGCATACAGTGCCCTAAATATAGGAAACGGTAATTTGCAAGGCCGTGTTCTCACGAGTCTCGCCGCGATCACGCTTGTTGCTACCCTGGAGGTTATCCTGCTGAGAGCTCACGTCACGACAAGTAACATCTGTCTACTTGGATTTTTATTTTATGAAAGAAGAGACCAACGGGCAAAGGCTATGCTTGCTGATAGGGGATTGATCTGGTCTTACTTAACTTTTTATTTGTGTTTTTATGCATGGTGACATTTGCGACAATATTTGTGCTGTTCGTCCCCACTGGCGATAATTGGGACGTATTTTTCTCATTTGTCACCAGTGGTGATAAACCAGTTTAACCAGTGGCTACAACTGGGAAAGTAAGTGTTATACGTCACCACTGGCAACAATCGGGAATATTTTTCCCATTTGTCCCCAGTGGTGACAAAGCCAGTGGTGATGAATGGGAATAGACGACAACTCATGGATAGGTACCAGAAAAACAAGGGAAATCGTAAGTGGGTGTAAGCTCCTTTGTTGGTGTACTGGTAGGTTAGGTTATTTGAAACTAAATTTCTAAAAGAGGGGGGATATTTGAAAAAATTGATTACGCGCGGGTGAAACCGCGGGCGGAAGGCTAGTATGAAATATTTGTGAAAACTTCGTTGGCTTTTTTATTTAAATCAGTCATTAACTGAGTTTACAAAATGTTCATTTCAGTCAGTAAATGAGGAGGTTGGTGCGCCAATGCCGTGCGAACTGAGTAATGATCGCAAAGGTTAAGCCAATTCTGTGCGCCTTGCTCCCGGGAGCGTGACTGCAGACAATTAGAAACATTTCCCGAGCTTTAGGTAAGCCGCGTTGGTCTCGTACGCGACAACGCAACATTAGTAAGACAAAAAAAATTGAACCCATTCTGGTTAAATGAATTAGAGAGTGCCAAACAAAAGCCTCCTTAACGGGCAGAGCCTAGAAAACAACTCTAATTGCAGCTGAATATTTATAAGATTTCGGGTTTAATGTCGGTCCTGAAAATCGCAATCGAAGTTTTTAAGACAACAAGAATGTCATAACAACCGCAGCAACGCAATTATTTTTACGGTCACTAAACAATCACTGTAAACTATTGTGGCCCATCCATAGTGCCTTTTACATTTCATTTAAAGATATTTCCCTTCAGCGATGTATAACGAGATAGCGTTATTCTCTGTGGTCGCATCGTAAGCCGCACTTATCTGACAGCTGTGACGTCGCTGGCACGGTTTTTGTATGCGCCCGCGCCATTCGTGATCGGATCTCTGTCAGTGCGGTAAATGTTACGTGGTGCAATGCATATGCCTCTTTTTATTACGCTATATAACATACAAGTATTCTTCTTCAACTTCTGTAACTTGTGAATTTTTTGATTCCAAGTGCAAACGATGTTGAATAACGCCTCAAATTTTATGAAAAATAAGTTATTCGGAAAATAGTTAAAAAAAATTTTAGGTATACTGTGACTGTTGAACATCCTTACCATTTGTGTCCATTGATCAAGTATTATGCATATAATAAATAATTTAGAAAATTATATTATGTATATGCATAGAATAAATACGATGTTATGTATGTTCGGTCTTTATGTCAATTTGTATTTTTAACGTACCACGTACCTATCTCGCCATTTGGCTTTGTTGCATGAGTCACGGTTGCAGAAGAAGCAAAATTAAGATTATAAATTAATATAGTGAAAGGCAAACTTTACACTAAGTTTGCCTTCCTACCATTCCAAAGAAGCCTTTACCGAATTAATATTAACAAAAAATATACTATATAAAACCTTTGTAGGCTACCAATTAGGATTATTTAATAAGAAAAATAATTAATGATTCCGTAGCTTATTCTACTTTAAAGATATGCGTAACCCTGGGTTGCCTAATGAAGTTAAAATAATGGACGTGACCAATTAATATAATAGTTTAAGAGAGGTTCATAGAACCTAGAGCGATTTTCTTTGTCTGTAATCATCTAAAGTAAGCGATTGCGACAAGGCAGTTGGTGCAATTTCCTCACAAACTGTTTTATAATCACAATAAGTGCGCGACATCCTTACAACAACAGCAGAAAACTTTTTACTGAATATGGTGTTTATAGAACATACTGAAATGCATACCTACCTTTTGACCGCCTTCGTGGTGCAGGGGCTAAGCCGTTCAGGAATAAAAACCCGTAAGTCGTGGGTTCGATTCTCGCCTTGGGTCTGGTTAGTGGTAGGGCTTTTTCAGAGTCTGACTGGCTAGCTACCACGGATGAAATCTGCCGCCATATGCTCTGGCTGTGTTCCGGGAATATTAATGTGGGAGCCAGTATGTAGGTACACTTAAAATCAGGCTCAAGCTCGAAGATCAGATGAGCCTATAGTCTGGCACCATATTGAGTGTAGCTGGTTAAGTGTCCCTCAACGGAAAAGGCCGCATACAGGTGGGCTGCGTGCCTGTTGTCTTTACTATAAACATATTTAGCAATTTGGTGGTGTGTCCTATAAATAGAGCGTCATGGGTCAAGTCATGAAACAGATATAGACATGCACAATGGTGTTTGAGTCGTATAAATCAGTCAAGTTTGTAGGTTAGGGGCGCCTGAGGTGGTTCCGATACCCTTTTATTTTTGTTGATACCCTTACCTAACTTTGCGATCAGATCTGGTAAAAAATAATTTATGTAGGTATTATTTACCTAGACGCATTCATAACCATCCAGACTGCTACGGATAGCATCCGGTCATCTGCCTTTCACGCCCAACCCATCTCATTTAAATGATTATGACTAGATTATGCTATGCAAAACGTATCGTTTACATAATTAATTATAAGCTCCTGAACTATTAATTAGCGAAACTAGGTCATGTATGACAGTAGCAAAATATACCTAGTTAAACAATTTTTAAATGACCTTTATCATCATAAGTAATCATAACGTATACTTGCAAGGCGTATATGGAATATTACGAATAGTAAGTAATTAAACTTCAATAATATTATCTTATTTTATTGTTGTTGATTATATATCGATGGAAGGGGGTCTTGATATTACTAAGAGATAATTCTCGGCAAACAATCGTTTTCCTCTCCATTCTCTATGAGAATAATAAATTAGAACTTTATAATCATTGACCCTGGCCGTCATAAATATTTGTGTATGAATATGTGCACAATTTTACAGCAAACTCGCATAAAGCGATTAAATCGGTGTCGCTGCTCACAAGACAATTATAATTTACATAACAAAGATAAGATTTTATTACTAGAAGGAAATATACATATTTTAACATAAATGCTAAACACCGTTATCGATTCATCGCCCTCCGCATAGCATTCAGGTTTTGTGCATGCAACTTTAAATAATTAAACGATACCCATAAATATATAAAAACATGTCATTAGTAGAGAAATTGGTGAATTTTTATTAATATTGTCGTTTCGAACGCGAACGTCGTGTCGAATGTCCCTCCATTGCAATCTACAAACGTTCATAGCGTTTATTTCTATCACGGAAGTAGGTGTGGGCAAATTCAATTAAAACGGCATATGGCCACTGCCTGGATTATTTTTAGATATGTAAATGAACACTATTAATATAATTATGTATCTACAAGCAAATTAAAGAAAATATTGTATAGTCTATTTAGAATGAAACGAGCCGTATAAGAAAGAAATGGCAAGATTTTCGTAAATTTTAAAATTTGGCGTATCTTATCCCATTTTCGTATATTATAATGGTCGTGGCTTAAACACGAATGCTGATGAGGATTCACTCCTTCGAACTATTTTTTTTTTAAATCTGTACTTTTCCAGATCCTAGAATAGACCCATAATTCTAGAGGTCATTGCACGCCATTCAAGCCATTAGACGAGGTTGTCTAATTCTGTCTAGTGTTGCGGTTGTTCATTTCTTTGATTTATTGGTCGGCGATTGCGAGTGCAGATATAATGTCCACACGACGTTACATATTCCGACCTTAGAGGCGTGCAAGCGGCAGATAATGCACATATTACGCGTGCATTATCTGTCGGTAAGGGCGGTGCCACACTGACGGATTGCAAGCGTTTTTAAAGCGGGGCGGTTGCGCACCTAACACGTTGCGGACAGTCGATTGGTTTTACTTTTCTTGGGCCTTCGAAGTAATAAAGCTAAAATCAGTATTTCCTTGTCGAAATCGATTCTGCTAACTAACTCTTACTGGCAGCGGAAACGTTGTCGGCTGTCGCACACACGCGGCGTGTTCGCTGCGAGGCGGCCGCTAGGTACGCTTTAGAAACGCATTGAATAGTCTTTAACAACGAGTTTTTATGTATAGAGTATTTGACAACGAGTATTTAGATGGATAAAATTTTAAAATATGTTTTGTATTTTCGGAGATATAGTTCTACAGGCAGGTGACGTCATCTGCCTGTAGCATCATACACGCGCTCAATAAAATGTTGTTTTAGGAGACAGATACAAGTACTGGAAATTCATTGCTTTGTAATTCAATTTACCTAAATTTTAACCGATTCTAAATATTTTTTCAATAATTTTGTGTGTGTTGTATTATTGTACCTACCTTTTTCATTATTCATGAAATATGATAATGTAACTACTTCAAAATACCCTATTCATCAGTGAGGGCTGGCTAATAGACACAAAGCTGCTAGAACCAGCTCGTCCCAATAGGGTGGAAAAGGGAAACCGGGGGAATTTAGTTTGTAATGACACGCTTTAGTCACGAGTCCCACAAACGGCCGCAAGTCTACCCAGCCTGCGCTTATGGTAAACGCATTCTCCACCAAAAGAAAATCGTCAGTGTGGCACCGCTCTAAGACCTACGGCCGGGCGACTGCGCTGGGTGGAGTCGAGTGGAACGGAACCGAGTGGAGGTCAGTCCCGCGTTTAAGGCTCGTTTATCAAACGCGCCTGTGCGCCCGCGCAAGGTCTTTGCTACAGCGTTGCCAGAATGTTACTTTTGTCACATTTTACGTTAATTTTGACACTGTCATGTAACACGACTTAAAACGTGACTTATGTGTTACTTTTACGATGAAACAAAAAATAAGTAATAATCGCAACAAAAAAGTTTTCGTCGTTAATAAAGCACGAGTCTTGCAGTAAAAAAAAGTTACAGTAGTTGATCTCTTTTTGCTTGCTTTCCGGTTGTTGGCAAGGTAAATTTTACTTTTGCTATGACAATGTGAGTGTTTAGCACTCTATGTGTCATTTCAATATCTGCCACTGATAACACTGCTTTGCAAGTACTGCACTTCAGCGCACCGTTCGTTGGTTTGGTTGATATCAATAAGAAAATGAAATGGTTTTGATCGCAGCTTCACATACGTAAGACCAATTGATGCAAATCTCTATCGAAACTACAAAAAATATTTGAAACTCGATTTCCGATAGATAGACTCCCTAAAGGTAATCCACTTAAACATTAATATTTATTTTACTCAAAGTTTTAGCTGACCCCTGCTACCTATTAAAACCGTGTTGTGTCGCAAAAGGACATTTTTCTTTTGTTGCCTTAACTTTAATGCCTAAATGCAGTTGAAAATGTGTTTCTTACATAAAAGTCCGGACACTAAGTCAAATGCATTATTATGAGCGTTTTGGCAATATGCGTGGGAAATAACTATAGAGAAAGGTGTTCAGTATACACCATACCTAATCATTGGTACTTTTAGGAATCTTCTCATTCACACATCTTCAAACACAAAACCTGCCCTTTTTTAATACCTTGCGTTTGCCCGTAGCTTTGCCCGCGTGGACTATGCGTAGTTTTTATTTTTATCGGGATCAAAAACAGTCTATGGCACTAGCCAGCTCACAAAGTAACCTACTAAAAATTACTTGTACATATAATATCCCCTTATTCCATAGGGACTGAACACTCTCAGTGTCCTTTTAGATCTAGTCTGTCTGTAACAATTATTATAATTTTCATCGAAATGTGTCCATAATTAGTTGTGTAGCGTAAAAGACAGACAGACTTTCGTTTATAATATTATCCAATCTATATTGGACGTTCATTAACCAGTTAAAAAATATAGAGCAACGCGGAAGTTTAATAATTTGAATGGACGATTACCGATTTATGATTACACACTGACGATGAAATTGATTGATTATTGAAGTACCTATACTACGTGTATTATAGTATCCGTGAACTATGAGTTAAATAACAACAAGTCAAGTCAGAGATTCTCAAATATTTTTCACTTTTAGATCAGAGGTGAGGGGCACAAGTATTGTCTTGTAATGTCAAATAAAGTAACTTCTAATAATTCTAATATTTACTGCTTAGAACAAAGTAAATTATGAAATTGTGATTTGCCAATATTTTAAATTTCGGGTACAGGAAGCTATCTATCACTTTGAGAAAATATTTCAAATGCAATAAACTTTCTGACATGCATATTAAGTCAAATTAATAAGTATTTAAATGGTCATACATATAACAGATGTTATGTTTAGTAACTATTACGAATATCTTTATTTGCTAGGTTGCGATGTCGTTGATTATATAATTTATTGTTAATAATAGTTATTATGAAGTCACTGAACTGCTGTCATAAAAAAACAAGAAACTTGAAACAACATCTGCTATTCTAACGAGATAATAATATAGAAACGACGATCAATGAAAGTAGTAGGACAAAACTTGTTTTGAATTGTTATGTTTTAAAATGTGTACGTATGTACGTTTAGGTACAAGTGTCTCTGTCAAAGATGCAAATGGATCGACGTGTAAACTACATAGTAATATATATAGTATTTGTTAAATACTAAATTAGAGTAGATATCATCATCATTATTCAGCTGTTTGGTTTCTAGTTTTTTTGAGTTGGTGCAAGATTTACATAATATATTTTTGTATGTTGTCATATAGAGTGACTATCTCTCTCTCTTATCTATAATTTAAGTTTTCTCACAAACCTAACGACTTGAGGGCAGTCTGCATAGGTCGGGATTACTCGAGATTAACTCCATTTGATGGTTTGAAATTGATTCGCTTCATACTGTACATTTACCAGAAAAGATAGTGCTACTATGTAACATGTGGAAGTCAAAATATTGCCATTACAATAATATGTACCATATTGATTGTTAGCTACACATAGTACAGTCTCGCAGAAGACGTGCCTACCAAGTTAACATCATTCAAGTAATATTTTGATGTTGGTAATAAAAAGCACATCTGAAGTCTTTGAGTCATGCTCATGGTACCAGAAAATTAATACTTATTTATGTTTAATTGAGAATAACTTGAGTATTAATTTTAGATGTATATGACGGTTTTAATGATAAATAAGTATTATCTCTTAGCTAATTACGAAGAGATAAAATAAAATATCCTTTGATTAAGCGATCGTGTAAGTTTGTTTAAGAAATACTAAGTTAATTTAATTATGAAATCATTTACAATCAAATAATTTGTCTCAGTTTTATAACGTGTTTTAAATATTGTATCATGATGCTTCTTCAAGACGGAGAATTCAATATTATAGTGTGTTTCATGTTTCTTTTGATATTTATTACAAGTGTCACCAAATTTCAAACTTATCCGCTACTAGAAAGTTAAATTTATAAATAAAGTATACGGTACATAATAAATAGTATTTCAGGTCATTACAAACAACGTTCATGAACGAACACTTGGTCGTTTTGTGCATGGAGCGAACGAATCAAATGCGTCGTCGAATAAGGAATGAACGTTTTGCTAGTTACGTGCAAAAGTCCAAATGCAAGCTTAACGATACGACATTCTTAATATGAACCGGGTACGCAATGTTTCGGAAAGAGCGCGGACGCGAGCGCGCGTTTCGCAACGACCGCGCCACTCAGATAAATCGATCACTATCTACTCGTTAACATACCCACGACTACTGTTTAATGCTCCAGACCACCTGAATTCGCCCGTCTACGCAACACCTTTGTTCAATTTCTAACGAAATTCAAACTATCTCAACACACATGTTACACATTCGACCAACTATTTCCCTAACCGAAAGAAAAGAATACGACAAAAAGCAAAGCAATTAACTTATGTATGCTCCGTAAAATGAACGTTCTTTAATAAGAATTCTAGATTGTAAAATGTTTCTTGGTCCGATTCCTTCTGTGGTCACAACCTAACGAGAAAAATGCTGTAAGCAACGGCTGAGGCAATTAAATACTTAAGCGGTAAATAGGCAATAATTTCCGAACCAGAATTTCATAAGATCGTTTTGTTGGATATGAAATCAATAACCATGTTAAGAGAATTAATGATTTTCTAAAAAACCGTAATTATTAGTCAGTGATATATTGGGTTAATCAATTCTAATGAATGGTTTTTAAAAGCAGCCTTCGACACATGATCGTCATATTAGGCGTGGAACATGGATTTCTATATTTTATTCCCTTGGAACGCGTAATGGTGCGTCTATGCTTACGAAGCGAACACGAGCGGCGCACGAGCGGAGCACGAGCCGATCCAAAATTCGTGTACTGTGGACGGACTTGGAGCCTCGAACGAGCGCGCTTCGAGCATTCGTTTCGTGCTCGACTGTGCTCCGCCCGTAGACAGAGAAAACTATAGACAAATTGCATACAAATTGATAGTATCTATCGCATTCACACAAGAAAAAGAGGGCGATACGGATAGACCACGTAAAAGAAAGAGATAGAACTACACAATTTTTTGTCTCGCACCGCGTGCCGGTTTTTCGATATTTAGGCTGAAACTATGTTCGAGGAGAGATCGTCGTAGGCTCGTGGCAGGCTCGTAAGTGCGTCCACACTTGTCACGCGAGCAGAACGGTTCGACTCGTGCTCCGCTCGTGCGCCGCTCGTGCTCGCTTCGTAAGCATAGACGCACCATAAAGTATTCGTGGGTTCAATTTTGTATTTGCCAGTATTCTATTAATTCGTGTTTCTGATAAAGTTTAGTATTTTGTTTGGATAGCGCTATGCTACGAGTACTTAACCGATTTACATTACAGTAATATATTATAATAGTACATTATAGGTATGTACATCAGAATAACGCATACAAGGTTACAACATATGTATATGCGGTCGAAGCCTATGATGGAGCCTAGGCCACTAGTATGCATATAACAGAAGGCTTAAAATATTCCAAAAAATAATTTATGATAAAACCACCAAAACCCTTGTGACTTTTACAAATTACATCCAAATTAGAAATGAGCCTTATGAAGAGATAAGATATGATGAAACTTACGAATTAATTTATAGCCAAAGAACCATTCACATAAAGAACATGAGTACAGAAAAAGCAAATTCAAAGTGTTATATTAGGTATTTAATAACTCAGAATAATTACTATTTCCTTATTAAATATTTTACTATGCATAAAATAAGATAAGAAGTTGTGATGACACTATTAATTATTGACAATCTAATAAAGAAATGGTTAACTAGCAATAAAAATTCTAAGTGATATCAAATTATGAGCAATCCAGCATATTGCAAAAACTTAAATAATTGTACAGGTCTCGCGGACGCAGTTACATGTATCAATTTTATTAAGCAAACATATAATTATGACCCACAATTGTAGAGAAAATATATTGATATCAAGTCACACATTACGTAAGTAATGGAGACAAAAAGTTCAACGTCCTATTTAAATAAGAAAACCACTTTTTAAAACCGGTTCTTTGACTTGATTTTGGACAAGCAAAATACAAATTAATGCTATAAGTTGTATTTACTAATAAAGCATGACCCACACGTGAATGCGGTTTTCATAATAGGTACGCCTTTAGATTCTGTAACCAGTACCTGTTTGTGCCATTCATTCACTTGGCAGAAGACAGATTGCTCTTGAATATAATATGATGATAGATTATAAAAGCTAATACTACATTGAGATCAGTGTTATTTATGGTGTGGGTACGTACAAAAACGTGATCTACGAAATAATTTCTTCTTTTGCTATTTTTCTTCTGAAGATCATAAAATATTACGGTACGCTATTCGGATCGAAATTAAAACCAACAGTCGCGAGATATTTAACCTCATGCTGGTCATCACAAGAAGTGAAGTAATATGGCACTGATACCAATCCATGACCCAGCTTCGTCCTAATATTGAGTTAATTACGTGTTAATTGCGATCCGATTGCATAGAGCTAGCTCGATATAGTCCATAACTTCGACGCATTTATTTATGAGAAATGAAAAAGGGAACTTCCAATTATGTTAGAGTATAATTTATAAACTTTGGAATTGTTTACGAACTGGAAGTGATATAAGGGGAAGTGTTACAAAAAATTAGCTACACCTCGAACACATAATTCATTGTTTCATCAATCGATTTAAATGTCGTTTCCTATTACATACTGTAATGTCTGTTAAGTAGCAGAGGTAAATACAGCCTGCCGTTTACCGTATGCAGGATGCAATTACGTCAGGATGATGCACTGCGTTGCAATCACTGCACAACACGTGCGTTTGCAGCTTTATTGGAGTTAAAGGTGCATTATTGCTCTGAAGCGACCGTGAACTAAAATAAGCTTATTATGTTTACTTAGCTATATTTTAAAAAGGGCCACTTTATACTTAGGCATTAATCTAAATCAAGTCTTCCTACTCGAGTTTTCAGCTACTACGGCCAGTCAATACGAGGCATAGGGTTGTTTGTTGTTTTACACCGTCAACTTCCAGGCTCCGGACTATGATTATTGGTCCGAGCCGGGCCATAATGTGTATAATATTTATCTCTAGCTTTAAATACGTAGATATCTACATATATATAAAAGAAAGTGATGTCCGTTACACTATTTATAACTCAAGAACGGATGAACCGATTTGGCTGAAAATTGGTGGACAGGTAGCTTAGAACCAGGAGACGGACATAGGATACTTTGATGGGGAAGGGGGGGATAGGATGGGGGAGGGGGGGGGGGGGGGTTGTTGTAAAAGGAAATTACGCGCGGGTGAAACCGCGAGGGCGACCGCTAGTATTTTATATTTAGGTCATTGCACAGGTCGCTCGAGCCAAGTCTGAGGGTCACCTAGTTTCTCGGGTAGCCTTCCCTAGGCACCACCCTGACTTGAGGCCTCTCAAGTCGAGGTACCCGGGGATGGGCTGGTCAATAGCCACAAGGCTAGCACCGGCTCGTCCTAATTGGGTGTGAAGGAGAAACCGGGGGAGTTGAGTGGACGCTCCAGTCGCGTGAGTGCGTGGACTAGGTACAAGTAATTTCTCA
The DNA here is from genome assembly GCA_949319885.1 of Mecyna flavalis. Taxonomy (NCBI): domain Eukaryota; kingdom Metazoa; phylum Arthropoda; class Insecta; order Lepidoptera; family Crambidae; genus Mecyna; species Mecyna flavalis. The sequence goes on from OX439425.1 coordinate 7,511,917, forward strand.
GTGTCCGCATAGATAGTCGAGACTTTTGATCCATGATTGATTTCTTTAACTGGTAGACTGATAGGTTTTTAACATCTTTTATATATTTTATTATGTTATTATAGGTGTGGATATGAGAGTAAGGGGGAAGTCGCTTAGCGAAATTCAAACGAAACACAGGTACGGCGTGAGGACCAACTAGAATAATCTGGAGAGTTTAGTACCATTTTGTGGGTCGAGGACACTACTTTGGTAATGTAAAGCTGCCGAACCCGGAGAAGATCACACTCCTTGTACAGTTCGTTTGTGGGAAACCTGAAGGGCTTATTTAGCATATTTTTGGTACCTTCGTTGTTTCTGACACTCATACATAACACAAGTGCTTTAGCTACTTACTTTCGGGTCAGATTAATATATGTGATGTTGTCCAATATTTATTATAAAATAAAATAATTAACACTATATATAATTATATGCACCATAAATACGCAACGGAATCATCCATCGGAACTAACTAAAATATTATTGCAACTGATGTCATAATTTTTATTCCGTCAGAGGTGAACGATCTTCTAGAAATATGTAAAATGGGGACGTTCCGACTAATTTAGAGGACACACATATAAACTAAACAGGTCCTGTGGAATTTTTAAAATAGAGATGTCTGTGTTGAGAGACGAATGAAGCAGTCGTCGGCGCATTCCACTCTACCTGCACCTGTAGTTACGCGAAAAGTTCGCTAGTAGACCGCAGCCCTTTCCCTCCGGTGAAAGTCCTCGGACATTTGCCGAAACGCCCGGTTTCATAATGTTCCGTCCGTTTCGCAATAATAAATACCGGGAAAGGTATTTTATCAAGTGCCGTAACGAGGCTAGTGTCGGCGAGTGGTCATTTCAGTAATTTTCTTTGACTCGCGAATTTCTCGGACAATATTATTGTGTCTTTTTGTGTCTCAGTCGAGTTTTTGCTAACCGCCTTGACCGAGTAAGGCACGGCCCTGCACTATCTTGTAAAGACATAAAATAAGTCTCTCCTCTATTGTTCACATTTTTTCTCAAACAAGAGCGGAAGGTATAAAGTCTTGTTGGGGTAATTAAAGATCCAATTAGTGAGCCCGAGAGGACCAGCATTGCATTGTAACATTTTCTAATAGCAAGGAGTATTGTATTCATTCTTCAATTACGTACGCTTATAAAATGGCTGTTTGTGTTTATTGATATGAACGGAACCTTTAATTACAACATTACAACAAGACTACTACAAATACGGATGCAAAATGCAACTCCTGGATATGATATCGAAAAACTATTTGTAGTACTAGATAGGTACCTATTATGATGATGATTAACCACTCAATCCCGAACCGGCACTCGGGTGCCGCGTAACAATAAATTTTCTATTGTGTCTGGTAATCCGGGGCTCGAAAGATTAATATTTAATATTTAAGTGAATACAATATGAAACATATCTACGAATTCTATCCTACTGCATTATGCAATTCACCCAACTTAGAAACACCATAAAAGCCGCTAACGAATGCGCCTTACCTCTTACCGCTTGGACACTTACAGCGAAAAGGCCGCCCTCACATGCTTATTTGTGCCCCACTTCCTTACCGCTATTGACCAAACGTAAATTTCTCATCCATATACACAAAAGCTGTCAATCACAAATCAGACAAAAGAGAAAGAGCACGTCAACAAACAAGAAATTTGCTCACTTTCGATGGTGGGTAAAACACAGTGTGGAACAAGTACCTACCTACAAGTTTAAAGCGACTTTAGCGACTTGTGTAGCAATTAACCTTCTTGCTATAATGGTTTCTTTTGTAAATTGACCGCCATGCGTCCGCTGATTTTATTATAATGTAAACAATTAAATCCCGTGATAACGACTCGGTACATTGACTATACTAAACTACTACTATGTTTTTTACTTTTAAAACTTTATTGACCACATAAATTTTGTACAAAAGGCGGACTTAACGCTAAAAGCATTCTCTACCAGTCAACCTTTGGTAAAAACGAAATGCTTAATAGATGGTTTCTCTTGTTACTATCATCACTCATCGAGTGTTTTTTTACTTAATTACAAATATTTTTTCTGGCCCACAAGGAAAAATTAGTTCTAGCTTCCGAATGGGTGGCTCAAACTATTTTTTCTTTGTGGGATACAAACATACTCAAAACATTTAATGCTTATTTGACCTCTCTTTGAAAGTTCCGCATGTTGAGTTTTTTTTTTTTGAGTGTCACGGTAAACATGTTATATGCCATATGAAGATAATGAAATGCGTATACGAGTACTGTCTCAAACAAATTAACAATTGTTAGGGTACCTACCTACATACCCGCGCACCAGGGTACAGCAGGCTGTGATTGACAACAAAATACCTACGGCTTATGTGAACGCTTACATATTCAAGATTATTTATTCGGTCGTCCCGATTTAATGGTCTGTGTCTAAAAATAGAAAGATTAGAACGAGCGGCGGACCACCTTGTTACATTTTCTACAATCGTGTGGCCGCCTCGCCTAATAGCGCTCGTAATAAAATAAAAGTTAAGAGGTCGATTAGCAATATTAGCATCGATCTAGGTCACTATCGAGCGTTTATTTTGTCATGACTAGCTTTTACAAACAAAACTTTTATTTATCATTATTGTTATTTTTTTATCAATCAAAACCGGTCTTATGAGTAAGTATATTGCATGATTCTTCATTTCCTAATACATTCAATTAAAATTTTACGAAATGAATATTTTTGTGTGGTGGCCAAGGGGTGCACTAAGATCGCGAGGCAGACCATCGGCCCGCTGGTCGGATGACATAGTCAGGTCAGTCAGGTTCACCGGTGTCAATTGGATGAATCTTGCACAAGACCGTAACAGTTGGCGTGACAAAGAGGAGGCCTATACTCACAGTTGGTGGATACGGGCTGATTAGATAGATAGATAGTATATTTTTTAAACACTTATATCAAAGTGTACATAGCTTGGTCACTAAAATCATAACTTAGTAAGTTCATGTGTTTTTTCTAATGTGAAGTGTGTTATAAATTCCAATACTTTACTTACAAAAATTGCTGGTTGAATGTGGGAATAAGTACGCAATTTTTTTTGAAAAGATAAACGTAACGTTTCGTGCAAACATAATAAAATTCAATTACCTAATTATAAGCCTTTTGATTATGCAAAAAACTCAAAAGAGATATCTAAAATGCCTTATAGCTAGTGTTGTGCCGTTCTCGAGAACGTTCTCCCACCTGAGAATATTGCCGGGAACGCTCCCGGCAACGTTCTCCGAAGTGAGAATGGTTGAGAATCATTTTTATAAAATGGAAAGAACCAACCTTTCTTAATTTAAATAGTATCAAATAAGGTCGACAGATCATTGTGTATAATACAATACAGTCTATTTGCAGTAAAATACTATATTCCCAGTGTTCTCGAGAATATTCTCGGGAACTTTCTCGGCAATATTCTCAGCATTACTGCACCTATAATATTTTTTTGTGAAATATTATTTTATTGATAATGGACTATGACAGCATTTTCTTTTTATACGTAATTAGATAATAAACAGTTAAATTGTTCGTTTACTGACATGAAATATAATAAATTTTGTATAGTAGAATGGTCATAATGAAACAAATTTTAGCAATCAACTCTGTTTAAGTAATTTGACAAGATAACATCAACTTCAGGACTGCAATATTGACTAAGAACGACTGAGTGAACGCTCTGAAATCAGAATTTAAAAAATTAAAAAGATAATTCAGTCTTATTAAGTGAAATTAACCGACTGATTGGAAAATATCAACTTAGAACTAAGGGCTCTTTCAAATTAGACGTACCGGGAACTCTCGACAGCAATACGTCAACCGTACTGTTACCGCACCGCGTGTTATGTATTGTTACGACGATACCCGGCAACGGAGCATGCACGTGAAAACGGACCTACTTTCTCTACGCAATAAGGTTCATTCTCGCGCGCGCTCGTCTGCTTGTTTACATCCGCGGGCGCTTGTTTAGATCCGAAGAATTATCCTGTTCGATCGCGTGCGATCGCGCGGTTTTGCGAATGATCCAAGAAATTAATAGAGCGGCCGCGCTGGGTGTAAATAGAGAGTGAGCGACGCTGCCTCAAGTATTAATTCTTCGGAAAGCGATCAGTGCGAACTATCCTGCGACGTTTGAAGTGAACAGCGTTTACGAGTGTTAGTTTAGAATTGTCCACGTGGATTGTAAAGTGTTAAGTTGTGTTAAAGTTGTGTATTTAAGCTTAGTGGTTTAAAATAAATAATTGTCTTTTCGTAACCGGCATTTAATTGAATTAACGTACCCCGTACCCGCAACAGTATGAAAAATAACGACCGTCCGTACGCGGTACGGCAATTGCGTGGCTACCGTACCGCACGGCAGCCTTCCGACACAAAACGTCCAATTTGAAAGAGCCCTTAACATCTAAAAATCAACAACAATATTATAATTAACAATATTTAACGACCATAAAATATAATGACCACTCTGAAATGTGATTATAAAAAATAAACACTGAGATCGGTTTTAGTCTATAATAAGAGGATCTTCATGATGTAATGGTTCTTCTTGAATATCCTGAAACTCATCAAAATCAAAAGTTTTCAGGGATTCAAGCATAGATTCTTCATGTTCAGAGTCACTTTCGTGGTTTGCTGAGGTGGCTGACGATTGAATTGTAGAAGACGATGATTGATGAATCTGTGTTCGGGTCTTATTTGAGGAATTAGCCATTAGGAGTTTTATTCATAAGCTTCCAATTATGCGCCATGTTACATCGTTTTCCAGCTCTATCAGTCTTTAGTTTGTGTCTGGCTATGTATATTAGAAACTGTCAAAAACTCTTTTCCAAAGTTGCCGAAGTTGATGGTATGGATAAAATTTTCAGAGCAGGTCTCCCCAAATCTGAGTTTGGAAAAAATAAATTTCACCAAGACCAAGGTTGAATCGTGTAACACGCTGATTCATAAAGAAAAGTTTTATAATAAATGCCAGTTTGTCCTTTATAATTTGCTAAATCTTCAAGGATTCTTAGTCCTTTTGTCTCGTATCCACACTGTGCAATATTCATTATTGCCTGGCATCCTTCGGGATTCGCATTAGCAGGTAAAGTTGTACCTTGTTACCAGGGTCCAAAATAGTGGCCGCAAAATGAACTGATTTAATGCATTGTCTTTTCTTTGTGTAAACTTAGCCAATAATAAAACATGGAAACACTGTACATAATTATATCAGCTATAAATATACAAAAATATCAAATTATAAATTAAAATTTTATTGAGAACGTTGAGAATATTCCCGGGAGCGTTCTAGCTTCTCGAGAATATTCTCACTGGCAATATTGCCGGGAACGAGAAAGTTCTCAGCGGCACATCACTACTTATAGCCCATTATTTAATCTTTTTTCGAATGTTACGTTCTTTTGTAAATCTATCAAATTAATAGATATAGAATATCATCTTACAAACTGATGAAATAATGCAAATTAACTAAATATGTAAATATTTTTTAGAAAGTCAAGCTTCGTAATTATTTCGAAACTAATGGCATATTCATAATTCAACTAAGTGCGACTATATCAAAACTAGATCCAATAAATTTTATATCGACCGAATAATTTTGAAAATAGGGAGTCTTTTTTTATTAAATATTTAAGTACTAATTTCACAACTAAGAATTTACGGGAATGTAATTAAAAAGTGGTCCAATGAAAATCACAGCGCTGATATAAAAAAACATTCTTTTTTTATTTTTGAGCTTCTGCCAAACTATTAAAGTAATATATAATCAAACTATAGACAAGTAGGTACGAGTTCTACTTGTGTTATTATTACTTGAAGCTCTGTTGCCTGTATAGTTACTAATTTATGTACAAAATACAATCATCAAAATTGTCCTCAAACCAGGTCTTATCAAGAGCAAAGAAGATAAACATATTGTGAATATAAATAATTGTCTTTAAGAGCACACGTGAATTCGACAACTAAACCAATAACATTCACAATCAAGGTCTACAAAACCTCTAGAAGCAGTGTTTATCAGTAGCTTTATTTAATATGTATTAACTACATAGTAGGTTACTCTGTTTATTGCAAAGTCAATATTATATAGGTATGAAAATATTCATAAAATGTAAACAAAGAAAACTTTTCATGGAGTAAATAATTTCAGTGCAATAGGTTACTTTAAGTCTATAAAAAAGTAATTTCGAGTAAGTATACATTGATAATTAATAATAACCTGCACATAATTATCTATTTTCTCATTAACTACGGTATTGATCCTACACATTTCAAACTGAAGAGGAAAACCAGTCATATCACTAAATTTCATTCCATTAGAGTTCATATTTTCATTCTCTCATTTAAACTATTAAATAATAATAATAACTATTAAATAATCTTATTAATTAAGTCTTAAACAGCCTCTTCGAATCCATTAGCGAAAGGCTCAAACTTACCACGTATTTAACACACATCCCACGGATCCATAATAAATATTGTGATTATAATTATAATCTTGATATTTGTATAAAGGAAAAAAAGGCTTCTCAAGTTTGTATTGGTCAGTCGTTACCAATATATCGTGTTTAACTAGAACACACTCACATTAATACACATACTTACTTACTCCTATGGCTCAGCGACCCGAAGTGTGTCTTGGCCTCCAGAATGAGAGCACGCCACCTTTCCCGATCTTTAGCAGTTTGGCGCCAATCCCCAGCCCGAAGTTCACGGAGATCTGACTCGACTCCGTCTATCCAACGGTATCTGGGGCGGCCAACCGGACGTCGGCCTTGTGGTTTGGCAAGGTATGCTCTGTACACACCACGATCTTCACCCATTCTCTCTAGGTGACCCAGCCATCGGAGTCTGTGCCCTTTCGTCTCTCCAATAATATCTGGGTCAGCCAGAAGTTGTTGTAATTCGGCGTTTTTCCTTACTCTCCAGCTTCCATCAGAGGATCTCATGGGACCGAACATCTTGCGCAGTATCTTTCTTTCCGCTACCAAGAGTTTTTGTTCTTCCTTAAGTGTTAGTGTCCAAGCTTCGCATCCGTACATTAGAATAGGTCTAATCACTGTCTTGTAGATGTTGATCTTAGTTTTCCTGCTCAGAAGCTTGGACACCAACACCTTATGTAAGGCAGCGCTACAACGCAGAGCATTTTGGATGCGGATGTCGATTTCCTCCTGACGTGTGTTTGTATCGGTGATCGTGCAACCCAGGTATTTGAACTTTGCGGTTCCCTTGTAGGTAATATCTCCAACATGTAGATCCTGACGCTGGGTACGGGTATCTTTATGGCGTTTCATGTGGAGATATTCCGTTTTGTCATGGCTGATCATAAGACCCACCTTTGAAGCTTCTTCGGCCAACACCACGGCTGCTTCTTGGACTTCGGTCTTCGAATTACCCAGCAGGGCCAAGTCATCAGCGTATCCAATCACCTTATGCCTTCCCCCGAGCTCAAGTCCTACTTCCAAAGCTAATCCTCTCCTTAGGACGTGCTCCAGAACCAAGTTGAAAAGCATAGGTGACAGGGCGTCTCCCTGCTTTAGTCCCGTAACCACCGCAAATTCATCTGTCAGCTCATGCCCCACGCGAACCTTCATCCGGCTATCTCTTGTGGCGACTGCGATCATGCCCCAACAAACATTTTATTGGTCGCCACAACGTGCCGATTGTAACTGTTGGTTCTATAAGGTGTCGCGATTACGTCCCTATCACGTAATAGCGACCGAGAATAGGCCCATTTTACACGACTCAGTCTCGTAATAGAGTCACTTAGTAGTCGTAGGAGTCGCATAGATGTCGTGGTGTGGTCGTATAGATGTCGTGAACAGTCGTGATACCGACTTTTTGTCGAGTTATGATGTTTATTACCGCTACTTCTCCGCATTTTATCAAGTAACCAGTGTTCACATGACTTTTACGTAAATTAATATGTCAATGCATTAACGTAGTGGTAATACCGGCGGACATTAATATAATACTGTGTGTTTTTGACATTGAATATTTACAGCCATTTTATTTTCATCTTTAAAACTTATGTTCAAGAACATTAATCTGATGGGAAATTAATGTTATCGAGTAATATGGGCTAGTTTTCTCAATATTATTAACGCGCCTGTGATTTTATTCAAAATAAAGAATATTTTTAGCTATTATTTAAACGAACGTGATAATAGTTACCTTTATACGACTTAGGGTTGAGTACACAACCGTATTACGACATCTTAACGACTTTTGATTCCACAGACAAATTTTTTATCTGTACTTAACAGCCATATTAAGGAAATTAGGGTTCAACAATGAAGGTTTTTTAATATGAAAACTCCTAGAAATCTATAAATTATGTAAAATGGGTTGGTACCTACATTTGAAAAGGTGATTGTTGTAACCTTCTATTGTTAGTTTTAAGGCATGATCCAAACGAATCTTCTTGATGAAGAGAACTTTCATCAAGAAGATTATGCACTCGTGATTTTATAATGAATAAAACCAACCACTGTAATTTTTGTTTTTTATTTACACCTTTTACTTCAGAGTATGAATAAGTAGTACAAAATGAATATTTGAACCATAAATAAATATACGAAAATGACGACTTAGTTGGCATATCAGATCTGAACTATCAAGACATAATTTATCAAACATTTCATCTTCTTCTTCTTACTCTACTGTTTTAGAATCTCTAGATCTACTTTCTGCTCTTCTAGCAACTTCATACTGTTAAGACTCACTCTGCTCCGAACTCAATTTTCTTGAGTTTAAAATTAAATTTTGTGCGGAACCAACTCCAGCTTGATTAAGGTTGACTTCTCGTATATTCGGAAAGAGGAATGCCTGTCAGTGGACATTAATAGAACATCAACAGTCGTTAAAAAGTTGTATAAAAGTGTTCAAATTGACTAAAAAGTCTTAAAAGAGGGATATTTATTACTCTTACACGATTGTCACGTAAAGGTAGTTCTCGCGACTGTATTACGATGAATGTCGATGTAAAAGTTGCATAGACGTTACTAACGCGACAGCACTGGTTATACCACTGAAAGTTGTGTAACAGTCACATAAAGCAGTCGTAAAGAAGTTTACACGATGTTTTTATACGACTACAAGTAGTATAAAGATAAATGACACTAAGTCGTATTTCATGCGAAAATTACTTCAATACGATGTTTATACCATTTTCAGTCGCGTAATTTTTACTTATACGACTAAAATGTTTGTTGGGTGTTCACCAGTTTTTCAGGTATGCCGAAGTTCCTCAGAATAGCGTAAAGAGCGCCTCGGTCCACGCTGTCATAGGCTTTGGTGAAGTCAACAAACAACACATGGATACCCTGAGCGTACTCCCACTTCTTCTCCATCAGCTGTTTTAGCAGAAAGATCTGGTCGACGGTGCTACGATTTGGGCGGAAACCACACTGGTAATCACTCAAGATTCTCTCCGCGTGAGGCTCCAGTCTTTTGAGCAACACATACGACAAGATCTTATACGCTGTTGGGAGAAGCGTAATTCCGCGATAGTTGTTGCAGTTTTTTTTGCAGCCCTTTTTATGTATTGGGCAGATAACTCCGATGTTCCATGCCCCTGGCTGTTCCTCCTCTTCCCAGATTCTACACAAAAGGTCATGCAGTTTCTTATGCAGCGCTTCTCCACCACATTTCCACACCTCTGATGGCAAACCATCTATGCCCGGGGCTTTATTATTCTTCAACCTCCTTATCGCGTCTACAACTTCGTCCAGGGTAGGAGGTTGTGTCTCCTCAGAATCTGTTCCTATGGTGTCAGTTATGGGCGTTTCAAGTGCGGTGCAGTTAAGCAACCGTCGGAAGTACTCGTACCACAACTGCTTCACCGCTTCAGGGTCTGACACAAGATTTCCTTCCCTGTCCTCCATTATTTGCGTAGCTGGTTGGAATCCCTTTTTGACCTTGCGTAGCTCTTGGTAGAATTTAATACACATACATTTTAATACTATTATAGCTTCATTTACTTTACTCTTTTGCAAATGATTACTAAGCATCAAATCAAATAAATCCTTCAAAACCATTCCGACATTGGTTACGCGGTGAACGACAAGCTCGCGACTTATGAGGTAACATAAACAAACAAGCACTCATTATTAGCAACTGCGGTTTCCTACGGAGACTGATGTTAGCTGTTCGTAGATATTGTATCATAAAGATTTCTCTTGCCTACATAAGCAAATACTAGAAAATGTTATGTTTACTTAACATTGATAAGTTTGTTTATTAAATGATCATTGCTGGTGCGCTGCACGTTGCGCGTATTGAATATAAGTGGCAGGTACGCGGAAAAAGTTACTTGACAAGAGGTTTCCTTGAAGGTACCAGCGCTTGGCGTCATGGGATTGGAGTAGTGTGAATGGCGTATTGTGTTCTCGTAATGGCATACGCTTGGGCCGAACACTTTCTTTTCTAACGCGGAATTGCTTGCGTACGTGTCTTCTTGTCATTCAAACGGATTACTCGAGCTCATGTTTTCTTATAGGTACTGCATTCATTGTACCTATTTCATAATAAGTAGGTGACGAATTGATAAAAGCTAATTCAGTAATAAAAATCAACATGTTTGAGTTGTATGTTGTTTTATCTTCGAAGTTTTAATATAATTTAGAAAATATATTTTAAAAGGTCAAACGTCTTTCTCCATCTCCACTCGGTACAATTTAATACTTTTGGTTAATTAGAAAAAACTTAAGTATAATAGGTACTAATACTAGCCAAGTCATTGTACACTGTACAGACAGAATGGTGTTTTAATGCACCTCAATCAATATAATATTTATCTATGAATGAGACTACCTACGATCTTTTCAATCCCAATAATCGTCAGTTCATTGTGCGAATTTGATTGAAATTGGTAAAGATTTATAGTTATTGTTAGCTTCGTATTTATTGCTTCGTGTAAAACACATGAATAAAGGCAAATTTCACGAGATGTAATTAGATCCGAACGTGACTGATATAGACTAAACGTCGTTCGTGCGCCGCCGGCGCAGGTTGCGCACAAGCATGCGCAATGTTCACGAAACTTCGCCTCACTCGGGAGGTTGTTATTACAATAAAGCGATTATTCGGCATTATTACATGTCAGCACGCTGACCTATGTAATTGTAAAACAAATAATGAAGCTATAAAAATGTTCGCATCTGTAATCCATTATAGGTATCTATATCCACCAATCACGGTATTCACGAACAACATAAACTATCATTAGATTTGGTAAGTACTTCGGTATTAACTAAGTAAGCATAAGTTCCAGGGAACTAAAATGTACGTTCAAAATTTAAACTTGTGCGCGTGTTTCAATTTTATTACTCTCGTTTTTGGGTATCAGGCCTTCCTCCATTATTTCAAGCTATGTATTTTAAACTTGCAATATCACGTAAAATGCTTGATCAATAGACAGCGCAAATTACCTTACTTACTTACCTTAAACTTAGTTGTTAGAGAGTCAGAAACAATGAAGGAATACTCTGATTAGGGAATAGTCTCTATTTCATCACCCTTGTGTGTTTACTGTATAAATATTTTTGCCCTAGAACCACTACATACCCACTGCATAAACAGGTCAAATCAAAGTCATCAATGTTCATGGAAATCAGATTCGCAACTGCACAGCTTGCATAATGACTATTTTTGTCTGTAGTCCACATTAGAACATTGAGTCAACTGTGTAGGCTTATAGCTACAAAAGAAAACAAAAGATATCAATTTGTTTCTTAGAACGATCCCCCGCATTCATCGTCACATCTTTTGATGGTTGCGCGCGAGTAAATTGTAGGCTTTGAAGCTGTTGAGAGAATGTGGTTGCAGATAGCGAAAAAGTACTCAAATCACAATTGATTACAGTAAGTGAACATAATAATAACGACTTGTGTCGCAAGTGTTACGCTTGCAGGAACTGCAACTAACCCGCGAATGCAGGGAACCCAGCGCTGCGCCTGTTCATATATAAGGAAAACGGCTAGACAGTATGTCTGGCAGAATTACCTAACATATATCGGAGACATCGACTGCTTCCGCGTGGTCGAACCACATTTTAGCGGCCACAAATCAGACGAAGTAGGGTTGACTTTTGAATAATGATTAAACAGGTTACGTTGTTGTTCAAGTTTTACGCAGCAACGGGTGCCATAATGTAGGTATTATAGAGAGGCTTTTACAAAATCGTGCATTGTGGGGATCTTTCAAACTCTACTACACAACCTTCAGGTATAGGATTTCAGGTATTTAGTTGCTAACGGCAATGTCAATATACGATGATGATAGGAAGAAAAGAAAATCTAATTAGGTATGACACAAATAAACAATTTTATTCATAAGTGCTACACATTCAATAAGATTAAAATAGAAACAGTTAAAGTATTGCATTTCACTCTCTGGACAATTTAATTTATCATTTAACATCTGCAATAATGGTAACCTTAACACGACGGGCGGCCTGATGACGACAAAAATCTTCGCAGAGATTTAATTTTAGTACGGACATTTATTATTATTCATGAGTAGGTGTGGCCATTCGATCAAAGCCAAACGTTAGAAATAAAGATGTTAACTTGTGTAATCAGCTGTAATGTCTTTGACAGCCCTAAATCAGTCTTAGATTGGGATCTTTCGCAATGGGCAACGAAGCGAGCTCTCCCGCGAATGTTCGGCAGCAACTTGCTACATTTAAGTGGTTATGGCATGCCTTTTATATAAACGTGGACTGGACCAGCATGTAGCCGCGTAAATATAGAGGGTGTCGAGCGTTGAACAGGTGTTACGTTCACCAGCTACATATCTCGCAAAACGGTTGCACATAATGTCTGATATTTACCCCATATTATAAGCGATTCGCGTAGGTTTAGTCGGCAAGGACGAAATTTAGCCGTTAGTCAATCTTGCTTGACGAGCAACATAAAATCGGTCGTCTTACTATAAGATACAAGAAAAAGTTTTGTGCATGTCAAATACATTGAATAACTAGCCTTCAACTATACTAGCTAGCTTCGCCTGGGTAGAAGTCTAATTGAATAAAAAATAATGAAGCATTATTGCAATATAAATTGGCATTGCGGCCGTCCCAAACAGGCATCTATAGTTTAAGTGCCGTTACCAAACAAATAGAAAAAGAAAGAAATTTTTCTTGTTCTTTGGCCAGTACTATTGATAAATCTCTTTAAAGTAATGCTCTTTTTGGTTTATTTGAAATAGTTATCTAAGCAAGGAATTGACATAAGCTAGCAGTTATTGCTCCTCGAAAATGATAATACAATTTAGATCTAGGGTGAGTATGAATTTCCGCCATTACCACACAATTTAAAGTTGGTGTTTATCAACTTTATATTGACTATACTCCATAACTTATAACGATTTGAACGAAAAATAACCCCAAGCGAGGATTTTACCTTGATAACATAGAATAAAATTAGTCCTAATCATGGTAATAATTGACGTGTTTGTTTATTTATAAACACAAAAGGATTGAGTATGATTCACTGTTACTTGTTCAAAAATGATACTGAGAAATTACTGGAACTGAGCAGTCTATAGACTTGTATGATATTAGTGATGTAACAAAATATATTCGTATGCACATTAACATTCACATTAGCAAAAACTGAGGCGACTTTTGCAAATGCCTTAAACCAAATACTTTTACGAAGAAAGAAATATATTTCAAGGTTTTTTCTTATAGCAATCCTTGTACTTCTTATAAATAACAGAGCAAATAAATAAGTTGTAAGAAACTGTGAGCTTGTGGATAAAAGCACTGCTCGATTAACACAGTTGGTGTTCTGAGTGCTTTTGGATACACGCATTTCGCGAATATGTATATTAAAAAAATGCGAGTTAACATAATAAATACGTTTAGATATATACGAATTTGCTTTATTGAATAAGTATTGCAAATAAAAATCACTAGTCTCAAATCCTTTTGTTTCAATGCTTCACGTTTAGAGCTTCGTCGGTTATAATCAAAAATGTGCAAAACTTGTTTTTATAAATAAAGCAATAATCGCTTTGCCCTTCCCACAAGAGTATTAAGGAACAGGTATTTTCAAAATAGATTCAAATTATGAAGTCAGTGCTGATTAAGGTTCTCAATACTTTTCTATACGATGACATAGGTAAATGTGCAAAGACTCGAACCATGAATGACAACAAACATTATACAACTACACGGTTGTATGTATAATGTCTGCGGCACCACCACGCAAATGGTTAACCGCTTCTGGATAATAAATTCAAACGAAACAATATAAGAAATAATTCCGCTCACGCGAAAATATTCTAAGTACAAGGTGTGACATTGGCATGAGTTGTAATATATTCAAAATATATTTCGCAATGCTCATTGTGTTTTGGTGAGCAGGAGTGAGAAGGCGGCGGCAATGACCAGCAGCGAAAGTTCATTTCCATCGTACAATGGTGGGAATTCATTACTGCTTCATTTAGAGAAATCTCTTGTTGCTCCGAATATAGACAGACACTTTTGTCTCTCAAAATTGGCTTTAGTCGCTAATCCCCTACCAGTTAAAGCTAATCTTGATTCGAGTAATTCATATCCGCCTGCTTTTGTCTGGTGTTCTTTAGAATTGTTCCCAGCACCAGAGCCGGAAATAATGTCCAAGGGCCCGGTAAGACTTGATCTGCAATATTCTGTACGAAACCTTAAGACTTGTAGTTGAAATATTCATGAAAGAATATGATAAAAGAAAATGTTTTTATACCAAAAATATCTATACATTCATACGGGAAGTGTTAATTTATTTTTACTTTCGCAAATAAATGTAACCTTGTAATATCATAGCAAAGAGAATGTTCTGGAGACTAAGTAATTTTCAGTAAAACCTGTCTTGCTTAAGTAAGTAACTATAGTATAGGCAGATTATAAAATTAGACAAAACCTATGTAAGCCCAACACACGAGGCCTTTTTGATGTAAGATATAAACAAATGAATTCCCAAAGTGCTGTTTAAGGAAACTCTTTGTTACCATCATCTTGATAGTTCATATGTTGTTTTGAAGATTAGTATCCGTACGATTAGTTTGAAATTGAATGGCCACGCATTTATGCATTTTTGTCTCGCATTCATCCTCTGCTATCACAGTTATCGCGAGGGAGCCGCGGACACGACTTCGCCCATTGTTCCTCGTCTGTTCATTTTATTATTCAAAAGTAACATGCGTCTTACACTACCGCCACCACGTCGTTGTGCATATGATAAATGAAAGGTACATGGCATTTCATTGCTCTTACTTTAGACATTATTTATTACTTTGTCCTGACTTTACTCCAATTAAAATAATATAATTCGAGGATAATCGAAGTGTTTAAGAATAATAATATGGTTCCTATCAAAATCCACAATGGTATTATAGAGCCTTAGAATTTGCCCACAAGCACACATACTCTCCCATTTTTCTAACTCCAATACAGCCAGAGAGAGAGAACCGGCACAGGATCAAAGCTTTCTAAAGCCCCCAGACTATAGGTACGGCCTGTACTAGAGAATCATCAAACAGAAAATCCAAGTCTAACTTACAAAATAAAGTGTGACATCAAGCGACGTAGAGACGGGCCTTAAAACTATAACAAACGCAGAATAAAGAAATAAGGTTCAAACAAAAGACCACTTTACATGATTGGTATCTAAAACTAAAAAATCAATGTTTCAAATTCAAAAATGGAAAGTGATGAAAGGAACAAAACAGCTTCTCGTGATATATCGTACATAGATATGTGTTGTTATATTAAATATTCATATTTTATTAAAAAGCGTCATAAAGTTACGCATCATTTACATATTGAATGACATAAAGTTGGTGTTGTTGTTTAAAATTGAAAACTGATTAAAGAATTCCACTGTCTAATTTATTCTTTGTTTTAACTGATTATAGTCCAGTCAACGAAGCTCTAACTTTGCCATTTTAGAGGAAAAGCTGAAACCGGTGCCAAAATTTTCGTTAATGATCCCGTAATAACATACAAAAAATGCAGGGTCGTGAGTCACCGGGGTCATACGAAAAAAAAATGGAAAAGGTTGGAAAAATGACTTTTTCCCAAAAATCTCGAAAACTATAAGAGATATGAGAAAAAGTTTTAGACAAAAGTTGTAGAAAATTACTTTGTCTATAAAAAAGGTCATTATCAATTTACGTGTATCGCGCACCGTTTGCTAGTAAATCGCGTACAAAGTGCTAAAATTCACAAAACCGATGTTTTTCGCTATTTAAATAGGGATTTTTTAAAATTTTCCAACTGAGAATGATTTTTATGCGTTCTCCGATATCCCCAAAGAGATTTCTTTCTAATTTTTATTGATTTGGGTCAACTTCAACACGTGCGTTTTTTGCAAGTTTTGGTGCGCGATTTTTTTAGGTTTTTAAAATAAATATAGCCATAATCCCTAATTTAAAGGTGATTATCTTCTCATATTTTCTAGTTAAACCAATAAATATTAACATCTTATATTTTAGATTGCCACCACATCTGAAAATTTGTCACCTGATATGATATTGCGCCACCAGTTCTTAATATGTATGACAATCGGAAGTAACACAATGGAAAGATATACAGATATAGATAATAGAAAAAGCAAAAAGAGTGCAAACGAAAAAAAGAACAAATAGAAATGGGTCCGTTAAGCAACCAACAGCTCTTAATCTTGCCCACAAACACTAAAAACTTCAAAAACATAGTAATTTAAAGTTATACATAGATAAAACAACACTTCCATGTCCTGCAAGAAGAAAGTAATTCGTTTGCGTGATCATTGCGTTCATCAATAACCAAAAGAAGTGAGCGTCCAGCTGCAAAACAATTGCAGCTCTTGGGTTGGGTTAAAGGTGGGTTTGGCTAAGTTGAAACAAAGAATATGCAAATTTAAAAGGGATATTTTTAAGTGTACGGTCAACAGCACATCACGGTTAACACTTGCAGTTCGATAATAGCACTTATGCCCCCGACATAAGAGTGGTACAAAGTCCAAAGTGTACATCAAAAAAATATTGAAATGTATATATTATATATATTTAATTATGTATATGTATGTGTATTATAAATTGTACTTATATGTATATTTTTGTTGATTTATAATGTTTATTTGTCTGTCTCATTTTCTTCTCGCAATTACCGCACCAATTTCGCACTTACTGTTACGCCCAATGGTTGACTGGTAGAGAATGCCTTTCGGCATTAAGTCCGCCTATTGTACTTGTTTTTGTGCAATTAAGTGTAAATAAATAAATAAATAAATAAATGTACATCAAAATAACTGATTGCACACCAAAGGTTAGGTTAGGTTAGCAATTCATTATTTTTTTGATGCACAATCAGTATTTTTTGATGTGCAGTTAAATACACACCATTAAAAAATGGAAAAACAAAAGAAAACTTTACTTTGCTTTTGGTCTGCAAAACCGCCATCAAGACATCAAGATTACCGATATATCAAAAGCATACGAGTATTCAACATACTTATAAAATTGTCATGGTTTCTATAATAGAAATAAATTAATAGACAAGTAGTTTTCCTTTTCTTTATGGTGCAATGTATATGCAAGTAACTACATGAAGTATTATTAAATGAAATTTTAAATTTAAAAGTCTTTTTAACAAATACATATTGGTTTTTGGAAGCATTGGGCAGAGTAAGAAGTTTGAATTTTGACACCAACAGCACCAAAACGAATTAAAAGAAGTTGATAATAGAAGAGATATTTGAGTCACTTTTTCGGTTATAATTTTAGAATTAATAAGACTACAAATTATAAATACCCTGCTGTAACTTACAAATGGTTGAGTAAGAGTAAGAGCATGACTGATCAAATTGCGTATCCAAACCATTTTATGGCTAGCACGTCGTACGTGCTAAAATTTTGCCAACTCAACTTATAGTTTTATTTTATTTTATTTTTATTTATTTTGAAAACCAACAGCGTTACAGAAATTACAGCTTAATTATATTAATTTGTTAGTAAGGCCAATAAAAGGTTTCTCATAAGCTTACCAATTGTACTAGTATATTCTAATCAAAGCCGATCCCGTAGGTGCAATAAAACTTAATGTGTACCGAGTAATACTAATAAGTGTTTAGAGAACAAAGCGTGAAATATGTCTTA
This sequence comes from Mecyna flavalis, assembly GCA_949319885.1. Taxonomy (NCBI): domain Eukaryota; kingdom Metazoa; phylum Arthropoda; class Insecta; order Lepidoptera; family Crambidae; genus Mecyna; species Mecyna flavalis. The sequence continues at coordinate 7,530,082 of OX439425.1, forward strand.
AGGAATCGCAAAGTTTTCTACACCATCGGGATCGTTTACAAAAAAGAAAATTAATTTTGTGATGAACAGCGTGTACTATAACAGTCCAGAGGAGATACAAAGATGTGAAGAGAAATACAATTGCATATAATATATTTAGGATAGGATAAGTACTGACTATCCCAAACCTATATGAGGAGAAAAAAAAACACAGAATTAACAACTAAGTACAGAAAAAAGAACTATTAGTATTTACCGTTTATGACGAAACCTGCAAACTGACTTTAAATTAATATTAGGCATTAAAAGTATTACAAAATTCAAAGTTATATCAAACCCTTCTCGCACGCAGTTCAGTAATGGCTCTTAATATATGGGACTTAAAGGCCGTTTTGCCTGGATAAGCTTGATTAACTGTCATTTGTATATTCAAAAAGGTATAATAATGCAGTTTTAAAAAACCTGACTCCAACATGTAAAGTTTTCCAATAAGAGCGCTCGTACTTTGAACTGAAATATAACAACCCATTTAGGTGATATTGCTACAATTTTTATTTTATTTTAAAGTACATTTTATAACGCTATTTCTTCTTCTTCATCCCAGCGTATTCCCGATTGCATCCAGTATGGAGCTCAGGGTCCGCTTCGACTATGATCCTAGATTTGACAAGCCTGGTTATTACAATGGAGCGATTGCCATCTGACCTCCGTAACCCTACAAGGGAAATCAGACCTACTTGGAACATAGTCGGGACCAACGGCTTAACGTGCCTTCCGAAGCACGGAATCATCATTCTTTTCAGACATTCAGTTGATCCAAGCCTGCAATGTCCTAACCAAACTGGAAACATTCACACAAAGTGATGCTTCCCGCAGGATTCGAACCCACGACCTTCGGGTTTTAGAGCCCAACGCTTTAACCACTATACCACGGAGGCAGTTGTGGCAATATCACCTATACAGGTTATTTTATTCCATTTTAAAGTTCGATCGCTCTCAATGAAAACCCTATACCTATAGCAATCGATTCAGAATAAAAAACTTAATTAACTGCATCTATCGCATTTTTTACTTCCCCCCCCAAATAATTATGTCGATTCTGTTTGTTATGTGGTGCAATCGATTCAGAGCGAACGAGCTTTTTGTTGCTTAACTGACCCATTTCTATTTGTTATTTTTTTCGTTTGCACTCTTTTTGCTTTTTCTATTATCTATATCTGTATATCTTTCCATTGTGTTACTTCCGATTGTCATACATATTAAGAACTGGTGGCGCAATATCATATCAGGTGACAAATTTTCAGATGTGGTGGCAATCTAAAATATAAGATGTTAATATTTATTGGTTTAACTAGAAAATATAAGAAGATAATCACCTTTAAATTAGGGATTATGGCTATATTTATTTTAAAAACCTAAAAAAATCGCGCACCAAAACTTGCAAAAAACGCACGTGTTTAAGTTGACCCAAATCAATAAAAATTAGAAAGAAATCTCTTTGGGGATATCGGAGAACGCACAAAAATCATTCTCAGTTGGAAAATTTTAAAAAATATCTATTTAAATAGCGAAAAACATCGGTTTTGTGAATTTTCGCACTTTGTACGCGATTTCCTAGCAAACGGTGCGCGATACGCGTAAATTGATAATGACCTTTTTTATAGACAAAGTAATTTTCTACAACTTTTGTCTAAAACTTTTTCTCATATCTCTTTTAGTTTTCGAGATTTTTGGGAAAAAGTCATTTTTTCAACCTTTTCCATTTTTTTTTCGTATGACCCCGGTGACTCACGACCCTGCATTTTTTGTATGTTATTACGGGATCATTAACAAAAATTTTGGCACCGGTTTCAGCTTTTCCTCTAAAATGGCAAAGTTAGAGCTTCGTTGACTGGACTATTAGGATTATTGAAATGGGCAGAAAACGATTATCATTTCTAATAGGAATGACATAATCTATGAAATGACGAATATCAATGAATAAAATTAAAATGTTTTAGTACTTCTGTTAGAGACGGGAGTCTTAACAAAGTGGATGATCTCGCAGTCAAAATAGTGCGTTTCATTCAGTCATACTCATACATATAAAATTACTGCACGACGAAGTTTAAGTTATTCAGACTAAGTGTACCCTATTCACAATTGGACTCTCTCATTCTCACCATTAATCATTTTAACAGAAACATTATATTAAGAACGCTTTCTTTAATTTTTGTAGACGTTGCTTTCTTGTCACAATTGTCTCATATATGCAAGTCGTGTACGTTTTGTGCAAACAATAAAACAACGTTTTTAGTTTCGCTCAATTATAGCGTCTTGTACCGCTCGATTGAGTACGCAGCTAAACTAAAAGCGGGGCAATGTCTTTTATGCTTGTTTATTCGAATGCATCTGTTGACATTCAGAAATATCTTTAAGTTTCGATATGTGCGTACTTACGGAGCCTGATTACATTTAACGATGTTCTCGTTTTTATTTCGACTCGAGTTTTTCATAATTTCCATTTTATTTAATATTTGCCACACCCTCAGTTGTAAAATTGTTTTTAGTTTGCTTATATTTTTGCCGTTACGCAATGCATCATCAGCTCGAGTAGTAGGTACTTACATGATGTGCATTTGACCAAGTTCTTACTTTAAACGATTATAATACAACTACTAGTGCTTAAACGCCTTGGTGGCCCAATAGTTTGATATTTGGTTAAGAAATTCTCAATTTGTGGCCGGAGTCGGAGGCTGCCTTATTTGGGCTAATGAGCTTTATAATTATTTGTTTTTAAGTTTACTAACATGAAATAGATTTCATCTAATACATACATAGCAAATAAAATATAAGAACATGTCTAAGACTATTATTATTATTGTTATTAAAGTAATTAGACCATTTGAATAAAATGTATACTAAAAACAAGCCTTTATTACTTAGGCAGTTTAAGCCGAGTTGCAAAATAATGAATGTACAAAAACAATGTATAAAAAAATTACGAGCGAAAATTAAGAATGCAACTTCATTTAAGCAAGAAGTGGCGTCACAACATTATGACGAAATGCAACTTTAGACTATAGTCAAATAGTCAACTATAAAACAGATTACTAAATAATATGTATGTATAAGTTATGACTGATCTGGCTTAAGATAAAAGTAATTCATCTTGTCACCGTTTGGGAATGGTCCATAATAAAGGACTTTTAAGTACACAGTTCACATGAAGGACAAACCAAATCCTATCAGACTCGAGGAGGAATTATGTATTCAAAATCAAAATAGATATTTTCATGTGAAATCAAATATTCTTTTATTCACGTACGTACATGACTTTACCACCGGCTTCAGAACGTTAATATCTATCGAGAAGAATCGACAAGAAACTCGATAGTTACTCATTTCAATCGCAATTTTTTTTACAAGTACAATAATTTTAAAAATACTACAATAACTCGTTAGTATTTAAATAAAGGTTTGGGTACTGATACCAAACCTAACTTGCAAAGAAAACATGGCGATGAGCTCTCCCTTTTGTACAAGAAGAGAGCTTTTACCATCAGTTTATACCATTAGAATTAAAATAAAAACAAACACGAATTCTTTACGAGTACAGAATACGATACATATCGATATAATTTCAATTACCCTAATGTACTATGTCTGTGTAATGTATATGTAGTTCAATAGATACGGTAACAAGTTTCTAACGGGTTCAATTAATGAATAGATAATAAAAAGATTATTTCTGTGGGACCTTAAAGTGAGGTTAACCTTTAAAAGTTGAGTCACGCCCAACAATTGAATATTATATTATACTAAGAAGCAACTCTACCAGGAATATATGATCGAAGACATCGACATACTTATTAACCTATTGAGTTTCATATAATAGTTATAATGATAGGAGCCAAGAGGCGAAAAAAAAATTTTGGATCCCATGCTTCGCTCCCATGAGACCCAAGTGGAGGGAGGCTTTCACTTTAGGTATAGATACGACGTAACAGTTTACCTTTTTAAGATCTTTGAAATAATTTATCGGCATGTCTTCCATATGGTCGGAAACCACTATTCTGCGACCTGCTGGCGCAATATTTTATACTAAGATAATGACAATGATAATAATATAAATGAAATTAATGTCGTGTACTGGAACTTATAAATCGAATACATTCCTTCACAAGGTCGTTGCATAGAATGGGTTGAGTCCAAGATAACAAGAATACCTTTAATGTTGTTGTAATGTTGATTGAAATATAAGTACTGATAACCGTATTAAAACAAACAAATTCGTTAAACTCACAGTTAATTTGAAATCCTACATTTATATCTGATGTATTTTTGTATGTTTTTGATTCCGGGAAAAACACAAAAAAGTTTTCTTCACACATCGTCATCTAGCCAGAAACTAATCACAACTTGCAATATGGGTGCCAGATTACGGATTAACGTTGCATAAATGTTTGTACGGTGCAGGGATCGAACCCGCTACTTCTGGTGTAATAGCCGACTTCTTAATATAATAACAAATCAGTCGTCCAAATCAGTAGTGCTTTGAAGGATACATATTTAAATTACCCAAATTATCTGAGTTTTAATTATACAGGTAATGTAATAATTACTTGTGCTGATAATGAAAACCATTTTAACAAGAGCTGCGGTTTTTTAGTTTTGTTCATACGTAAAAGCGCTGTCAACTTTAAACGACATAAATAAAGCTTTTTCACGGTGTGTCTGGTTTTGCAATTATAGGCGCTTACCTAAAACAAGTGACCTTATCGTATCAGTATTATTTCCTGGTTGAGGCTCGAAATAAAGCTGGGGTTACACGCACTTCTGTATTGAATAAAGTCAAAGTTTATAGAACAGTGTAGCAATATACCTAGCCGACTTTAGCGCTTGTTCACATGAAAATCATCATGTTTATACTACTTCAGTGTTGCGCTACACACTAAATAAATTCATGTGAAGATTTTCTTTGCGTATATTTAACGTTAACTCAACTTCGATAGAAATATCTTCGCTGCTAAGAAACAAGCGAAAAACGCCTCAATATTATGCCCGCAGAGAACCAATACATGTTATACATTGTTTTTTTATTCACGCCAACTTTCGCTTTTATGTATTACTAATGAATCGTCACGTTTGGAAGTGACCTTTTCATAAACAACAACTAGGTACCTACATCATTATGTTCGAAAGACACCCCGGCCAAAATATTCCTGTAAAAATGTAAAAAAATGTAAAAATGTACGTTCCTGTCAATATAATTATACAATCTAGTCGTAAATGTCTAACATAGGTGCTTTTTGCAGTACATTTGTTAATTTTTATTATCGCAACTCAAGTATGCATATTAATTAATCGTTTTACATGCAAAAGTAAGACATTCTATTTATTTTACTGTACAAGCAGCATTTCTTTGAAAAATAAGCAAAACATTTACTTGAATAACTCAAACACACACTTATAATATAATACATCGAACGCAATATCCAAGCATCATTTCCCCAAATTATTTTTTTAATTAATAACTTTATTCTTAATCACAGTGGCACATTCTTGACATACCTTCTTCATTGTAATGCTTTAACTACATTTGCGCCACACTGCGTTAATTATCATTATCTCGCAATTGAATTTTTGAATGACTATTTGACATTAGGCGGTAAATAACGAACTATGAAATACGTGTAATATGAACTATACCTAATCAATTAAGGTGCTAACCTTTTCCGATGACTTTGGCGATTGACCTCTACAGTTCTTTAGGTTGTTAAAACGCCATCGCATGACCGTGTTTCAAATGATATAATATTGTGTATTTTATAATAATAATGACTTCTAGCTTTTGGCTACTATGACTATATAAATTGATCAATCAACAGAATTTTATTCATAGTACACCCAATCCTAATTATGCTATTATTTTACTTCTGTGATGCTAGTGCAGGTAAATATTATGACGCAAAAGTGCTTTATTTAGGTACTTACTTCCCAATCCCCATTACCACGAAAATGAAAGACGTTGGACTATATATATATTGAATATATAGCAGAACTTCTTAAACAAAACCATATATTTTTTCAACTTCGTAACCATGCGCCGCTGCGCATTTATGTAGCCCGCTGCGCTCAGCAGTGGCTTAAAAGTACATACAAACTAATACTTTTTGGCGAATTTTTGTAATTGATATCCGCACGGTACTAGCATTTGTGTGCATGAACATAGCTGTTTGTATCTATTTGATTGTTTCTGTGTTTAATATGTATGTATTTGGAAGGAAATACAAAAGTGATATTTATGCTGCCTGGCATCCATAGAACAAGCTATATTTCATATGCCTGGACGGCGCTGTGTAAATAGTGTAAGTGTATTATATTTAGTTCAGTAAATGGTTGCTAGGATATTTATTTATCATTATTTATTTACTGTTTTCTGAGACAGTTAATTGTGTATTTAATAATACGTCAATGTTCTTTTTATTAGAATAAAACAAATGAGATCATAGTCAGAGAAGCATATCCAGATTAAGAAAGCCTGCTGCTAAATGGCTTATATTTACTAATATGGTTAAAAGATTCACAGTAAGTTTTTTGTAATCGTTTTAATTCAGTGTCCTTAGATGGCTATTTTAGCTTTATTTTTGTAAAAACGATGGTTCTTAGATTTTAATTATGTATTACGTAACAGTTAAGGCGACAGTAGCCTCACAAACGAAAGTGTTTCCAGAACGAGACGACTCACCCATTATCTTCATGTCACACGCAGATACTATCTGCATTATGCAAAACTTATGGTTTTTGTGTGAATTAATGATGATGATCCATTATTTTGTTTACTTCCATGAATCCCATTTTGGTAAATAAATTATTGGTTATAAATAATATTGATTTAATTAATATTTAGATAGCCAATTTCCAGTACCCCTCATTGTGACGATGACTTAATTTCAATGATGGAGCCTTTTGTTCTGTGGTGAGACATTAAATAGGGTAATACTATATAGATAATCAAATTTAAAGAAGAAACCTGTAATATGATCTTGGCGTACTTGTTTCAACAAGATTTTCATCAATTACCCCATGCCTATACCGAACACGAATAAACTGTTAAGATAAATAAGTAAAACAGTTCAAAGATTCTCAACTTAAATCTCTTTTAATAACAAAAGAGCCTGTAAACCCTATCGTTAATAAACTGTAATTAATATTTTATAAAATTAATTTTCTCACAGTTCCATAACCCGTAAAAGGAGACTTAAACATTCAGATTGGTTTATCCACTTAATTTAGTAAGTCGTTAGTTTTCATTACTTATACAATTTAATGAGCTGTGTTCAAAACGCATTTAGGCCAATTTAGGCATCCAATTGCCCCTCTAACTGCCTTAAAGTATTCTAGATCAATGCTATTATCGTCGTCTCGATGAGCCTAGCCACATTCTTCGACTCTTCGCGTATTCAGTCCAATGACGGATATTTCTAATTTGCTTTGAGAGCCTTGCGAGTCGACTTCAATACCGAAGCGTAAGGTAGATAAATAGCTGACAGCATTGTACACAAGTCATCGCCCATTCCTTCGATAATCGGTGCCTATCTGTATCTTACAAAGTTTCTTCATTTACACACTTTTTATACAAGAAAATCATCATATATTGCAGCCAGTCATACTAATTAGTGTCTGCAATTATATTATGATATACAGTTTTAAATGCATATATATATACGAATTCAACTACCTGGCAAAACATTCATTATAAAAACATGAAACGATAAAATCTAATTCGTTGGAATTAATAAAAAACCTCTAAAATATAGCAGAGGATTTATGCTTAGGTTTATGCTCGGTTTTAAATACCACCATAACCATAGAACGCCCGCAGTTACTCACAGTAGTCATTTAATCTGTTCAGGCAAACAAATTAGCTAAAATCGTGAGAATAGGACCGATTTGGTCGAAGCTTCGTGCTTGTCTTGCCATTCGATTAAGGTAAAAACGAGCTGCGCATTTTTTCTCCACCTAAACGTGAATACTTTCAGTGGCTCAAATTTCTGTGATTTGTAACTAATGAGCTAGAGTCTTAGTTTACATTTAAATGAATTTACCAATTAATCCGACGTGAGAGCTTTGAATTGGAATTTTTTGATGGCTACATAAACATTGTTGATGAAGATGAGAAAATGAGGACTACCCAGTTCATACCATAAAAAGAAAACATACCTAATACGTCCAGCAATTTAAAAAAAAAAAAAACGGTTGCACTCCGGGAGTGCCGGCAGAAGTGAAAACCTGAATATTAACGTTGTGCATTTTTGATATGTATTTTGGAATGGTTAGGGATTTAATTGATTGGTAGAGGTATAAAAGTACTATCATTTATATGGTAAAATACAATATTTATTTATTGCGCTATCGTACACAAACATGACAATTTATATTACATTACAAGCCCGTTCCACATAAGTTGTCCGTTTGCCGCTATATTGGCAGCATTGCCTACGCTTTGTAAATCTGTCAAAAAACCATGGAAATAATATTGTCTACAGATTGAATGTATTGAAAAACAATACTACCAATATAGCGGCTAAAGGACTTCTTATGTGGAACAGATATTAAAAAGTTTATCTCTCAGAATTAATGAAATCAGAAACTTTTTCAGACTTATCAGAAACTCCTTGCTGTGACACTGAAACGCCATGTAATAAATGATGATAAAATGATTGACAACCGTCAATGTCATACTTTTTTGATTGACAACTATTTATTTTCTAAACAACGAAAACAAAGTTTGGAATTTACAACTAATTGCATACTGGAATCTGCGGATAAACTTTTGAATTTGGAGCAATCGGCCAAGAAATGATTCCCTTTACAGAATCCGCAGACTCCCGAATCGTTAATAACACGAGTGGTGTTACAGTAATCAACATGTCGCTTTCGAGGATGTTCACTGGGAATTTGGGGTAACAAGCCAAAATAAGTGTGAGAACGAGCCTCTTGTCGCAGGAAATCGGACAGCATTTCCAACTTCATACGACCTGATGCATGCTCCGCAGCATAGCGGATCCAAAGACTGCGGAGAAGTGGTGTTAATTTCCATAAAATACTGTTATATAATTCCGGCGAATAAAGATATTCCAAACTTTTTAAATGTTTTATTACGGCAATGAAATTTTGAATTTTGCAGGATATCAAATTAAGGTCTTTGTGGTCACTTTGTAGCATAGGAAGCATATAGGAAGCGACCCAAAAGCGACCGCACTGCGGCTATAATAGTAGAAGAGGTCACACTTGACAGTTCATTCATGCAAAGAAAAATATACCTTACGCTAAAGGAATAAAACTCAAGAAAACAACATCAGTTCTTATTAATACAATTATTTACTCTACTCCTGATGTACATAAGAAGCACTTTTCTTTGCATTTAATAAATGAGCTGTCAAATTGAACAAAAAACCATTATTGTCTATAGACCGACAAATTATCTGTTCCGGTGGCGGCGTCGCTACTGTCTATTTAAAACTGTCATTAAATATCGTTTTTGCATTGCATTTCACGTAGTTCCAATTTTGGCCACCGGAACAGGGGGTTTAGACAAGATGACATCGCTTCATAGCTGGCGAATTTCGCTAAGTCCAATTTGTATGGATTTGACAGGTGCCTTAGAAAAGTCACGTGGTCAATCGATATTGAAATGTATGGGATTTGACATTCGCTATGGCAAATTAAGCGATGACGAACGTCATAAATGCCACTTGTCTAGGGTGGCAGATAAGTTTGTAGAAAACACGTGTCCGGACTTCAAATTTTATATGGATTTTCGATCAGGTCACGTGACACATAAATCCTGTCGCGAGTTTAACATTTTTTCCCCATACAAAAAAAGTGCACAACGCCGCTAAAGAAGTTTTCACTTCAAAAATCTTTAAATACGCTGGCCGAATACAAAAAAATAGTTATGTGTCGTGTCTTCCGGCCATTAAATTAGTGTCCAGAATTAGCCAATGGTACTAAGTGGTGAGTTTCAGTAAAATTGGGCAATTGAAACCGAGGCAAGGGAACGGATCAATCGTGACCGGTGCCGCGTTGCATCAATTATTTTGAATAATAGCTGGAAGAAGCTAACTGACAAGAAGATAACCATTTTGCATTTAATCAGACAGACTCTAAAGCACGTTTTGCAATTTGCTGTCCTGTCGATATATTATACCTAAAATGAATCCAAGCTCTATTAAGATAAAGCGATCTCGGAGAAACAATCAAAAAATGATATACTTAAGTTGTACTTACTAATATTTCGGTGTCTTCAAACACATTAAAATGAAAACTGTTCTTACCAACAGAAATAGTTGTGTGTATTTCTTCGATGCCAAAATATATAATGCTTACCTGTAACAAACAGAAAATAATGTGAAATAGGTTTGTAAGATTTAATACACTGTTGTTTCAAAACATATAACTGAGTGAGTATTACTGTAATTAATATCACCGCTACTTTACATTTCTGAAAGCTATTTAATATATTAGTAAAATTAAACAGGTGTGCACTAATTAAATCTATACTAATATTATAAAGAAAAAAGATTAGATTGTTTGTTTGTATTGAATAGGCTCCGAAAGTAGGTACTATGCTGATTTGAAAAATTCTTTCACTGTTAGAAAGCTTAACTATCCCCGCGGGTGACATAGGGTACTTTTAATCTCGGAAATAAGGGGGAGGTGGAATAATTGACAAATGAAAGGCTGCAGGCTATCGATTAACAACTTCTCATTTTGGATTGCGTGACAACTCGTGCATATCGTTTGTCGACGCCACTAGATATCAGTAACGACTCATAAATTCACAATCAATGAGATAAATGAAATGAAGTCGTTACACATTAATCCGCGGTTTCCAAACATAATCCGTAATCGCTTGGACAAACGTCAAACGCACAATGCGATCGTAACCGATGGCCGGTGGAGTTTACGTAAACATCGTCACCAGCCGTTCATGCCCCAGTTACCTGGGAGCCATCAGCCATGGTGCGTGGACTCACGGCTCAGGTTTAGCTCAACCATTAGCTACCGGCTGCCGTTCTAGACTCACTCTCACCTGCTGTTTGATGTGATAATCAATGATTAGCCGCTAGACGTAACAGCTTCACGCTATGCACTTTGATGCATTCGTGTAAGGTAATGTTTAGTAAGTGTTATAAGTTATACAATACAAATATTGTGTGAAAAAGAAAAATCATTTTTTTAGGTTATAATTTATTTTTTATTCGTATATCGTATTTGAAATGACGTATGATACAATCATAATCAAGGCAAGTTATGTTTACTTTTTCCTGCAATAACCAAAGCTACACACGCATTTGTCACAACCATATGAAAATGTGTTTATACCTTTTTCACATAGCTCTATCTAGTCCCATTATTCAACAAAAAAGAACATTTGAACAAAAAAGTTACAATAATCCAGCAGCTACTATTAAACCCGTGACAAACAAATTACGTTGCAAAATAATTATATCACTATGAAATGTGACTTGCATTGTGATGAATTTATTTATTCACGCTCTTGTTACGTTCTGAATAGAGTAATGTATGTACAAAATGTGGTAAACGCAAACAATAAAAATACATTGTTGAGACGTCAACAAGAGTTATAAGTTTATGGAGTTAATAGTGGTCGTCACACTGCGGAGAACAATAATTTTTGATTGGAGATGATATGCAGACATTGTTGGCTGGTTGGAAAATAACTATTGCTTATACCAGAACCAACGAACAAATGGTTTCTCTACTTTGTAATCATATATTATCTCCTTTATCCAGTTTATTTCTGAGAGCTGGGAAACCTATAATAACATAATAATTTTTTGGATACAGTTGCACCAACCCACTTACGTCTACGAGAAGTGGGTACGTTGCTTTTAATTTACATTAGCTATTTTATACTCGTGATGCCACTCGTCAGCTTAACAGAATTGTAGATAATCAACATTTGCTTTGACACTAATACCCTTCGGATAATCTGTGTCTTCGGAGGATAATAATTGAAGATACGGCGAAAGCCTCCACTCTACTTTTTAATGAAACATAACCAATGATAATGGGATTTCCCTGCATTGTATAAAATTATGCTAGTTAAAAAATAGGATGATATGGCATTTTTTGCTATTCCGACTTGCATAATAGGTTAAGGTTATCATCATACTGAAATCAAAATTACAAATAATTTAAATAACCGAGTACAGTAGATTTTTAAGAGGTTTAATTACCTACAGTTATGAATATTCATTAAAACTACTACATTTCTGCGTCAACAACGAAAAATCTATCAGAATAAATGATTAAATTATACATATAATATGTGGTAATATCAATCAATAGATACGTGAGTTATTAGAGTGAACATAATAAAGTCACAAGGCTTCAACCAATTCTAAATTTATGACAGCAATAAATGTTGAGTATTAGTATTATAGCAGCGGATAGACCTGTGATCGTCGCAAAATTGATTAATATACAACCTTTTCAGACATGCATACATTTATTCTTTGAAAATGTCGATCAAATTAGAGCAGAAGACTTTCCGAAACTGTGCATCTATTGTTTTCAATATTGGACCAAAATCTCAGTTCGATTCGGTTTGCTAGAGGACTTATGAGTCCTCTGTATCAGCTTTTTAAAAATAGATAGAGGTTGTTGGGGAATGCATATGACCAGCATCAGTGTGCGTCGTATGGCTGGTGATGATGATGATTCATCTGAACCATCATTTGATTGGCTATGGATATTTTTGCATTCGTATATAACACGCAAATTGCCAGAAGATATGTATTTAATTTAGATGTCAGTAGCAAATAATTAATGATTTACGAGGAGCTTAGCGTTCCGAATGTGACGTAAGTTTTATTAATCTGCAGACGTAATAAAACGTGATAGATGGATCCTCTCATTACCTGTGTGTTCACCGATTGTTATAAAATCGCAATACAGGAAAACAAAGCGTAAACAATTGTTTCGTAATAGTGTCAACATATTGATCGTACTAAATATTTTTTAGCGTACAACATATTGATGTTTGTTAGCGAACCTGTTTGCTAAACTCTGGAAATGACTGTGGAAAAATTTGTAAACTTTGAATTATATTTATTTATGTTTTGTACTTTTCCGGAAGGAAACATATTACCATCCTAAATGTACTCTAAAAAAATTAGTTATTATATCTAAATAAACTAACTGAGCATCATATTGTTTTGAGAGCCACAAATTGACACAAGGCTTTTCCGTGTACCCATGTATTCAAGGGCCACTTTTTGATGGTCTTGACATTATGATTTTCCTTCTTATGTACTAAGCACTAATAATATTTAGGCTTAGAGAACTTTACATACTCATAAAAGATCGTTCACTTATGAATAATTAATTTAAAAACTATGTTATCTTGAGATTATGACTGTTTAGCCAACACTTCCTAGTAGGATCATAATATGCGGACGACAAAGACCAAATAGTGCAAGTCATGAGTACTTCTACATATTTCGCAGAGGTAGATTTAAGCTAAAGAATTAATAATTGCTAAATTCCAGGTATTTAGTACCAATGTAAGAGAACAATCGTGTCTATATCAGGAGTATCAGGACGTCACCCGCATTGAACGTTCCAATGCGGGGTAAGGTCCTTTTGTCTTTTTTCTTCATAAATTGATATTACACTTGCATTAAATATTTTTTGAAGCCATTGGGTTTATAAGCTTAAATAATCTTAATATAAATACGGAACCAAGTGAACAGCAGCTACCTACGAGAATAACAATGTAAATCCATAATTAAAAGTAAAAAGAGGACTGATTAAACACCAAACAGAAAAGGTTTAGGCTGTTTTGAAATCGTGACGGATACCATACAGCCGTCTGCTCAGAGTTAAGTATTGCAATGGAAGTGTCAACAAGGCGTAATGAGGTACCTACGCCCAAACGACGGCATTTGATCTGTGACGGCGGACATATCAGCGCTTGCGCAACCCCGATTAGCGGCGTGTTCCTACGCTCCTACGAAATGGAAACTCGTCATAAAAACCATGCAGCGATAGCCGAACGTGGTCGCTGTGTGTAATCTAGTTTTTCTAGTGAATAATCGAGTAAATGCCGCTTATGCTTTGCCGGTAGTGCACGTAATATAGGTAACCTGACTGTGTGTAATCACCTGCGAGGCCTGGTCCAGGCAAACATTGATTTAATGCTAGACAAAATGTTCCTACACAAAAATAAAAGACACTTAGCAGGTACATTAGGTTGGTTGGTTATTACTAAAACCTAATAAAAATTTTACGAGTAGGTAGCACGTGTGTTGGTGCAAAATACCATTTCTAATTACAATTTAAGCTTAGTAAATATATGTGTGATATGATGCATGCGAACATGGCGTGCTGAATCTTGTGCTTAAAAAAGTATTTGCGTTACAATATCCCGTTGACTATTTGACCGAGAGATTTAAAAGGTCATAAGTTCACAATTGCGTGTGTAGTACCGCGGCCTTCACTGGGCCTAGGCCCAAGTCAAAACAAACAGATATCTATCGTACCACACGAGCCCAGTCACCTTGGCTATGTATGTCGGCTTAGCTTAGACGTTACAACCAAATCTCCAAATATGAATGAAATTAATTGCATAATAATGTACCTAAATACTAAACTATTAAGGTTGTATTCTGCCGAGCCGACCGAGCCACCGCGACATAGTGATCGCCTAGCAACCCGCGGTTGGATAGACGAGACAAACAAAGCGTTAATTATAGATCGTAGCAGCCCACTGAAAAATTAATACCTTATCAAGTACACACGCTTCACTTTTATCTCTTCAACTTTTCTTTAGAGCCATTCACAGCTTTACATTATGAAACGGAAAGAATATTCACTCCAACTTTGACATAATCGTGACATAGTAAACAAATCCAAAATCATTTTACTCTGAAGATAAGTCTTTTAAAATGCAATTTGGTAAAATTAATAAAATTACATGAAACAATTATCCAATGAATTAAGTAAACGTGCTTATTGCAACATTCTGGACATACCTATTAATTGCCATCCTAAAAAGGTGGTTGCAGACGGTCTCGGGTCTTTTTAAGTGCATTGCTATTTAGGTTTAGACCATTGCGCCAACGGCGGCAACAAGGTTAATTAAAATCTTTGGTGGTGCATCCATCAACGCTCACAAAAGTTTTGTTCAAATACCATTGCCGCTCACACTGGCGCGTTTACTTCACATTGTACACACTTCACATAAGTGCCATCTGTGCGAGGCCGCCTCAGACCAGAGGCGCGATGAGGAGGCGGCAGCATACAGTTTAATGTCCAGGCTCGGAGAAGTGTGGCTCGCTTCTCCGATCCTTGACATTAAACTGTACGATGATATAACTTTACAGCACCACATCAACCCGAAGTCTTCTGAAGACATCTTGTATGCAAAATTGGAAGAGTCCTTTGCTGTCCAAATAATTAATTTATGTAAAAAACCATTCTCATGTGCCTTGAAGTCTCGAGTTGTTCTAAGGTTCTTTTGTGCCGCTACTAGGCTACTCTGCGCACGCCCGCTCGCGTAAGATCGAACTATCTCATACATTGTATATAAGAAATAGGTAATCTATTTGTAGTGAACTAATCGGCCATTGCACAATTTGCCAGTGCTACTATTGCTACTTTATTCAGCCTGGCCTGATCAATTGCCGAGTGAAATAAATCGGCAATAAAAATAAAATTAAAGCAAGACTTTGAAATCTTATCTCAGGTGTATAACGGGGTTAGACATCAGAATTTCAGATAGATACAGCCGTGAGAGAGTAATGCAGTTATACTTGTACCGGAAAAGCTGGTTACTTTCAAAATATATTTTCGAAACAGTTACAAATCTGACGTTAATAAAATGCAATCTGTTTAGATGCAAAAAAATGATACCGCTGCGACATTGCTTCAGTCAGAACGGACTGTTTGGTCAAATTCTTCTTTGCAGCAATCGTGAAATATTACAGACTAACGCAGTATCTTTGGTTGCAAAAAGTTATAGCATATAAATATTTGCATAATACTCGTAGCAATCGCGCAGATGCGTGATCATTCAGATGAATGGGCTACACTGTCTGAATTAAATGTTGCCGAATCAATTTACCTTCCGACAACTATATTGCCTGTAAAATTTGTCGATTGTAATAAATGTAAATATAAACGACAATTTTGATCTTTAAATTTTACTAAATAATTAGTAGCAGCCTAGACCTGATATTGTCTGCGTTTCGCGCAACTTAACCTGCCTATGTGTCATATGAAAGTAATTCGTTGAGTTGGTTTATCGTTTCCTCATTTCACTGGCAAGTTGACATTTTCATATCAAAATGATTTCAAGTTTTACCTTCGTATTTTTTAAAGCTACCAATCGTTATCTTTGATGGTCTAGTGGTTTAAGTACCGGGCCGTGATCTCGGGGCCCCGGGTTCAATTACCGGGTCGAGCAAAATTTGTGTCGGCTTTTTTCAACACAGCTCGGGTTTGTGATCACCAATCCGCATTTGGCAAGCGTGGTGATTAAGCCAGTACCCATCGTTGTATCGGTAACTTGATTTCAATGATGGAGGCCTTTGCCCTGCAGTGGAACATGAAATAGGCTGTTAACTTTTTAACTTAACCAATCGTTAATTTTGTCTCTATCTATTAAAAATTTTCAGAAATGCACTAACAATAATTTTCATTATTTTTACTTTATTGTGGTTCAAATTTTCGAGACCATGAAATACAAACGATTTTTACCAAAGTGATTGATTATACTATAACAAAATTATAATTCATTATTGGCTGCTTCCGCAGTAGGCAAACTGTTACCAGCAGACTGAGTTTGCGGCTTATCGATTTAGTACGCCTTTCCATATATTAGAAATGGAGTGTCCACAGTTTGCGCGTAACGCTGCAAACTGTGTACAGTGAGTGCAAAACTAGACACTCCATTTCTAATACATATATGGAAAGGCGTACTAGATCGATAGGCCGCACACTCAGTCTGCCGCTAACAGTTTGCCTACTGGGGACGCACGAAACTGGCCGTATACTGCGGTAATCATACCACCGCCTAAAAATAAAAAAGACCTCAGAAACGGTCCAAAACCACTTTACCGATAAGGCGCAAAATATCACGTAACCGTTCAAACTCTGTATCTCTGCCAACTTAGGCCTACGTTAATAAACCGCGAATTGGCGGAATGACAATGACATCAAAATGAAATATCAGTGACCTATCGCCTTTCACGCGGTCGGAGTGCGCCAGTGGTTTGCTCAACACCAATTTCATTATGGCGGCAACAATTATGACGCGCCACTGACATAAGCTACCTTACCATTAAGATCTAACTATTACAATACAATAGAGTATACAAACAGTGCACGCCACATCAAATTATTTGAAATAGATGAGGCTGTTGCGCAAATACTTAGAAAAACTGGTATTTAATATTTGTTTACAATATACCAGACCCAGACAACAGAACTAGAAGCAAAAAAAAATATAGGTGTGGAATAGTGTGCGCAACTCAGTGTTCTAGAACCTGAATGCAAGTTACTAGATAGAGAAAAATGCGTAATGGACTAAGATGACCGCCTTAACATTGAAATCCCACGCTAATTCAAAAGTATCCTTATGCAGAGTTATTTATTTAACGAATTGTATCATAATAACAATTATGTTTATTATTAAAATATTTGCGAATAAAATAGTTTATATTTAGAGGCTCTTAATATAGGATTTAAAACCAAATCTTCCTTTAAAGCTGCCATTCTTAACAAACACAATTTTATGTAACAGATGAGAATATGGCTTCAATGTCAAAATCTATAATCGTAGGTCTTTAGTGTTTCACTAATAAATTGTTTAATAATATTGACCACTGTTTTAAGTAACAATGAATGGCACTTTGTGGAATATTATTATTGGTTGCTGTTTTTAAATAATACACCTTTGGAAAGATTTACTCTATGATGCATTTAGAAACTGATAAAGTGATGATGACACTATCAGACAGAATAAATTAAATTGATAGTCCTCCCAATTGTCAATTTTAAATACAATTAATAAAGGTAAATTAACGATATTACTTATTTCAGTGCTTACTCAATGACTTGTGGCCTGCTGTCGTGATAACGTTACCTCGTAAATACCAATTTTACCTATTATGAACTATAAACATAATTTATCCTTCTGTTTTAAACGAGTTAATTTATTAATAATATCTTATTATATCCTAAACATATTGCCAATAAGGATATTATATTTTCAAGATGTTGCCGATATTCATCAATTCAATAAATTGTATATTTCCTTCCTTAGGAATTGTAGGATGCCAAAAAAGTAGCCTTGAAATAGGTCATTCGATATATTTAGACGCAAAAATAACTTTATTCAAATGAGCTTATCATAAGCAATCCTATCAAAATATTAAAAAGACCATTTCTTGAATGCATTTTTCCCTATACGTTCTGTTCCGGTCATTGTTAATGGAAATTCAAGATAAACATTTCAAAAGCTCATCTTGAATTACATAATGTGAGAAGTTCTAAAAGTGTTAAATTAAGAAACGCCATCGACAACATCGCCGTTGCATTATTTTTTAGGGTCAGGAGTCTCGTAGTTTTACTTACCAAAGTTTCATCACACTTGGAGGAGTGGTTTAAAAGCACAATACGGACAAACCTTGTTATTTACATTCCAATAATAATCACATATAAATAACGAGGTATTTGGGTAAAGTAGCTTTGAAGCAAATAAAAACTATAATTATCTGCCTAACAATGATCTGCCTAAAATCTCCAGAACTCAAATTCTATTATTAATGAATTCTATTGCGTCTCATGAATGATTTTATAGATCAATGTTAGATAATGTATATAATTAATCAGTAATATCTATTGTCTTAAAATAAACACGAAACATCGTCATCGAAGTCAGGACATCTCCTCTAACATTATGAATGAATCTATCAACGTCAGTAGTTGCAATACAAGTTTTTTTAGTTTTGTTTTACGTAACATGTTAATAATACATACATATACCTAACTCGAATATTTTAAGATAATTAGATATTTTTAAATGGAGCTTTGTAATGCAGTTATATATTTTTTAAATTTTGTAATGGATTAAATTATTATCCGGCCTGGGAGTGTATTTCTTTTTCCAAATAAAGGGTGAAATCTGCGTCAAAGCTTAGACTAAGCTTTATACGATTAGAATTGAATTCATTACAATTACAATAAATATTTTTAATATTAAGATGCAGGTGTTGCATGTTATCTTGTTTTCATGTACAATTTTTCATGTACTTCCTAAAAGTGTTTAGTTGTAATGTTTAACCAGACTACATTTAGTACTATTAGGTATATATTCTGTGACCAGGCGATGGTAATAGGTTCACTAATCGCGTGACGAATTGGTACAATTTTGTTCCATCTCACGTTATGCATATTCTCACTTGTTAGGAATCCTAGAGATCTTTTTTAGTATTAAGCAAACTCGTTGGCAAGGTCGCCTTACCTATAAACAGTTGTAGCGTTCTGCCTTAGCAGGAAACTTGAATTTTGGACAACAGCAGCATCACCTCTAAACAATTTTTAGGTGACGTTGTTTTCGAATGCATGTTTATTGGCAGGTGGGCATTAATCAGGCTGTTTTTAAACAGAGCGGTTTTGCAGAGTTCAATTAAGCTGGACTAGCGTGGCAAAACTCTTAAAATTTTAGAAAGAATTTGTTGTTGTGCTGGATCCGACAAAAAACTTATTTCGTAATTACGAAAATCCAATTGAACAACCGGACGGTGTAATGAGAGCGAGAGCAAGTTTTTGCAGGTATCCGTATGTTTCTCTGAATTCGATTTATCACTTTTCAACTATTCACCCATTAATGTTTTAATGAGCAAAATGAAAATCTTTCCCTCTCTTTACCACCACAATACTGTCATTCATTGTGGTACATACAGTTTTCTTGTGGGATTCGTTGTTGTGAATGAGCATTAGTGCAGCATTGGGAACATTTCCTTCGGTAGACTGTGACTGTATTTTCGATTATTCCCGGCTCAAGAAAAAGAAAGAGAAAAACCAAGTTTGTTTCTGGCTGTAGGCCCAACGTAAGTACATCGCCTCGTAAACAGCCTAATAGGATGAGACGCGAGACATCTAGAATTATTTCTTGTGTGGGCTGACTAACAAAATGTATGACGGCGCTCCCATCTGCTTTTTATACATTTATAAAACTATCGAATTACAAAATTTTAAGTTCCTCAGTTTGGAATCAATTTTTAATTTTCAAAACGTGTTTGGTCTAAGTATTTTGGGAAGATGGTTTTAATTATGATTGTGCAGTATTCAATAATTAGGATTATTAAATAAAACCAGGGGTATTTCAAAATGAGCTGTGATTGTAACACATACAGTCGAGTCGGCTTCTAAAAAAGCCATCGCTATTTTATTTAGTATAAGTATGGTTGTTCATTATAATTATTATAAATGTTCTTGTTATGATTCCAATTCACACATAAGTTACAACACCTATAACGTGCCTACAAATATTAAATCTTTGATAAGTAACTAATATCGTTATAACAATATCCTGCTTTGGCCCGCCATTTAGGTTGAGCTTACATCCGGATACCGGCAACCCAACGACTGTTTAATATCCATACAATATACATTATACAGTATACTTATAATTGATTATTAAATTAGATAAGGTAAAGTTCTTGAACGGAGCGCGGTTGTTAAAAGACATTATTAAACGCGTATTTCCTCTATCATTAACATAAATGAAGCTAAAAATCACAAAAGCGCCCACCAAAAACTGAACTCGTTTCGGATACCACGTTAATTATATCTTTTAGTTTGATTAAGTGTTTTTTGGTCGAGATATCACATCATTACTGCGTAACGATCGATGGGGAACTATACTGCCAACAATAGGTGTGCTACAAAAATCTTAACAATCTCCAAATGTGTGAGATAAGATCGAGTAACCTTCCGCGGAGTATTTAGACGGGTATAATGTAAGTTTTCAACAATAACTTGTTATCGGATCTATCTCGAGGCCGTGGCTGGTGTGCACAAATACACCACTTTATCGACGAGCGATCCGATCGTAGCGAACAATAACCGGCAATAGCATAATTATCTGGGATAAACAATTAGTAAGTCGCACTAATCCTTCTGCGGTACTCAGAGAATAAAACCTTTTATTTTATACGAAAGTTTCCTGGTTCATATTTTGATTTAGGTAGTTTTTGTACGATAAAGCTCGGTACATATTTTCAACAGCGGACACTATAAGTGGTACCTGAAAATATTTATATATTATAACTATTACAAGATACATGTTGTAATTTGAGTTTGAATTGTATATGAGAGAGTCTACCTCACGGGAGAACCAAAATATACCAAAACGAATTAAAAAATAATAGGCAAAAATTAGTTACGTTACGTCGGATTAGTTTACAATTGTAAACTCTTAATGTCACGGTGAATTAGATGTAGGCTGAAAATAGTTAAATTATAATAATTATGTTATGGTTTTTATGTCTTATTGCATTTGATTAGTATTTAATTAATCAGAGCGCGATAAAGTCTAAAAACACGTGTGGACCGGATAGAAGCGGAGCATTAGTAGCCAACTAATGCTGTTATAATCATTGTGAATGTTGCCGCGCAAATAGCAGCAACCTTACGAAGGACAAATGCTCGAATAGATCAGTTGACAAGTGGTTAGTGCAGTGACATAAACACTATTATTTTATAGCCATAGCTACTGTGCCTAAATTATCTTATATTACCTAAAATAACTCGACGCGCACGTAATGTGCTTGAAATCATCTGATGTATGGAAATTGAGAAAATCGAACAACAAACCATCAGACTAACGAGACGTTTTCAAGTGGGCATTTTAGTTTTCATATATGCTGTGAGGAAGAATGAAAAGATATCGGCCTCGGAACGACCAGGCCAAGGTTACTGGCGAATGTAGAAGATGCCGCTTTTGACGGACCGCGTGGATCGGCTGACCAACGATGATAATAGGCAGGATTGTAGCGCCATTCGCGTAAACGATCTCATTGCGTGATCGCAAACACAACTACGGTTAAAGATACAACAACAACAGTAGGTCCTCAATTGCCAATTATTGCAATTTGAATATGTAGATTAAGCAGTTTAGAACAAGCTATTTATAAACATAAAATAATGAAAACACTTCAAGTAGGTACACAAGTAAGATTAGCTGGCGTTTTTAAGTTCCGTAAGAACGCCAATTCCCCCCTAAAATACGCCTGCAACAAATTTTTAAGGCCAAATATAAAATTGTGAGACTTATGATTAATGAAACAATACAATATACTTTTTGAGAGCCAAACCTCGTATACAATTCGTTTATACTATTCGTATATGGCAAAATCGTATTACTTTAGTAATGATTTCCTTAACAAAACTTCCTGATATAATAAAAAGTAATAACTCATAGTATATTAATCTAAAGATTTGTGACTACCACATAACTTGAAGAGTAAACGTTTGATAACTATCATGAATAAATCATTTTTAATTATTTTGCATACCTACATATGTAGTTAGTAAAGTTTTAGTTCTTGCTTTGACTAAATTAATCTCGAATTCGACCAATATTATTACATCATTAATATCGCAAGTTTTGGTTTGATTCTCAGTAAATATTACGCAGATGTCGTGTTTGGTTAAGTTTTCAACACTTTTTAATCAACCGACTGGTTCAATAGTATAATGACAATTTGAAATTGCTTCGTTTCAATATTTATCGTCATAAATCAAACGTTGCAGAACTCTTCTGGAGTAATTACAAGCGAATTACGTAAGTACTATATCGCAGAACTAGTACCGATTTGTCGCGTCGAAAATTAGATTTATACTGGAACATCGTTTGAGGTCAATGACAAAAAACTAGCCTAAGAATCTGATCGGGCGGGTCCCTATAAAAATAATTAAAACAACATAAAGCTGCACTCGAGATCACGAATAGCTTTCATGCATCGTTAATCTTAATTCTAATGATCTAACTAGTTTTATTTGGTCAGTTTAGATTTATCATTAGTCTTATTGTTTATTACCTTTAAGTGCTATGTTGATATTTATGTCACAATTTCATAAAAATGTAGTCTTGTCATTATAGTCATAAGTCATGTTTTAGGATATATAAAATGTTAAACGCTTGATTGACGAAACTATAAGTCGGTGTGAAGGCTTAAAAATGAATCGGACCGGACTATGTGCTCGAAATTTTTCAAAACGTACCTACCAGTAAAAAAAATGTTTTAATCAGAAAAGAAATGTTAGAATACAGTAAAATAGAAAAAATTAGAAAATCTGCCTTGTAGTTCATGTTTACCTATGCTCTTTACCTGATGAGAAATATGTATAATGAAGCCACGAGGAGGGCCCTAGGTCAAGGACGAACTCACTCTAGAGTAACAATGACATTCCATGATGATCCCAGCCGCGGGTCCGTTGATTAACGACATTGTCCGGTCCCAATCGACCTAGAGATTCGCGGTTACACAACCCCGCATCATTCAGATGTCGGTCCACAGTCGATTGTAAAAGTTTATCTAATCTGATGTTTGAAGGTCGACACTTTTGAAATTTAATCCCCAATAGCATTAAAAGACTTTGTTATGACTTTTGTAGTTATATCAGATGCAAAAACGCATAACAAAAGTGTTTATCTGTTATTTTAAGCAAGTTCAATCTACGCGACTATTTAACAAAGGTCTCAATAACAATGTTAATTAATTAAACGCAAACATGTAGTTGAGCAATGGTTTTTCATGGTTAAGCTCAACTATTCGAAGCGTTTTTCCAAGAAGATAAGATTGAATAAAAAAAAATTGCATAGTCCGCGTTCTCTCACTGATATTGTCATTTTGTCCTAGACGTTAATCATCATGGTAAAAACCTGTATCGCCCATATAATAGTATAAAATAGACTGTGGTGCAAAAATCTTTTTTTGGAATTAATAAAGTCAATGTCTAATAGTATGGTGTAAGTTGTTCTATTTTGTGTAGATTGTTCTTAAACAAATTACATACTTGGTAATAAAAAAGATATGGGCTTTGGTATAATGTTTATTCATGTGATTTATGTTCGAAATCATGTGTTGCTACTGGTTTAACCAACACGCTTGATAATATTTTTAGTAACACAATTATTAGCTATTGTTTTTTTATTTTTAATAATACCATATAACCAGTGACCTACATTCTCACTGGACTCCAACTGACTAGCCAGTCAAAAAAACTAATTTTTAAACTTCTTAATTAGTTTGAAAAGGTGATTTCGTTTGAAAACAAATCCAAATCGAATATAATATAGGATTTCGGATATCAAAACAGTACCTATTACTTTCGCGCGTGTTTTCACTAGGGAAGTTATACTTAATTTGTAATTGCGCGATATTTACAAGTTCGTGGAAAGGAACCTAATAAAATCGTCATCACGCAATGCGGTTACACAATTAATCCCACAGGAAATAAGTACAACAAAATGAAGAAATATAAAAGACCCAATGCCGTGCATTACTGTAAGTAAATCAACGAAATATTATAACTTCAAATAAAGCACGTTATCACATTCGCGGAAAAAAGTAATTTGTTTCATATTTATACAATGCAGGTACATATTTATGTTCGACCGTTTAAAACTTTAAACGCCTTCCCAGATGTCGGATATAGAGTGTTACGTACCCACGGCCAAGTGATATGACTGAAATCCGTGTCATAATCGAAACTGTACGCACCTGCACCTGTTTTATGACAAACCGGAATTTAATGTGTTATGGCAAAAGCGAATGCCATGTAGTTAACGCTCAACAATCTGCAAGGGTTAACACACACTGTAATAAACGTCACAGTAAAAGCTATTAACTAGGTACTCGTATGTGGATTAAGAAGAAAGGGTTTATTTATTTTCATGAAAAACTATTTTCACATCTCGCCTATTGTCAATGCGTTGACTCGGAAAATGCCGGTTTCCTTATTTAATCCAATACCTTAAATAAAATTCTACAGCAAAATCTTGATCTTGACAAATCCCTTAATTTAAATAATTTAACACTTCAAACACTAGTCGTTGCTTTAGGACAAACCATGCAGAGCCAAAGAGGGAAAAGTAGGATAATCTTTATTTCTTTCTAGTTAGTAATTGATATCAAAACTAAAATAGGAAAAAATGCTTTATGAATGGGTGTATAAAATCTCAAATGGAGACTGCCTATTCATGTGCGAATTGGTTTAGTACTTATTTATAAATCGCATTTAACCCTCACATTTGATATTTAATTACTGGGGCCGTTTCAATCGTATTTTGCACACATGATCGTGAGGAAAATGAAAACGTAAATCTTATAATTTAGAAAATAGAGGATTTTGAAAAAACTCAAGCCTCCATGATGGTGCAGTGACAATTAAAGTTTGCTGCAATCATTGTATTGCCGGTGCATATGATTAACCACTCAACGCCGAACCGGCACTCGGGTGCCGCATAACAATAGATTTTCTATTGTGTCTAGTAATCCGGGGCTAGAAGGATTAAGCAAACATCTGAACGGATACACTCACGGCATTACTGCAGAATGCAGTTCACGAATGTCAATTACTTTGGGTTTTTGTACTTATCTCCAGAGCTTTAGCTCCACAAGTCCACAATAAAGATATCGCAACACCGATCATCGAACGTAATTTAAATAAATTTCGCCCGAAATCGTTTCGACAGTAGGTTAGCGAGTTACTAACTTAAATAGTCACACTTTGAAATATTTATGCATTAACGAATTCGGACATTTTATCGATAAAGCAATAACTAGTTAGTTTTTAATATATTTGTCTTTAAAAAAAAATGTAAATGTAACTTTATGTAATACAATATTAACATTTTAAACTGCTATTTTAAATTCACGACATGATTCGAGAATATAACAAATTAATTGACAGTTTTCATATTACATACAAATTCAGATTCATTTATTTGCTAAAGTAGAATAATTTTATTAGGGAAAAAATAGTTATTTGTCTGACGTGTCGTGTCGTGACGTGATGCGTCAGAGCGGTATCGGTTTCATACATTAAGCATGGTTTAATAATGCGTTATGTGTTGTGATGGCTTGTGTTGTGTCGCATCGTACACGGACGACACCATCATGCCATTATGGTGTGTGTCAGTCTGTCATTATAGTTGAGTCCCTTAATACTGTCAATATGACAGAAATCATCAATTTTGTAACTATCTCTAACTAATCGTAAAAACAAAAACGAACTGATTTTCTTACAATGGCGAGTAATTTGTGACTTATGACACCAAGTTATGCAAGCTTTTCTGCCGTTGTATCCGGGTATTTAATCCTTTTGCAAGTCATACTGTTGATAAATGACACTGCTCTTGTCACTTCACTATTTCACACGTACGTTAAATATTTAAGTGAAACTGGACACAAAAATGTCGTGCTCGTTCTTTCTAGCCTAAGCTTATTGCAACATTTTCTATTGTATTTATTATATACCTACTCGCCTTTTAAAATATTTTCAGATTGAAGTGGCAACTAGAATGGGTAACACTGGAATAAAATTTTTGGATGATTCATTCAACAATAAAATTGGATAGATGGGGTGCTCCGACTACGAGACTCGTAGATGATATAAGTTCTCTTAGAGGAAGGACTTGCGCTGACACCCCTGGTCACCAAACAGGCCGATGAGCGAGTACCCCAGGACAGAGGTAGGGTGCATTATGCATTAGCCGGTCAAAAAAAAGGCCGCTTAAGTAAGTGTAGATCCATATCTATGAGCATGCTTGTCTTAAAAAAAAACGCAACTCATTTCACTACTTTGCAAGATTGGGCCAACTTGCAATACCCTTTTCTAACGAGCAGATAAATTGGGTCAAAAAGTTTTTTTTGTTTTTTTTTTCTTTACTTAGGTACATTGCACATTTGTATTGTAACACCAATCGATACGATAACAATCGAAGTCAAGATCTTCGCCTAAGCAATATATCGCTTGACATTTATATTACACTGTATTACGTTGATAGATTACGTCACTACTAAATTAATTACATGCGATGTTTATCCTTTCGAGAATCTTTTGTATCAGACTTTTAAAAATATGAATACATTAACGAATGAATAAAGTTAGAGAGGAAAGTTGGCAAAACATTTATTGAGTAAAATTTATGCAGGAAAATAAATAAAATGCATGTTGTTATCGAATAAGAAGTATAAACAACATCTTCAAGCATCAAGAGTTTCGATTTTCTAAACGTCACTGGTATTTGCCTATTATAAAAATTAAGTAAAAAATTATTGCAAAAAATATTAACCTAATACAGCTTGTTACTGTTCCCCAGACTAGGCTAAGCCTGTCCTGTGGGGAGCATAAATCGATTTCCAATTTACAAAATAAGGCACATAAGATTACAAAAAATAGGTAATTAAAAGTCAAACAGGTATCAGCTAAAGAACATGGGCATAGATGAACATTTTATTACAGAGGTGTGTGTTTGAGTGAGTGTAATGAGTGTTTGGGTGTGTTACACACTCACTCACGTGAGTGTGTAATAGATCAGTGTATATAGTGTTTTGCTTTTGATTTATTTAATGAGTTGGTTTTAAAACAGATTCAACAACACAACAGATTTTGTGGTTAAAAAATAACAGATATTAATAATAAATGTCACAGGATATATCTTATTAAAGTGTAAGTAAGTGCAGAAACACAGGTGAACTCCCTATGCGCTCACTCAATCACTGATCAGCAATCAGGCGTAGGGACGACGGTCGCGTGCTTTTGGAGAGGGAGATATATAATTACTCCAACAACTAGCACAATCTACTGACATAGCCTTAAACTATTTTCTGAACAAAAAACCACAACCACAAAGTTCCAGTCTGGCCTGGGATATGAAAACAACTTCACCAGTGGAGCCGAAGCTTTAAAATTCATGTAATGTTGAAAAAGATGCATCAAATGCAAAACGGACGGAATCGACGATGCAACATGAGTATTATAGTCATACTAATATTGTTTTAATTCATGTTAACATCATTATAAAGTCACAAATCATTTTTGACAACTGAACAATGGATATATTGCGGCTATTTCAGTGCAAATTGCACAGGTTACAACTTCAATGTAACCTACAGAACATTCCAACCGCTTATAATTTTGCTATTACTGTTGCCATTATCACACTCGTGATAGATATACTGGCATCATCATCATTTCAGCCAAACGACGTCCACTGCTGGACATAGGCCTCCCCCAATGATCTCCAAACCGATCGGTCCTGCGCCACACGAATCCAGTGGATTCCGGCGATCTTTATGAGATCATCGGTCCACCTTGTGGGATATACTGGCAACTAATGTGTTATTGTATGAGTTAGGTTATAAGTGGATAATTCATTTATAAAGCCTAATTAAGCCAACATTATTACTAACCCATGTCAAGTATTGAATTTTTGTTTTATAATTATACTAGCGGCCGCCTCCGCGGTTTCACCCGCGCGTAATTTCTTTTTTCAAATGTCCCTTCCCTTCCCCCCACATTTCCGCGATAAAAAGTACTCTATGCCGCCCGACAATAGTTTAGCTTTCCAACAATGAAAGAATTTTTCAAATCGGTTCAATAGTTTGATGACCAAATATGTATTTATTCTGTTTCGACAATTAAAATACTAATATTTTAATAGTCGATTATATTTTTTTTGTATCTTACTATCATTCTTTTCAAATAACATGCAACCTTTTCTGGATCATTAAAAACGCTAGCAGCATAATTTCCATTTTGAAAGTAATAAAAAGAAAATAATTGTTCTATTTCCTTTAAAGGCGTTTAGATTTTTTTCTGAAGAATCTAGCCAGCATCAAATGAAACATTTGCATAATAACCTGCATGGTTTTTTCAATGTAACTGGCATCTGCTGGCATCAGAGTCACATCAGAGTAAATAAAAAGCAAATCTTTTTTTTAGGGAATAACAAAAAGTTTTAAAAAGACTTTGACCTTCTTTATTTGAAAGAGGCACTAGCAACTGCTGGCAACAGTGCTTCTAAAATTTGACAGCAATAAAAAGTAAATTAATTACTTTTTTTATTTACCTAATGGCGTAAAAGGGCGTAAAGATTTTTCTGAATAATTTAGCCAGCATTAAATTTTTAAAAACTTATATTAACCTGCTTGGTTATTAATTTTAAGTAACCTTCGTGGTTATTTTGTTATTTTACATACCTATCTCTTGCTCTGTAAGTAGTCACTTACTTCCCTGAATGCCGGGGTGTATGGATATCATTACAGCCATATTAACATAGACAATATTATTTCCATGCATATTACAGCATAGGTTTTTGAATTTGAAAAAAGAACTGTCATACTCATACTGCAAGAAGAATATTTTTAAAAAGATAGGTAATTAATTTTTTCTCTCGAATCGGAATCAAGACAATTAGTTTTAATAGAATTTATGAAGATTTTATTTTAAATATCGAACGATTTGTTTCGCAGTCACATTGTATGTTATTAAAAATCAAACTGGCCAGCTAAGCACGATTTGACGCGCTTGCGTGCCATAAAATCGTGAAGAGTAAAAAAGGCAGTCGACTAACTAGGCGCGAAAGTAAATTTTTTTCGTGTTTTGGAGTTCTTTCTTAAAAGTTGAGTTTTTTTACTTACCTCACAATCGATATGTAAAGCAGAGTGTTTACCTCGGGTGTATGCATCAATTGCATACTCGGGCTAATTAGCGCCCTCGCTGCGCTCGGGCGCCAAAAACCTCGTATGCAATTGATGCCATACAGCCCTTGGTTAACAATCTACTATTAATGTAGCACTGGCAATAGTGCCACAAAAGTTTGACAGTAATAAAATGTAAATTAACCCTTTCCCCGCCACGCTTTTTTCCGAAAATGGTGCCCCACACGCCACGACCATTAAAAAAAAAATTCCAAAAAATTATTAGGTTATACTCAACTCATTCAGGCAAGTAAAAATACAACGTTTCTTGATCATGTTTTTTTGTCTGATATATCAGACATTGGCGTGGTGGGCACGAAAATGGTTTGTCTGATATATCAGACATTGGCGTTGAAAAGGTTAAAAGTTTTTTTTGTAACGTTTTCTGTGACAATGCCGGCAGTAGGTACTCATAATTTTATTAAACTATGCTGGCGGCGAGGCGGGGTATTCTTTGAAAAGGTCGTTGCTATTACGTTTCTTCATTCATCTTGACTATCTATTTATACGCAGTCCATTTATTTATCAAGTAATTTCTTTTTTTAAACATCCCCTCTTCAAAAGTACCCTATGTTCACCGGGGATAGGCTTTCGAATAGTGAAAGAATTATGTATTCGAATCAGTTTAGTATTTTCGGAGCCTATTCAATACAAACAAACAATCAAATCTTTCCTCTTTATAATATTAGATCTATACTAATTACTAATTTGTTTGTTTTTTCAAATCACTATATTTAGGGAAATGATAAAATCGTGTTGTTATTTTAACATCCTAAGTGACTTGATCAAATCCCTTAGGGAATGTACCAAATCCCTGTTTTTATCATATCCCTGCGACATATAAATTAATATTTTTTGCCCAAATGCACTCAAATATTGTGGATCTATTCCAATATGATCCTTGACTCAAATAATTGTTTTAAATTATAGTAAATCTGAACTGGAACCAGTTAAGATTCAGCGATGTTATCAGTATTATATTATTTTATTTATTTTATTAGGCAACCTAACTTACGACAGGTTAATCAGTAGGCATTTAGGCAGCCACCTATG
Source organism: Mecyna flavalis (assembly GCA_949319885.1). Lineage (NCBI taxonomy): Eukaryota > Metazoa > Arthropoda > Insecta > Lepidoptera > Crambidae > Mecyna > Mecyna flavalis. The sequence goes on from OX439425.1 coordinate 7,560,912, forward strand.
TTAATTGCAATGCAATGATTAAATACCTACTGCATAATGTCTTATTTATTAAGCAAATAAACCAATAAGATACATTCAACCGAGATGTATTGCCTGCCTAATTTTGTGCCCGATATTTTTATTTTTTTATTTTGTATAGGTAGATTTCATTTTTCAAGTTAAAAATATAAATCGTTTTCCTAATCATGTATGCCGCCATACTTAGTTAGTTAAATTATGTATCGGGTAATACTTCACGAAAACAAAATGTAATCCGGTTCCGGTACAAAGCAATATTTTAATTCTAATTAAATGTTTTAGTGCATACCTACTGTGCTTTAATGTAATTTGTCTAATTTATATTCCATACAGCCCAATGAGTTCACATAGCAATAATGAGCAAATGATTTCAAGTTTGTATACCAACTCGGACCACAACTAACAATACAACGTATTTATAGTTGGCATAAATATTCATGGAGAATCACTAACTATCACGAAGCAGAGCATTTATATACAGATGAATAGTATTTGCATAAAAATTAGTTCAATCTTCGGGTGGACATCTGTTTAGCCACTCATACGTCCACTGTAACCACAGTTACAGAGACCATATACCTCAGGACAGTCCGTGTAACTACAGTTACATTTTTAAGAATTCGCGCCCGCCGATTGTTTTTTTCTTTTTCTTATCGCTGTGGATGTTTATAGTCTGTAGTGTTGCTGGTTTTTGACGCTCTATGATATGTACCACACCTTATTTCAAGTGGAACATAACTTCGGCTCATGGCTACAATAAAAATAAATTGTCAAGTTGCTTGTTGTTTTTGTGGATCAGTGCGCGAGTGACTCCAGCTATTTTATTCGAGAAATCATGCCGTAAGTAATAAAATATTATTGTTTTGTATATCAGAATATTTATAATCTTACATATTTTCATATTTTATAACATTATGTGCGATTCAAGTCAGTTTTTAAGTAAAAATTTGGATTAAAAATAGGTCGGTGACTTTGTGTTTTTATTAGTGAATAATTGGAAGATCTAAAAAAGTTCTTATATTTTATCGTAATTAAATGTTTTAATATGAAAACTTATTAATATTATAGCCTGGATATTACCATACTTTCTTGAAATATTCCATATTTCATCTAGATTAGACAATTTACCATACGTGAACTTCAATTTCACAGATCATGTAGCTTTGGTTTTTATTTTATTTGTAATATTTTTAAGATGATTTACTATGGGATTTTGGTTACAAATGAAAGGCCATTAAATTACCTAAAACCCAAAATTGTTTTAATATTGTAAACGTCAAAAATATCTAATAAAAAAAATATTTAAATTGAAAACTAGGACAAAATTACCATTTCTTAAAGTTCGCTGTAAGATCATTAATAGAATATAATGTTAAAATCAAACATAACTATTGCCTAAAAATCGTCAACTAATGAGCCTTTCATTAGTATTTTTCATTTTGCGATATTTGAGTTATTTACTGAGTAATAAGCATTTATTTAGCATACGTCTCCTACCGATTTTATTTTGCGCGTATCACGTGACTCGCGGACTGTCCTGACAACCTAGCGAAACGCGCGCGGACGTTTGAGTGGTTAGGTGGAGTCAGTCAAGTTAAAGAAGTTATTTAAAGAATTGGCCGAAAAGAGGCACGAAAAAATTAAATTTTTAGTGTTTACCCGTGGTCCTCTTTATTTCATGCAGCAGCATTTAACAAAAATCAGTATTTCATTATTTTTTTCACCTAATATACAAAGCCCAACGCGCCACTGTAAATGAAGGGGCAGTTATAATAAATTAAGTTAAATTACGGAAGCATTTTTTCATTCGATGTTTCGGTTAGGTAATTTTTTCTCAAACCATAATGACATTGTTCGTTACATAACTGTTTTCCTTTATAAACTCAAGTTATCGCTGCTATCGCATTGTTTATACTTAAATGTGACCAGTTTCGAGGCTCGACACCACCCAGTTTAAGCAGATAAATAAAACTAATGTTGATCATCTATGTAAGTCGACCTTGTCGTTTATGTGAGCTAGTTTGGTGTAACGACACGCATTTGCGAGAATGACACTGGTGACCCATTTGTGTCGCAAACGTTCCTAGCCGCCCACACGCGCCATTGGTTGCTTCCAATGGTTAAGAATATTCTGCGATGCCGCCCCGCTTCTATATTACCATTCGCAGGCTTCCGCCCCCCAGCTGATGCGTTACGTAACTCACAACCTGCACTGTAACTGCTCCACAAACGTTAAGTATTTAGTAACTGTGTCCACTCATGTTTTATGGTCGCTTACACCAGATACCAAATACAAGAGACGACTTGTTTAATTAATGACGCATGGCAGCTTTGATATTTATAGAATAGACCGCAGTGGCTGCTTACCATCAAGCGGGCTGTTTGGGCATTGTTATTTAAATTTAAAATACTGGATTTAAAATATCTTAGGTAAAGAAGCCCTCAAAACTCTAATGCTTATATTACGCCCAGACTCCGGAGTTTTGAAAACAAATGGTTTCACCTTTACTCTATAAGGTATGAACAGGTTTCGCGTCGTTGTTGATTCATGATTTTATTCGCTATACCTAAATACCATAAGAAAATCACAAAACTAATTTTTCAAAGAATAGACAACTTAGTTTGTACTCTTTACACTCCTATAAATATATTGGTAACGTAGCACAATGATGGCGTATAGGTGTGAAATATAATTATGTCGCCCGCGAAGTCTAGTAAATATAAAATCATAAAATGTTTAATAGCAGTTCTTTTACTTGGACAATTATCTAGGGCATCGGTAAATTGCACCTACCAGGGTGAATAAATTGTTCGCGCATAGAACATCAAACATGCAACAGCGACAACCATCTGTATTAATGAGCACATGTTACATTCCCCATTAATATTTATATTTTTTTAATTAGTCCAACACCTAATGTCTACATGCTTATTTAAACTAGGAATTGTGTAATTTCAGTATAAATGGAGGACATTGTACGCACTACACCTAATGTAGCTTCATGTTAACTGATATAAACCAAACTTCATTAAACTATCAGTTTAATTAACCTTTGTCCCAAGGCTCTAGATGACTATTTCCAATTACATCATCACATCAGTGTTTAGATTATGGAGACGTTAATCTGAGGCAAATGATATAAGAATGTATTGCGACGAGCGCGCATGGGCCGCAGGTTTGAGGCCTATTGACCTCTGAGGTAACGTGTCCCGGTATTTCTTGTGACTTTGCATAGGTACGTTTTGTTGACTTTTAGACGAAAACTTACAATTTCGAAACAGCGTGTCAACATTGGAATATGTTAAATTGAAATGTTAGGTCAAATGTAAAGTTAAGGCCGAATGACTGGAATTCATAAAATGCCAAAGTAAGCAAAATTTAGATTATATTATCATTTGTTCATGTTGGAAATTTAGATGGCTTAATATATATCTCGATGCATAGTAAGATGCGATGAACAGATTTATTTTAATTTGGAAAATATTGGTTATGTTTACAAGAGCAAATTAAGTCACGTAGGCAAGACGCGTGACCAACAGACGGGCTCAATGGAGCCTAGAGAATGCGCCAAAGGTGTTTTGTTTGGACCAGTCCGAGAACAATCAAACACATCCTTGTCTCAACCGGTGTCCTTGCTATAGATACACGAGCGGTAACCAGAGCAGGCGACATCGTGATACGCCCAACATCTCTTCCTGTATCGGTATAAGCCGACATTGACATTTATACGGCGAGAAACCAAGTCACAGGTCCGCCAACGTGCGAGAACGAGACGGCAAAACCAAAAAGGCCGTATTGGAATTAAACGTAATGTTTTAAAATCAGCTGTAAAGTTCATGCCTGTGCCACACATTCGCTCTGGCGATTCATGTCCTTGGCCACTCGACTGTCCCTTCGAAAATCATGATGCGCTCGCGCACACAAGCTCAAGATTTTTGCAACAGATAGGTACCGCATCAATTCATTAGTTTGAATCAACGCCCCGGGCGGTGTTAATCATATTGTTACCTGCGTAGTGGAGTAACGAGGCTACCCCGAGCAGAGAGTGAACTCGTGTGGGCCGTCGATATTAGCGCTCAATAATTAGCGTTACAACAATACCGCGCGTGACCTTGATCTCATTTCGCGCAGACCGCGCTATCCACCTGTGCATCACCTTTGCAACTAGACAACCCGACAGAAACTTAGACAGATAAATAACCACTTTTGTAACCTAAATGACACATCTGCTTCCTATTATTTTGTTTCCCAAGATGCTTATTAAAAAAGCGTGCTGGGTTGGAATCAATGTCAATGTGGACAGAGGTGGCAAGAACATGTACTCATTAAGTCTTCACATGTAATTTTTATACAGCGATTAAGATATATAATTTAGATGAATATTTGCGATCGGATTGAAAGTTTCATCACCCGATAGGCTATGTAGGCTGGCGGGACTGTCTTGGATTGGATAGATAATTATAAAGTCAGATTAGCCTAAGGTACCTATTATTAGACAGAGCTGTTGGGTTGCGTTAATTTTATATAATTTTGTCGTAAGACCGAGAACACTAAAATGTCAGCATATGAAATATAGTGTTAAAGAATCTAACATTTTCCATATTCGCACAGTATTTACCTTATACAATTCGCAATAATATTGTTATTAATTACCAATATTAACATAAAATATACTCCAGAATTGATTTAAAAAACCAATTAGTATGATTGAAGTGTGCAACATGAATATATTAGACGAGATAGGTATATGCACATTTACGGAATAATTAGTTTGTATTCTTCTCTCATCCATTCATCTATTGTAGGGTCAGTACGGGGTCAAGGCTGCATAAATGACACAATAATTAATTAAGCATTCATTTTTGATCTTAATCAAAATGCGTGTCAGTTGCAAGATGTGCAAATAGGAATTATGTTGACCTGGGATTTAGATACTAAATTAACTCATCTAAATGAAAGAACTTTATTTTTAGTTACCTAAAAGTTTTACGAGGATTAACTTGCATCTGAACATTATTTCATTATAACGTTATGTTGTAACTTAAAAATAAGATGGCATAATAACTATTGATGCGTATTAACACCATAACAAAACAATTACCAGACAATTGAGAACGATTATTTACGACACAATGATAACTCGATCATCGATTGTTCAGTAACACTCAAAAGCTAAATTTATCGAGCAACAATGGTAAGCATTAATTTAGAAAAAAAAATTATCGGGCAGTTTCCTGTCCGTAAGTTATATTCAATCAAAAATAAATTAGTTACACGAATAGACATTTATTTGCTACAAGACATGACAAGCACGGACACAACATTTTCCACTAGACGACGGGAACGCGGCAGCAACTCCACAGTAGAATAAAATTACTGAAACGGCAAAAGACAGTTCTAAGACAGTATGCCCAACATTGAGTCCAGAGCACAGTCTGTGGTCCAGAGTGTCCAGTCAAGAATCTCGGGACATCATTTTTTGCTGTACATAAACCTAGTAGGTTCTGATGTTTTGACGTGAGCCCCCATGCTGCATTTTTTCCGCATCACCCCGATCAATCTTAAAATACCGTTCATGCTGTTATACACGTGCCGGATCGTGTCGTAATGTTTAGTGGAAAACCGGCCAAACGGTAGGGGAAGTGAGTGAACGTGGCCGTGGTTCGCAGTCCGTCGTCCGCGTCTGCGGCACTAGGCCGACATTCTGTAGTTTGGGTGGACAATTATACAAATTAAAGGAGAGCGCAATCAAACGCACGACAAATGTATCGAACGAAAGGAAAGCGCCGCGCGACACGCGAGGCGCGCGCTTGGCGATCCACTAGACTACATACCCATATTATTTGTACAGTCAAAAGCACGCAGACGTAACACTATGTCGGGGGCATAAGTGCTATTATCGAACTTCAAGTGTTAACCGTGATGTGCTGCTGACCGTACTTGCATACTGTTCTACAGTGATAGATATTATGATAAAGATAATTTCAAATTTTTAATACAATATAATGATAAAAATAAAACACACGAGTGCATAGATTTGGCTGATGTTGTTATTATTGGTATCTGTAATTGTTGAAACTAGGAAAATGAATCGAAAACGTCGGAAAATTGTGTGGAGAGTTTGCATAATATAAGCCTTACTAATGACACTCTACCCTGCAGAGGCAGAATGCAAGGCCTCCAACATCACCACACTTGCCAACTGCTGATTGATGGTCACAAAGCTGAGCTGTGTCCGTTAAATCTGACACGAACTTTGCCTGACAACATTGGGCCCTGGGCACAGGTTATTAAATAGTTACTAACCCTGGGCCCGGCGCGTTTGTATAAAATTAAAAAAATTTTATTAGTGCATTATAAAAATCCAGCTTTATAATTTTCTAAGCCTAGATAGCCGCTATTGCAAGTAATAAGCAAAAATCACGGCCACAAGAAATAAGGAACTAGCAAATTATGTAATGAAGTCTGTCTGTATTGTGTGAATGAAATAATAAAATTTATTGTAAACATAATTGTCCACCAAATATACGAATTAAATAAAACCAAGGGTAATTAGGAACAACAAGATTGGCGATATTACCTTCACATTACGCCGATATTGAAATGAAGGTGACAGATAAAATATGTGTACGTACAACTTTAATATTTATTAACGTAGTAGCAAAATGTTTGTACCTACGTGTTTATATGCACCTCTTTAACCAGTTTAGAGAATACATCATTAATTATCTGTAAGACCTATGTATTTTATCACTGCTAAAACGTAAGTGGCACAACTAGTTTAGCTCAGAGCTTTTAGCTTATAGTTAGTTTTTATTACTAAACAAAATAACGACTTTGTATTTCGAGTTTTAATAATAAACAAGATGAAAAAGACATTCATGTACAGTCAACGGCACATCACGGTATACACTTGCAGTTCGATAATAGCGCTTATGCCCCCGACATAAGAGCGGTACAAAGTCCAAAGTGTTACGTCTGACGTGCTGTCGACTGTACATATACATATATAATATTCCAAAACTTCATAATATAATTTGGAATATAATTTCAACAATAACAGAGGACATACAATAATTTGTGTTTCTACTGTTAACACATATGCTGTTTACATAAACATCATGTTAACACATGCAATAGGCGACATATTACAAATTATGCAGCCGAAAGTTCCCGAACCGAAATTCTGTCAACTGCATCTCAACCTCTCTAATGTCGTTCGCTAAGTACCAAACAAGAAACAAGGTCGCCGCGTCTTAAGTAGTTATCGGTTACTGGGTCTGTAATACTTGTAATTATTATTTATAACATAATGATAAGTGACGGAATTGTTGCGGGCCGCGACACAACCGGATGCCCCGAGGTCTCCGTTAATAAATATTGGACACTGGACGAACTGGACACCTATCTGACCGCTACTATGCAATAATCCTAATGGCCTTAAATTAGAACCGTTTCCAAACCCTCTTAACGCAACGTCATTGGCTTTTTTATTTCATTTCAGTTGACAGATAGGAACACAGCTCACCTTATAGCAGGTAAGTGGTTACTGTAGTAAATTCAATTGAGAGATACTAATTCCGAAATCATCGCTCAATGGGCTGTCTTACTGTAAGTTATTATATTTTCTTCGAACCTTTTTCTAAGTTCCATATTTATATTATCAGAACACAGTCTGTGGACCTCCACAGGTTGTGGTGTGTTTACCACCTGGTATCCAGCTGGTCAGACTTGGAATAAGTCTTACACCACAACCAGAACCAAGGCGAAATTCAGACCCATAACCTCCGAGTTCTATACACGAGCCTCATAATACTAAATTGCCCGAGAGCGGCTTAGTTAGTTATATAGTGGCTCACTGTTCCACAGAGGCAGTTTTTGAGTTTTCATGGCATGTTACTTGCAAAGTGGTGTGGCCTATAGTTACTACGGACTATACATATACTGAGGTAAGGGCCACTTTTATTACGTTCAAGCAAGTTCCTTATAACTCTGTTAAATATCAATAATACTGTATTTTTTCTTTTGTAAATTTACAAAAGAGTCTGAGATATCTGACAGATAATTTACTAGAAACTTATCTGGCATTGGTGAATCTGGCCTTATAAGATTTTAGGTGAGCATTTTTTCAGTATTTCAGTTTTCTAATAGCGTGTAGCTTTCTTAACGTTAAATAAGTGGTACCAGTAATTAAGCCCTTCACAATAGTACCGAAACAAATTGTTTTGTCAAACTTAGTTTACAATTTTATCGATTCATCTTAAGAATTTTTTTGCTCTGCAAAAAAACACTCTACTAATTTTATGGTGTTACAGTCGGCCGCAAAAGTAGTTGCACAATGCACCTTTTTGCCATGACAATAAGGCTTTTTGATAATGTCAAATGCGTCAATACTTTTGTTTTGCGGCCGACTATAGGTACCTACTATAATTTAAAGATTATTACAATTGACAAATTCACGGTAAATCTCATTGCATAAAGAATAACAGCAAGAACCTCTTTATGGACGTTTTTGAAAGTCTTAAATAATTATTTATAGTTTTTAGTTATAATTTTACGATAATTATTACAAAAGCGAAAGCCTGTCATCAAATGTGTTAGTTTAATTTAATAGAAAGGTACGTTTCTTTGGTTTCTCATTTTAATTACCAGTCTAGCTCAGTTTCATTTACACGTAGCATTTATTCTAGACTTCTAAAATCACTAACAATGAAAAAACCGAGTAGACGTAAATATCATAATTGCACATGTACAAAAAAAAGTTAGTTAGTATTACTCATGATTTCACATAGCAGGGTTATTGTAAGTGATGGATGAGTTACTAGCTTTGTCCTCACGCTTATCAAATACAAGTAGGTAACGTTACGGACAGGCCAATGACGTTCAATAATTGAACGTCATTGGGACAGGCGCAGTCATTTGTCGCTCAATTCCAAAAGGTATTATCCTAATAGCATTAGAATCTGATATAAGTAATAAAAAAATATTTTTTTAAACACTATAACAAATCAGGTCTCAACTGCGTATATCAGATGAAGTAATCATAATATGGTAATCAAAAAATCAGATAAACTTTAAAGAACTTATCTGACAACTTATTTGTGGTGAAACTGATTTTAAAACTACCAAATCAATTGGTCTTAGTTAGTAAACTTAGGTAAACAGTTTTATATAAGCTGGCGTCCGAAGCTCAAGTAGTAAAGATTTCAACGCGCTCGTCACCTTGACATATGAAACGGATAAACGACTATGATTCTTTGCCCAATGCTCACCTGTAGAAATTTCCATTAAAATATATACTACTACCAATAAAGATATAGAGAACTAGTCTTTCACACGCGTGTACTACACGACGTTATTCCACAGGAATCAAATATTTTTCCAGGACAAGAAGTCTATGAAACAGCTCCCAGACTACCCGTTACTCTGTTGCGGTGTGAAAAAGAACAAACAAAAACAATTGTGAACTGAATATTATCCTGAAATAAAAAGCCTATGTTCTTAAGCGAGATCCAGTCTATATCTGTACCAAATTTGATTGTAATCCGTTCAGAGATTTAGACGGGAAAGCGTACCAGAGTACCAGACAGAGAGCCACTTTTGCATTTATAATAATAGGGATATGGATATGATATGAAAACAAAAGTATGATTGTGAGTATGTTTGCAACTTATAACATCGGCTGCCAGTGATTTATTTAAAAATATATATTTTATGCCTCTAACGGCCGGTTCACACATTCTCCTTTTTACTGTACCGTTTTATCGTGTACGCTTTTTTTCGTCGATGGCGTATATATTAATGTATACAGAATACTGTGCCATGTGTTAAGTCGCTCATACAACTGCATACGCCATCGACGAAAAAAAACGTACACGATAAAACGGAACAGTAAAACGGAGACATGTGTGAACCGGGCATAAGGATTTTATCAATATGATACCATTTAGAAACTGTATCGATCAAATAGCCGTTCTTCCTTCGGAACGGATAAATATATATCAGACAACAATATTGATCTGATCCTACAACAGGATCTTTTATCGAGCGTTAGGTCCAAAACTAGTCAGGGTACGCTTGCACCACTGTCCAGCCCCCTTAGACAAGCGGCATTTATGACGTTTGTTATAATTCTCAATTTGCGATAGCGAATGTCAAATCCCATACTTTCAACACGTGACTTTTCTATGGCATCAGCGAATTTCACTATCGCTGTCAAAATGTTACTTTAGTAGGGGTCTAGGCCCCCAGGTTATGGCAAGTCCAGTTACATTGGAGCGATTGCCATTTGACCTCCGTAATCCTGAACAGGGGAACAAGATTGGATCATGGCTCATGGTCTGTTTTGACTGTGTTTCCTAACGATGTTATCCTTCACCGTCCGTTTTGTGGGTAATGGAATCATTTATTCCTAAATCTACACGCGATCACAGGTCCCGCTAGCCAGCGGTTATAGTGCACGAATTCTCCTCCAAAAAAAAACTCACCCCTGTTTTTCATGACCTTACAAGTATGCGCATTATAAGCAAGCCAATACGCTAAGAATATCCAAGCAGACTTCTAAATATATCTCTATCAAGCAATTTCAAAGCAGTTACGATTTAATATATTAATTGCTTTCGTGATGTATCAATAAAATAAAACGGAGTTTAAATTATACCATTCGTTTTTTTCTAACATGCAAATTGCTTCAACGCGATCATTATTCAATTGAATAAGTATCATTGTTTTCATTGGATAATGAAAAAGTATTTCTATTGTCACATATTCCTAAAGTATAGAGCCCAGTAGATGGCTATTATTTTTTTTAGGACATTGTATTATTTAACATGTATTATTGCAATCGGGCTTTAATTTTTTTTCTAAAGTATCAGCGTAAATTTCGTTAAGTTTTAGTACTACATTTTATTTTAGGTAAAATATTTTTTTAATGTATATAACATGAAAAAAAAATATAAAAAAATTGTAACTTTAGATATGTACTACTTATATGTACCCAAATAACAAAAATCTTACATTTTCTAATATGAATTTGTCTTCACATTTTTGCGTGTGATGTGTCAAATCTTTCAAGTCTACTCATCGATGTGAACGAGACAACATTTATTATCAAAATAAATGAGCGAACACGCCAGATTTGAGATCTAGGCCATAGTATCAATGGGCCATACTTTTGCAACAAAACTCCGTCGTGTAGTAGTTGTACTTGACAAGTTCGAGCACAAAGCTCCGCGGGCTTTCAACACCGCTCGGGGCACGGCTGCAAATATTAACTGCAACGTTGAAGCGACCGGGTAAACAACAAATACTATCTTGTGCTAAAACGTTTTGACGGAAATATTTTAAACAAATCACAGCACTGACGTGCATTCTCTCTCTATGCATGCGTTAAATGTTAACAACAAACTATACCTTAGTAGTGTCGTCGATTAATAACATTCAATAAAAAACGGGGTCAGTCACAACTTTAACAGTACATAACAATAAATCCAGAGAGTTATCCCTGCTAGTTTTAACTACGCCTTATGATTGTTTTTTCTTAACAGAATATCACATATTATTTTATATAATTATGAAGAGAATAAGTGTTCAATTCCCTTTTTAGTAAAACACCTTAATATAGATATTTTTACCAACAAATTTGATTGTAGGGATGAAATGAGGTGAACTGACCTGTTTCTGACGGAAGAACGGGTTGCGAGGGTGAGGTTCCTCTGGGGCAGGCGAGGCGCGGGCGAGGGCGCGGGCGAGGGCGCCGGCGGCGGCGCGGGCGGCGACGTGCGCGGCAGGCGCCCGCCCGCGGCCGCCGCGCCGGCTGCCAGCAGCAGCACCATCCACAATCTAGACATCACGAGACCGTGCGCACGAGACGCGCGAGATACGCTCCAAAACATACTGTCACGCAGCGGCGACTCAGCGTGGTGTGCGCGGGCGACGTTCACTTCGCCGGCCACCGCGCCGCGCGCCCCACTCTGATGAAAGTACAGGCTTTCACTGGCGCCCACCGTTGCGCCGCCGGCCGGCCCGCGCGAACTCGCGCTCATAATATTTTCTTACCTCGGTCGAAAATGACATAATAAGTGGGTATAACACACCTGGAGCACTGTATCACTGATCGTGAGTCGTGAGCTAGGGGTAGTCGCGTCTGATCCCGGTATTCGTCCTTAGTCGCAACGGATACCGATCGATAGTTGCTTCGAATACCGGTATCGGTTGCACCCCAAAACATAATTAAAGTTTAGTGCAACCGATACCGGGATCAGACGCGACTACAAAAATAAATATATTTAAGTTCTATTTGATCCCTAAAGGCTAGGCCCACACTTGACGGAAATTCCGCCGCGGATCTTCCGCGACGGAACGCCAACACATGTTATTGTTTTATATGAATTTCCGTCAAGTGTGGGCCTAGCCATAGGGTGTTTGCATTTGGGACCTTGTTAATTTTAAACATTTTGACGTTTTTTGCCTGCTAACCTTGGGAAATATTCTTATCAGTCTCTGTTAAAATGCCTCCGTCCACTTGGATCCCATGCTTCGCTCCCATGGGATCCACAGATAATTTTTTTCGCCTCTTGAATGCCATAAGATCTTCAGATAATATAAATTCCTTTTAAATCTCATGCTTGGCTCCCATGGATCCACAGATATTTTTGTCACCTCTTGGCTCCCATGGGATTCAAAGAAATATTTTGCAACAACCCCCAATGTTGTTTCACTAGATTATCGGGAAAACAAATGAATGTCGGGAAAATATTGTTTAACGTGTGAAAATTTCGGAAAACAAATGAATGTCGGGAAAACAAATGAATGTTGGGAAAACAAATGAATATCGGGAAAACAAATGAATGTCGGGAAAACATTGTTTATTGATCTGAAGTTAAAAAAACAGGTGCCAGCTATTTTCGACCTTATCGACATCGAAAAAGCAACAAAATTTTAAATGTCAATAAGGTCGAAAATCGCTTGCACCTGTTTTTTTTTGTTTGTCTATTGATTTGAAGTAAGTAAAAACCGGCCAAGTGCGAGTCGGACTCGCCCATGAAGGGTTCCGTAGCAGCAAGTATCATCATAATATAAAAGTTCTTGTAGTTCTTTGTAAGTTTGATCGACGTTTTTATATTTGAGTTGATTGAATGAGAGGAAAATTGCGGTTTACGATTTATGACGTTTAAAAAAAAAACTAATTACTTGATCTCGTTCAAACCAATTTTCAATGGAAGTTTGCATGGTAATGTACATCATATATATTTTTTAGTTTTATCGTTTTCTTATTTTAGAAGTTAGAGGGGGGGTGACCAACATTTTACCACTTTGGAAGTGTCTCTCGCGCAAACTATTCCGTTTAGAAAAAAATGATATAAGAAACCTTATTATCATTTTTAAAGACCTATCTATAGATATCCCACACGTAAGGGTTTGAAGAAAAAATTTTTTTTGAGTTTCAGTTCTAAGTGTGGGAAGCCCCAAAAATTTATAAACTAATAACTTGATCTCGTTCAAACCAATTTTCAATGAAAGTTTGCATAATAATGTACACCATATATTTTTTTTAGATTTATCGTTTTCTTATTTTAGAAGTTACAGGGGGGGGGACCAACATTTTACCACTTTGGAAGTGTCTCTCGCGCAAACTATTTAGTTTAGAAAAAAATGATATAAGAAACCTTATTATCATTTTAAAAGACCTATCCATTGATACCCCACACGTAAGGATAGGATGAAAAAAAAATTTTTGAGTTTCAGATCTAAGTATGGAGAGCCCCCAAAATTTATTATTATTTTTCTATTTTTGTATGAAAATCTTAATGCGGTTCACAGAATACATCTACTTACTAATTTTCAACAGTATAGCTCTTATAGTTTCGGTAAAAAGTGGCTGTGACATACGGACGGACAGACAGACAGACAGACAGACAGACAGACAGACAGACAGACATGACGAATCCATAAGGGTTCCGTTTTTTGCCATTTGGCTACGGAACCCTAAAAAGGTATCCGTTGCGACTAAGGACGTATACCGGGATCAGACGCGACTACCCCCATTTTGCCCGCGGGTTCGTCCTTCGACTATACGAGGCAGAAATGTGATCTATTTCCGAGATAAAAAGCTTATGACATTCTTCCGCTCCCAAACCATCCCTGTACCACAAAAATCTCGTCGATCCATTGCTCCATTTCAATATGCAAGAAAGACAAACAAAGACTGCTTCCATTTCTGTTATCCCATCGAAACTGTTTTATCCCAGGATAAAAGGCAAACTATGTCTAAATAAAACTAACGCGAAAAACATTCGCAGTAGTACCATCATCATCATTTTCTTGCCTTTCCTACCACGGAGTTCTACTAGAAAATCACTGAATTTGTGAAAAATATGTTTAACTTAACTCATGCTTAACTCCTAGATAAAATTTAAAGGCAATGTTCATGCGTTGTGTGAGTTACAGTATTACTTGAGACTTGGCGGCTTATTCGAGCTTATTTGATTTGTGGTGAGCTATGGAAGACGACCCAAATCCTAACTAAACCTGCCACCACTAGTAATGGTGGAAGATAATGACGAGCTTAGGACCTAAGGTACTTTATATCGGGTGATAGATATCATAGATACAGTAGGGAAAAATTTACAAAAGCATTTGTTATAATAGCAAAAACTTTATTACCACTTTTTATTTTAGAAAATAACAAGGAAACAAAATAGGAATCTTCTTCTTTGAATAAATGCACCGGTCCACAATTACAAATTCATGGTAAATATACTTGGAAATTCGCGCCTACACTTTTGGACATGATGTCTTCCTGAGATAGTTTTTACCAGAGGGGAGAGGCACTATGGTCACTCCTTGTGGAAACACCTTCTTCACTTGATCTTCAGGAAGCGTTGGTAGCACCATGCAGTCGTCACCCATCTGTAAACCAAATTCGAAGTCAAATTTTGTCAAAACAGGACATTATTCTTCCTGGGCGCGAAAACACAGCTACAGATTTATCTCTTCTGTTCCCAAAATAAGTAGCTTAAAATAGCATGTGTTATGGGGATCAGAAACGAGGAAGAGGTATCTTCCTACCGCAATTACATTAATATAATATAGCCCGACATAGAACCAGTCACATAAAAAAATTTCATCACAAATATTTGTCCTGACTGAGATCCGAACCAACTATCACTCAATTTAACTATTGTTTTCATTGGGTCTTATACTCGACGTCTATTCCACTTTAATCCATTGGTCAAATCCACTAATGGATTAGATTCCACTTACAAGTGCACTCTAATCCACTCCTATAAACTGACTGGGGACTGGATTAAAGTGGAATCGTCTAACGTCTTTCTATTCCACTCTAATCCATCTCTATTCCAAAGTACTAGGACCACATAAGTTCTAAGGGGGTGTTAAACCTAAAGATATTTAATTTATTCATATTAGAAACATTTCACAAATGTTCAAAAACCACAAAAATAATACCATCAGGCAGGTATGAAATTTAAATGTAATGTAGAGTAAATTTTTAATTCAGACCCACCATACCCCTCGCCATACCCCTAGTGGTATGGTGGGTCTAAAGCATTGAACTACAATTAGTCTAAAGCCGTCCCACTGAACAAATAGGGTTGTGGGAACTGACAAGGAGCATAATTGTTTTATAGTGAATGTCGGGGAAACAAGTGAAGGTAGAAAAACTTTAGTTATTAAAAAAACTATCAAATAATATAAAAAATGTATGCTCCTTAGCAGTTCCCACAACCCTTTTTGTTGAGTGGTACGGCTTTAGACCCACCATACCACCAGGGGAATGGCGAGGGGTATGGTGGGGCTGAATTTTTTTATTTTAGTCATCGTAATACTCATGTTTTCCTGGTACTTTTCAATTTTCGCTAATTTTCGCAATTAACGCTATGTACCGGGGCGGGGCACCGGGGTGGTTGGTACCGACCCGTAATGTAGAGGTATGTAGGGTAGGGAAGGACAGTTGAAGCAAAGTTCATCTTACAGCAATTATGGGTGCAAAAATGTGATTGGGACGACGAGGTACCTAAAGATATCCAAATCCAATTAACATTCTCAGATTTTTTATTAAATTTACCATATTTAAATTCAATTAAAATACCACGCTGGGTCTTATCTATTTATCCTTATAAACATATAGAAATTCATACATTTACAGATGCTTCCGAACGAGCCTATGGGGCGTGCGTTTACATAAGGACTATTGGTACTGACGGTACGGTCAGTACTTTTGAAAATCCATTTTATAATTTCTAAAGACAACTATCTTGAATCATGTAGGAAAAACAATTTATTGATTGACTGTAAAATAACGTCAACAGTTGGAGCAAGGGACCATACAAGTTCCCGTGCTTCACCCAGGTGGAGAAACTAGTTGGGGCATGGGTCCAACTTACCATACCCTTTAAAGCGGGATCTAAATTCATTGATGGATTGGAATGCACTTTGAAACGGAAACAAATCCACCCATGGATTAGAGTGGACTTGTAAGCGGAATCTAATCCATTAACCACTCAACGCCGAACCGGCACTCGGGTGCCGCATAACAATAGATTTTCTATTGTGTCTAGTAATCCGGGGCTAGAAGGATTAATGGATTTGAACAATGGATTAGAGTGGAATAGAGCGATTTGAAGATGGCGTTTCAATCAGTGATTTGAAGACAAATTACTAAGATACATACCTTCCAGTCAACTGGGGTGGCCACTTTTGCTTTGTCAGTCAATTGAAGAGAATCCACCACACGCAATATTTCACTGCAAAATAATAATAATGATCCATAAAGTATTAGTCTTATATTAGTCATTAACCCACTGTGTTTAATACTATTTTAACTATTTTCTGATAATATAGCACTATCCATCTCGTATTAAGTTTTAAGCCTGTATATAATATAAGAAATATATCTCACTCACTCACTGTAGATGATTAGATATTATGATTATATCGAACATGCAGCCTGCCCCATCTTAGCATTTATGGTATACAACAAAAAAAAATAAGGAAGTTGAACAATGTTTTTTGTAAGAACACAGTACTTATGAGTTACAGTACAATAATTTAATCGTGGGATAAATACAAGTTAACAAAGCGAACTAAGAAATTGAAAACATTGCATCAAAAATAAATTTAAACATTTTATTTTCATAAAACAAACAGTAGTTTTACTGGACAACACTAGTTATGAATGATAAGTGATAAATGGTGTGGAAAATCGGTAGTTTGACAAACCAGAAAAAAAATCTTGTTTGTCATACTGGTGTGAAAGTCTTGTGTGACTACGAGTCAGGAGTGTATTTTAAATGACAAAGGACTATAACTTAAATTTGTGTTGATGATTTAAGATGCTATTTGAATTTTGAATGTTTATTTGATATTGTTTGTTGACATAGGAAAAGAAGTAATGACAATAAATATTAACTAAACAAAAGAAGTTAAATAAATACATAACAAACTACTGTCTACTAACTCTAGAAGCACAAAAAAAAGAATTTACTATTGGTAGTTCCAAATATGTAGGTATCTAAAAAGGTCTTTTAAAACATTTTTAAAATCACTAAAACATGCAAATATGTACCAGCATTTACATATAATCTATTTTGCCTTCATTACAGTCCTTACAGTGACTAGTAAATACAAAGAATTTGCTCGAATGCTGTGAACATTCTAGAATTTTATTTTGTATGTTAGGATCTTGACACTGATACTAAAAGAGCTCTAAATCTTACTTACTCAAAGTTTCTACCAGTTGTAGCAGGATAAAGTAAGGATAGCCTATATTTCTTATTAGAATCAATTATAAAAACACCACGAGCTGTCAAAGGCATTCCTGATGTATCCAATTCATCTTTGTCTACCATGCCCAACTGCATTGCCACTTTACGACCCTCATCTTCAATAATAGGGTAAGGAAACTTTTCATCTTCATTGAACCCTAATAAACAAAAATATAATATCAAAGTAATAAATTAACATACATATTTAGTAAAAAGTCTTGTGAGCAACAGTAAAGGAACACCAACAAATAGATTCTAAATTCACCAGGCCTGTAAATTCATGACCATGTTCTTAAAACTAAGGATTAAATCAAACATACCTGCATAACTTTTGATATCTTTACACCACTCTAGGTGAGATGAAACAGAATCGCACGACAGTCCAATTACTTTAACGTTGCGCTTTTTGAATTCAGGTAATAAATTGAGAACTCTGGCTAATTCCGTGGTACACACTGGTGTAAAATCCGATGGATGGGAAAACAAGATACCCCAACTAAAATTTTATTGTTTTATTAAAAAGGGCATAAAACATACATCTAGGTGCATCTAGGTACAAAAATATAAACATAGGAAACTCAATATTATTGAATAAAAAATAAAATTGAATGCAATACATACCAAAATAGGTAAAATGGTAATAAAAAAAACTTACGACTCGCCGAGCCAATCATGAAAATTTATCTCTCCTTCAGTCGTATTTACACAGAAATTTGGAAAAGCATCACCCAGCAATAACATTTTTAGGCTATACAAATAAACATAAATTAACAGATCTTGAAAGGTTAGTTTATTTAAAAATCTATATTTATCTTTGTCGGCAAATTATTCCTCAGCAATTGTCGTTTTGTGAGTTCTGAGCATAGAAAAAAACAACCAAAATAATCTTCCTTCTTTTGTTTCAATCCTTAGAGTAGAACATATGGAGATGCCCTATTGATCTATACAAAAAATTGCATATCGTCGGCTAAGGTCGCAACCCACTTAACTCCCTCAGACCAAATTTTACAGGAGGCACAAAAAACTTCATAACTTTTTTATTTTTTCAAAGCTTGTCGATATTTTTTTACCAATAGACTATATTTAAGATTAGTTATCAGATTTTATGACATTTATTATGAAACGTTTAATATGGAACGAAAATATAGAGTTACGAGTTTTGGATCGAAAAATAGAAAACAAAATATGGGAGTTATGAGCTTTGCTTAAAGGAATCTCTGTATCTTGTTGTATTTTATCATTATTGTACACTTCGAATATAACTTTAATGTTATATTAGAAGTGTACAATAATGAACGTAGTTACGCAAAAAGGATCCAATTCACTTACAGTCATTTTTGAGATATTGTCATTTGAAGTTACCTTGACAATTGCGTTACGGTGGACGATATAAACGACAGGTTTGTAAAAATTGTCTACTCGGTGGGAAATAAATAAACCTCAGAAACTAACTGATCACACCCTTAACCTAATGGGCTCATGGCTGAGCGTCGTACTATGCTGCTGCATACTCCATTTATTCAATATACTCTCTGCTCCTGATGACGCTGAGGCATGTTGGCAGCTCAATAGACGGATTTTTATGTCCTTGCGAAGTACGACAGGATATCCGAGACTTTAAACAAGTCGTATTGAAGGCGCAAAAGAGCGGAATAAAGGCTCCAAAGCGTTTGCAATAGACTTGTATATTGGGCAAAGTCAGCTAAGAAAGCTAAAAACTGAGGACGGCCGGATAATGGCTACAAAGTCTGAGGTTTTAAGGGAGATCGAGAGGTTCTATGGACAGCTATATACCTCGGTGTCAAAACCTGTCAATAACTTGGCTAAAGACCTAAGAGCCAAGCTTGTCACTAAACTAAAGACATTCCGGGCATCAGTTGGGATGGCTTTGAAACAGCTTAAGAACAACAAAGCGCCGGGTGAAGACGGTATTACTTCTGAGCTCCTGAAAGCAGGTGGAAAACCCGTGCTGAAGTTGCTTCAGAAGCTTTTTAATTCCGTCATGCTCGGGGGTGTCACGCCACAGGCATGGAACAGAAGACGTGTGGAAGAGCTCTTTTTCAAGAGAGGAGACAAAGAACGCTTGAAGAATTGGCCTATCTCGCTGTTGACCCATGTATACAAGCTTTTTTCAAGGGTCATCACGAATCGTCTCGCACGCAGATTTGATGATTTCCAACCTACCAAACAAGCCGATAACCGAAACGGGTAGCATAGACCACAAACACAAGCTGCGGCAAATTATACAGAAGACCGAGGAGTATAATTTTCCATCGTGCTTAGCGTTTTTGGACTATGAGAAGTCCTTTGACTCGATCGAGAAATAGGCAGTGTTACAGGCTCACTCTACTGTTAAAAATATAATTCCTAAAGCTTTCGAAGGGGTGTGGCTAGTGGTCTTGAGAAAGCGAAGGTAGAGCGAGACCCCCGTAACCCCATACATATTTGGTTAGGTACGTCCCTGTATCGCAACGACTCAAAAGCCGACGAAGCTTTCACAGGAGGGTTGAACCAGTTTTCACTGATGATCCGTCCTTGGTAAGGATTAACAGATAGAAAGAAAAGCATCCCCTTCTTCTGTACCCACCCTGTGAAAGCCTTGCTCCAGGTCATGATCTGCCGTGATCGACTTGGAAAGCGCTCAATAGACTGCGGACTCAGGTTGGCCGCTGCAGGGACAACCTGCAGCGTTGGGGTTACGTGGGGCCTTCTAAAAACGTTTGCGACTGCGGTGCCTCCTCTCAAACAATGGCCCACCTTTTGTGTTGCCCCGCGTGCCCTGATACTTGCACAAAAGAAGAGTTGTTGCGCGCTGACCAAAAAGCTGTTCGGGTCGCTGAATTCTGGGCCAACAAAATTTAGCCATCGACACGCAAAGAGGAAGAATTCCTAAAGCAATAAAACCGGTTCAAAATATAGTTTTCTTAGCAAAAAAATTCAATTTTAGCCCTTTTTGAAAATATTCGTAAAGAAAAATCAGCGAATATTTGCAATCTCTAATCGAGAGCAGTACTGGGCGGGGGGACATACGTGGTTTGAGTTTACAAAAATAGCTGTCTTGGAGTTTCAAGCTTTTCTATTTTGCTTTTTAAATTGTAACGGCTTTTTTTAAGGACTTAAAAGTTTTACTATTAGATGCGTTCAAATTTGCACTATCTAAAACTATAAAAATATATTTTGACGTCAAAATGGAGTTAAGAGGTTTGCGACCTTAGCCGACGATATATGAATATACATCGAATCGACACTTGCCTTACAAATATATACTTATCTCTTTTCATCTAAGTGATTGTTGCGTATGAAAAAAGAGACAGATATCTTTGCATTGTACCCATTTTGGCAACACTTTTTATTGACGTCACACAGTTTTTGACGCGTGCCTGTTTCGCCATATTGTGTTCCAGCTAGTGATGTGGCACAATATTTTTATGTATCGATACGTTTTAGATAGTTATATTCTGCAATGGTATATTTCTGCAGATTTCCTGTAAGTGAAACATTAAAGAAGAAATAGATAGAGTTAATAGGTGGGGAAAATATAAATCCGCGATAAAATAAGGCACGTTTGCTCGCTACACTTCAACGAAAACTGGTTTTACAGAACTCTCGACATAACAAGATTACGTGATGGTAGTATGAAACAGTACAGTATCTTCACTTTATCTCCTGTTTAGGATTTTTGGAAAAATGTAATAGGTTTATTAACCATGTGAAGTTGAAATTTCCATAATAATATATATAACTAACCTATTGTTATATTAAGGCACTGCATCATCATTATTTTGTGATAGGAAAATAAGAAACTATTTATAGATTTCTAACAAAATATGTGCATTTATGATCGACACGTAAACTTGTATCGATAAATATATCGATATACAATATTGGTTGCACTACGGTCGGACGCTATCATTGGTGGCGCCATTTTGTGTTCCAACTTTAGGTATACACGTTTTGTACCTACTTAGGGCATCTCCATGTGTTCTACTCTAAGTTTCAATCCTGAATACTGAAGGTAGGGATGGCGATCTGAGATCGATTAATCGAAGAATCGATTTTTTGAGCCAAAAAGATCGATTTTTCTAATCGATATGTAGTACTGAATCGATTCAGTGAATCGATATTTCACCCTTGAAAATCGACATTCGATTTTATTTTATGTTTTGGTATAAACCAAAAAGGTATTTACAATTAATTTAATGTAAGTATGTACGCGTATTATAAGAGTGCTGCCGGCTGCCGGTTAAAGGATTATTCGAAAACTCGCGAAATGGCTGAATGTTTGGATTCCTGCGCCTTTCTTTAAGTAACGTTTGTAATCTTTGACTTTTGTCTGTATCTGTGACTGACATTTCTTGTTGCGTCATCATTAGAGGTCGGATATTCGGATGCATAATTATTTACCTAAAGTTCATTTTTGCTACAATATTATGGAAGCGCCTTCTTAAAAATATTTTTTCCTTATTAATCCCGCGATTCCGGCAAATTAGTACATGCGAATCTAGTCGATATCACGGTGGGAATTGACGTCTTTAGCATGTGGCATTTTTTTTACCGACTTCAAAATAGGAGGAGGTAATATCCGATTGGATGTATTTTTTTTTATATATGCCCGGCCATTTCTCCGTCGTCTGTGAATTCGTATGATAAAAATCTTTTGAAAATTAAAGAAAAAATATAAGGCAATCTTTATTTATGTTATAAAAAATTTTATTTGTCAAATCCAAAACCCCAAAATTTTTTTGATACAAAAGTGCACTCCATATTAACACCTTAAAATAAGTAAATATAGCTACACACACACGGCACACACCCGATTTGATTCAATAATAAAAAACTAAATTTATCGATCGAGTCGATTTTATCGATACAAAAGTGCTTTCCATGTTATGACAATTTGAGGTAAATATGTATCCGAATATCCGATCTTTATTTATAATACATTATAAATCAACTTGAGAAAAAGATCGATTTTTCAGAAATCGATCTTTTTGGCCTCGTTTTTTTGTGGATCGATTCATTGGGCCACGATTCGAATCGATTCAAAAAATCGATTTTTTTCGGAAAGAATCGCCATCCCTAACTGAAGGAACGAAGTTTTTTTTTTTGACACTACAACGCAATACACATGCATGACATAGCGGTATCTTCCGATAATAGTAGTAAATACGAGTATGTACTCGATACTTTTTATTCGATACCAAGTACTTTTAGCATCGAATCAATCTTGCGATACTTACTCGATATCATGGAAATAATCTATACATATAATAAATTTGTAGAAAAGTGGTGTCTGTACAATGGAAATATATTAAAAAAAAGTAGCAGGGGTTGTTATTATATCGATACCGAACCCGAAATTGTAATTAAAATTTTTTTTGTCTGTTTGTCTGTTTGTCTGTGTGTTTGTGCACGCTAATATCAGAAACGGCTTATTCGATTGAGATGTGGTTTTCACTAATATATTGTGGTAAGCTTCACTTAACATTTAGTGTTTATTTCATGTCAATCGGTTCATAAATAAAAAAGTTATGTCAATATAAAGGTACACGCCTCGCGCCTGAGCTGCGCGTCCGTATATAAAGCGCGCTGAGAGTATGGCGAATAGGTAGTTGCATTCGATTATTGCGATTTACTTGAATACTGACAGTTTGGATATTTCATTTATTTATATTTAAGGGTTAGGTTGTCTTTCTTAATTTTCTTTAAAAATTTGTAAATAAATATTGTAAGCATTTGTTATAGGTTAGGCATTTCTTTCCTTGATTTTTGGTATAGGTACTTATCTTAATTTTTTATTTAGGGTTTGTATATATGAATAATTTATAAGTATTTGGTATAGGTTAGGCAATTCTTTTCTTGATTTTCTTTATTTAAGTACAAGTTTATAAGCTCAGGTTATTAATTAATATTTCTAGCAATTCTTTCGTTTCATAAAATTTGTACGTTTAGTTTACACATCTTAACACTTTTTGCAGTCAGCCTATGTTTTGCGATGACAATTAATAAAGCCCAAGGTCAGACGATGAAAGTTGTCGGTGTAGATCTAAGTATCAGCTGTTTCTCGCACGGTCAGTTGTATGTGGCTATGACACGGGTTAGCAATCCTAGGAGCCTGTATGCTTTCATTCCCGATGGCCATACGTCACATATCGTATACCTACAGAGAAGCATACTGTAAAGTTTTGTGTTTAACTGTTTTTATTTTCTATCGATAAAATCATAAGACCCGAAAGCAATCCCTGATGCAATGGGACCACGGGGAATGAAAATTACCCGTGGACCCGTTAATGGGTCGACCCAATGGGACCACGGGTAAACACTCAAATTTTTAGCTACCCAAAGGACGGTATTTGTTATTTAAAATATGCTGCCCGAAAAGTCACTATTCCACGCGGACGAAGTCGCGGGCACAGCTAGTATTGTCTATGTCTCGATATCAAAACAAAAGTAGTTGGTATCGAATCGAATCAAACCTGACCATAATATTATTTAATATTTCCGAACGCATCAGAGCAGAGAGAACGAGAGCGACAGCTTTTTTCTTTCGCTCGGTTACATAGATTTATAACTCGGTTAGCGTTGGCAGTCCATAGATTTATAAGTATAGTGGCAGTCGGTTCCTTTAGTTCTTGTTCTGAGGTCGGTTCGGTACAAACTTATCTGTTCCGGTGGCGGCGTCGCTACTGTCGTTTTAGTACTGTCATTAAATTTCGTTTTTGTTGGTTTTTGTCTTAGAGTAGAACATAATATGGAGATGCCCTATTGATCTATACAAAAAATTGCTTATATGAATATACATCGAATCGACACTTGCCTTACAAATATATACTTATCTCTTTTCATCTAAGTGATTGTTGGGATTGTTGCGTATGAAAAAAGAGACAGATATCTTTGCATTGTACCCATTTTGGCAACACTTTTTAGTGACGTCACACAGTTTTTGACGCGTGCCGGTTTCGCCATATTTAGTTCCAGCTAGTGATGTGGCACAATATTTTTATGTATCGATACGTTTTAGATAGTTATATTCTGCAATGGTATATTTCTGCAGATTTCCTGTAAGTGAAACATTAAAGAAGAAATAGATAGAGTAGAGGGTGGGGAAAATATAAATCCACGACATAAAATAAGGCACGTTTGCTCGCTACGCTTCAACGAAAACTGGTTTTACAGAACTCTCGACATAACAAGATTACGCGATGGTAGTATGATACAGTACAGTATCTTCAATTTATCTTCTGGTAAGGATTTTTGGAAAAATGTAATAGGTTTATTAACCATGTGAAGTTGAAATTTCCATAATAATATATATAACTAACCTATTGTTATATTAAGGCACTGCATCATCATTATTTTGTGATAGGAAAATAAGAAACTATTTATAGATTTCTAACAAAATATGTGCATTTATGATCGACACGTAAACTTGTATCGATAAATATATCGATATACAATTTTGGTTGCACTACGGTCGGGCGCTATCATTGGTGGCGCCATTTGTGTTCCAAGTTTAGGTATACACGTTTTGTACCTACTTAGGGCATCTCCATGTGTTCTACTCTAAGGTTTTTGTAGGTTTTTGTATTGCAAAATATACTAAGGGCCTCTTTCACCATCTCTGAGTAAAGTTCTAATTAGTTACTTCCTGATTAAAACTAACCGTCAAGTAAAAGTCTCCAGTAATTTTTTTCAATTTCACCAAGCAAATGAAGTTCCGATTAGCAAATCAACGGTTAAGCCGAAACTCATTCATTCTCAAACAATTGTTCATTCATTTTTTACAGCATATGGCAAACTGACTGCTCGCACGTGTTGTTATTTTCGTTGTGTTTCTTTTGAGTTGCAAGTTGTTTGGTTAAATAACTTTATTAAATTCATCTTATTTATTCACATGGAAAAACAACATTAAATTATTTGAAGCTGCATGTAAGATAACCAAAAAAAATTCTTAAAACAGTATCTTTTTGTATTCTTAAATACAAAATTAATCAAAATATGTTTATACCTGGCGATTTTATTGCGACATGAGTGCAGTTCTTCGAGGAAAATTTAAGATGAAGAACAGATAACACATAGGCACATATTATTATCCCGGTTACTTTTTCCGTACTTACGTATCTACTTGCATAATAAATTAATATTTAACGTTGGTATACATATTACTACGCAGAACATACAGCAAATATAAAATTTGGGTTTTGGTTTTAATCCGTTAGCTATCAAACTTTTTACAAGATTTTTTAGACAAACGAAAATCTTATTCATTTTTCATAAAATAGTCCACACGCGTGTAAAATATACGACTTCTATGAACTTTTTGTATCCTAGAATTATATTCGTCTTCTATTTCCTCGATTCGATGCTCTATTATGTTAATACATCCTTATTTATCCTTTTCTTGAATTTTTTAAGGTTAATTTAGTTGGAAACCTACAAAGCAAACCTACTTAACCGCCAGTTAAAGTATTTACTCATAAGGCGAAGCTCCAAGTAAGTTACTAGTTACTTTAATCGTCAATTAGCCTTACTCAGAGGTGGTGAAATTCAAAAAAATATTACTCGTCACTTTAACCGCCGAATAGCCTACTCGATACTTTACTCAGAGATGGTGAACGAGGCCCTAAATCTATGGCAAAAACTGACATTTCACGTAGTTCCAATTTTGGCCACCGGAATAATTCCATGCAGATAAGTTTGGTTTGTCGTAAAAGCGGACATGTGTGACGTGCAGTGACGTGCCGCCATTTTATTTTGTTTTGATTTTGAGTTATTATTTTGTTTGTCAATTTACGTTGCGTCCAGCCAGTGTCCGGACGTTGTTGTTTTCAAATTTAATTTAATATTGTACTTAGTTATCTGTTCATTGTTCCAATTTTCATGGCACCACCGAAGTCAATAATATGGACATATTTCACTAAAACCAATAAAAAAAAATAGCTTTATTTTTGACCTCATAAAATTATTATCCTTTATTTCATTAAAAAAAATCTAAAAGTATCGATATGAGTAGGTATCGATACTTAAGGAGTATTTATATGAGTAGTACCTATCGAAAGACTATTTGAGTACTACTCATATGAGTAGGTATCGATCGATACTTTGGTGGTATCGGAACATCCCTATGTAGCGGAAACAACGGAGAAACCTCATTTTCAACCTCTGAGTAGTCTGAGTACTGAAACACATGGAGATGTTATACCTAAATGACCTAACTTGATTTGGAACATAAAATGGCGCCCACTGACCAATGACGCGCCCGACCGTAGTGCAACCAATATTGTGTATCGATATATTTATCGATACAAGTTTACGTGACGATCATAAATGCATATGTATATTTTGTTAGAAATGTATAGTTTCTTATTCTCCTATTACAAATGATGATGCAGTGCCTTAATATAACAATAGGTAAGTTATGTATATTATTATGGTTTCAACTTCACATGGATAATATTAATTACTTATATATGCTTACCAGAAGATAAAGTGAAGGTACTGTACGTCTGTACCATACTACCATCGCGTAATCTTGTTATGTCGAGAGTTGTGTTAAAGTAGTTTTCGTTGAAGTGTAGCGAGCAAACGTGCCATATTTTATGTCGCGCGCGGATTTATATTTTCCCGACCTATTAACTTTATTTAACTCTATCTATTTATTCTTTAATGTTTCATTTACAGGAAATCTGCAGAAAAATACCATAGCAGAATATAAATATCTAAAACGTATCGATACATAAAAACATCGTGTCGCATGGTGTCGCATCACTAGTTGGAACTAAACATGGCGAAACCGGCACGTGTCAAAACGTGTGACGTCACCTAAAAGTGTTGCCAAGATGGGTACAATGCAATCAATATCTCTCTTTTTTCATACCGATACCACCATAAAAGAGATAAGTTTATATTTGCAATGAAAGTGTCGATTCGATGGATATTTATACAAGCAATTTTTTGTATAGATCAATTGGGCATCTCCATGTGTTTCAGTACTCAGAGTTTTCAACACAACCAACCATAGATAACACATAGGCTGTCCGCCCACGGCACACTTTTTGTGTGAATGATAATCCGGCAGATTTTTCCGCCGATTTTATCACCGATTTTGTGACCGACACAACGCACACGGCGCGCACACCGCCGACTTTTTGTTTGTAGCTATCGAGGGTAGGGACACGGTATCGAATAGACAGTATCGATACTGTACTTATGAGTAGTATTGAAAAAAGTATCGTACTCGTAAAAGTATTGAAACAAAACTATCGATACCGCAAGTATCGATATTTTTCTTGTTTTTTTTTATCTTTGTTTGTACAATAAAACTCCTGGGGTTTATTTATTACTGTGGATTTATTAAAGCATACACGAATCAATGGGATGTAAAGGACTGAAACCATCATCTTTTCGCTCCAAGCCAACTTCGAATGACTAACTAAAGTTTATCTACCGAAGGAACGATTTTTTATTAAATTTAAATTCATAATGATATATTATTAGCGACGAGTCATTTGGTGTAATGGTCGAGAAGTCGGCTATTACACCAGAGGTCGCGGGTACGTTCTCCGCACGGTACAAGCATGAACATGTCTGTTTGTATCGGTTTGGGTGTTTCTATGTATAATATGTATATATTTACCGTTTTATCCGTTGTCTACCCATAGCACAAGCTCATGCTTAGTTTGGGGCTAGATGGTGCTGTGTGGATAATGTCCAGAGATATTTATTTATTATTATTTATTTATTATTACTATAGCTTTTTGCCCACTGTTAGATAAATTGTCTATCTAAAGGTGGAAACTTGTAATTGGCTTTACTATATTATCTATAAATCATTACTCAATTGTAACTTTAGCTGTAAAATTTTGAAAGATATATTAAGTAAAATAAAACAAGGTAGGTTAAATTAATGTTATTTAATGGTTATATACATCATCATCATCATATAATATATAATTAATAAATATAATTTTTTTTTGTAAAATTTTATGATAAATATTATTAATCATAAAATTTTACAAAAAAAATCTTTGTTGCCATATACAGGGTGTTTGGAAGAACGTTGAACATACGATAATGGGGGGTAGTTGGGGTGGTCTGTTAACTAACTAGCTCAAAAGATTTCACCTAGGTCTCAAGATTTTTTTTAAATTATTTTTTTATATAAATTTCCATAATTTTTCGGTTTTGTACCTTTAAACCCGTCTAACTTTTTTTTAATGACCAGATCCAAATAATTTTTTCATTATTGGAATCTTAGTGATTGGTAGGTCCCTTTAAATAAAAAGTTGTAAATTGCACATTGCTAGAAACAAAGTTATGGGCCCCTAAACATAAAATAAGAGTTGAAACAAATTTTGAAACTCAACTTCGCGTAGCATTTAAAAAATAAATAAAAGGGATGGATGACTTCTGATTTGTTAAAAACATCTCCAAAGTGTGAGCTTTATAACGATATGTCGTTTGTTTTGATATCTTTTTTGTAACCAAAATTATTCGATGTTTTCTACCCAGGCGGACCATTTCGACGAAAATCTACTTATGTGAAAACTTAAATGTTTTGCGAAATTTGTCAATGCAAAGGTCAAAATAACAAATTAGTGGGATAGTGACATAAAGAATGTAGATTTTTTCTCACTCTTGCACACATAAAGGCTATATATAGATACGATGTAAGTGTACTAGAGTGAAACATTATTATTATTACCTTCTTGGACAGTTAAGTCTCGACTAAGAGTTCTGACACTTACACTGAGTCGCCTGTTCCAAAAAGCGAAAGAGAGGAAAGATACGATGTAAGTGTACTAGAGTGAAACATTAGTATTATTACCTTCTTGGGAAGCGTCACTCGCCGCGCATTCCACACAGAGTGAAAGAGAGAAAAGATAGCCTTTATGTGTGCAAGAGTGAGAAAAAATCTACATTCTTTATGTCACTATCCTACTAATTTGTTATTTTGACCTTTGCATTGATAAATTTCGCAAAACATTTAAGTTTTCACGTATGTAGATTTTCGTCGAAATGGTCCGCCTGGGTAGAAAACATCGAATAATTTTGGTTACAAAAAGGATATCAAAACAAACGACATATCGTTAGAAAGCTCACAGTTTGGAGATGTTTTTAACAAATCAGAAGTCATCCATCCCTTTTATTTATTTTTTAAATGCTACGCGAAGTTGAGATTCAAAATTTGTTTCAACTCTTATTTTATGTTTGAGGGCCCATAACTTTGTTTCTAGCAATGTGCAATTTACAACTTTTTATTTAAAGGGACCTACAAATCACTAAGATTCCGATAATGAAAAAATTATTTGGATCTGGTCATTAAAAAAAAGTTAGACGGGTTTAAAGGTACAAAACCGAAAAATTATGGAAATTTATAAAAAAATAATTTAAAAAAATCTTGAGACCTAGGTGAAATCTTTTGAGCTAGTTAGTTAACAGACCACCCCAACTACCCCCCATTATCGTATGTTCAACGTTCTTCCGAACACCCTGTATTGTAAACAATCTTCACATTCTTTTTTAATGAAATTATTCATAAATATATAAGATAAATACAAAATGGTAATCTACTAGTGTAATTAATCATTAAACACCAAATTCTTTTTTATTCTTACAGTTCTTTGATTGTTATACAGATATTTTTGTAAAAAGTTGTGCAAATATTGGTTGTAATATTGGACAAAATAAAAAAATACCATAGTAGCACTACGCGACTCCATTACTCTACAAAACCTACTATGTTCCAAATATTACTCTGTGTGAAAGTGTTAGAAGCATTAATACTGCAGCGCGTGGGAAAGGGACAACTATACAGCCAGCCACGTGTCTGATTTCTTCCGATTTTTTTAGAAAATTACCGCTATTAGCACGTTTTAGGATAATGTTTACCATTAATGCATTCTATTATCAAAGATGGATTTATTACTTACCGGAAATACGAAACTCCATCCTTTTTTTGAGTGGTTAAAGTGTTGTTCTTGCACTTTTTTACGGAGCACATCGGCATAGTGACGCTAGGCCGGTTCGCGCGCGACTGGGAGCGAACAAGTGCTTAAACCGTGTTTATGCACTTGTTTTGCGGGACATTTCTTGAGCGCTGTCAGTGTATCTAGGGTATTTAATATCGTTGTATGACTGCTGTAATACGCAAATACGCTAGGGTTGTCAGAAAATGAAAAAAGACTGTATGTTATAATAACAGAATCATTTATTAAAGATGAATAATACGTAAGAACTTATATATTAATTAGAATATAATAGAATATTTGAAAGTGTTGCACTGCCAAATATTTGCGTGACACTTTATTTTTAGGTGATTTTAGTTTTCTATTATTAAAAACTATATAATGTATTCGCATTTGGATAAAGAATTTAATCATGTAAAACCGGGGAATACATGAGCATGGCTGTGACCTAAATTCTACCTTACTAAGTAAGTCAAATAGTTTATTTGAGATATTGTTTCCAGCAAACGAACGAAAATTCTGCTTAAAATGGGCTTCTAAATCATTACAATATACACACACAATGTACACAGAACACCTAGTCACCATAACGAATACAGCGATTTTCGATTTTAGTATGTACCTAAATATAAAATGAGAAAGGAAATGTGTTTCAAAATTTTTTAAAACGTGCGCGCGACTGCCCTCAAAGCTCGGGCCGGCAAACTAAGCGAGTTTACAAGCAGCGTACCGCGCCGCCCGACTACCCTCGAATACCCCGCTGCAGTTGCTCTGCGTAAGTACATTCGTTGCGCAACTGTATGGTTTGTTAAACTGTGGTAGTAGTATGGTACAGTACCTTCACTTTATCTTCAGGTAAGTAAGCATAAAGGTAGGTAATTCATATTATCCTTGTGAAGTTGAAACCATAATAATATACATAACTATACATCGTTATCGCGCGGGCAGTTTGGTTGGGGGCGACGCATAGATGACCGATGAATAGGGCTGTCACACGTATATAACGAGTATTAGAATATTTGCATGGTTTTTTAATCTTTAAATTAAAGCCTTTCATGTTATGTATATTCCTTATGAGGATAAAATATAGAATATTATTTCTATTTTGATATTGTATTCAAAATTGTGGCAAAGTAGTGTAGAAGCGTTGTTTAAGTTAGCAACACTTTCTCTGAGGGTTGATTCAGTCCAGTAAGTCAGAAATTGACATCATACAGCTATAAATGAGTACATAATTAGGAGAAAAATAACATTTTTATAAAATTGGTCAAGTTATCGAAACAAAGACAAACTACCCTAAATGAAATAAATTAACATAGGCATCATTAATGAATAATATATTAAACTACTAAATTAATTTTTATTATGATATAATTAAAAAAAAGATCCATGCGTGACAACCCTATTCATCAGTATCTACGCGTCGCCCCGAAACTGCCCGCGCGATAACGATGTATATACATAACTTACCTATTGTTATATTAAGGCACTGCATCATCATTTTGTAAAAGAAACTATTTATAGATTTCTAACAAAATATGTACATTTATAATCGTCACGTAAACTTGTAACGATAAATATATCGATACACAATATTGGTTTCACTACGGTCGGGCGCTATCATTGGTCAGTGGGCGCCATTTTTAGTTCCAAATCAAGTTTAGGTATACACTTTTTTTTCGAAGGTAGGGCATCTCCATGTGTTTCAGTACTCGGAGATTTTCTACAGCCCGCTCCACACTTAGCCCGCGAATCGCGCGCGAACGCCGCGAAAGGGCGCGAACGCTAAGTGTGGAGCCGTTTCGCATATTCTTCGCGGTTTCGCGCTTTGTTCCCCAATTTTTGTCGGTTTTTTGGTCCGCGTCAAAGGGAGCGCGAAGCGCGAACGCGACGCGAACGTGCATGACTCCACACTCGCAGTCCGCGATGGTCAGTATCTATACTAATATTATAAAGAGGAAAGATTTGAATGTTTGTTTGTTTGTTTGTTTGAATTGAATAGGCTCCGAAACTACTGAACCGATTTGAATAATTCTTTCACTGTTGGATAGCTACACTATCCCCGGTGAACATAGGGTACTTTTGATCCCGGAAATGTGGGGGGAAGGGGGGGGGATATTTGAAAAAAGAAATTACGCGCGGGTGAAACCGCGGGCGGAAGGCTAGTTGTTCATAAAGAGTTACTTATTAAGGGGGAATAGAGTCATCAGCTTTATCGCCGATCAGCGCCATCACGTGAAACCGGAAGAAATTATATTTTTCTATATTTCATAATTAAAGTATGCTAACGCGCATATTGTTAGGGACGCAGCAACAGCTACTTCGACGTCCATTTCATTCAAAGTTGCGAACTTAACTGTGAAAATACCGCGAACCATTGCGAGTGTGGAGTCATTGTTGAATTCGCGGCAAGTTCGCGGCGCGAATTCGCGCCGTGATTCGCGGGCTAAGTGTAGAGCGGGCTTACCAACCAACATCATCAAAATCAAAAACTAAAACCATAGACAAAACTTTAGCTAGAGATGTACTTACATGCTGTTGATTACATCGATAAAAACATGAAGGAATGCAAGGGAGGGAACTATCATGGAACTATCATCTTTTCGCTCCAAGTCAAACTCTCATTCTCGTAACGTAATGCATTCTGCCCAATAGCGAACGAGGTTCTGTGGTGGTGACGATGATGGTGAAACCATCCCAATCAAATGGAAACATGCAATGCAATGCGTGGGCAGGGCGAAAGCTACGTGCGAGCGTGCTTGTTGCGTGGTGATTATTGGTAAATCCTTGCGCCCTGCGTGTGCGACAGGCTCTAGTGGTAATTATCGATGCTTGAAAAGTAAAAATTTTACTAAGACTAAGCGCCATTTAGTTAACTTTACAGGAGAGCTGTTTAAACGGAGGACTTTTTGAAAAAACATCATATAAAAATTGCAATCATCCTTATCACTCAATGATTTTACCAGATTTTACCATAATGCAAAAAAATCAGCCAACATTGTACTGTGTGATGCACGGAACAGAGCAGAGGTGTGTGTGATGTGAATAAAATTCATCGACACTGTTGCATGTCCCTGTCACAGTCACAGTTAGTCACACCCGTATACTTTATTACTCTTTGCCTTTGGTCACAGTAGTACAACACTAGTTAATCAATGGCGTCACCGTCAATGACCCAACCCGCTACGTGATTATTGTCGTTTTCAACTGTATTTACAACGTATTGAAGATAATATTTCGGTTTGTTACTGTAACAATTTACCTTGGTAAGTTCCAACATACTTTTTTGTGTCTAACTAGTAGTTGTTTTTATCTTGCTCACTTGTGTTCAGACTCAACACAAAATGGACGTCAAATTGTATTGTGACGTGATTATGTAAAAATACATATCAATATTTATTGATATCTTTCGGATCTTAGAAAGAAGGATATACAAATGTTGCAATAGAACGTTTTTACACTTGTAACAAATGAGAACACACCCATATGAGTGGAATGCGAAGATATTGAAAGGTCGGAATTGGTTCGGCACAGCTTGTAATGGTACATCATGGCGATAATTCGATAGAAGATATGCTTTGGTCACGTGTAACATCAGTGGCTGTGAACCTAGGAGGCATAATTACTCGTATTTGGGATAAGACATGCTGGTTTATTTACGTGACAGCACTGGGGTCATTGCCCTCCTTAAATGGAACCTAAATTCATTGCTGTAGTTTTGCTTTGCAACGTACCTATAAGTGTAGTGTTTTAGCCCCAAGCAACTATTCATTATTTCAGAGCTTTAAAAAGGATCAAAGTCCATGCAGGAACAAATATCTTGAATGATCTAATCTCTGACACTTTATTTTTATTCCATTTATCTGTGCATCTACTTTTCAGTGAATGTATTTGTTTATTTCTACAACAATGACATTGATCCACAATAGAAACAGAGTAATTTAATAATACCTACCTATACTGCTGTAGATTAAAAGTTAAAATACCTTTCACGGTAATGTATGCTTTATCTATCAGCAAAAGATGCCACTATCTATCTATATTTATCTAGGAAAGGTGTATGTCTTCTTGAAACTATTAGGACTATTATTATAACCAAATACTTATTGCCAACAATTGAAACTTAACTTCTATGGTATACCAACTGGCAAGATGTCATTAGCTATATGATAAAACTTGGTTGATCATGTTGTCACATTTCTAGATCTTGTCTGTAATGTGTTTATTATTTTATTCAGAATGGGAATCAAAATGGTGGCTTACTACTTTGTTTTTATACAGTTCTAATCTAATCTTAATCTTGTACTGGACATTTACATATTTGTAATAAAGAGAACAAAAAGTAGTGCTAATTCAAACATAACTTTAATAAACTGCTTAATCTGGTTTGATGTAAACCAACAACCCAAAAATTTTAAATATGTACAGTAATGACAGAAGTCTATAATATAGCTTTATTATATGGCTCACATTTTTTAAATTATTATGACAGTAGCTACATGCAAGCATGCATTGTGTAAGCTGCAACGCTATGATCTATTAACAAAGAATGTAGTTGTAGACAGTAGATTATTTATTTTAGTCTGTTTTTATTTTTGTCTTCCAATATACATTGCGAATGTTATTTTTAAGCTAATTGCCAGCTGTGTTATCTTCTTATATGTATCAGTCTGTATAGCTAAGCGTGCACAAGTGTTTTGGTATACTATGTTGCTTCATGCTAGGTAATTATGTTGTATAGAATTTTATATCTTATGTATTTTCTAAAACTCTATTTATTTGGATACTCTATTTTTTTTTCTGACTTATTGTACTTAAACTTGCACAGTGGGCATAAAACCATGTAAAAGTTATAAAATTATTATAATTATTATTCTCAATTCCATGTTTAATAATTTTAATAATTAAAGTTATTCTCACTTTTACAAATGGTTAGTCTAATTTAAAATATATTATACTGTCATTATAGCCACAGACTTTCTGCAAATGTAACATGAGTAATAGAGTAGTAATATTTTTCTAACCAAAGATTTTGTTTCAGGCAACATTTTGGGTTGCTATGGTGAGCATTTTGCTCCAATATTCAAGACAGAGTTATAAGTGAAAGCTAACATTACATATTTGTTGTGACATCACTGGGAAGTACAGCAATATGCAGACCATCAAATGCGTTGTAGTTGGCGACGGTGCCGTCGGAAAGACATGCCTGCTGATCAGTTACACAACCAACAAGTTCCCATCGGAGTATGTGCCTACAGTGTTCGATAACTATGCTGTTACAGTTATGATTGGTGGAGAACCTTACACCTTGGGTCTCTTTGATACTGCTGGTAACTATTCAGTTCATTTATACTTTTTGACAAATTACCGCAAAAGTCTGTTTGTCTCATCTGATTGGTTTATTTGTTTTTAGGTCAGGAAGATTATGATAGACTGAGACCCTTGAGTTATCCACAAACGGATGTTTTCCTTGTATGTTTTAGTGTGGTTAGCCCAAGTTCATTTGAAAATGTTAAGGAAAAGGTGAGTTGTATTGTTTTGCATATTTTTTTTTTATTATTAATAGCGGCTTGGTGTTTCCACAGTCACTGCGACCAATTCTGATCTATTGTGAACGCCACTTAGATTACAGTTCCTCTCCAAGCCCAACCTCTTCTACGAAGAGGAGGATATTCTTGGGGAGGATATCTTTAGCCTCGTCTGGTTGTAGAATGTGCTTCCCCAGAATAAGGCTACGTTTGTGCATCAATGGCTCGCAGTCCGTGAGTATATGCAGAGGTGTTTCGTCGCTAGTGTGACAGAATCTGCATTTCCTCGACTCGCGTAGACCCATTACAGTCATGTGCTTATTAAGACAACAGTGTCCTGTAATGGTTCTAACCATGATGCGTACCTGTCGCTTACTCAGTCCTAAGATCCGTTTTGAAGTTTTCGGATCAAAGGCTTTTGTAAGTGATTTTGCGTGTTTAAGTCCTGGCATGTTTAACCATCCCCTCTTTGACTTTTCTGTGTATAGGTTTTCCAAGGTGGTACGGGCTAGGCTTTTGGGGATTCCACAGATTGGCTCTGGGCCATGTTGTGTTGCCTCCGCACCTGCTTTTGCGAGTTCATCGGCCCTCTCGTTGCCTATTATTCCCTCGTGTCCCGGAACCCACCTAAGTGTTACCCTATTATTCTTTCCGAGAGAGTTTAGTCGGGTCATACAGTCTGCCACCAGTTTTGACGCATATATTTTTAAGTTATGTCACTAATTATTTATTATAATCTTAAAATAATTTATAACTTCAAATAAATTTGGTCTATCTTATTATACAACATTTTAAATGACAGTTTTTTACTTTATGACATGTTAATTGTAGCACTGGTTGGTTTAAAATGTTTAAGGCAAATAGTATGGTAAATGTTTACAATAATATGTTCTGTAGTCCTTATATCAACAAAGTTTATTTTAAAGCATCAATTTCATTTGTAAATATTTAATATTAATTATTTTTGGTGCTTCATGGTTATATAAACTATAAACTACTTTCAGTGGGTACCAGAAATTACTCATCACCAGCAAAAAACCCCATTCTTATTAGTGGGAACACAAATAGATTTGAGGGATGATCCAGCAACAATGGAAAAGCTAGCCAAAATAAAACAGAAGCCAGTCTCACTTGAACAGGGCGAGAAACTGGCAAAGGAACTCAAGGCTGTAAAATATGTTGAGTGTTCAGCTCTCACACAGGTATGAATAGATAATGTATCATTTTGTTTAGTTTCATTCTGTGTTGTACACTTATTCAAAGTATGCATCAGTTGTTATGTCCTGCAGTCACCAATGTTAATGAACAAACAACTATGCTCTAATATGTACAAGTGAGCATGCTAAAATAGATGTGTGAGTGCCCCCTAATTCTTTAATCTCATAATGTTATGATAACCCAATGCAATATGCCCTAAGAGGGAACAAATGCAGAAATAACAGTTTTACATGCATTCCAAGAAAAAGGAGTTAAAACTAACAACTTAATCTAGAATTCTGGAAAGTTAGTAAAAATATAACTAATAAAAACTGTAAAATAATAATTTCTAAGAAATACGGGCTCAAGACGTTGTTGGTGCGCTTAATTAGACGATAATGTGGTCATTAGTTAATACAATGTATAATTACTCATCATCATCCTAGCGTATTCCCGATTGCATCCAGTATGGAGCTCAGGGTCCGCTTCGACTATGATCCTAGATTTGACATGCCTGGTTATTACAATGGAGCGATTGCCATCTGACCTCCGTAACCCTTACAAGGGAAACCAGACCTACTTGGAACATAGTCAATGTATAATTACTGTTGGTTGATTAATTAATTACTAAGGAGTTATGTATAAGACAAGTTATACATAAATTAGAATTATTAGATAAATTTAAGGTTGTAGACAAATCTTCATTTTATATGAAAATCAAAGCAATTTAAAAACACTTGGTATTTAACAAAGGGAAAAGTATGATATCTTAGTGTGGGAAATGAGCAAGAAAATTACGAGTTGAAGAGGATTCAGGGCAGATTAAAATAAATAGTTTATATTTCTCAAGATAGAAGTTATATTGTTCACATCTGAGGATTTCCTGCACACAGAAAATAGATATTTTTTACTGTTTTTCAGTAAATCATTAGATATTCGATGTGGTCATCATAGTTATATCTCCAAACTAATATTTCAGAAAGGGTTGAAGAATGTTTTCGATGAAGCAATATTGGCCGCATTGGAGCCGCCCGAGCCCGTCAAGAAAAGGAAATGTGTGCTATTGTAATGCGCAACATTGCAACCGCGGCCCGCGCAGCCCGTGACGCGCTAGCCCGGCGTCGCCGCGCCGTTACGCGACGCTCCGCGTACGCATTGCGCCTTCGAGGATATTAATAACAAAACCTATTATACTAACATACTGTAATATTCAATTTATTTTTATTAATTTATAATTACTGAAGAATACGCGCCATAAATAAAAAATAATGAATATTACAGTTGCTATAAACGTCTTAAAGCTGGACATGTATTCTAAACAGGCCTGACAGTTTTCCATATATTAATATTATTAATATCTAAAGGACAATTTTATACATTACTATGTCATTTCTCTTTGATATAAATTAATTTTTATTTATGAATATTAATAAGCTGTTTACACCAATATTATTATAATGCAATAATGAAAGGCAGATAAGATTGAGTGCTGGTTATTTGATTTAACCCAAAAATAACTATGGCTCATAATGTAGCAGTTGTGCTTTTATTGATTTAGAAAAGCAATTTAAGGTTGTTTAACTAATGATAAAAACAGTTATACATTGCTAACAAAGCATTGAATTCTATATAGCAACTTCATGCACAACATTTGCTATGCACAGTGTAAACTTTGCATTTTTTATGAATATTACATTGATATAATGATTCTATGTATTATTAATTATTATTTACACCTGTCTTGAATGACAGCAATCTGGTTCTGTGTGTCATATTATATGATTTCCATGTGTTCTTACTTTATTATGATTTTATTTTAATAATTGACCTAACAGATGTCTTTAATGTAGTATTAAACATATAATGTTGAAAAACAGCTTCAGAACACCAATTACTATTTAAATTAGCTTAATTATTTTACTAAAGTAACATCTAAGCTTAAAACCCATAATATTATTAAACTATATCTTTGTTTCTAAAACAGTATGGTGTCTGTATACAGAGTATAATTAGGTATTGTCCAGTAAATTACATGTTTAGATTGCCATACGCATTTTTTGTCATAACAGAAAAATATGCGGATGGCGACTAAAATTAATATTTCCATTCCATACTATATTATGTTTGTTTTAATTTACCTTTGCATTTCTTAGAGAAAGTGTTATCAGGTTAAGATGCAATGCGAAGGAACTTACTTCAGGATAATCTTATTTTATTGCAGCCGTGTCCTGATCGTACGGAACGAAAAAGGTAACACTGTCACTACTTTAATTATAATGTTCATTTTAAATCCTTGCAATGCTCCATGGATAAGATGCAAAACGTTTATAATATGTATGTATACAGCCCCTGCTCAATTTAAAAAATATATCATGTTCAAGGTGAATTTAGTTTACGTCATGTATTAAGTATGTCATATAACGACGCAAAGACATTTTTTTTACAGAGAAATAACATTATCATGATAGGTTAGGCGTCGTTTTGTCCATTCCGCTGCCTTATGTAACAGTTTATTGGGTTTAGGCGCAAATTGTCAAATTCGCATTTTGTCAAGCGGTCGCAAACGGTCAAATTCTCAAATTGGTTTATTCCGGAAATCCCCACCGAAAAATCCCTATCAGTGGGGATTGTTAGTTTTTTTTCCTAAAATCCCCACCAATAAAACGGTGGGGATTTTTGGAAAAAAAAATAACAATCCCCACCGGATTTTTTTTTATCAAAATTAAGGTTTATTCCCGGTCGTCCCCACCACTGGGTACGAGTGGGAAAACAAACGCTTCGTTCGTCCCACTCATTCCGCTATAGACCGAGGGTCAAAAAATAGGTTCGTTGACAGTTGACACCAGTACCATGATACAGTTCCATGATGGACCGACTGATACTAATTTGTAACACCAGACCCATACATTTATTTTCCGGCACAATAGAACTTTTTTCCCGATGACCACTACTAAATTGTGTTTCTTTTTTTATATAAAACTAGCCTTCCGCCCGCGGCTTCGCCCGCGTGAACTATAGGACGTTATCCCGCGGGAATATCTTGTAAATTGTAGCCTATGTGTTATCCTTATGTATAAGCTATATTATTGTAAAGTTTCATTAAAATCAATTCAGTAGTTTTTACGTGAAAGAATAACAAAAGTTCATCCATCCGCTCCCCGGCCGGTACCGCCGCAACCGCTATGTCCCTGCATTTTAAATCTGTAATATCTTCGAAACTATTCATTTAAATTACATGATGTAAAGGGCCATATTGATCTATATTACATGCACAATTTATTTATGGTACTTTATTGGATAAGGATTAATACTGTATTGCTTAAAATCACTTTTTCGTAAATAAGCCATTATTTTATCGTAATAAGTAAAGGAAAATGGTTATTGTGGGTTATCCCTAAGAGATAGACATATACCATCGCGGACTTTTTTGTAAAACTTTTTAAGGTGTACAATAGTGTAGTACATTATTTTGATCTATCTCGTAGGGTTCAGCCAGCGTTTGCAATGTAAGCGCAAAAAAATGCGATTATTTACGACCTTAAATTAAAAACCTCTAAAATTATCAGTGTTTCTCTACTATATTATGCATATATTATACATATAAACCTTCCTCTTGAATCAGTCTATCTAATGAAAAAAACCGCATCATAATCCGTTGCGTAGTTTCAAAGATTTAAGCATACAAAGGGACATAGGGACAGAGAAAGCGACTTTGTTTTATACTATGTGGCTCGTTTTCACGCGGGTTCGAAAAACATGTTCCGTAAAAAACTTCAAAAATGTGCCATTGAATTGCCATGTTTTTGTTTCATTAAGTACTTAGGCTAATTATTTATATGACGCAAGCAGTAATATTACATTATCTGTTAAACATTTCAGACAATATTGCAAAAAAGTCCATATTTTCATTTGTGGTACGTGGTTCCATTTCCGGTTGTTCATCAAAACATATTTTTTTTAAATTAATTCCTCGGGGAAATCTTAGTTTTTTGTTTTCCCCTAACACTTTGATAAACGTATAGTCAGACAGCATCTGTAGTTTTAATAAGCACAATCTAGAAATATAATTTCCCGGGGCTTGAATGTGCGACCCCGTTTTTTCACTCATTAGTGTAGACCATACATAACTGTCCATTTACAAACATCCTGTTGGTTTTCTGTAGAACCTTCCATGCAACCTAGTACAGCATCAGTCGCACTCGAAGACACCTAGGTGACGGTACGCGCCACGCGCTTCATTTTGCTAGGATATCAACATTAGTTTTGATTTCAGTGTTTAGACAAAAAAAAATTCATTCGTGTTTATTATTACTATATTAAAAGTATTTTAGCTAAAAATTCAATTCATTGCCTGATGGTTAACCACATAAGCACGCATGTTTCGATATACTTTCTGTTGGCATTTGAAACAATTCCCCAAACAAAACTTTAGGATTTCGGTCAAAATATCATTTGTGTCGCTTCATTCGTGTCGATTTTTTAAGTAACACTAATGAAATACAAATTTACACGAATGAAATTGTTTCTCGTGGGTACTTTAATTTGACATGAAAACGATGCATAACACCTGCGTCTCATGACATACGGAGCAGAAACGTGGACACTTACGGCACGGCTGGTCCACTAGTTTAAAGTCGCTCAGCGGGCTATGGAGAGCGCTAGGCTTGGCGTTTTTCTGAGGGATCGAATCTGAAATGAGGTGATCCGACAGAGCACCGAAGTCTCAAAGATGGGGCCTCTATCCGGGGCTAGTCGTTCGGTAATGTATTGTAGCTGGTAGAATTATATCATGCAGCTGAGAAGCACATTCATCAAAGAGGAGCCTGTAAAAGATGGAGGGGCAAGCAATATTTCCACGATGATCGAGACTCTGCAAGCTCTTAAACAAAGCATCTTCGCCGATAAGCCTCTTTACACTCTGCTCAATAGAGTCCAAGGCAGCCAGCTGGCGTCGAGAAAACCATCTCAAAGATGGCAGCAATACTCTGAGCACTAACGGACTTAAGTTCTGAAGGTTTAGGACCCTGAACAGTTTGCCGAGCTTTTAAGAAGCCTATGTGTTGTTACAGATTCTATAAAAAGGCTCTCGATACTTTCATACCAAGGACCTGAAGCCAGCCAGAGGGGCAGATAATCAGATATACCACGAAAAGTGGTAGTTAGCTCAAAAGTACTCCTTTTGGTGGAAAATATCTTCTGTTGAAAATAATGTCTGTGTTTTGATGGTTAAAGCTGACCTAATTGACATCTATCCAGCCTGAGACAATTTGAAGAGAATGATTTAGTTTGTTTACCATGCCAGCTCTAAAGGTCCCAGTTTCACCACTTCTTGTACATGCACTGGACAAGTACCTCTCAACTACCGTGCTAATAGTTGGCATACCCCAGAATTCTGGTAGGAGCCAGCATTTATTTCAAGTACTTAAATCGGAAGTGAACTCAACAACTATTCTGATGCGACGTCCAGTCAGAAAATCTTTGATTCAAACATAGACTGGAGCGTGGACCCCATAGGAAGGAAGTTTGCCAATAAGGGCTCGGTGCCAGACCTTATTTAACGCCTTTGATATGTCCAAGGACAGCAATGGCCTTACCGTGGTCTCGCTTCATAAATGCGTTGCGTAAACAAGAAGGTCCCTTGTAGACCTACTTATCCAACACGAATTGAGAATCACATAGGAGATCGTTACCTTTAATAATCAAGCAAGTGGTTATTAAACGCTCCATTATCATACAGAGAATTGAGGTATTGGCTATTTGGTCGGTAATTTGAGGATATTTTCACATTATTGAGAATTAAAGAATGTGTTTTTGTGTTAAAAATTATTTTAGTATAAATACTACTGCTTAGATCCGGGTCTTCTTATTTTAATTACTTATTCAAATGTTCCGGCCGACCGATAAGAGCGATGCTCTTAAATTAGATCAGATTTAAATGTTACACAGTTTTTATAATTTAATCCAGACATAATTAAAGTAATTTTAACACCATTCGTGTTTAATAGATTTTCATTAGTGTAATCACCCAACTCATTCGTGTAACACCAATGTTGTTTTTTTCCTACTTTAAGCACTAACCCCTCCGGAATTTATCATTAGGGGTGTATAATTTCACAAAAGAAACCGTTTTAGGCCATCAGTTAGTCAAAACACGACAGTCTTTCAAAAACACGATTTTTCGAACCCGCGTGAAATCGAGCCATGTAGTGATAAATAAAAAATATATTTTAATAAAATGTGGTCAAATTCTGGAAAACAAATGAATGTCGGGAAGACAAATGAACGTCTGGGAAACAAATGAACGTCGGGAAAACAAGTGAAGGTAGGAAAGCATTGTCTATTGATAAGTTGAAAAAATAGTTGCGTGCTATTTTCGACCTAATGGACAGTACCAAGATAACGGATTTTAATGAAACAGCTAAGTTAGTAAAGCGAGCGTTAGGAAAAAGCAACAAAATTTAAAAGGCCAATAAGGACGAAAATCGCGTGCACCTGTTTTTTTAACTTTTGATCAATAGACAATGCTTTCCTACCTTCACTTGATTTCCCGACGTTCATTTGTTTCCCCGACGTTCGTTTGTTTTCCCGACATTCATTTGTTTTTCTGACATTCATTTGTTTTCCCGACATTTATAATAAAAGTTGGTTATGGTATTGACATGATTACTTATAGCTCTAATTTTGATAAAAAAAATCCGGTGGGGATTGTTATTTATTTTTCCGAAAATCCCCACTAAGCTGAGCTAGTTTTATTGGCGGGGATTTTCGAAAAAAAAATAACAATCCCCACTGGTAGGGATTTTTCGGTGGGGATTTCCGGAATAAACCGTCAAATTGCCAAATTCGCTTCGCAAATCGTCAATTTCGCAAAATGTCAAGTTTTCAAAATGTCCAGTTGTTTAGGTTTAAATAAAAGTCGAGCAATTAATTGGCACTATTTAATCATAATTTTTTTTGAAGTATGAAACTTAAACCCGTAATATAAAATCAAATATCTAAATATTTTTTATATCAAATCAAAAAAACATAGGCAAGTGTTTATAAATAAGTCATTTAACCAGTATATAATGAACTAGACTGAACAACTGGACATTTTTTGCGAATTTGACGATTTGCTAATTTGACCGTTTGACAAAATGCGAATTTGTCAATTTGAGCCTAAACCGTTTATTGCAAGATAGACCTGAAAACGCCACTTTAAAAGTAGAACAATGA
The DNA here is from genome assembly GCA_949319885.1 of Mecyna flavalis. Classification (NCBI taxonomy): domain Eukaryota; kingdom Metazoa; phylum Arthropoda; class Insecta; order Lepidoptera; family Crambidae; genus Mecyna; species Mecyna flavalis. The sequence continues at coordinate 7,605,625 of OX439425.1, forward strand.
TGTTTAAACAAATAGTATTTGTTTTGCACTTTATTTTGATCGAAGTCTCAAAAAAATATTTTATAGTTTATTTTATTCGTGGACGTTCGCGTTTGTATACTCTGTATAATGTCACTACCTACCGTACATACATAACTACCGTACATAAAAAACCATATAAAAACACGTCATATAAATTTTACCGACAGTCTTTTTTATTGAAGTCTTTTTGGAAAAAGTCGAATAAATTATATTTCCTTTATGGTACAGTCGCCGCGGCACATCAGACTACCCTAATCTGTTAAATTTCTACAACCAATTTTCAGCTTTATTCACTTCACATAGAGTTCTCTTTCAATTGAGAATTTTTGACAGATTAGGGTAGGTTGATCTGCTGCCGTCCGTACTTCATATCTAGCAACTAGAAAGATAACTTTGAGATCACTAGTTCATCACAAATTTGTCGGTCATTTATATTTTAAAAATTGCCTTTGATGGGATAGAATGACGATGTTATTTCCTGACTGCGTCTATGTATGATATGTTATATTGTGTGTAAAATACGCCTATCACAAAAATGATGCTCAGTGGGAGTATGAGATTCTTGGATGTTGTTGTGTTGCCATCAGTTCCCTTGTCGAACTGGTATAAAGTGGATTGTCAGTAAAATTTTGTCCCCCGTTCGTATTAAGATTAGCATCACAGTTTTGTATTGGGTGCAATATACAGGGAAACCAAAATGTAGTTTATCCATATGGAATTATGTTTTGTATAATGTATATAATTATACTTCCTTTTATACAAAAATTTTGTTTTTTCGGCAGGATCCAAATGAAAAGAAATATGGTAAATATTTTTCCAAAATCGGAATCCCTGTATCGTTAAACATTAAGTTTAAATACTTCGGCGCTAAAGTAACACGATAGAATGTAAACGAAATATTTGTATTCAAATTTATCTCTTAATATGTATAATATAAATATATCATAAATTTGTACGAATTTGAAAAAGAAACGAGTTCTGAGCTATCAATATTATTTATTTTGTGTTCTTGTAACTTACAATACGCGCGAATTATTTTAATTTGTATGTTAATTAATAATTATTACTTATTGGATTTATTATATTATTTTCTTTGTGTCAGTAAGTAGTTTTAGGTTGTATATTGCATCAATAAACATAAGAACAAACTATAATTTTTATTTTTCCATAATGTCTGTGAACCTTTTTTACATTTAACGTCAATGCGTGTCATGTGTGATCACAGAGTACTTGCAGAGTACTCATAAATGTGTGATTATTTAATCTCCGCAATGCCTATCGGTATATTTAGCGTTTATTGCCCGTGTTACTACCATTCCTACTACCAGTAGTAATACCGGTAAAATGTTTACCCGTCTTACTACTGTAGTTGAAAGTTGTAAGAACAGCAATAAAATATTGCTCGTGTTACTACCGTTTAATTTTAATTACAAAAAGAAAATATTTTGTTTGTTTTTGTAATCAAAAATATTTTTTTCTAATTTTATTAAAAAATGTGTAAATTCTGGAAAACAAATGAATGTCGGGAAAACAGATGAATGTCGAGGAAACAAGCAAATGTCGGGGAAACGAATGACGAGGAAACAAGTGAATATCGGGGAAAACAAATGAATGTCGACGAAACAAGTGAACGTAGGGGAAACAAATGAATGTCGGGGAAACAAGTGAAGGTATGAAAACATTGTCTATTGATCTGAAGTTAAAAAAACAGGTGCAAGCGATTTTCGACCTTATTGACCTTCAACATTGCTCTTTCATTAAAAGCCGTTATTTAGTTCATTACCGCTGTCCACACCCAGCTCTGCCCCCGCCGGTGGACGGTGAAACAATTGAAAAATTGATTAGTAGACAATGTTTTCATACCTTCGCTTGTTTCCTCGACGTTCATTTGTTCCCTCGACATTCATTTGTTTTTCCGACATTCGCTTCTTTCCTCGAACTTCATTTGTTTTCCCGACATTCATTTGTTTTCCCGACATTCATTTGTTTTCCCGCCATTCATTTGATTTCCAGAATTTACACACTTTTTAATAAAATTCAAAAATTTCATTTTGATTACGAAAACAAACAAAATATTTTCTTTTTGTAATTAAAATGAAACGGTAGTAACACGAGCAATATTTTATTGCCGTTCTTACAACTTTCAACAACAGTAGTAAGACGGGTAAACACTTTACCGGTATTACTACTGGTAATAGGAATGGTAGTAACACGGGCAATAAACGGTGGAACTAGAACTACAAAACGAGTTGGCGCGCAGCGGAAAGCGAGTGTGTAATTCCGATAGTTTTGTCACTGGGCTAGATGACCGTGTGATCGAGTGAGGCGGGGGATTACTCGCGCCACTTGCCACACACCACGAAAGCGTACAGTGTGACCCCTGGTTGCACTCTCGGCGTGAGATCTGATCGCCGAGCGAGTGTCGCTAAGCGAGTATTGTCTTTGATAGCTCTTGTCGCTCAGCGACGAACTAGTGGAGCGTGTCCTCGCCGGTCAGTGTGAACAGCCAGCGATCAACTTTTTATAGTTGCATCTCTTGTTTACACGGAATATACATCTTTTGTACGTTTCTTGAGCGACAAAATAGCCGTTAGTCGTTTGCTCGCCGTTGGTGGGACAAGGGCCAGTTGTCCCACCGGCAACGATGAACGAGTAGCGAGTAGAGCTAGAATGTAAGTAGAAACCAGTTGGCCAGGAGCGAGTGCGCAGTTGCAATAGTTTTGTCGCTGGGCTATGAGCGAGTGGACGCGTGAGGCGGGAGATCACTCGCTCACATTAAACAGAAGTGACCGCTGGTTGCCCTCTTGGCACGAGATCTGATCGCCGAGCGAGTATTATATTTGATAGCTCTTATCGCTTAGCAACGAACTAGTGAGCGAGTTCTCGCCGGTCAGTGTGAACAGCCAGCGATCAACTATTTATATTTGCATCTCTTTTGACTCTTTTGTTTACTACTGATCCATAACTTGTTATCACTATGTAGTTCCATTATAAATGGAACTAGTGTCAACTGTTGACTTATCACTAGTACACGGACCTCCATTAGCCTACTTGTGTAATGGAGGTCAGTGCACTCACGGAACAGTTCTCTGTTTCGTGAGTGCACTACATAGAGAAAGTGCACTACATAGTTTATTACTCTGGTTTATGACCCGTGGAACACCTAAGTGGTTCACCTAGGTGATCCACGGGTACAAAAAAGTAGCCGTGGAACACCTAGGTGAACCACTTAGGTGTTCCACGGGTCATAAACCAGCACTAGTACCATTCACAGTTCCATGATGGAATATATACTAATTATTATCAACCATATATAACTTAGTTGGCCTTTTTTAAATAATTAATTTTACTTAGGCTGGTTTTACTCTCACGCGCACCGTCAGCGCTCACAGCTCAGCGCGTAGTTTGTCAGCGCTGACGCTCAGCGTGGCTCGTTTTAGTCTCGTGCTGACCGCCTTACTGTACAGACGACGACAAAAATGCGAAGTGTATTAATTATTACTGCTTTGTACTATCTATCCCAAAATAATAAAAACCGGCGACAACAAAGACCCCATTTTCATCCATTGATTGACCAGAGAGCCGTTGCAGGAGAATTTGTCTTGTTATATTGCACTTTGAGGGCTGACAAAAGTAAATTCTTTGATGACTTTCGAATGTCAACTAGAACCTTTGACGAATTACTGGCAAAGGTATCGGATGCATCCCACAATATCTTCTTCAAGCGTACCTCATCGATAACTCCACCTGTATCCACTTCGCGATTCGCCATGACTGTACGCGCTGACGACGTTCGCTCCGCGCGACACTAAAACGCTCCCTGAAGCCAGAGGCGGGTTATTCCCTGTCCTCCGATCGGAACTCCGATTGGTAGGAGGAGCGGGAATTTTATTTCCCATTCCTCCGATTAAGCATCATAAAAATATTGTACAGTCTAGCGTAAAATAAATTATATAATATGTTAGTATAATTGATTTGTTCATTCTTTGTCCTCCGATCGGAACTCCGATTGGTAGGTGGAGCGGGAATGTTTTTTTTTCTATTCCTCCGATTGAATGGGTTATACAAATTCATATCAGAGAAACAAATGAATGTCGGAGAAACAAGAGAATGTCGGGAAAACAAGTGAATATCAGAAAAACAAATGAATGTCGGAGAAACAAATGAATGTCGGAAAAACAAGGAATATCGGGGAAACAAGTGAAGGTTAAAAAAACATTGTCTAGAAATAAACAGGTGCATGCGATTTTCGACCTTATCGACATTTACCAAAATAACGACTTTTAATGAACCAGCAAAGTTAGTCAACAAGCGTTTGAAAAAGCAACAAAATTTTAAATGTCAATAAGGTCGAAAATCTTTTGTACTTGTTTTTTAACTTCAAATCTTTAGACAATGTTTTTCTACCTTTACTTGTTTCCCGACATTTATTTGTTTTCCTGACATTCACTTGTTTTCCTGACATTCACTGGTTTTTCCGACATTCACTTGTTTTAATGTCACTTGTCAGTTCCCACAACCCTATTTGTTTAGTGGTTCTTTAGACCCACCATACCACTAGCGGTATGGTGGGGCTGAAGTGATTTCAAGTGAGTGCTATTCTGATTAATTTATCATAATGGCGGGACTAGTAGGTAAGCCAGTCTCCATATAAAAATCTTCATAGCCCTTTGCGTTCCACTTATCCCACCTGCCTGGGTGGGAAGAGTGGAAATTAAAAATCCACTTTTCCCACCCGGGTGGCATAAGTGGAAAAATCACATGACCTTTTATTCCACTTATCCCACCCGGGTGGGAAGAGTGGAAAAAAAATTCCACTTTTCCCACCCAGGTGGGATAAGTGGAATAGCCCATATTAATTTTATAATGAGCAAGGACGTGATTATAACGTCTTACGAAGGGTGATCCATAGTTATGATAATCAATATAAAATAAGGGTATTACATAAAAGAAAATACTTTTCTAAACCTAGAATTCTTTTTAAAAAAATTCTTTGTTCTGACCCTTAAAAAAACGCCTCTACAGCAGTCATCACCTCGCTAACGTCGTCATTTTTTTCCCACGGAGGTGTTTTTTGAGTCGACGAAAAAGGAAAAGGTGTCACTGGGAGCCACCAGGTCTGCAATGGGGAATAGGGTGGGTGTTCGATCAATTCCAAGCCCGTTTCTTCAATGGCAGCCATCGCGACGGCAGAGTTGTGAGACGGTGCGTTGTCTTCAAAGAGTAATAAAGTATACGGGTAAAGAGAGACCTCTTGCGGCTTATTTTGGCCAACCGATTGATAGCAGCGCCTCTATATTTCTGAACCCTAAAATAGCTAATATAACCTATAAATCCGGTACTCGTACGTAATACTTGTATTTGGTATGTATGGATCTGACTCACTGAGGTCAATTATAATACGCGCGGCCATAGCTGGGCATTAACTCGTTAATCCGTTAATCGTTAATTAACGAAGTTAACATTTCCAGTAACGGATTAACTTTTAAGTTAACTTAAAAAATTGTTAACGGACTCGTTAACTTCCGTTAAATGTTTCCAAGTCCGTTAATCTGTTACCTACATTTACCGCACCGTGCCATTAAACTCTCTAAAATACTTACACTTAGTTTTTTTTGTTTGTATCAATAAATTTTTATTTTATATCATTTATTACTTTTGGACTATCAAATGGACACACGTTTGAATTTAATAAGAACACAGTATGGTAAAGTACGGTCACGTAGATTAATCTTACACAAATAGTGCTACCATCGTCTGACTAAACGTTCCCTAAGTCATGATCTCGGTAATTGTGAAAGGATTAAAGTTACGGTAATATCGGGCACTGTGTCGAAAAAATGTAATAAATAAAACTAAAATGTTGCGGATTTTTTAGACGTAGGCAACGCGCAAGCCGGTCACCTAATGGTAAGCAAACACCGCCGACCATAAATACCTGCAACACCGCTAACACCGGAGGAGTCACAAGTACGTTGCCGGCCTTTGAGAAAGAATTTCATTGCGACGAGCCATTATGTGTAATGGTCAAAAAGTCGGCTATTACACCTGAGGTCGCGGGTTCGATTCCCGCATGGTACAAACATTTGTGTGCATGAACGAACATGTCTGTTTATTTATATCGGCTTGGGTGTTTCTATGTAGGTATTAGTATGTTTTGACCGCCTCCGTGGAACTGTGGCTAAGCCACTCGAGTATAAGAACCCGGAAGTCGTGGGTTAGATTCCCGACTTGGGTCTGGTTGATTGTAGGGCTTTTTCAAAGTCCGATTATTTATTTTTGTAACTTTTTATTTTTGTTCGCAACTTCCACCATCACTAAGACGTTGGGAACAATAACAGTAGAAAAGAGTTATTTTATTCTCAACGTCCACCACTCGTGGACTTGGAATGAAATAAATAAGAAGTGGTAATTGCATTACTCTTAACTGGATTTAAGAACGGTCACAGTGTGCTGTGATTGGTTGGGAATTATTTATGAAATTTATCCCAACGAGTCACACTGTAACCTGTAACTGTAACAAAGAAAATCTTTTCGTGTCGAGATTAGGAAGTAGTCCCGTGTGTAAGTCTTGTGTGTCCAATTGGAGAATAACCACTTAAAGCTGTATCAAACGCAACGTTATAAGAAACATTATTTACCTCACATAGAGATTATTAACCATGTTTTAACGGATTAACGATTAACGTTAACTTGCGTTAAATCGTCCCAAAAGTAGCGATTTAACGTTTAACGAAGTTAACTTTTTTAGTAACGGATTAGCGATTAACGAAGTTAATTATTTGGTTAACGATGCCCAGCTATGCGCGCGGCGTATATCTGACTCGTAAAAGCTGTTTTGTTTCAGTAGACATGTAAAATTCTAATTTGTGATGGATAATTTACTTTCATCAACAAAATTACAATGTTACTATTAAGTCCAATAAAAAACAAAGACCGATGACCCGTTCACCCACTGGCTTCACCCACCGGTGGGTGTAGGGGTAATTTCTATTTACCCGTGTACCCACTGCGTCAAGGTTGGAATTCATTATCGATGTATTTTGTCGATAATGTTAAAATGAAAAATAATACAATAAGTCAATTGTTTATTAAAACTAAAGGGGTATGAAGATTTTTGTATGCAGGCTGGCTTACCTACTAGTCCCGCTTTTTTGTCATTTTTTTTCAAAACAGCGATAACTTTAAATTCTTTCAAAATTGGATACCTGATACCAATACAAACATAAAATTTTACGAGAAGCTATACATACATAAATGGTTTGTTTTAGCTTTTAGCTTTCTTTTAAAGGAACAGATGCAGGCACATTAAATAAAAGCAACCAAATGGATATGGACAAAATTTAATAAACAACAATAGTTTTACAAACAAGTTTCAACATCAGATCACAACAACACAACACAAGGTAAAAAGCGTCTGTAACGCAATTACAGTGGAATTACTCAGTACTAGGACGGAGGAGACCGATCAACCCAACCCAACGTCTATAGCAGAGAAAACACTTGGAATACACAATAATAAACGAAAACACAACGAGCGCGGACGAAAATCACTGTTTAACGCCATTTTTGCTTTTCTTTTTCTTCGCTGTAATCAAGCTGTCATGTGTGGTTTCGGGTTCAGAAAGATTGATGTCGCATCTTTCTTTGGAAACATTGGGAAACATTTACAATGTTCGAAGTGTCACCCCCCTGGTTGTCTTGGTTGAAACAACACTCCAGCCAGCTCGGAGTTTGCCTCGTCGTTTTTCTTTAATGGCCTCCCGCAATCTTCTTATTTGGTCTGCGTAGTAAGAGCCCGTAATATATGCCCGAGATAAAAAAAAACTTAATCCGTCTGGAACTTTTTGAGATTCGCCCTCAAATTGTCGACTCGTTTTTTCTTTTGCTCGTCGGTTAACATTCTCGGCACCCAACGCGCAAAGACCTTTTTCATGTGGAGTTCATTCGCAAAGATTCTTTGAACACTGCTATCGTCGATGAAGCGACAATACCTCCTAGTCCTAACTGTAGGTATGCTTATTTGGGTTATGAGAAGAAAAAAACGTTACTTTTTAGGTTTTGATCAGAGGACTTTCATTTAACACAGGATTATTTATTATTTGATATAGAAGAAAAAGGCTTATTCCTCGTCGTGCCACCAACTTGTTCCACCAGTGGCACGACAAGGAATTGTCATTCCTCGTCGTACCACTGAATGATTAGTGAATAATTGTTGCTCTACTTTATTAAATTATTTTTTTATCCCTTGGTAAAAAAATGGAATGAAATTGTATTAACAATTTAAAAACTTGTAACGAATATTAAATTGGGCTTCTAGTTGTCCTTATGGATCTGATTTGTTAACTCACGTTGTGTTTACGTTAAATAGGTTTTAAGTTAAAGAAGAGTCAAAAGTGACACCAAATGGTTCGTGTAAATATACATAGTTTCATGTGTTTACGTTAAATAGGTTTTAAGATATAGAAGGGTCAAAAGTGACACCAAATTGTTCGTATAAATATACACTTGGCGCTGGCTAGCCCGTTCCATGTTTTTATACCCCGTATACTTGTTTAAATCTTTGATGATCTCTGCGACAGCTGTCATCGATTTGACAGCTGTTAAATTTCACAATTTTTGACTGACTAATGTATGAAGAGAAATAACGTTCATGATTGTGGGTTCCCGCCCACTTAGAGGTGTTCCTTGCTATTATAATTCACTTTAGTGATGTAACGAATGTCATATTTCGGACATTCGCAAATACGAATGCGAATGCGAATATCTGCTGCCAACATTCGCGAATGCGAATGCGAATATTCAGTTTTTTTTAACTGTTCGAACGAAGTGCTATCCGTTTTTTTTTTCGAGAATATCCCAGTTATATAGTTATTTAGTGTTTAGGATGATACCTGCCATGCACAGATGTCACAGTGACATTTCTGGAGACGTAGTTTTATCTTAAACCAAGCTCGTAGTTTTAGCTCTACCAAAAGTCATCTCCGCAGACAAATGTATGAAGAGAAATAACGTTTATGATTGTGGGTTCCCGCCCAAGTATATTTTTTACCCGCCGGCCCCATGTACCATCGACAAGGTTGTTTTTAGGCGTAAGTTTTAGTCAGTCATATCCGTGAAATTTATCTTTTGTTATAAATTGAAGCAAATTGAGGTTGTAAGCAAAAATAATAGTTTTTATTGTATAAGTAGCGTCAACCCTCTTAAATATAAAACATTTTAGAAGATATTACAATTTATTATAAATAAAAATGATAATCGGAGAAATTACTAAACGCAATTAATTTAATGTCTTTAAGGAGCTAGTGATAAAAAAAATTAACAGTAGTTCCATCATGGAACTGTATCATGGAACTAGTGTCAACGAACCTTTTCAGTATCGATATCCATACTGACACAACGTCCTTCCCTAGCAAGTGCATGCGGCCGACCGGCCGACTGCCAGCGGTGAGTCTGTGAGTGAGTACTAGTGGGCGTTGATACATCATTTCCGAACGTTCCATTTGTCGCAAACAATCGGGTCGGCCGGGATGCGCCGATTTTATTTCTGACAGTACCTACTTATGTACGTTCTATTTGTCACCGACAAAAAGTCGGTCACCGATTATACGCCGTGGGCGGGCAGCCTAAATATTATATTTGCATTGTACGGGTTACCGCACAGAGGTAAATCTGATGTCAATGACTCGCTAATTTAGGTCACGTTATTATATTATTGTAAGTTATTTACGCACACAAATAGCCTTCGCATTTTGCCTATACATCAAATTATACACATATACAATTTTTACGTGAATTAAAGACAGTGTTAGAACAACTATCATTGGGTTTGTTTCGTCCATTAACTTTCCCTCACAATAAGTTCGCACTCATCCCATAACTGTATACACACACTACAGTTGTTTTTGGTCCTTCATTGATTTAAACCAGAGTTGTGGACATCTTCATCGACATTTAGAAGTAATCGTGATCTACAACTTCAAACCTGTGGAATTACATCAACATTTGCAACATACAGCAACGTGGCCTTACGCTAGTGTCACTTGTGTTTTTGTGGATCTGTACGACTGCGAATCGGTTGACTGGCTTCCCACAAGCGGGTTCCACCAGTTTAATTGAGAAGGCGCATACAGGTCGTGCTAGGTTCGCGGGGACACACAGTGACCAGGACCACGACATCAAAGTTCATCACTACTATCGTCAACAGTGAACAGACGTATTCTTCGTCGTCATTCGTGGAAGTGTTTATCAGTGTTGGTCAAAGTTTACCTATCCTCGTACAATGGAGAGTTTACTTCGGCGCCAACGCGACATTGTTGAGGAAATCAAGAAGATAGAACGCAACTTCAACAAAGATTCCTCGAGACGCAAGACACGTAATTACTTGGATGGACGACTCGACGCCCTTGATAAGTTATGGGCCGAGTTCCAACTTAACAACCACAAGTTGCTGCCGTATGAAAATGACAGCGACCCTTACTTCGTGGAAAACCAATTCCAAAAAGCAAGAAACTACTTCGATTCCGTGCGTAGTCAGGTATCGTGCAACAAGTGAAACCTCTGCTCCGCCGTCACCAGTACAGGCAGGGCTGCCCCAGTTTGTTCAAACAGAGGCAGCTACTACATCAGCTTTACCTAAGCTACAGCCACGTCTTACGATTTCGAAGACTCCGCTTACTGACCAGGGACAGGTAGCTGAGCTACTGTCTTTACAACGAACCAACTTCAGAGCCTTTCATCGACAAGTGAACAGCCTCCGAGTTGACTCTATTCGTGACAAGTGGGAACTTGAAGACGAGCTTCGTAACATTCAGTCACGTTGGAATGCAATCGACGCTTTGCATTTACAAATTGACAACATCCTTCAAGGTTCTGATACACAGTACGATGATGAGTTTTATTCTTATGAAGACTCGTACAAAAGCATAAAGAAAACTCTGAACCTCAAGCTCGCGTCCACCGTTCATCTTCAACAGTCGACACCACAGATCGACATACCTACGTTTACCGGCAAGTACACACAGTGGCCTACATTTTACGATCTTTATGTGGAAAGCATCCACAACAACAATCTACTCACCAACACACAGAAGATGCAACATTTGAAATCGAAGTTGCGAGGTGATGCTGAGCGACTTATTCAACATCTACACATCTCATCAGATAACTATCAAACTGCCTGGGATCTGTTAACGCATAGGTACAACAACCCTCAATTGTTGTTTACTAAACACATTGAGATTTTCATCAATCAACCTGTGGCTCATAAACAGTCGGCATACGAGATAAGACGTCTCTACGACACTTCAATGGAGTGCATTCATGCCATACAGAACCTTGGCATTGACACAAGTTCGTGGGGTCCAATCCTAGTTCATCTTATCGCAAAGAAGCTGGATGCTGAGACGTACAGTGATTATAAAGAAGCTCGCAAGTCGCCACGTGACTTACCATCGCTCTCTGAACTTATGGACTTCTTAGAAAGCAAGTTTAACGCGCTGGAGCCTATAAGTACAAAGGGAAAAGAGAATACAGCATCTTCAAATAAACCCTATCATCAACAGAAGACGGTCAATAACAAGCAATACAAGCCGCATTTGCAACAAACAGGCAGTCATCGCTATGGAAAATTCCCAAACAGAGAATTTCAAGCAATTGCGACATGCTCAACAAACTGTCCTATTTGCAACAATAACCACTACATATACAAGTGCATAAAATTCATTAAAATGACCCCGGACGAAAGGCTAATGACCGTCCTCAAATACAATTTTTGCCAGAATTGTCTTTACACACACAATGACAATCAGTGCACATCGACGAAAAAATGCAGAGTCTGTCAAAACAGTCATAACACGATGTTACATGAAGCATATGCGAATGTGAACCTTATGCAACAATCATCGAGCAAGTCGATCGAGACCGCCAGGTCATCGCCCTTACCTACAGCTCCGATTACACAGAAGCCTCAAATATCAAGACACAATAATAAACCACATAGCGTAAATCATGTCGCTACAGATGATGAGGAAATATTATTAACGACCTTATCTATCATGGTCAAGGCTGCTGATGGCACATATGTCACCTTGAGAGCCCTTCTAGATCAAGGCTCTCAAATATCCCTTATATCCGAAAACGCTGCTCAGATGCTGGGATTGCCTCGACAACGGTACCATGCATCCGTCTCCGGCATTGGCAGTGGATCAAAACATGGCAAAGGAATCGTGACGCTGGACTGCCAATAAATTTACCATGACTATGACTTTACAACACAAGCATTAGTCATCCAGCACGTCATTAACAATCTGCCAAACATGTCGTTCAATAAGCAATCGGGGCCTCATCTACAACATATACAATTGGCTGACCCGGAGTACAACATCTCAAAGCCTATTGATCTGCTGCTGGACGCTAGCGTGTACTCTGACATCATCATGAGTGGCCTGATCAAGGGTCCGAACATGGCACCTATTGCGCAACAGACGAGATTGGGATGGATACTCTCCGGTAATGTGAAAACATTCAAATGTCACGTGGTAGTCAACAATCTGTCAGAGATATCACAGTACTGGGAGCTCGAAGATATTAACGACTCGACCAGTGAACTTACACCAGATGAACATCTCGAACATGCGAGCAATATTATCAATCAACAACAAAGCGTCTGCCATCTGGGAGATACGAAGTTGCCATACCAATGAAACCTGGATTCGAACAATATCTGGGTCAATCAAAATCGAAAGCAATTGCGCAATTTCACAACTTAGAAAATAAGATGGTAAAAAATGACCAGTTCTCCGAAAGCTACAAACATTTTTTGCGAGAATACGAACAACAAGGTCACATGTCTCAAGTTACACAACGCAGGGAACCCTCATGCTATCTCCCTCACCACGGTGTGCTGAAAACTGATTCCACTACGACAAAGCTGCGAACTGTCTTCAACGCATCATCTAAAACATCGTCGGGATACAGCCTCAATGATTTAATGGAAAGAGGTCCAAATCTACAGAAGGATCTACAGCATCTCATCTTAGTATGGCGTCAGCACAGATACGTCATAACAGCTGACATTGAAAAGATGTTCCGCCAGATAATCATTCGAGAACCTGACCAGCATTTACAATTACAACGTATCATATGGAGAAGCAGGCCTGAGGATCCCATCAAAGAATACCAACTCACGACGGTCACCTATGGAACAAAGGCAGCACCATACTTAGCAATGCGTACCTTGCAGCAGATAGCTGTAGATAACGCACACAAGTTTCCTTTGGCTGCTGCTGCACTGATGACGTCATTTTATATGGACGATTTACTAGAGGGCAGTGACCTAATTTCGAACACTAGACAGTTACAGCAAGAAATAATTGAAATATTGAAGGGCGCTGGTATGAACATACGAAAATGGTCTAGCAACACCAAGGAACTGATCGAAGATTTATCAGCTGACCAATTGGACACGCCACTCGACTTTAAGAGCTCGGAAATCAGAAAGACATTGGGTCTACGTTGGAATCCCACCTCAGACACGTTTACCTTTTGTAATATGTTTCAAGAAGAAATAACTGACACTACATTAACAAAGCGACAATTGTTATCACACATCTCTAAGGTGTTTGACCCGCTGGGATGGCTATCCCCACTCACCATTAGAGCAAAGCTTCTATTCCAATGAACATGGTCTGAAGAAACTGCTGATTGGGATACCTGTTTAACCGAAAACCTTAAGAATGAGTGGAGCCAAATCAAACAAGATTTTCAAAACATTGAGAAGCTCAAGATCCCTCGCTACATGGGAGATAAAAACAATTACATTGTGCATGGTTTTTGCGATGCGTCTGAAAAGGCATACGCCTGTGCCGTATACCTCATATCAACAAACGATAAGGGCGAGCTCACATCGGCGCTTATGACCGCAAAGACAAAATTAGCACCACTGAAGAACAAACTGTCGCTACCTAAACTCGAACTGTGCGGCGCTACATTATTATCACAACTCATGAAGAAAGTCTTACAAACTTTATCAAGAGATGTACAGATTTACGCCTGGACAGACTCGATGGTAGTGCTTGGCTGGCTTCATGGGGACATAAACAGATGGAAACAGTTCGTAGCAAATAGAGTTGGCACGATACTTACAACAATACCATCATCATCATGGCACCATGTCAGGTCTGAAGAAAATGCAGCCGATTGCGCTACAAGAGGGTTGACATCGCAGCAATTGTCAGAACATTCTTTGTGGTGGCAAGGTCCAGAATGGTTGCCTACATTTAATCCGGAAATAATCAAAGATGATACATACGAACCACCGGCATTAGAAACGAAGAAGACCAGTGTGAATGCAGCCTTATCTTATAAAAATGATTTAGTTATTCGGCTACTACATGAATGCAGCTCGACACGGCGCATGACAACAACAATCGCCTGGCTATCACGTTTCACGCATTGGTTGCGAAATAAACAAATACCTCAACAAAATTACCTATCAACGGCGGAAATTCAACATGCCCTGAATTTAATTATAAAGACTGATCAATCACTTGAATTTGAAGATGACATATACCAGCTTCAAAACCAGGGTCATTTGAAAAAAAGCAGTAACTTGTTGAGCCTCAATCCCTTTATCGACACCACCGATAGACTGCTGAAGGTTGGAGGAAGATTGAACAATTCATTACTAAGTCAATCAGCCAAGCATCCTATCATACTGTCAAGTCACAGCAAACTCACTGAGCTTATCATCAAACTAGCTCACGCCGCCACGCTACACGGCGGACCGAGTTTAACATTAACATACATTCGTGAGAAATACTGGATACTCAGTGGGCTCCGTACTGTGAAGAGAGAACTGCGCAAATGTGTGACATGCAGACGTTTTAAAGACGAGAAAAGGACACAGCTTATGGCTGACCTACCACAGCCGCGAGTCACTCCCTCACGCCCTTTCACTCATACTGGAGTCGATTTCACCGGTCACTTTGACATAAGAGCAAACAAGGGACGAGGCGTGCGAACACACAAAGGTTACGTAGCAGTATTCGTCTGCCTGGCAACAAAGGCCGTCCATCTAGAGCTGGTGTCCGATCTCAGCACTTCTGGATTCCTAGCTGCATTTCGACGTTTTTGCGCTAGAAGAGGAGTACCTAGTCACATGTACAGTGACCAGGGAACAAACTTCATTGGAGCAAATAAGGAATTGAAGAAAGAATACAAACAGATTCTTCAAACAATAGACAAAGAGCTACTGACCAAGGTCAATGACTACAACATACAGTGGCATTTTAATGCCCCCGCTTACCCCTCAGCAGGTGGGCTGTGGGAGAGGGCTGTCAGAAGCTTGAAGCACCACCTACGACGGGTGATAGGTGAACAGAAACTCACGTACGAAGAGTTCATCACATTACTTCATCAGATTGAGGCCTGTCTCAACTCACGGCCATTACTGCCATTGACTGAAAGCCCAGAAGATGAATACCTATCACCGGGCCACTTCTTAGTTGGAGGATCACTGATATCTAGACCACAATCAGACCCTGACTATATGAAATTGACCACTAGATGGCAGATGATCCAGGCCATGAACAAACAGTTCTGGAAGAAGTGGTCATCTGACTACTTACAACAGCTTCAAGTTCGTTCTAAATGGAGAACACCTTCGAAGAATATAGAAATCGACGACATTGTCCTAATCAAAGATGAAAATTTGCCCCCAGGCAAGTGGGCGATGGCTCGAGTCATCGATGTTCGCCCTGGTAAAGACGGATACGTACGTGTGGTGTCCGTAAAAACCAAGAATGGGGTATTTAAACGACCAATTATCAAGTTGTCATTGTTACCTGTGAACGAAGAAACGTCACAAAGCGCAAATGATGACGCGCAATCAAGTTCACGCGGTGACGTCACAACAGCTGACATACAATCAAGCCAACAACGGCCAAGGCGCGCGACGAGAAAGCATTTGGGAACGTTTATTTCTATGGCTATGATGATGTTTATGATTCTCCTCACACCTGCACAATGCTCATACAACATTTCGACCCTTAGTGACAATCAAAACATTTATTTCGATAAGATGTACGACATGAATCTTATTCGAGACGAATGGAACTTAATTGTTTACTATAATATGAGTACCTACTGGTCTGCATTACGTCACGTGCAGAAGTATGTGAGTCACTTAGAAGAGTACTTACATACTAACACGCTTCCAACACAATACAGGAGTATCATATATCAAATGCAACATGAATTATCGGAAATTGAACATTACAACCGCATACTTAAGGGTCAAACTCATCGAAGAGAGAAACGAGGATTATTAGACGGTGTGGGCTACTTAGCCAATTCATTATTTGGCGTCTTGGATGAACGTTTCGCAAAGAAATATGAAAAGGACATTGAGAAGATCTCTATGAATGAGAATCACCTGCAGCTTCTATTGAAAAACCAGACCAGTGTCATTGAAGCTCAATACAACATTCTACAAAGAAACGAAGCCATTATGAACAAGCAGTTTGGGATGGTACAGAAGTATCTTCAAAATGTGACACTTGGGATCAATAGAATGCAATCACAAACAAACGACGAGTTGCATATCTTATCATCATCAATGTCGGCTATGATCATCATCTCCAATATTCGAAACATGCAAGAGAGTGTAATTGACACCGTGACAGACCTCGCGCATGGTCACATGGATGCACATTTATTACCACCGGAGCAGCTGGAAGAGCAGATGAACATTGTTTACAGCCACATACCAAACGACTTAACCTTACCAGCTGACAAGCATGACTTTAAGGAATTGTACAAGCTGATGAAGATTAGAGGCGATATTGGCTTATCATACTTGCTTATTGAGATCAAGATTCCACTCATTGATAAGGAAGCCTTTGAACTTGATCAAGTAATAAGCCTTCCCCAGCAATCATACATCGTGGAATTCATTGCCCCATATATTGCCTTCAATCTACAAAAGGACATGCTTCTTATTTTGACAGAAACAGATGTGCAAAGTTGTATCCACACACAAACAAACATACTACTTTGCTCTATAAATAAGCCGATTTATGAGTTACAATTATCACAGTCAATTTGTAACTTGAATCTTCATAACAACACAATGTGTAATACAAAGAAGGCGCCATGTCACGAGCGGTGGATCAAGTTACAGTGGCTATTCGCTTGCTGTGGGAGATGCTCCGTCCGCATATTTTGTACCGACACTGGAATGACAATGAAGTCACTAACCGGAAATGGTCTCTTAGAGATTGGCCAAGGTTGTACTATCACAAGTGACACCTTCTCTATACTCAGTCATAACAATTACTTGAGTCATGTTCAAGTACAAAAGAGCATACAGTTACTGTCAGAGACCTCTATACTGAACACCATTTTAAACACATCGACCTTCGAACAATATACACCTGAAGATCACGAAGATGAGTGGCGCGATATGAAAACTCAGATTACAAACATCAAAGAACAAGAAAGCGCACCACTCAGCATACACGATGTGCATCAATACTCAGTACTATACCTTATACTGGGACTTATCATCATCGCGGGATGCGCTTATTTATTTACACGATGGCGTAGAAACAAGGGCACTCATGACTTGGCTAATGAGAGTACCCCGGCGATCTCAATCCCAATGGAGGCAGTCGCAAGCGGAGACCAGGGAGCAGCATCACCTCCGAGGGCCCGACCGCGATCAGTGCGACTGGACATTCCTATCCCAAGTGTAGTGCAGTGATAGTGTGAAATATTTAATTCATACATTTTTTACATTTACATTTGTATTGTTGTTTATACTTTATTTTACATTTGCACTTTATTTACATGTGTTATGTAATTATTTCATTTAATTGCCTATCTTTGGCCGGCAAGATGTACGGGTTACCGCACAGAGGTAAATCTGATGTCAACGACTCGCTAATTTAGGTCACGTTATTATATTATTGTAAGTTATTTACGCACACAAATAGCCTTCGCATTTTGCCTATACATCAAATTATACACATATACAATTTTTACGTGAATTAAAGACAGTGTTAGAACAACTATCATTGGGTTTGTTTCGTCCATTAACTTTCCCTCACAATAAGTTCGCACTCATCCCATAACTGTATACACACACTACATACATGCATCTTTCCTATTGTTTGGTGTCTATTGATGTAGGTTGGTGGGTATGTTTGATAAAGGAAAAGCCTTTTAAAACATTTCAAAATCTGATTTAATGGACATATTGCACAGGTTATTAATGTACTGTATTAATTATAAAATCTTTCATAACAACAGGAAAATACTTCTTAGGTAAGATACACATCGAACGGCGCGCGTCGGAGCGCATTTACAAAGCCGCAGAGGTCAGAACAAGTGCCCGTAGTCCACCCAGGTGAACTTGCTAGGTGTACTACGGATCAGGAACGAGCCGGTCGGCTCCGAGCTGATTCCACGGCAGCCGGTAGGCTCCGAGCGCTTTCCGCGGCACGCGGTATTCCTTCGCATTTTTTGGCCGAGCGGACGCGGTCGGCTGCCGGCGCATACGCGCGCATCCGCGCCGATGCGCGCCGACTCGCCGCGCGCCGTTTGATGTGAATACTACCTTAGGGCCAGCTTAACCGTTTAAGGCAAGTTTCTCGTAACTTATCAGTCAGAATCAAATAGCAATGACGCCGTCATTTTTTTATAAATTCAGCATCAAAAGATGTCTGTGTTATGGGAACGATTTTTATCAGGAACTTAACTAACAGCGGTGACACTGGTCCGTAATGGTAAATTTTTACTGCGATCCGGTTTCTAGTTAAGTATACTAACTCAAATTATTGTTTTTCTTTTTCGCTATTTGATAAGAATAATAAAATGCTATAATAATTTCATAACACAAATCAATGGGGTCAGATAAATTTTTGTAATGCTGTCCTGTCCAAATATTAATATCGATACATACCTACTTGAAAATATTTTTATGTTATCGTACGGTCAAAAACTGTCCCTGAATGCCGGGTGCTCTGAGCTCTGAACACTGATAGATACAATAACTTAAGGAATGTAATTAACATTTTCGACTGACGAGGTTTCCGGCAACTGGGACCGCATTAACTAGAACCGCGGTCTCAGTTGCCGGATTGATTTAATGTTATTACAAAAAACATCTAGTCCAGTCAACGAAGCCTTAACTTTGCCATCTTAGAGGAAAAGCTGAAACCGGTGCCAAAATTTTTCTTAATGACCCCGTAATAACATACAAAAAATGCAGGGTCGTGAGTCATCGGGGTCATACGAAAAAAAAATGGAAAAGGGTGAAAAAATGACTTTTTCCCAAAAATCTCGATAACTAAAAGAGATATGAGAAAAAGTTTTGGACAAAAGTTGTAGAGAATTACTTTGTCTACAGAAAAGATTATTATTAATTACGCGTATCGCGCACCGTTTGCTAGAAAATCGAGTACAAAGTGCACATATTGATGTAGAACCAAATAATAAAAATAAGACGGAAATCTCTTTGGGGATATCGTAGAATGCATAAAAATAATTTTTAATTGAAAAATTTGTCAAAATTCTATTTAAACGAAAAAAATTGTTTGTGCGAATTTTCGCACTTTGTACGCGATTTCCTAGGAAACGATGCGCGATAAGCGCAAATTGGTAAGAACATTTTTTGTAGACAAAGTAATTTTCTACGACTTTTGTCTGAAACTTTTTCTCATTTTTCTGTTAGTTTTCGAGATTTTTAGAAAAAATACATTTTTTCACCCTTTTCCATTTTTTTTTCGTATGACCCCGGTGACTCCTGACCCTGCATTTTTTGTATGTTATTACAGAGTCATTAACGAAAATTTTGGCACCGGTTTCAGCTTTTCCTCTAAAATGGCAAAGTTAAGGCTTCGTTGACTGGACTAATCGCTTAAACAGGTTTAGAACTGTACTAGTAAGTACAGGTTTAGGTCCGAACTATATCTGCACGTTTGAATTGCGTAAAACCGGGCTGACTTAATCTATTGCTAAGCGCATAGAATAAATTTCATAATCATAAGTAAATGATATTTCAATAAATAGATTTGATACACAATAAAGTTTTTATGATTATGATTATTATTATGAAAATAAAACGCTTATTTCTTATTAATGTAATACTTTTACTTTTGACAGTACTGTATTGGCTTGGATAATAGACTCTTTTATTAATATAAATCAATCCGGCAACTGGCGAGTACCCTATCTGGACCGGTGACTTGGCCCGGCGCCGGGACTTAGTCGTCAACTCGCGGACGCAAAACTCGCGGACGTCCGCGAGTTGGCACCTTTCGATTTTACCTACTTTTTTTGTCGTCAACTCGCGGGTTTATATAAAGTACAGTCAAATAAAAACAGGTTGAAACCAAAGGATAATTTACAATGTACTAGGGCAACATGATCTTATTGGAGATGTATTAATTTTTTAAGGATTTTTTACGAGTTGATTACTAAGACGAACCAGGCGTATAGAAGAAAAAAAAAGATTTAAAGCTGCAGTATTTATAATCTCGATGAAAAAAAAATGCATGACAAATAAATACATCTCCAATAAGGTTATGTTGCCCTAGTACAATAATACCAGTATCCGTATTATCAACCTTATTACTAAAGTAATATTACACATTATATACCTACATTAAAAAAAGGTTTATATTACATATTTAGTTGGCCTTATTTAATAAGGAATTTTTGTAACGTTTTTGTAGCTGACTATACATTAATACGTCAGATTTCATGATCGCGCGAGTTGACGACGAAAAAAGTAGGTAAAATCGAAAGGTGCCAACTCGCGGATGTCCGCGAGTTTCGCGTCCGCGAGTTGACGACTAAGTCGGCGCCGGGCCACATGCGACAATATGTTGGAAACGCGATTCCAGTTAATAATAATGTCCCCCTAGCCGAGTTTCCGGCTACGGCGGCCAATCTTTATCAGCTAACTACGCAGGATATATTATAGTGCACAAGTGAGTGCGCAAGCACAGGTGCACTCCCTTTTCCCTCACTATCATAACACGGTGAGACAGCAGTCTGACACGACCGAAGAGAGACCAGGCGAAGGACCAACGGCTTAACGTGCCTTCCGAAGCCCGGAATCATCATTCTTTTCAGACATTCAGGTGATTCAAGTGAGTGCGCAATCACAGGTGCACTCCCTTTTCCCTCACTATCATAACACGGTGAGACAGCAGTCTGACACGACCGAAGAGAGACCAGGCGAAGGACCAACGGCTTAACGTGCCTTCCGAAGCCCGGAATCATCATTCTTTTCAGACATTCAGGTGATTCAAGCCTGCAATGTCCCAACCAAACTGGAAACATTTACACAAAGTGATGTACCCCGCCGGATTCGAACCCACGACCTCCTGGTATTGGAGCCCAACGCTCTTACCACTGTACCACGGAGGCAGTTCAAGTAAATATGGTCCCAGTTGCCGGAAACCTCGGCTGACAACTGACTTAATTTTTTAAATATGACAATTTTATTACAAACAAAATATATTACAATTATTTATAAGTAAATCTTAATTAACTTTTACGACAAATGTATCATCCAAAAGTTTTCTATATACAGAGTGGACCTTGGAAATCATTTAAACATTTCATAGATTTTAACATGGGTATGATCAACGACTGCACAAAATTAAGTCGACGGCCCCCCGGAATAAACGTGCAAGAGCTATAGCACAAAAAAAATTTTTTTGTGCTTCTTTGGATGCGGGACGAATTCCTGCACCTTCTTGAATTTTTTGGTAAAATTTTAACAATAAACACCGAAGAGCTTCAAATTTGGTTTTTCTAGGGAAAAACCGTGTAAAAACATTACCCGAATATTGGTGTATAAGCAGTCAAGTTTTATGCACGATATTAACGTTATGTCGTTTACACGTTTCTTCGTGTGAAAAGCAAAACTAAAAACTATCGCAATCATTCATTACACGTTATGTAGGGGTGCGGGGAGTTTTGCGAAATGACATTGCACATTCGAACAGCCGGTCAGGCGTGCGTTGTACAGCACATACATTTATATATTTCTTATCTATTCACACGAATAAACGTGCGAAGGACTATTACTCCATTAGGAATGTTTCTACTACACTAGAATATAGTTTTAAAAGGTTTTTTTCCGAATTACATGAAAACTATAAGTGACTTATACTAATACCCAATTTTTTTCTTTAATTTCGTCATACATTGTACCTACAGGCATATTTAAATACCACGTTGAAATATTCACATTTTTACGTTTTTAATTTCTCCTGAAAAGTTGATGAATTTCCTTTGCACGTTTATTCGGGGGGGCCGTCGAAGTAGTCACATTTAATCAACAAGAAAGCATTTAATAAACTTGCTTAAATTATCTTACATAAGTTCTATGTACAAGGCCTTGGGTATTTATTTGTCACTATAAAACTGATAAACGTTGATTCGGTCCCCTAGATTTAGCAGCACTAACGCAGAGTTCACTTAGTTTCAGAACGATACAGCGCCAAGGTGCTGTATACTGAAAAATAAAATATCAACTTATTAAAATACCATTTCATTTGAAACATAATCGCATCGCAATAAAATAGAGTATAAATATAAGTAAGAGGTTACCTTAGCGTAATTCGCAGCGTTAGTATTTTCGCGGCTTGGCACTTTCGCAAAGCACAATTATTATTACATGTTCTTGGTCTATAAAATGTGCAATCACACGGCCACTCTACATTTTAAAATTCATCACGACACGAGTTTTTTTTAATAATAATTATAAATTGATTTGAAAATGGATAATTGGCTTTAAATAATCTGTTTGCTCTGGATGTAACCAATGTTTCCATTTCTGGAAAACTAAGAAACACTACGCTTTAAGCAGGATGACGTTGGTAATATACTTTTGCTTGAACAATTAACATAAATATCAATCATTGTTAAATTTAGGCGTAAGAGAATTATGTATATACAGGAGAAAAAAAACTGTACATACTTAGAATCAAAAAAGATTGCATGCAATGCAATTTACTTGGATTATCCTAGACGCAATAGCTTCCAAAACAATAATGATGACAAACAATTAAAACAAAATTAATTATGGCACGTTTTATTAAACTCAGTCAATCAAAAACTATAAAAACATATTAAAATATACAATAATGTTGGTAATTCATTTCCACCATTACTAGGAATGCTATGATACTTGTAAACTTGTACATTATATTAATTATGGAAGCCTAACATTCATAATATATTAACTCATTATAATCAGATTATTTTATAAAAATACTGTTTTCAATAATCGAAGACCGGGAAGTGGGTCAAATTAAGATTCCAAGATTTTCTTACATACATAGTTAGTTACAAGTGAAGCTAATAAAAACGTGTTAAGAAGAAAAAAATAGCACTATTTATCAATGATTGTCGCAGTGAATTCACGTTTTTTTAAGTGATTGCGAGCATCAGCATGACTAGCCAGCTTGCTCGGTAACAAGCAATGTGTATTTTAAATCAGTATATTTTATTCATTTATCTACATCCATACCCTAATATGTCTATTTTATAGTCAGGATCGATGAGCAAACGCCCTACATTTAGATATTATGAGTATCTGTGGCTGCATCTTAATGTTTACATTTTAATATTGGTACCGATACTAAAATGTAAACATTTTAGTATCGGGAACCGATACATTAATTACGTTCAAATTTCGAACGTCTTTTTAAAATGTATTTTATTCAAATTGACCCACAAATTATGACATGATTTTGTACTAAGTACTAACTTTGCTCATCGATCCTGACTATAAAATAGACATATTATCGTATGAATGAAGATAAAGTTATGTATGTGACTGTACATAATTAGGCATTAAAATACTCATGTGATCCTTTTATGAAACTCACTTCGTTCGTTTCATAAAACCACATTCGTATTTTAATGACCCTCATTATGCAACAGCCACATAAATAACTATATTGTCATATTTGAACTATTAGATAAACATTAGGGCTTGCTTTTCTCCTATGCTGACGTCGGTCACATACGAGTACGTAGCTCTAGCGTACGAATAAGAATAAACGTGATGTTTTAATATATGACACTTTGCGTCAGATTTTGACCGACGTCGGCGTAGAAGGAAATGAAACCTAAAAATTGCAATTCAAACTGTAAGAAAAATTAAAATAAGATCCTTAAACGTACAGTAGTTATTATAAAATAACAGTAAATAATTTTTGAGCAATCCAATTAGGCATATTTTCTTTAAATCGAATAAAAAAATACAACGAATAAAAAGGTCAGTTAGTATTGTAACAATTTTATCTTAACGATTTACAGAATTTATTATCTATGAATCTAATCAGGTACATTATAGGCATTATAGCGCTGCAGGTATAATACGATTCAACTTAATTGGCGTGTCTGAAGTAAGCTGCGAGCGCCGTTTGCGCAGGTGCGGGGCGCGGCTGCACCCCTCTGACACCTACATTTGCGTTCTGCGCAGTTTCTCGCACGATGTTCAGATAAGCCAATTAAGTTGAATCGTATTATATTGTTATTCTTAAGAGCTGGTACCCTCTTGTAGGGTGTCGGAAACCGATTTTGTGTCGGCTTCATGTAAAATGCTCTGCTACTACGAGTAGAACCTCGGATTAATATTCGGATCCGTCACCCGACAAGTGGGAACCAGCTCTAACGCCCCTTATGAAAAACTATTTTTAAACGAGTGCGAGGAGTAAAGGTGATGGCTAAACGTCTGCCTAGAACATGTATAAATATATCTTACTAGTTCGTAACATTAAAATAATAATTAATAATTAATCACATGTTTACTTTTCTTCTAGAACTTTAGCAAAATAAATTATTATTTAAAAGTTATTCATATAACATCCGGTGACCTTTGACTGTTCGGCGCGCGTACAAATGTCATATTATGTCGATTATACTCGATTTCGTTTGAACTGGACGGGAAAAAAAGTCGATATTATCTTTGAAATGCAACATTGTTTAATCTATTCAAATAAACTAATGTCAACTAACGTTAAATGATAAAATAATGATCATATATAAAAACATCAACAAACAAGTATTTATTTATTCAGTCGTCTTAGGGCTGATTTCTTAAAAATCAAATATTACCTAACACTCGGATATGTACCTACAGCAGCAGCATAATAACGACGGAATACAAAATGCCATTAATCTATGCTCTTTAGAAATTCGATTATGAAATCTTATTTTAAGTTGTATTATTCTTTATCGATCAGTTAAAACTTATCTGATGGTTGAAAAATCAGCTCTTATTTAATTAGCGATTCTACTGCAGCACTATTTACGTAACAATTCATCTCTACCTCTATATAATAGCCAAATGTCTTACAAAGGGTTTTTAACTCTTACTATGACGATTGTATTTAGTCCGGCTCGTCGGCATGACTGGCGCGCTCATGTGAGGAAAATCTATGAAACTGTTTAGCTGTCATTTGAACAACAGGCCCCAATTATCTCATAATTGTACAGCGTGCACAAACGCCTGTCAAAAGTTTTCAGCAAAAATCTATTGTAGATGTTTTGCTTAGCTAATGGCGTAGGAATTTTAATGAATATATTTATCAATATTATTACAAAATGAAAAGTTCCTGAAACTTTTTTCACGCAATAGAGTAACATTTAGCCTCCCAGTATTGCATACAACTAGGTAAAGTATTTATACATTGCCTAGGCAGTGGCCCTAACTGTATTTAGCCAACTCCTTTATTTTATTATGTGGTACCTAATAACAAAATATTAACAAAAAAATGTTGACTAGTTATTCCCAAAAAAATATGTACGGTGCGACAAAAAGAGTAGAAAGAAATTAATTAACCGGACCTAATTTCCTGGCAACATTTCATTATCTATTACATCACAAGTAAAGTCTAATTTTCTTAATAAATAATTGTATTAATTAGAACTGATGTTGTTTTCTTGTGTTTTATTCCTTTAGCGTGAGGTATATGTTTCTTTGCATAAATGATCTGTCAAATGTGACCTATTATAATGACTCGACTATAGAGACGTTGTTTTATCTAAAACAAATAGTGAAAATCGATACGTAAGTAGTCGATTCTTCTATCGATGTACACTATAAGATTAAGGACCTCTTAGAAAACATTTTTATTTTTGAATCGCATTCACATTTAGGTAATTTTAAATTTAAGACTAAGTACTTTCTTTTAAGCAAATTTATTGATTTTTTATTACAGAAAGTTACGTTTAAAAGTGATAAACAAGACAATTTAATCGATATTTTACACGTTCATAATCGATTATTGTCAAGTGTCAAGGAAGTATGATAGCAAGCAATGAACATTAAACATCTGTAACGCCCGGTTCACACATGCTCCGTTTTACTGTTTCGTTTTATCGTATACGTTCTTTTTTCATCGATTGCGTATGTAGTTGTATGAGCGACTTCACACATGGCACAGTATTCTGTATACAGTAATACATATATACGTAAGTGGGCAGGGCCGGCCAATTATGGACGTTTTTTTATGCATACATTTAATTTTGACAGTCACAATTTGTAAACTTTACACCCCGCACGCATTTCAAATACCGCACCTCACCCCTGAATTTTCTGAGCGGACGCCGGACACTTGAACT
Organism: Mecyna flavalis; assembly: GCA_949319885.1. Classification (NCBI taxonomy): domain Eukaryota; kingdom Metazoa; phylum Arthropoda; class Insecta; order Lepidoptera; family Crambidae; genus Mecyna; species Mecyna flavalis. Next base: position 7,632,301 of record OX439425.1, read on the forward strand.
AGGATGCGCACGCGATTGAACGCAATTGACGCGTACACGTCTATGTCACTCTTTTATTTGTGACTAGCTGACCCGGTGAAACTTCGTATCACGTATTTTAGTATTTTTTCCATATTTTCTCAAAGTTTAAACCTGCCCTGGACTTCCACTACTAAATTTAGTAAAATCGGTTCAGCCGTTCTCGAGTTTTAGCGAGACTAACGAACAGCAATTCATTTTTATTTATATAGATATTTTATTTAAGTAACAACATTATTAATTAAACTATTTTACCTATTTTACTATACGAACGACAGCTGTAGCACCATTATTTATTTTATACTCTTTGTTGTCGTACTGTACATTTACACACATCAGGATTTTGTTTGGATCTTTGGACATTTTATATTTTTTATATTAGTAAGGCGATATAGATCGATGGGTTAAAATCTGTAGATTTTAATCAAACGGTTTTTACATTTAATATAAAAAAGTAGAATTAGTATACTTCTTAGCCCTATGGAACAATAATCCATGAATCATGATGATCTTAATATCCTTACTGTAAACACAATTAAAAAATTGTAAAAAATATCGCATTGCGCATAGCTCATAAAACTTAAACCTGAATACATTTTATATCAGTCTTATTGATCAGTCTCTGTAAAAATTCTTATAATTAAAAAGCTAAAATATTCAATACAATTCTTCAAATAAGTACAAGGCCGTCGTTTAAAAGAACGATTATTTTTTTAAATACATAATATCGTCAATTTGATATTTCAACCCCATTATTTTATAGATGTCGCAAATAATGAGCGCAGTGATGCTTTGGTTGTGGTAATGGTCTATTCCACTTTGATCACCTGGGTGACATAATAATATCTGTATATTTATATTCTGATTATCAATTCGACGGAATTCCGACAGCTATCGCTTCAGACACCAACACCTTTTCTCACTAAGTAGTTCTATTACCATTCTAGTCAATTTGAAACTAAAAATGAAATAAAATAAGAAAGATTACAAATTATTGAATAAAATGCGAAAAAAAAAATTAAAAGAAAGTTTTTTTCAAATACAAATAATGTTGTTTATTACATTATGCGAACAGCTAACAATATCTTAAAAAAGTTTGTAACCTACAAATTAGTGATCAGGGATACCTGTGAGTGACTAAATATGTAACTTTTAGCTTTACTTTTGGAGATGAGACATTGCTTATCAATAAAGATTTTTTAATTAGCTTAAATGCATTCTCAATTTTAAGGACCTATCTTAGATGTATATCTCATCGTGTAAGTACAACGCTACTAATTACAACGAAAGGAGCACCGCACTCATAACTTGAAAGAAATAAAAAAAAATTGTATTGAGTCGAAGACATATTTAGAATAAATATATGCAAAAATAACTTCAATAAGAAAGTTAGATTTAGATTTAGCAATCCCTCTTTCATGGCAAATGCATTTCAATTTTTATGCGGTACCAGTATAAGGTACCTTGCCCCTTATCATGGTCCACCTTCATAGTTCAGCCGGGTATACCAAGGGCAATTATTTCTTCCCTTAGTTCACCCCAAGATAACTGGGTGTACCAGGGCCTTTTCTTTTTTACCGTGGTTCACCCTAGTTCACCTGGCTGTACGATCGAGGTCACCCGCGCGTGATCACCCTAAAGGCTAAAATCCTGTGCAGTATTTTCACGTTTACAAGCGCCGCTCCTAAGAAGTCACGATGCGCGTGCACGGTATATTTTTTCAAAAGTGATCACGCGCGGGAGACCTCGATCGTACCAGGGGTAATTATTTCTTCCCGTCGTCTACCTGTGTTATGGATAAGAATAATATTATTATACACTATTTTATTCATATTAATTGTCAATATAAGAATAAACATGTTTATTATTTTCCTTGTATGTGGTGTTCACCTATCTATTACATTGAATACATATGAATTTCATTTATCTATTTCTTCCTGCCCTTATCCCAGTTCAGCTGGGGTCGGGCCTCCTTTTCTGCGCCAGGAAATTCTATCCTGGGTTGTCGTTGGTGAAAGCTTCTGGGCTTTTAAGTCTTGCTCGATGATTGACCACCATGTGGCTGGCGGTCCTTCTCTCCCTCTAGGTTGTGTGTTTATGTAAAAACGGTTTTCACGGAGTAGTCGTCATCACGACGCATTATGTGGCCATACCACATGTCTACCCTCTCTGAGCTTGTCCACTACTGGAGCCACTTTAAAAGACCCTCTTACGTATTCATTACGTATTTTGTCCAGGCGCGTAACACCGCCCGCCCATCTCAGCATCTTCATTTCTGCTGTATGGAGTTGTTGCTCGTGCTTCTTTAGGGCAGTCCAGCATTCCGCGCCGTACAGCATGGCAGGTCTCACGGCTGTTTTGTATGTATTTATTTTGCCTTTGGTTTTGATGGGCTTTCTGGTGTCGTACAACACTCCGGACAATAAAGACCGCCACTTCAGCCAGGCTGTGTTTACGCGGTAGCTTACACCAATCTCTATTCGCGCATCAGATGTTAGTACAGTTCCCAGTTATTTAAAGCGGTTGATTTTTGGAAGGATTGTGTTTTCGATCTGTATGTTGCAGTTTAACTTTTCATTCCCACCCAGATCACATTCCATATATTCCGTCTTTGTTCGACTGATTCGCAGGCCGTGCTTTTCGAGTTGTACAAGCCACTGGTTAAAGGTTTGTTGCAGTTACGATCCTGACTTTGCTATCAGTCAGATGTCGTCTGTATAGGTACAGCATACACCATGGTATTCTAGACTGTAGGTCTTTCGTGTTGTAATTCATACACAAGTTAAAGAGTAGGGGGCACAGTACTGACCCCTGATGAACGCCCACTCCCACATGGAATGGTTAGATATCGATACCGGCGGGGTTTCTAATCCGCGTGGTAGCTCCATCATACATATCTCGTACCAGGGAGATAGAACTCTTAGGTATGGTATGCGCGCGCATTGCCTGCCACACCAGCTTTTTAGGGACTCTGTCAAAAGCTTTTCCAGGTCTATAAATGTGAAGTAGAGGTTTTCCTTGTTTATTCGGCATTTTTCCATTAGAATGTGAACTGGTTGGATATAAAGGGGTTTGAAGATTTTTGTATGGAGGCTGGCCTAGTGGTCCGCCATTTTGATATTTTTTTTCAAAATAGCGTTTACTTAAAATTCTATGAAAAATCGATACCTTAAATTAATACAAACATGATATTATTATGTTATAAGACATAAACCTGTAAAGTGTCACATTTTAAAGCTATTGTGGCGTCTAACCTATTGAATTAGTTTTTTCTGTGCGTGTAAATTTTTGATGTAAATACTTTTTGTTATTTTTTTCTCCTTTTCTTTGTCATTCACCTTCTGTCATGAAAATTTATTTTGCTTTTCTCGTGTGTCGGAAATATATCTGTAAAAAAATAAGCCGCCGCGTTTCACTGACCTATCCCGACCACATTGCTGACCCCGGAAACATGCTACGCGGCGGCGAAGAATATCAGCGGTATGTCGTAAAAAGTTATTTTTCCTGAACCGATGGCCGTTAAGATGTCGTCGTTTTGGTCTGAGAAACCGGCATTATGGTTTGAGCCCGAGGCTGCCCCCAAGGTGGCGTCCTTTCACCGCTCCTGTGGAACATGGTGGTGGATGAACTTTTACAACGCCTAAATGAGAGATGCTGCTACTCCGTCGGATACGCAGACGACATCACTTTTCTCATCAAAGGAGAAAAAGAAAACAAAATCATTATGCTCACGCATGCAAATAGCACTGAAGATCGTGGAGCGATGGTGTACCCAACGGTTTACTATTGAATGACAAAAAACGTATGAAAAACGATCATTTTACAAACAACGTTTGAAAAACTATTCATTTGACAAACTTTCATTTCGCAAACATATTAATTTAAAAACTATCATTTGACAAAATACAGGTTTCGCAAATGCTTTAAATATTAAATAATTAAATTGTTAAAGTTTTATTTTAAAAATAATCACATGACTAAATAATTCGTATGACAAATTGATGATTTTACAAAAAGTTAGAAGATAAATTATTAGTTTTTAAAAATAACTATTTTTTCAAATATATAAATCAAATTTTGAAAATATTAAATTGCAGGGATGCAATTTTCACCTTGGACAGATTATTTATAGGCAAGTAATAATTTTGTATTAATCCTTTTTCCATAGAAACTTTAGTCTTTAAAAAAAATACACACTGCCTGAATTAAGCGAAATAAGTAGAATTCGGCCCTGGCACTCGCCGGCCGCTGCCGCGGCACGCTCGCTTCGCTCGCTCGGCTCGTGCTTGTGCTCGCAGTTCTAACCTAACCTAACCGACCATTGTTTCAGTTGACCCTACACATATTATATGATTTCGTGCTTAAAGTAAAATATTCGATATGTGTAATTAAATATGTTATTTTTATAAAGTAATAATTTACACGTACTTTATCTAGCTAACTACCTTGTATTAACGTAAATATTACCAAGCAATGCATTTTGTCAAATGTTATTTATGCTTTACGTTGTTTTGCCAAGTAACATGTTTAGAAAATAATCAATTTGTAAATTGATGTTTTGGCATAACATTTTTTTTTTTTGTAAACAGATTGTCTAATGCGTAGTTTATTAAACAAAAGTTTGTAAAATAATAAATTTATCAAGTAAAATTTTGTCAAACGTTGTTTGTCAAATGAAAATTTGTCATTCGTTTTTTGTCATATGAACGGACACCTGTACCCAACATGATCTCGCTGTCAATCCCAAAAAAACAGAATTGGTCCTGTTCACCAACAAGAAGAAGCTCAAGCCAATACAACTCAAGCTCTTCGGCTCAACACTCAATTTAGCCAATAAGGTCAAATACCTGGGCGTGATACTCGACAACAAGCTAAATTGGAACGAACACCTCAGCGAGAAAACTAGAAAAGCCTTTAGGCTGGTTTTAGTCTCACGCGCACCGTCAGCGCTCACAGCTCAGCGCGTAGTTTGTCAGCGCTGACGCTCAGCGTGGCTCGTTTTAGTCTCGTGCTGACCCGCCGCCTTACTGTACAGACGACGACAAAAATGCGAAGTGTATTAATTATTACTGCTTTGTAATATTTATCCCAAAATAATAAAAACCGGCGACGACAAAGACTCCATGTTCATCCATTGATTGACCAGAGAGCAGTTGCAGGAGAATTTGTCTTGTTATATTGCACTTTGAGGGCTGACATAAGTAAATTCTTTAATTACTTTCGAATGTCAACTAGAACTTTTGACGAATTACTGGCAAAGGTATCGGATGCATCCCACAATATCTTCCTCAAGCGTACCTCATCGATAACTTGACCTGTATCCACTTCGCGATTCGCCATGACTGTACGCGCTGACGACGTTCGCTCCGCGCGACACTAAAACGCTCCCTGAAACCAGAGGCGCTCGCGCGGTCGTCAGCGCTGACAGCTACGCGGCGCCGACGCGCGGCGCGTACGGCCGCGGAGCTGTCAGCGCGCACGGCGGTCAGCGCTGATAGCTACGCGTCATTCAAAAATGCTTCTACAAGTTCATAGATCTCGGCCATCAGTACTGACGGTACGCGTGCCGTCAGCGTGAGACTAAAACCAGCCTTACAACATTCTGGCGATGCAGGAAACTAATAGAAAAACAATGGGGCCTTAAGCCGCCGATAACTTTATGGATATACACGGCTATAATACGCCCTATGATAACCTATGGTGCAGTAGTCTGGTGGCACAGGACAGAACTAAGCACCGTGAAAACCAAACTACAAAGCCTACAACGCCTCGCTTGCTTAGCCATCACTGGCTACATGAAAACTACAAGTGAGCTACCGATGATAGAGGCCGCGTGCGACATTATCCCGAAAACATTTATCTTCGACAAGAAGTATCTACCGCATCGAGCTAAACGAAGAACACAAGGACAGCTCTGGCTTAAGAGAAGTGAGAATATACACTGACGGCTCCAAAACCGATACTGGCACCGGAGCCGGCGTATTCTCAAACGACCTCAACATAAATATACAACGTGTTAATTTAAATGCGCAAAACCTGAAACTAGTTTGGTCAGAATGACGAGTAGAATATATTAAACCACTTTTTAATATAGGTCACATTTTTCAAATATTCTTCATTAAAAAAGTTGCCCTGTCTATTTATTAATAGGTCAAGCTATCACGTGCGTAAACCATGCCTACCGACTCGTCCCTCGACAAAGCGTCGTCGCAGACGCAAGAAACGATTTGAATTGCCAGTGAAACTAAAACAGCTCATAAAACCTTTGATTTTTTTAAATGTTGTTTTTTCCTTTACAATTAGGTCTATTGAATTAAAAATCATTTGGGGTGTTTGAGGTTTTGCGCATTTAAATTAACACGTTGTATATCAACGGCTCTTGGAAACCACAACACCACCTTTCAAGCAGAATGGCTGTAAAGGCCAGAAGAGTATGTCGACAATCGATTCGCATTATCTCCGACAGCGCTGCAGTACTACAAGCTCTCAACAGAAACCGCATGAACAGCGGGCTCATCTTAGAATGCCACCGCGGACTTGAAGAAATTTCACAACAAAACGAGATAACGCTGCAGTGGATAAAAGGCCACAGTAACTCATTAGGTAACGACGCAGCTGACCAGCTCGCAAGGAGGGGCTTAGCAACCGTAATAATCGGGCCTGAGCCGATAGTGCCTCTACCCTACAGTCAAATAACTACATGGTTACAGGAGAGAACAAAAAATAATCATGAACGCCTGTGGACAGCAATGGATGGGTGCAAACAGACAAAGGAAGTCTTCCCGTCCCAAGACAGACGACTGACGCGTAGTCTACTGAAACTGTCTAAGGTGAACCTACGACACGCAGTGGGCAGTATAACAGGCCGCTGCATGCTAAATAAGCACCTGTTCAACATCGGCATGACGGACAGCCCGCTATGCAGAGGCTGCATGGACGCTGAAGAAACACCGGCCCACGTACTACTGCAGTGCAAGAGTGTGGACCATCATCGAGCGCGCCTGCTTCCCAACAGCGGCACCCTGCGGGAGGTGCTCCGGAACATCACAGCAGTGCTGTAGCTCTGGACCGAGCTCAGATGGTTTGAGTGACGGTGTTGGTAACGTATTTTTCACGTACAATGGCCCATTTTAGAGGCCAAGTGCGGAAAATCCCCAGAATACCTAAACCTATGGTTTAAGCAAATGAAGGGCCAATTTGCGATTTCCGGCGTAACTGAAGACGACACGAAATTCTTCTACACCATCAGCCAGCTCGACCCGCAGCATGCGTCTGAGGTGGAGGACACTATCATCCAGCCTCCGGCCAGTGACAAATATGCAACGCTCAAGTCTGAGCTCATCAAACGATTGTCAGCATCAAGAGAGCGGAAAATTAAGCAGCTCCTGGCTCATGAGCAGTTGGGTGACCGGAAACCGTCCCAGTTCCTGCGACACCTGCAACATCTGGCCGGTCCTGACATTCCGGAAGAGTTCCTGAAAACTATTTGGACCAGCCGCCTACCCAGCGCCACGCAAGCCATTATAGCATCCCAGGCCTCAACCGCGCTAGAGGTCTTGGCGGACTAAGCGGATAGGATCCATGACGTGGTGCGATCTAGCCCGCAGGTAGCAGCCGTTTCAGCCGCGGCAGCCTCGTGGAAACCCTAGTGCAGCAGGTCGCGGCACTTACCGAGCAGATTGAAGCCGTTACAGCCTGTGACAGTCTGCGTCCTCGACCGCAACCCCGTTCCAGGCCTGGATCAGCGCGCCGCTCCCGGGAACGATCATGTTCCTGCAGGTCACAGGCGGGAAACGCGGCAGGCAGTCGGTGATGGCGACCACTGATTATCGAGGTTCCGGTCGCCTGTTCATCACCGATCGTGGCACGAAGACGCAATTCCTCGTCGATACAGAAAGCGACTAGCGTATGTGTTTTCCCAGGATCGGCACTTCAAGAGCACCGACGGAAGGACTCGTTTCAATTGTGCGCTGCCAATGGTAGCGAGATTTGCACATAATATAATATGGTTATGTACATTTTGTATAACTTAGGATTACGCCGCGACTTTGCCTGGCAATTTATTGTTGCAGACTAGATGTAACTAAGGTGATTATCGGGGTAGATTTCTGGCACACTACAACCTCGTCGTGGATTGTCGAAACCAGTGCCTCATCGACAATACAGCCGGTTTCTCCACCCTGGCATCGCTCGCCAGGGCTCACAACAATATATCGTCGGTCAAAGTCGCCACCGGTGAGTCGCTGTATCACGACATCCTCCGAGGCGTCCCGGAGATCACCCGACCGTCTGGAGTCACTAAGGTAATCAAGCATAACACTGTTCACTACATCAAAACTACACCTGGACCACCAGTTTCATGCACACCACGGCGACTAGCGCCTGATAAGCTGAAAGTTGTAGGAACGAGTTCGCCGATATGTTGAACAGTGGTACAGCTCGACTATCACTGTCACCCTGGTCATCACCACTGCATCTGGCACCGAAAGGGGACAATAACTCGCGCCCCTGTGGGGATTACCGTATGATGAACGCCAGAACTGTAACTGACAGATATCCCATTAGGCACATTCAAGACTTTGCGCATAGCATTTCTGGCTGTCAAATCTTCTCAACAATCGATCTGGTGAAGGCTTACAATCAGATTCCTGTGCATGCTGAGGATATCCCGAAGACAGCCATCACCATCCCGTTCGGGCTGTACGAATTCCCGTTCATGACGTTCGGACTTCGTAACGCAGCCCAAACCTTCCAACGCTTTGTGGATGAGATGGTAAGAGGGCTGGACTTTTGCTACGCGTACCTGGATGATTTCCTGATTTTTTCACCAGATGCACCAGATGACTCACGCAAACCACCTTCGCCAGATCTTCACAAGGCTAAAGGAATACGGCATGGTGATCCATACGTCCAAATGCGTCTTCGGGGTATGATCAGTAAAGTTCCCGGGGTACAAAATCTCGGCAAAAGGCACAGAGCCGTTACCAACAAAGGTCATTCGAGATTTTCCAGTTCCAAAACATGTCAAGGAGTTGCGTCGTTTTCTCGGGATGTTGAACTTTTACCGAAGGTTCATACCTGGTGCTGCGCAGTTCCAGGCGCCGCTTAAGGGCGCTCACTCGGTTAAGGGTTTACATCCCATCAATTTTACGGACGGGGAAAACGACGCCTTTCAAGCTAGCAAGGACAGCCTTTGTAAGGCTGCACTTCTGGCTCATTCAGATTGCAGCTCGAAGCTGGCCTTGGTCACCGATGCTTCTGATACGGCGATAGGCGCTGCTTTGCAACAGCTCAAGGACGGCGAATGGCAGTCTTTTCCCGCAAGCTGATGCCTTCGCAGCAGAAGTACTCGCCATATGACCGGGAATTCCTTGCTATTTATGAGGCAATAAAATATTTCTGCCACATGGTTGAGGCGAGAAATTTTACTGTCTATACCGACCATAAACTCATTTCCTCTTATTACAAAAATCCTCTTATTACAAAAAACATCGCTAAAACATGTTTAGAACTGTACTAGTTAGTACAGTACCTTCCTTATTACAAAACTAATACCAACATAAGAATAATTTACTGGAAATAACTCGTTCAGTGCGTTTCATTTTAGACTATGTTTGTTTGTTTTGTGATTATGTCATGTTTTAAAATCTTTAAATAAGATAGTAAAAATAATAATTCTTTATTTATAAATGTGTTTTAGAAATGTAAGAAAAAGTAACATATATTTTTAATTTTCTGTTCACAAATTAAGTTATTCTTTTCAAAAATTGTCTTTCTATTCCGTGCCGTGCGGGAGCGGCACTAAAGAATACCAACTCCCGCCCCATCTCTTGCCCGTGGGTGTCGTAAGAGGCGACTAAGGGATTTCTACTTTAGCAGAACATCTGGTATATGGTGCAGCTAAAATTAGAGGCCGGTGACGGGCAGCAGCGTCAACGGTGCGAGAGCTGCACCCTGCGATCGCCAACACGCCTGCCCAGCGTGGCGATTATGGGCAAAACCTCCATATGGAAAGGAACTATAGGCCACGGCCCCCAGTTCCCGGCAGTCCCGCTATTCCTAGTAATGGTGGCGACCATGGTAACGGCGGGGCGGGATGTGCTAAGAATCTCCGGGCTACGGGAGGCCACCATCAAAAACTGACCCTGGCGACGTATAACGGGCGCACGCTACGGCTTGACTCGCATCTGGCGCAACTTGAGGTGGAACTTGGTAAGATTAGGTGGCACATTCTGGGTTTATGCGAAGTCCGAAGAGAGGGGGAGGACACCGTAACCCTTGAGTCAGCCACTTAATGTACTTCCCTGGAGGTGACCTACAATCCCAAGGTGGAGTCGGGTTTCTGGTCAATAAGTCCCTCTCCGACAACATTGTGGAGATCTCCAGTGTGTCGAACAGGGTCGCGTACCTGATCGTCAAGCTCACTGAGAGATATAGTCTCAAGGTGGTGCAAGTGTACGCGCCGACCTCGACGCACTCGGACGATGAGGTAGAGGAAATGTTTGATGATATATCAAGGGCCCTCCACCTAACTACCAAGACCCACTTCAGTGTTGTCATGGGGAACTTCAACGCTAAAGTGGGAGTACAAAATTGCAGCGAATCGGTAGTAGGATCCCATGGATTTGGAGCCAGGAATCATAGGGGGAGATGCTCGTCAACTTTCTCGAACGGGAGGGGCTCTTCTTGATGAACTCTTTCTTCAAGAAGCAGCCCCAAAGGAAGTGGACGTGGCAGAGCCCCGACACTATGACGAAAAACGAGATCGACTTCATCTTGGCGGACAAGCGGCACATATTCAGAGATGTCTCCGTGATCAACAGGTTTAATACCGGCAGCGATCACAGACTTGTCCGAGACACTCTAAAAATCGACTTTAGACCTGAACGCGTCCGTTTGGTGAAGTCCAGACTCCGGCCAACCCTGCTCCAAACCATGATAGGATCTGAAACGTTCCAGTCGAACCTGGAGAACCAATCTGCCTTGGAAACCACAATTGACGTTGACCGAAACCTTGAAAATGTGGTTCGAGTCCTCAGGGAGGAAGGTAAGAGATTTTGTAACATGCGGCGCAAAGGCAAGAAGTCGAAACTTTCCGAAGGGACTTTAGGGCTAATGAGGCAACGACGTGAAGACCCACCTACCACTTCGTCCGGAAAAAGAGCTCTTAACCGGGAGATAAATAAACGTGTGCGTCACGACCTCCGGTGCTTTAATACTCTTTCAATCGAAAGAGCTATAGAGCAAAATCGGGGGTCTAAGGTGTTCGTACAATCTCTCGGAAGAAGCCACCTGACGAAGCTGACCACAGCAAGTGGAAAGTTGTCGCCTCAAAGCCGGCAGTTCTTTCGGAGGTAGAAGACTTCTATGGCCGGTTATACGCTTCGCATGCATCTCGACCTGATCCCGGAAATGAGGACTCTAGAGCCACGTTAACTCGCCATTACACTGAAGACCTGCCAGAAGTCAGCGTTGGCGAAATCGAGATTGCTCTTGGGCAGCTTAAAAATGGAAAAGCCCCTGGAGAGGACGGCGTTACTACAGAGCTGTTAAAGGCTGGAGGTAAACCCGTACTGAGAGAGCTCCAAAAGCTTTTTAACGCTGTCCTGTTCGAAGGGAGAACTCCAGAGGCGTGGAGTAGGAGTGTAGTCGTCCTGTTCTTCAAAAAGGGTGACAAAAGCCTTTTGAAGAACTATCGACCCATTTTCCTTCTAAGCCTCGTCTATAAGCTATTCTCAAGAGTGATCACGAACCGTCTTGCGCGAAGACTCGACGAGTTTCAACCACCGGAACAGGCTGGGTTTCGGAGCGGATACGGCACCATAGACCACATTCACACTGTGCGGCAGATTATACAGAAGACCGAAGAGTATAATCAACCCCTGTGTCTAGCATTCGTGGACTATGATAAGGCCTTCGACTCGGTTGAAATCTGGTCTGTTCTGGAGTCCCTGCAGCGTTTCCAAGTAGACTGGCGATATATCAAGTGATGAGATGTCTATACAAAGCAGCCACCATGTCCGTCCAAGTTCAAAATCAGCAGACAAATCCTATACCATTGCATCGAGGAGTGAGACAAGGGGACGTCATCTCCCCGAAATTGTTCACAAATGCAATGGAGGATATGTTTAAGACGCTGAACTGGAAAGGACGTGGCATCAACATAAATGGCGAATACATCTCTCACTTGCGATTTGCAGATGACATCGTCATAATGGCGGAGACGCTGCAGGACCTACAACAGATGCTGAATGACCTGGCTGATTCTTCTTTACGCATCGGCCTACGGATGAACTTGGACAAAACCAAGGTCATGTTCAATGAACATGTTCTACCGGAACCGATTGCGATTCACGGCGCCGTCCTCGAAGTTGTTCAAAAATATGTGTACCTTGGGCAGTCATTGCAGTTGGGTCGAAACAACTTTGAGGACGAGGTGAATAGAAAAATTCAGTTGGGTTGGGCAGCGTTTGGAAAACTACGTCGAGTCTTCCCATCGCCGATTCCACAATGCCTAAAGACGAAAGTCTTCAATCAGTGCGTCCTACCCGTCATGACATACGGAGCCGAAACGTGGACACTTACGGCACGGCTAGTCCACAAGTTTAAAGTCGCTCAGCGGGCTATGGAAAGAGCTATGCTCGGCGTCTCTCTGCGGCATCGCATCCGAAATGATGTGATTCGGCAGAGAACCAAAGTCACCGACATAGCTCGCCGGATTAGCCAGCTGAAGTGGCAGTGGGCTGGCCATATCAGCCGTAGAACCGATAACCGTTGGGGTAAACGGGTTCTAGAGTGGAGACCGCGTCTCGGTAAACGTAGTGTAGGACGCCCTCAGACCAGGTGGAGCGATGATCTGCGCAAGATGGCTGGCAGGAGCTGGATGCGAGTGGCCGAGGATCGACCAGCGTGGCGAGCATATGGAGAGGCCTATGTCCAGCAGTGGACTGTCACAGGCTGATGATGATGATGATGATGACGTAGAACGGAGCGAAATTTTAAAAGTGTTATCGTTTTGACGTTTAAAAGTTAGTCCATTGTAAAACTAGGGGCATCGGCGGACTTACGTGGGTCTAACTTTAGTATTTGAAATGAAGTAAAACCTCGTTTTGTAATAGCGTTTGACTTCAGTCAGGAGTTAGTGTTATAAGTGTAGTACTAAGCCCGGTAACATTTTTTAAACCATGTTTTGTAATAAGAGGGATTATGTTTGTATTAATGTAAGGTATCGATTTTTCATAGAAGTTTAAGTGAACGCTATTTTGAAATAAAAAAAAAAAACATGGCGGACCACTAGGTAAGCCAGCCTCCATACAAAAATCTTCGAACCCCTTTACATCCAACAAGTTCACATTCTAATGGAAAAATGCCGAATAAACAAGCAAAACAGCTACTTCAAGTTTACAGACCCGGAAAAAGCTTTTGACAGAGTCCCTAAAAAGCTGGTGTAGCAGGCAATGCACGCGCAAAATATACTTGAGAGATCTCCCTGGTACGATATATGTATGATGGAGCTACCATGCGGATTAGAAACCCCGCCGGTATCGATATCTAAGCCATTCCATGTGGGAGTGGGCGTTCATCAGGGAACAGTACTGAGCCCCCTACTCTTTAACTTGTGTATGAATTACAACACTAAAGACCTACAGTCTAGAATTCCATTGTGTATGCTGTATGCAGAAGACATCTGACTGATAGCAAAGTCAGCATCGGAACTGCAACAAACCTTTAACCAGTGGCTTGTACAACTCGAAAAGCACGGCCTGCGAATCAGTCGAACAAAGACGGAATATACGGAATGTGATCTGGGTGGGACTAAAAAGTTAAACTGCAACACGAAAACATAATCCTTCCAAAAATCAACCGCTTTAAATAGCTGGGATCTGTACTGACGTCTGATGCGCGAATAAAGGTTGATGTAAGCAACCGCGTAAACACAGCCTGGCTGAAGTGGCGGTCTTTGTCCGGAGTGTTGTGCGACAACAGAAAGCCCATCAAAACCAAAGGCAAAATGAATACAAAAAATCCGTGAGACCTGCCATGCTGTACGGCGCGGAATGCTGGACTGCCCTAAAGAAGCACGAGCAACAACTCCATACATCAGAAATGAAGATGCTGAGATGGGCGGGCGGTGTTACGCGCCTGGACAAAATACGTAATGAATACGTAAGAGGGTCGTTTAAAGTGGCTCCAGTAGTGGACAAGCTCAGAGAGGGTAGACTTCGGTGGTATGGCCACATAATACGCCGTGATGACGACTACTCCTAGAAAACCGTTTTTACATAAACACACAACCTAGAGGGAGAGAAGGACCACCAGCCACATGGTGGTCAATCATCGAGCAAGACTTAAAAGCCCAGAAGCTTTCACCAACGACAACCCAGGATAGAATTTCCTGGCGCAGACAAGGAGGTCCGACCCCAGCTGAACTGGGATAAGGGCAGGAAGAAGAAGATAAATGAAATTCATAATGTATTCAATGCAATAGATAGGTGAACGTCACATACAAGGAAAATAATAAACATGTTTATTCTTATATTGACAATATTAATAAAATAGTGTATAATAATATTATTCTTATCCAGGTACAGGTAGAAGACAGGAAGAAATAATTACCCCTTGTGCAGCCAGGTGAACTAGGGTGAATCTCGGGAAAAAAGAAAAGCCCCTGGTACACCCAGTTATCTTGGGGTGAACTAAGGGAAGAAATAATTGCCCTTGGTACACCCGGATGAACTATGAAGGTGGACCATGGACAATGACTGATTTGTTTTCCGCAAACAAGTAATCTCTGAAAATACTAAATCCTAACATTTTTTTTATTTACTTTAGCAGTGGAGTATATTACATATAAAGTAAGTGTTGCTTAAGTATTCAGTCTTATATGTGATAATTACAATCAAAACAGCACTCGCTTAGCACCAAATATAAGACACTTCGTGTCTTTCCTGCTTACAAAGATACAAGATTTAAAAAAAAACTGCATGTCGATTGATTGTTTAACATTTTTGACAACTAAGAAAAAAGAGAACATACTATTTTTTTTACCACCAGCTTCATCTACCAAAATCCAATTGCATAATCATCTTTACCCCGCCACAGTAGTAAACGACATGTCAGCTTTCTAATTTAAATAACATGCAACATAACTATGCGCAGCCAGCTCAACCCGCCAGCCAGAACACGCGGTCCACCTTACCTCGCGGCGCTATTGGAAGTGCGGGTAGTAGTGCGAGGAGTGGTAGCCGCCCATGGCGAACTGGCCGTAGCTGTGGCCGTTGAGCGGCGCGACGGGCGCGACGGGCGCGGGCGGCGCGGGCGGGGCGGGCGCCGGCGTCTGCGGACCCGCGGCCCGCGCGCTCGGGTACTGCGCGGCCGGACCTGCGCGCACGACAAGCGGTGAGTGACGGGTCGGCGCCGGCGGGACGCGCGCGAGCGACGGGCGAGCCTTACCCTGCAGCGCGGGCGGCGGCGCGTAGGCGGGGTAGGCGGGCCGCGCGGCCGGCGGCGGCACGGCGGGCTGGAACGGCGGCGGGTAGGGCGGCGGGGCGGGCGCGGCGCTGGGGTAGGCGCGCGGCGCGGCCGTGCTCGTGTACGCCGGTCGCGCGGGCGCCGGCGCGGCTGCGGGCGCCGGCGTCGCGGGCGGGGCCGCCCCGGCCGCCTCCGCCGGCCGCTGCCCGGCCCCCAGCCGGCCGAGCCCGTTGGTCGCGGCGCTGCTCCGGAGGATGTCCGCGGCCGACAGGATCTCGCTCGGCCGCAGGTCGATGGACGCCGGCCGCTCCGGCGAGGCGTTGGCTGAAACGTGAACGTCGCGGTTAGCCGGCGCTCGACCTCGCGCTGACCGCGCCCGCGGGGCCGCGCCCGGATACTTACAGTTCAGCAGGTACCCCAGGAATAGTTCCCGCATTGAGGAGGACGGCATCTGGAAAACAGTGGCTACTTTAAAAAAAATATTATCATCAAACTCATATTGTTACCGAACTTTAAATACCTAGCAGTGTAAATATTATTGTAATTGTATTATTTGCTTAAACAGTTTTCGATAAGGTTACAGTGCAGTTGGCTCCGATATAGTGTCACAATACAATTACAAGTCGCGCTGCTCTATTTGTAACATTACAGCATCCTCTACAGTCCCACGGCTGCCGCGCAGCTGACGACCCAATGTGAAAGCGGCCTTATTCAGATTTTGGAATAACAGCCCTTTCACACGCCAGTCCAGTTTTGCAGGATCGGCTTTTTACTGTATCCTGCAAAACTGGACGGTGTGTTCACATGGCAGTTCAGTTTTGCGGGATCCAGTAAAAAGCCGGTCCTGCAAAACTGGACTGCCGTATGAACAAGGGCGCGGGGCAGGGGCTGCCACCACTTCACTATCCCGCGAAAAAAAACAGTGTACAACAATAAACCGTACGCGGGAAGCCGTGTGAATACTGCTATTTAAATATTTGTGCGACTAAACGGGATCCTGCTTTTTACTGGACGACGGATCCAGTTTCTAGTGACAAAACCGAATGACACAATTCGACCGGATCGGGTTTTTGCAGTATCCCGCATGCGGGATGCTCGTGTGAACGCTAGCATATAAACACATTCGCCATCAAACGGGATCCTGCAGAAAACGGGATCCTGCAAAAAACTGTACTGCCCGTGTGAAAGGTCTGATCTCTTTAGGTCTTTATTTACCCATATCGCTAGCTTGAACAAAAAATGTCTATATTAATTTATTTCAAAGATTCATAATGCTGGTAGCATTAACAAAAACTTCTTATGAGTTGTAGCTTCTGATTTGATATTTATGTACATATAATAGGTACACAGCACATTATAAACTAGGTAAAAGCAGAGACACAGGAGTGATAAAATACTACTCGCATTTCCAGACTGTTATAACTTAAATAGTCTTACACTTTATAATAACCATTTTTGATCAGTTGGCATTAGATGTGAGACCTAAACTTATGCATTTGTAGGTTATGATATGACATCTTCAGGTAATTCATTAAATAACTCTTAACACTTAATTCTACCAACAAACGAAACAATCTATTTTTAATCTTGTATTTGGAACGGCAAATCTATGTTTATTTCTACTATTGAATCCATGACAATGAGATCTCATTGTCATGGATTTAGGATATTCATGTGATCATTTAGAAACCACGGACGTCAAAGAAAGGCGGACATAGCCTTGTCTAATCATGAGTGAAGCATAATAATGGCCGCCAGTTAAAGATGCATGCGTGATTTAAGGGTTGCCATATAAATCTTCAATTTCCCTACTACTTAAATCGCGCAAACAAAACAGAGAGTAGGAACCGGGAGAATCATAATGTTGACCTGTTAGCGCTTGTTCACGTTGAACGCGCGGGCGCGAAATATCAAACATATGGCGTAGTATCGAAGTGTTCACGTACAGCCGCACGCGCGGGCCATACAGCGAGCACCGCGCCCGCGCTTGCGACCGCGCCCGCGCGTTTAACGAACAAGCGCTTAAACATAATTTCTATGACCACAGTGATAAGAAATAAAACACATGTTATAGAGAAGTGTATTATTTACAAATAATTATTATTAACAGGACGCAAAAATTATTTTATACACACATCAACATGGTCTAGGGATATTTCAATTAAACCTAAATAACTAAAATTCTATTAACTTTTTGTTAAGACACCTACACATTAAAATAAACCTTGTTTAATAGCCTATCTAATCTGATAGTAAACTTTTAAAACAAGTTAAATTTAAAAAAAAAACTTAGAGAAAGAGAAAAATCTCAGACAAAGGAGAACGGCGAAATTGGGCCTGATTTGAGGTGTTCGTTACACAATTCAAAATATATTTAATATTCGTCACAAATTTTAAAAGAGTTAAATACAATTTTATTATATTTTTTTACCAAGGAATAAAAAAAAATCTAATAAATGAAAATAGTATTGTTTTTGTAGTGCATCCGGTGTGTTGTGTGCATAGTGCATAATATGTCCGGTAGAATATCGTAGAATAATGTCGCGTCTGAGCTTTTCCTCTTCTTCTAAGTTTTTTTTTTTTTAATTTAACTTCATCTAAAAGTTTACTATCAGATTTTATGGCTATTAAACAAGGTTTATTTTAATGTGCAGGTGTCTTAACAAAAAGTTAATAGAATTTTAGTTAATTAGGTTTAATTGAAATATTCCTAGACCATGTTGATGTGTGTATTTATAGTATAGTTGACATACGGGACCGAAAAATGACGAAACCTGATTTTACAAAGCCCGAGCCCAATAAATACAGATTACCCCAAATCAGGGGAAATTTCCCCGAAAAAAAGTGGCAGTACTGTTGCATTTTTCCTCTATAATTTCAATCACAGTAATAAATTAAATTAAAAGATATATATCGCGAAACTCATTACTTACGCATGATAGGTGATTCCTTGTGATTTTTTACCTTTTCTCGCGAAGTTTTTACAACATTTGACGACACAAGACGGCATTTTATTGTCTTGACAACGATTGCAGTAATAAGTGTCAATGTCGCTGTCGCGCTGTAGGTGGTGTACAACAAACGAAAGTGGTGGACCTTGCATGCTTCACTGTTTTTTAGTGTGAGGTTACGTCCGCCTTTCTTTGATTACTCAACGCTCCATACTACGATGTACGGAGCGTTGAGTTCGGTTTATTGTTTTTCCTTTTTGAGAAAATTGAGCGGTTTTTGGCAATTTTTGAAACTGTGATTCGACAATTGGGCGTTTGGCCTCTCCATTGACGTAATAATCATTGCACAGCTGCAAAATAGTTTTCTATCTATGAGACGCTAAAGTGACCATGTTTGTATGAAAAAAGCCCAGTGGCCAAGTTTTATTGCCGATGAGTGTAGAATGAAATATGTATGTATGTATGAAATATTTATGATTCGTTAAAACGCTAAGCATACTGCGTTCAATTGAGTTTCTTACACCAGTGTGTGTGTAGTATACCTCGATATACGTCATAATTAAATGTAGAATGATTTGGTACATAGCTTACATAAGACAAAGCAAACTTACAGAATCTAGTAGGTTGTTGGAATTACTCAGCCGGTCTTCGAACAACCGCGACATCAACAATTGCATAGGCATCTGAAAAATAACCAATATTCGTGACTACTTCTTATTCAAATGATTACATACATAACAGTAAAATTAAAAAGCACTCTAATGCGACTTACCGACAAACCGAGAGGTTGACTATGTGCTCCCTGAAATAGAGAAGTTAATCAAAAATATTAAAATAGGTATATAACACAAAAACGATGTGTGATCTAAAACTTATTATAATATTTAAAAATAAAGTTGCTAATAAATAAAATGTGACGGCGACGTCGCATTTGGTTGAAACCACAGAGAAAAGCAGTAGGCTCACTTTAAAGTTTTTGATAAAGTAAATAGAAGCAAACTTGCCCAACTTTACATGGTGGATTCACGCGAGATAAACGTTATCGGCTAAAAAAAGGATTAACTTTTTTTTTTGCTCGGAGGAGAATGCGTTTATGCACCATAACCGCAGGCTAGCTAGACCCGCGGCCGTGTGTGGGACTCGAGACTGGAGCGTCCATTACCCACTCAACTCCCCCGGTTTCTCCTTCACACCCGATTAGGACGAGCAGGTGATAGCCTTGTGGCTATTGACCAGCCCATCCCCGGTAACCCCGACTTGAGAGGCCTCAAGTCAGGGTGGCGCCTAGGGAAGGCCAACCGAGAAACTAGATGACCCTCAGACTTAATTCGTGCGACCTGTGCAATGCGGGCGTTGAGGGGCTACCCCCGCCCGCAGGTCAACCCTCAGGCCGGAGAAAGCGTGCTAAGTGAGCTCGCCTTCTCCGGCCTGGCCGTCTACGCCGGAGGGGAGCAGCGAGGGGCATGTAGCTTAGATGGTCAAGCGTGGACGAATGGTTGGACTTTGGGGGCTTATTATTATTATTTATTATTGTATCTCTCCTACGGTATATCACGGCACATAGGCCGCGGTCCTTTTGGAACGCGTACGTAGAGATACAGATCCAACACGCAGAGGCCCCTTTGAGACACAATAGGGAAGATGCAATTATAATATTTATGAAAATTTTATGATTAAAATGTTACAAAAATATAAAAGAAAGGCCACTGCAACATTTTTATTTTACATAATGTTGTTTTTTAACAATAATTACGAGTGAAAATTACTTGAAACGAAACGTATTTTAAAACACCAATCAGCGTTTAGTGACGTCACTCGCGTGATGACAACATATTATTTGATGCTAAGGTTTTCTAAGTGAATAATATTTGAAGGGAATATTAATTGCGTTTTTTTAATTAAAATGGAAGTTGGGTTTATCAAAGCAGACTCCAGGAATTTACCAAGAGTTAGTGTTGACATGGTTGTAACTTTTTTTGTCGAAAGTGCAGAGTTTTCAAGTGTAGAAATGAAAGGGACTAAATTACTACGGTATGTATAAACCATAGTTGTTAAACTTTGTCTTAGTTGTTAAACTGCCGACTTACGTCAAAATGATCTTCACAGCATCGAATAGTGGTCTTTAGAGAATAATTGTCATTTCTCTTCGCAGCAAGAAACCACTTTTTTCTCTGTTTTGGGTCAGAAGGTCCAGTCAAAATAATTTGTTCGGAAACTTTGTTGAAGTAGAAGGACACAATGGCACAAAACATGAGTCAACACGGCTTTTTTTTGGAATATTAGTGGTATTGTTATGATCACCTGATGTTAATGGATAGTCCATTTTAAATTTTTACAAAAAAATATTTCGAAACTCGTTAAAATATGCAAAAGTATGAAAGCCAGCGACGAACAAGTACGGTGAAGTACGACCAGTGAGGCAGTGACAGGACAGGAGTGACGTCATCCGAACCATAGGTCCGTTTTCGCGCGAAAATCTATACTATCAATTTAAGGCTGTGTAGTTCCGCAGATGCCGCGCGTATGGTTTTTAAAAGCCACCTGAGACATACAAATCAGTGTTTTCAATTCTAAAAAAAATATATGTATCTAGTTAAAATCGCATTCAATTTCATGTTTTTATAAACTTCACTCGATAGAAAAAAATCCCAAAGTTACCCCTTTTTTTAACGATTTTCGTATTTTATGTCTAAGCTCCTGCCAATTAACATTTGAATTTTCACTCAATTATAGCCACTAAATATTTACAGATAAATTCGCAGAGTTTGACTTGATAAAATTAGTGTCTCGTTTACTATGTTTAAAAAACTACGAAATGTGCGAGCGCGGCGCCATATTTGGACGTCGCATAATACAGACCTACAAACTTATCTGTTCCGGTGGCCAAAATTGGAACTACGTGAAATACAATGCAAAAACGATATTTAATGACAGTTCTAAATAGACAGTAGCGACGCCGCCACCGGAACAGATAAGTTTGTCGGTCTATGCCTCTTTTATGTACTCCCACCCCCCCTTAAAACCGCATTTTTTCCGATAAATTACAATGTATTAATTTTTTAATTTAACAGTGGTTTATTCTACATGGAATTCTTTAAAATGAACACAAAAATAAAAATAATGCATGTTCCCTATTATCTAAAGTGGGATACGTTCACATAGCGGGTACTGCCTCTGATTTGTACCATGGGAAAGATACAGCCAAAGACAGCACCGGCTAAGTGCAGGGACTATTGCAGAGAGAAGGGAAACTAATGCGGGTCTATGGTGAGGTAGTTGCTGGATTGGTTGCCGGGATATTGATGAGACAGCGGGACGGCTGCCATATCAAATGTCTCATTTGGATAATCATGGCAGACGGTGACTCGCCTCTCACTAGATGGGCCCCCAAAAACAGCCACCACTCTAAGCGGCCACTAGGGTCGCAACATCGGCGTGGGGCGCAGCGACAATCGGCGACCCACCTATAGTACGTTCGGCGACAGTTGCAGAGGGTCGCAGACTGTCGCAGCGGCCCCGAGCGACAGCCGCTCACCACAGTCGTCGAGGGTCGCGGACGGTCGCGTACGATGGGTCGCTCGTCTGTTAGTAGAACCCTCAGGAGGCTGAGTACTTGGGCGATGGGCACAGTTTGTGGGCAAATTGCAAATTCGATGTAAGTTTTGCAGTTAACACTGTTTTTGGTCGATAAGGTATATCTCGCGTGAACCCACGATGTAAAGTTAGGCAAGTTTGCTTCTACTTACTTAGATACCTAATTATAGGAGATTTATCAAAAACTCTTTTAATGTATTAACATGCTATGAATGAGTTAAGACTACACACTTACATCTATATATTGTTCCAGAGCCAAATATGTCTCCGCAGGCAGAAATAACCTCATCATAGACTTTAAGTTCTCTGACTCGGTGGTTTTACTTTTAAACAAGAGCTTTTTGTATTCTCTCTGTCTGATCAGGTCTTCCAATTCTTCGGAACACAGTTTGCGGCTAAAAGAGATATTTAAACATCAGCACAATGGATTTAAAAATATATATTACAATATGTTCCTAATAAGCTACAATACGCTCACTCCAAAGAGAATACGAGAGTAATAGGCCAGAAATTATCGCTACGCAAAATTATCGACTTGGCATCAAATGTATTATTTTATCAAAATGGTGGTATTTTTGCCAAATATATTCATTGGTAATATAAAAGGGTTCACCCAAATCTTTTCTATAGATACTAATTTTTTGAAGAATTTTCGCACAGCATAGATTGTAATCATTTTTCGAAATTTAATTTTATCTCGCCCTTCATTAAACCGACAAGTATGATTAAACTTTTTCCAATTAAATTAATAGTCGGTACGGACTTAATAAATTATTTTACATTTTTTTGATAGTTCATTGAAATTGCATCTTAAAATTACTTTCGAAAAACACATAATAAAATATAAATGTAAGTAATCATAGTAGGTAAAATTGGTGATTTGATTTTACTTTCTAATACATATTGCGTTTGCATTGATGCTTCCATTTATAATAATATGACTTCGTCGAATACTTTATATTTGCAGGAGCTTAAGAATTATTTCGATATGTTGTGCTTACTCATAGTCATAGTACGGAACATTAAATTAAAACATAATGTTTTCCATTGCCGCTATAATTCAAAATCAAACTGATAACCACCACTTGAAATTCGCAATTTTATTTAACGCTTACGCTTTGCCGCATTACACTCGCAAACCAAACTATTTCCTTTCTGTCATGAATGCCGGCGTTAAACATAATCGTATGTATGAATCAGAACAACATGCGTAGTAATACGATTAATAGCTAGAAATCAAACCTTAACTCTCGTTGTAAGCACATTTCGCACATAATTTCAGCTACTTTGGTGTCGTCAGGCTTCCTTTGCTTGCTAGGACCAGCTGAGAACAAAGTCAACAAACGCCAAGCACAAAACATTAGCTTCAATGAAAATACTATATTCAATAACTTTGATAACATCTTCTATGTCATATTGTCAATAAATTATCTATATAAATGAAATTTGACTTAGTCTTAGTCTTGAAATATTCGTGGAAGTCCAGGGAAGGTTTAAACGATGAAAAAATATGGAAAAATTGTGAAGAAAATACTAAAGTAAGTGATACAAAGTGCACCGGGTCAGCTAGTTCTTCTTATTAAAAATTAAATTGTCAATAAACTACAATAGTTATTTATGTGACTGCTGCATAATGAGGGTCATTAAAATACAAATGTGGTTTTATGAAATGAACGAAGTGAGTTTCATAAAAGAATCACATGAGTATTTTAATGACTAATTATGTACAGTCACATACATAACTTTATCTTCATTCATACGATAATATGTCTATTTTATAGTCAGGATCTATGAGCAAACGCCCTAGTTACCAACTTAATCTGTATGTAAAAGTTAGTACTGTCATAATGACTGACGTTTGTAGTTTTTAAAATCCATAAACAATCTAGACTCAAGTTGATTTCGATTCTCAAATCGATTGTTATAATTTCAGCATCGAATTAAATGTATAGGAATGGAACATAAAATTACTAATCGACTAATTCGATAATCGAAAAAACCTATTAATTTTTACTTTTAAAGAAGACGTTCGAAATTTGAACGTAATTAAAGTATCGGTTACCGACACTTAAATGTAAACATTTCAATGCAGCCACAGATACTTATATCTAAATGTAGGGCGTTTGCTCATCGCTCCTGAATATAAAATAGACATATTATGGTATGGATGTAGATAAACATTACTATATATCTCTTACACTCTTTATTTAATGTGTAGATAAACATACCTAATTTTAAAACAATATTAGCTACCCAATTTACTTATGGTTTTATTTTTTCATTAGTATATAAGAAATTATGATTACATTGAGGATGATGCAAACCAGTTGAGTTACTCGTCCTATTATATTTTTTAACCATATGAATAATAATAAATATAATAACCTTTTAGTGTACTAAATGTTTTACAATAATTTTGACATAGAAGATGTACCAATCAATAATATCAGACACACATTCAGATTTTATAGATATATTAATTTAAACATACTAGTATAAAAAGTTCGTTCGTAAAAATATAAGCAAATAAAAGACATTATTTATTAATTGTATTATAGAAAGCAACAACATTGCATCTCTTTCAATAGATTGGTTAAGTAAGTTTAAAGACGAATATAATGCTTATTATTTATAAATATTATTACTTAGCAAATTATGCTTAATAGATGCAACACTTTTCATGTATGTACTTTGCTGGATAGCAATTATACCTGCTGGCAATTTCAATAAAACATTTAATGCTATTATGCTATAATAACATTGATCAACATAATGTGTAGGTATTTTAGTATAATTATATTCTTACCAAATGATATTCCTAAATTGTTAATTATTCGCGCAAGCTGGAACCAACTTTTCTTTTTCACAAGCTCAATATTAAACCGTTTTATATCGCTAAGCAAAAAAAACATAGGTATAATATAAAAATTCTAATGACTACATACTTTTACTACTCATAATTTTTTCTTACAATTTTATCATAATTATGTGGATTGTCACGAAAATATCTTATAGGGGCCTGTATAAGATGATAACTCCAGCAAAATGATTAAAGCATTCAAACAAAATAAAATATTTATATTAAAACCTGACCAGGAATATAAAAAACCTCGCCATATTGGGGAAAAATATTGGAACTAATTTCTTCAAGTGGCAGCAATCATATAATAGAAAAAATAAGATGTCATTCATTGTTATTCTGTCAAAGTGTGATGTCAATTTGTCAACGGTGCCTTGTTACTATTGGATATTGTGAGTTATTTGTAAGAGTAACCATAGCAACCCAATGTTGCTATAACCATTAGCTTATGTGGCGCCTCCAGAGCAGGTTTTTTATATTCCTGGTCAGGCTATACACATAATTATATTAGCGACTATTCTATTTATTTTGTAATAAAATTCACCAACATAAGTCAGGATGTTATTTATAATCATGGCCTAGATGAGGCATGCTAATGATAATTGTAACCATGACAAATATTTTATTTGACTTTGTTTTCCCTCACCACTGAGTGAAGCCTAGTTAATATGCACACAAACAATAGGGAACATGCATGACTTTTTTATGTCTTAAAATAATCATTTACATCCTTACATATTAGAAAAAAGTATAAATAGGCTTGCCAATATTGAGATTGGATGAGAGCGGTTCAAACGCCATTTACCACGTGCTTAAGATGACATCACATTATAGATTACTAATTTTATTGTCCTAGACTCATTAAAAGATCGACATTTACTGGAAATCAACGCACGAAAACGGGTTAAAAAGTATTTTTCTCACAAGCAGTACTGACACAGTATGAATATCGACGTCGATAAATTCAATGTTGAGTCAAATGTCAATTTTGGTTCGACTGATAATGGCGCGTTCACAAGGTTGAGGGGTCTCACTCCTTATTTTGCACTTTTTGTATAATTTTTTATGGGTTCAGATTATGTATACTAAATTCAAATATTCTTTTTCTATTACAATATCTGTCGTGCGAGAATAGGAATTCGAAAAAAAGATTTGGAACTAAAATGTATGCATATTCCCTATTCCATCCATAGTTCATTATACCCGATACTTTGGTACATTGAGCATAATAAGACTAGCTAAAATTTAAGTGAATTTTGGAATATATTTAATAAAAACTTGAAAAAAATACAAAATCTAGGGAAACTTTACCCTAGATTTTGTATTTTTTTCCTCTTTAATCAACCATTCAGAAAATTTAAATACAAAAATTTTATTTCTATTGCTTACCTTCACAGGTATCTGCTATACTCCTTTTTGCAGGTCCAGATCTAATGCCTGCTGGTATTGGTGGTGGCGGCCGACTGGCATCAAAACTGTAAAAAAATTAACACCTAATCACTCTTTCTATTGTGAAACAATAATTCCTAATAGGTATACTAAAGAACATGCAGAACTTTAAAATGTACTTAAGATTTGATAGGCTTTTATGAGTAGAGTAAGACTCCAAGGCCCTAAAATATTTACAGTATGAATACTCCTGTACTTTAGATTGTTTATGTCTAAATATATTTATAACAGCAAAACGGCAAATAAAAATAAGAACTTAGAATTTGAGATAAGTACTATAACTATAATTATTGTGTTGAAGTGTCTCGGTGCCTTTAAGAAAGTTATCATTCTGATTCATGCCAGTTTGCCTTTGCTACACAAATTATTTGGTTTATGACCCGTGGAACACCTAAGTGGTTCACCTAGGTGTTCCACGGTGACTTTTTTGTACCCGTGGATCACCTAGGTGTTGGTGTTCCACGGGTACAAAAAAGTAACCGTGGAACACCTAGGTGTTCTGTCTGTCCTTCCTATCTGACCACCTGAACGGACCAACTGAAACGGATCAACTATTTTTCTTTCTCAACGGTACAACTTTTTAGTTGGTCTGGTTCAAAAGTTGTGACACTGTCCACCCGTGGATAAAGAGAATTTTGGTTCATTCCCGTTTGTCCTTAAAAGAATAATTTACAAATGTACTAGGGCAACATGACCTTATTGGAGATGTAATTTTGTCAAGCTTTTTTTGCGAGTTGATCTATAGAAGAAAAAAGAGATTTTAAAAGCTGCAGTGTGGTAGAACCTTGATAAAAAAATGCATGAAAAAATAAAATACATCTCCAATAAGGTCATGTTGCCCTGGTACCATACCAGTATCCGCTTTATGTGGATGGGGACAAATTTGAATTAACAAATAAAATCAGACCAACTAAGAAGTTGTATCTTTGAGGAAGAAAAAAGTTGGTCTGTTTCAATTGGTCGGTTCAGTTGGTCCCTGGTAGGTAGGTAAATAGATACATTTAGGGGCAGAAGCGCATTTGTAAAAAACTTTGAAATACCAATTAATGTAAGCATTCACAAAAATTCGAAAGAGATAGAAAACCTGACATGCCATGAAATGAATATAACGTATTCAATCGGCATTTTTGGCTCCGTAGAAATAATCCAATCGATTTTAAAATTTAGAGGTGCAGAAAGTTAGCCGTAAAACTAGATCAGGGTTACTACAGAAAATTCCTTTCTGACCCGTGGAACGCCAAAGTGGTAGCAGAACACCTAGGTGTTCCACGGGTACAAAAAAGTAACCGTGGAACACCTAGGTGATCCACGGGTACAAAAAAGTCACCGTGGAACACCTAGGTGAACCACTTAGGTGTTCCACGGGTCATAAACCAATTATTTTTAGAAACTAGGTCAATTTGGAAACACAATAGTAAAAAAATTATCGAAGATTTTTTTTAATTTAAAAGGTTTGTTTAATCTATTATAGATTTTGAAATAAGATTGATCTGTGTGCTTTCAGAAAAACATTATTTTTTTATGACTTTCACCTATAAAATACTATTTCCGGTCAAAGGCATAAATCGCTCATTAGCGATACAACGTGACATTTCTAAAATCGCAATTTTTCTGGAGATCAATTTCTAACATTCAAATGTTTATAAAATCTCTATTATTGTTTTTTTTTTACTGTCGGCTTACAATTCCATCATCAACATCATCCCAGCGTATTTCCGATTGCATCCAGTATGGAGCTCAGGGTCCGATCCACTTCGATCCTAGATTTGAAAAGCCTGGTTATTACAATGGAGCGATTGCCATCTGACCTCCATAACCATTACAAGGGAAACCAGACCTACTTGGAACATAGTCGGGACCAATGGCTTAATGTGCCTTCCGAAGCACGGAATCATCATTCTTTTCAGACATTCACGTGATTCAAGCCTGCAATGTCCTACCCAAACTGGAAACAATCAGACAAAATGATGCTCCCCATGGGATTCGAAACCACGACCGGTTTTAGAGCCAAAAGCCCTAACCACTGTACCACGGAGGCAGGCAGTGTCGGCTTACAATTTATTTGTTTGTATTTGATGACCTGCATGAAAAATTTTCATGCAGGTCATCAAATACATTTCATTTTTATTTTCATTGAAAATATTCCAACACATTATGTGTTTTAATTTGAATGTTAAAACCGCCTTTATGAGATGCCACATTGTTATCGCAAGGGAGCAAAAAATTTATAATTTTTGTTACATCAAATATAAATAGACGAGCCAAGAAATCTTGCATTATAATATCTGTTTAATAAACATAATCCTTACATAGGTAGAGACGGTGGTGGCTGGTTAATGGGAAAACTTGGAGGTGGCTGAGGTGGTGGAGCTGAAAATAAAAAAATATAATTTTTTTAAATTAATTTGTTTAATCAATTGAATTAATAAAGGAATCCTGTAAATCATCATTATTGTTGTATGATTGAAAAATGAAACCATAATAATTTTTCTCTACTATGTACTACTGAAAATCTTAATTTTTAGTCTTTGCAAAATGACATAATATGGCGTCTCCGATAAAATATTGTAATTAAGTTTGAATTTGATTACAGTGGACCCCCGGTAGTCCGACAAACATTTTGCAGGGCAGTGTCGAACTATCGAATTTGTCGGATTATAAAGTACTGCCTAAGACCCCCTATAGTCCGAAATATTTTACAAAAGAGTACCTTGTAATCCAACAAATTACAGATCCAATGATACGATTCTTTATGTATAATAATGTTATGGAAATGTATGTAATCCGTCATTGTATACAATTCCTAAGAATTGTATGTGATTCCTAAAATCGCCCGGAAATGTGTGAAATAAATTTCCTAAATAGCAATCGGAAATGTAAAACATCTAGGATGTCAGTGTTTTGGTAACTGAAATGAATGGTAAATTGTTAATTTGGGAAAAAAATTCATGAAGGCCAAATATTATCAAAAAAAATATTCAATTATAAATAGGTACATAATAGACCATGTCGGATTACAGGGGGTGCCAGATTAGACAGGGGCCGGATTACCGGGGGTCCACTGCATCTAGTTATTTACTGATGGAAAGTTATTTCTTTGCTCAACTTTGCTTTGTTTTGGATGTATAACAGGAATCATTACTGCAATGTTTTAACACACACCAGGGCATATTTCATGAGTTTTCACATATTTTCGTTTCCAATCAAAACAAGACTGGCACTAAAGAGCTAGCAAGTGACTAAGTGCAGTGCGGCGTTCTATGATGACTGATGTCTTCTCTATATGTAGTTATTAGCCCAATGGGCAAATGATGTCTTTTTTGACTACAATTAATGTTCTGCAAAACAGGTGCTGGGACTAGGTTTCTATAACTTATTATTCTAAGGTACTATTGTCAGTTATACAGAGTGACTCTGCTACCAACTGTGCATTTATTTTTACATTAAATTGACTGCCATCTGACCCTCATAACCAAGAGACTAGATCTATTGATCATGAAATACTCTAGTGTCAAGGACCAATAAAATGCTATATCAATTGTTATGGTAAAGAACTTATTGTCATAGTAAAGAACAAGAATTATTTTAATATTACTAATCAAGTCAATTAGTATTACCTGTATACAATGCTGCAGGAGAAACCGGGTGCAATGTAGGAAAGTCTGTTGTTGGTGGTGGCGGTGGTGGAGGCATGACTGTAGGCAGGGGCTGAGGCGGTGGAGGCGGCGGCGGAGCGGCCACGGTCAACGGCGGAGGCGGCGGCGGTGGCGGCTGGACCACATACACAGGGGGCGTATTCTCCATGGCCACGTTGCTGGCTGCTACTGCCGCAGCATTGATGGCAGCGTGCCTCTCGAAAAGTACTCTGGGTAATTTTCCAGTGGTGAGAAAAAGATCCTCCTCTTCGCTCGATGTGTGTAAATATGTACAATCTGGTCTTAAGCATCCTGTCCTGTTTTGATGGTCATGACAAAATCTAATAATTGCTTTCATTTCATCCATTGTACACTCATGTCGATATTTGCAATGGCCGTGTTTATTACATATGCCCCAAACATAGTCTCGACAAACATTGTTGTGATCAGAGGATGACACATTTCTCAAACGCGGATCCGAAGGGGCACCAGATTGTACGGAAAAATTCGGTTGACGGCCATTTTGTTCAATATTTGCATTCATTTTCTGAAAACACTAATTTAACGAATTTGAAAGATTCTATTAAAAATATGGTATAAAAGGTTTATCCCTCACCGATCACTTACCGATAGTTTATTTTTATTTTATGCTACAACTCATAACAAACGCCACAACCTTAAATTAAGTTTCAACCACCAACAGCACGATTCCTTTTCTTGTTTGCATTACATTACTACTTCGAAGTAAAATAAACTATCAGAAACTTATCTTAATACCATTTAAAATACAACACGTTCTCAAACGTTTTTGTAAAAAAATTACATCTAAAAATTCTAAAAAATACAACAGAAAGATTTGTAAAAATTGTACATAACCATAGACATCATGTTCTTTTTTTGGTATACTTCAGGGGGGGCACTAGAGTTGAGTCGTTCATGAATGAATCCTTCAATTGGACTACTTCACTTAGCAAGTATATCTCCTTCACTAGTTCATTCGAGTCCCAATTAGTTCAGTAGTTCATTTAGTTCACGCTTCACTGAAGGAGAGTAAAGCGGACGGATAGATTACGAACACCGCGTGCGGAAACGAGACAGTTGCATTTAGTTCACGCTTCACTGAAGGAGAGTAAAGCGGACGGATAGATTACGAACACCGCGTGCGGACTGCGGAAACGAGACAGGCCCCATTGAACTAAATGACAAAGTGACGCAAATGGACTATTGTAGAGTACTGAGTCAAGTGAACTAGATGAACTAAATGAACTAAATGAGTGATATACTTCATCTAGTCCAATTGAACTATATCATTCTTTATTAAAGTGTTAACAGACGATCGAATCGGTGCGCTCCGCACCGCGCACCGTACGGTGCGGTCCGTGCGGTCTTTCGCTCCAGACGATCGCACCGCACAACGCACCGTCCAGTCGTTTTCGAGGCGTGAAAACGGCAACATCCTACGCTGCGCTGCTTGGTTCTTTCAATTATGGCTCCTATTTCTAAAAAAGCGAAGATTGCTGTAGCAGTCGCTGCTATTGCCGTAACGTCATCTTTACCCGTTGTAAAAAAGAGAAGTCGGCTATTACATCAGAGGTCGCGGGTTCGATCCCCGCACGGTACAAACATTTGTGTGCATGAACGAACATGTCTGTTTGTATCGGTATGGGTGCTTCTATGTATAATATGTATGTATTTACAAAAAAAAGTATATAAGTAATGTTTATCCGTTGTCTAGCACCCATAGCACAAGCTTATGCTTAGTTTGGGGCTAGATGGCGCTGTGTTAATATTGTCCAGAGATATTTATTTATTTAAAAGAAGAAAAGGAGAGCATGGGCTAAATTTTACTTAAAAAGCAGGCAGAATTACAGTCACATAAGGCTATTCAAAGATTTAGATGATGATGACTTTAAAATATATCTAAGGATTAGTCCTCATATTTTATAATAAGGATTATTGTTGACATACGTCCTTCACGCTTCGAGGTAAACATTCAACTGATGCGTCGAACGGTGCGGTGCGCGCTACAGACGAGCGAACCGGATACCGGATCGCACCAAGTTCGATGCGTTTGCCATCGAACAGACCGCACAAGTAATAATAATAATAATGTGCGGCGGACGGGCCTACACACGATCGAAAACACACCGCACCGCACCAAGGTCGCGGTGCGGACCGCACAGATTCGATGGTCTGTTACGGCTTTTACACTTCAGTGAACTACTTTGCGCATGTGCGTTACTCTAGCGGAAAGTTCAAAATATTAGCACGTCTAGAGATGAAACAATATAGAATAATTTGTGCATTATATGCTGTAAATGTGCACCAAATATAAAATTTGTGCCTAGTGGGGTTTCTGAGATATTAATGAAAATACGATTCCGCCAGCGTAACGCTTGAAAACGTTATCCTGGCGGAACGATTTTTACCTATTGGTCCTAGGACAATTTTAAGAAGCATAAAAGATAGCTTAAATTTGTGCCCTAAAGTTGCCAAGCAGCGGCATTTGTGCCCCCCGTAGTTTTTGAGTAATTGCAAATGCCGCTGCAGTAACGTTTGGCTTATTTTCCATATCTTCAGAACAGCTGAACGTACAGAAATGATTTTTTGTGAGAAGATGCCTTGTAATTTGTGCAAATTTGTGCCTTCATAGTTATTCCAAAGAAATACATAGTTAATGATTTAAAAAAGATTTTCTAAAAAACGAAAACAGCCTCTACCTCTTGAACTACTTACGATAGGCGCTGAATGTCTCAAGTAGCTGATGCCTATATGATACAAGGTTCTTCTGAGAAAATTTTATAACCCTACGTCTGATATTGACGAAATAAATCAACTTTTTGAACTGAAAACTGTTTACTTATTTCAAGCCGCAAATAAGGGAGTTTGAATAACGTAACGATTCCCATTTTTTGTCAAAAATCTGTGCCTTTATTCAAATAGACACATACTAAATTTCAACTCTCTACGTTCTGTAATTAACCGTAAATTAAATAAAATTAACAAGTAAGAACATTTAGATTATTACCCGACCAAGTATGAAAGGTCATAAAAAACCGACCGTGCAGTACTTCAAGCCAACATCTTTAAATTTGTAGGATAACTGTCGGTACACTCGTGTTAACAAGTTTTAGTGTGAAATCGAGGTGATTATTTTTCAATGCTTCATTTCTAATAACTCGATCATTTATTAACCTATTTTGAAAATTCTTTTTTGTTTGGGAGGGTCCACTTTCCGTTCTGCCCCAATTATCAATTAAACTAACAAGAAAAATAAACCTACTCCAAGTGGTGAAAAAATTGGGTGATCTTAATTTGATTATCAATCAGAGAGGTGGTTGTCGAGGGGTGATAATATGAAATAAAAAACTACTCTTCCGCCTTAGAGTTTAATAAAAAATATTTATTTTGTTCTTTGTTCGTCTTAGTCTTACATAGTAATAATATTTTTTAGTATTAATACGAAAAGATTATTACTAAGAACATTAAAATTAAAATAACTTTAATAAAAAGCAACGTAGGCTCTTATTCGTAATTTGTTTTCACTTTTTAGGTAAATCGAAATTATCGAAACGACAATAATTAATTAACCGCTTTTCTACATCACTGTACAAACGAGAGAAAAGTTAGGTATATAAATTAAGAAGGTACGGTAAATGTTCTTAAAGGCCGCTTTTTTATGACCTTTCATACTTGGTCGGGTAATAATCTAAATGTTCTTACTTGTTAATTTTATTTAATTTACGGTTAATTACAGAACGTAGAGAGTTGAAATTTAGTATGTGTCTATTTGAATAAAGGCACAGATTTTTGACAAAAAATGGGAATCGTTACGTTATTCAAACTCCCTTATTTGCGGCTTGAAATAAGTAAACAGTTTTCAGTTCAAAAAGTTGATTTATTTCGTCAATATCAGACGTAGGGTTATAAAATTTTGTCAGAAGAACCTTGTATCATATAGGCATCAGCTACTTGAGACATTCAGCGCCTATCGTAAGTAGTTCAAGAGGTAGAGGCTGTTTTCGTTTTTTAGAAAATCTTTTTTAAATCATTAACTATGTATTTCTTTGGAATAACTATGAAGGCACAAATTTGCACAAATTACAAGGCATCTTCTCACAAAAAATCATTTCTGTACGTTCAGCTGTTCTGAAGATATGGAAAATAAGCCAAACGTTACTGCAGCGGCATTTGCAATTACTCAAAAACTACGGGGGGCACAAATGCCGCTGCTTGGCTACTTTAGGGCACAAATTTAAGCTATCTTTTATGCTACTTAAAATTGTCATAAGACCAATAGGTAAAAATCGTTCCGCCAGGATAACGTTTTCAAGCGTTACGCTGGCGGAATCGTATTTTCATTAATATCTCAGAAACCCCACTAGGCACAAATTTTATATTTGGTGCACATTTACAGTATATAATGCACAAATTATTCTATATTGTTTCATCTCTAGACGTGCTAATATTTTGAACTTTCCGCTAGAGTAACGCACATACTTTGCGCATGTCTAGGGGGCACTCTTATATTGAAATTTTCGAAGCCGACAGCGCCTCTGGACTTTGGTGGAAGAACTAAATTACGAGCCATCTTGTTTAGATTGTCAAATTCAAATTGAAGTTTACGTCATTGTCAATTTCATAGTTGTTGATACGTTTTAGGCTTAGAACTTAGAGTAGAACATATGGAGATGCCCTATTGATCTATACAAAAAATTGCTTATATGAATATACATCGAATCGACACTTGCCTTACAAATATATACTTATCTCTTTTCATGCCTTACAAATATATACTTATCTCTTTACATTTCATGATTGTTGCGTATGAAAAAAGAGACAGATATCTTTGCATTGTACCCATTTTGGCAACACTTTTTAGTGACGTCACACAGTTTTTGACGCGTGCCGGTTTCGCCATATTGTGTTCCAGCTAGTGATGTAGCACAATATTTTTATGTATCGATACATTTAAGATAGTTATATTCTGCAATGGTGTATTTCTGCAGATTTCCTGTAAGTGAAACATTAAAGAAGAAATAGATAGAGTTAATAGGTGGGGATAATATAAATCCGCGACATAAAATAAGGCAGTATATATTTATAATGAAAGTGTCGATTCGATGTATATTTGTATAAGCAATATTTTGTACAGATCTATGTATTTGTTTTAATAGGGCGTCTCTATTTATGTTTCAGTATTTTCAGTACTCAGAGGGTAATTCATATTAAAACCATGTGAAGTTGAAATTTCCATAATAATTTAAATAACTAACCTATTGTTATATTAAGGCACTGCATCATCATTATTTTGTGATAGGAAAATAAGAAACTATTTATAGATTTCTAACAAAATATGTGCATTTATGATCGAGACGTAAACTTGTATCGATAAATATATCGATATACAATATTGGTTGCACTGCACTACGGTCGGGCGCTATCATTGGTGGCGCCATTTTGTGTTCCAACTTTAGGTATACACGTTTGGTACCTACTTAGGGCATCTCCATGTGTTCTACTCTAAGGCTTAGAATAACATAATTATAGAAGGATAGTCCGAGCACTTGTTTTGAAGCACATTCAACTGAATGTGAGCTGTGATGAAACAACAGTATTTAATACTAGCTGTGCCCGCGACTTCGTCCGCGTAGAATAGTGACTTTTCGGGCAGCATATTTTAAACAACAAATACCGTC
This sequence comes from Mecyna flavalis, assembly GCA_949319885.1. Lineage (NCBI taxonomy): Eukaryota > Metazoa > Arthropoda > Insecta > Lepidoptera > Crambidae > Mecyna > Mecyna flavalis. Next base: position 7,667,978 of record OX439425.1, read on the forward strand.
CTTTGGGTAGCTAAAAATTTGAGTATTTACCCGTGGTCCCGTTGGGTCGACCCATTAACGGGTCCACGGGTAATTTTCATTCCCCGTGGTCCCATTGCATCAGGGATTGCTTTCCGGTCTTATGATTTTATCGATAGAAAATAAAAACAGTTAAACACAAAACTTTACAGTATGCTTCTCTGTAGGTATACGATATGTGACGTATGGCCATCGGGAATGAAAGCATACAGGCTCCTAGGATTGCTAACCCGTGTCAGAGCCACATACAACTGACCGTGCGAGAAACAGCTGATACTTTTTATTAATTGTCATCGCAAAACATAGGCTGACTGCAAAAAGTGTTAAGATGTGTAAACTAAACGTACAAATTTTATGAAACAAAAGTATTGCTAGAAAAATTAATTAATAATCTGAGCTTTTAAACTTGTACTTAAATAAAGAAAATCAAGAAAAGAATAAAATTGCCTAACCTATACCAAATACTTATAAATTATTCATATATACAAACCCTATAAAAAATTAAGATAAGTATACCAAAAATCAAGGAAAGAAATGCCTAACCTATAACAAATGCTTACAATATTTATTTACAAATTTTTAAAGAAAATTAAGAAAGACAACCTAACCCACAAACCCATAAATATAAATAAATGAAATATCCAAACTGTCAGTATTCAAGTAAATCGCAATAATCGAATGCAACTACCTATTCGCCATACTCTCAGCGCGCTTTATATACGGACGCGCAGCTCAGGCGCGAGGCGTGTACCTTTATATTGACATAACTTTTTTATTTATGAACCGATTGACATGAAATAAACACTAAATGTTAAGTGAAGCTTACCACAATCATCATCATCATCCCAGCGTATTCCCGATTGCATCCAGTATGGAGCTCAGGGTCCGCTTCGACTATGATCCTAGATTTGACAAGCCTGGTTATTACAATGAGCGATTGCCATCTGACCTCCGTAACCCTTACAAGGGAAACCAGACCTACTTGGAACATAGTCGGGACCAACTGCTTAACGTGCCTTCCGAAGCACGGAATCATCATTCTTTTCAGACATTCAGGTGATTCAAGCCTGCAATGTCCTAACCAAACTGGAAACAATCACACAAAGTGATGTTCCCCGTGGGATTCGAACCCACGACCTCCGGGTATTAGAGCCGAACGCTCTAACCACTGTACCACGGAGGCAGTTAAGCTTACCACAATATATTAGTGAAAACCGCATCTCAATCGAATAAGCCGTTTCTGATATTAGCGTGCACAAACACACAGACAAACAGACAAACAGACAAACAGACAAACCGACAAACAGACAAACAGACAAACAGACAAAAAATTTTTTAATTACAATTTCGGGTTCGGTATCGATATAATAACAACCCCTGCTACTTTTTTTTAATATAGGGTAAGAGGTACAATTATTGGCACTTTAAGGAATTTCGCAACTTTAAAGGCCTGTAGAAAATCAGCCAATTTAAATATCGACTTAAATTTGATTTCGTATGATTCTTTATTTATTTGAGAATAGATTTAAACGGGTTGATAGTTAAGAAATGTGTTAGAAATACGAAAATTTCCGCAAAATATGAAAAAACACCGAAAGTCACTATTGTTGGCACCCTAAAGTACAAATATTGGCATAGAAAAATGTACAATTGTTGGCAGTGCCAATAATTGTACACGTGACCGTGCCAATAACTAATCGGATCGCCTGATAGTGATGGGAAATGTGAAATCTATATACTTACGAGTACGCGTCTTTCCATTCTATACAAGGCCAGAACGCAGCCATACGAAACTGCTCGAGTATATATTGTAATGCTGTTTTTAACTCTGTTATTACAATGCATACACGAATTTTGCGTACTGATCGTGTATAGTTTGTATCGTGGATGCTCGCGTCTTTGTTCCAAACTATACTACAAACTTACATTGACAAGTGTTCAGTTTAGTTTTTTAGTAAAATATGGAATTTTATTTTAACTTTATTAGGTAGAAATAAATACAAAACAATTACTTAATCATAATTATTTTGATTAAAAAGTGCTTTTCAACGAGCATTATTAATATTATTAAGTTAAATGCTAGGTCGTGTTTTCTTTTTCCATTTTTTGTCGCGGTGGGTGTTGAAGGTCGGCCTGCTAGTATTCTATTTTTTGTAGCAATTTTTTTTTCAGGTTTAAAAAAAAATAACCACGAAGGCCAAACGCTAGCCTTAGCCTTCTAACCTATATCCATCCGAGTCGCTTTCCGCCTCCGATGTGTTTTTTTTAACTTAATTTCTCTCAGTACGCCGTATGTAAACAGCAGAATAATACAAATTGCCTGCGGGACATATACACGATTAGTCCGTATGCGCACTGGCGCTGTATATATTGGAACAAGAAAAACTTGTTCGTTACTACGAAGTATACGCGATTATTTGCGTACTGCTCTTGGATGGATTGGAAGAACTTAGTAAAAAAGTTATTTACAATATATACTCGAGCAGTTTCCTATGGCTGCGTTCTGGCATTGTATAGAATGGAAAGACGCTACGAGTACCTATACAAATAATTTGCCGTTCGTTATAGACGTTAAAACTAGAGAACGGCTAAACCGATTTGGCTAATTTTGGTTTTAAAATGTTCGTGAAAGTCCAGAAAATATTTAAAAATGTGAAAAAATAGAGGAATTAGACGTAGGTCTTGCTTGGCGGTAATTGGAACGCCAAGCACACCACGTGGGGCTTCCCCTCGAACAATCCGTTCGGCGAGGACCTAATGTCCTGGGCACTCAGCCTGGGACTAGTGATCCTCAACAGGGGGAGCACGCCGACCTGTGTGAGGTCGTCGACATCACCCTGGCTACCCTACCTCACATTTGGCGGGCCGCATCACCCAGTGGCGGGTGGCCGACGCGGAGACCTTTTCGGATCATAAATATATCCAATTTGGTATCTCCGTAGGCGGCCGTGGTACTCAAGTCCAACCGAGGAAAACATCCCGAATGGACGTAGGTGGACAAACTCAACCCCCCAAGTACAGCGACATTGCTGGCTCTTTTAAAGTCGGTATTAGCCACTTGAAGCCGATGACCGAGGAGCAAATGCGGCTGATACAGGAGGCTATCAAGGCTTCAACAAGGTGGTAGATGCTAGCCTCAGGGGGTACCGAAACTCTTGGGTTTTGCCTACAAGACAGGCTGGATATTGGCGACTGCACAAACCAGGGAACCAATGACTGGCTTGAGAGCTTAATCCGAGAAACGGAACCATGGCCCGGTGCAAAACTCTCTATTATACCAGAGAGCAAACTGCCCAAGCCAAAAGTTGGGACCGCATTCTGCCCCGGAGCAATTTATGCTATGGGTGCAGAATGAAGATCTCAACCCAAAAGTTTAGAGGGTTCTCCACACGAACGAGGAAGCGACAGGATCTATGTGACCTTCTCTCTCGATGACCAGTCTGTGGAAGCCCTCAAAAACAACCGTGGAGAGGCCAAATTTGGTGTGAGGACAGTTGTCTTCAAAATCAAAGAAGGCCAGGAGACGGAACCCCCAAAAGTGGCGAATCTACCGCCCACCACCAGCAGCGTAAAGGAATCGAAGAAGAGAGCGTTGAAACCCTCGGGAGCCTCCAAAGGCTCCCAAGGCTTAAAGCCTCCCCCTCCGAAACCTAAGGACCCTCATCTGAGGGTACTCAAAGGGCCCAAACGGAATTTAGCGGGAGCGCCGAAGGTACCAAGGGTTTCCCATGATATTGTAGATAGGTAGCTCACTTTTTATTAGCTGAGTAAATATACAGTCGTTTTAAATCGCCGTGTAACAATCTACCTATTAGTAGGACTTATAATGCTTTAATAAATAAATTTTACAAAACAGTGGCACATCACTATTAGAATTTCATAAAAGCTGATACAATCATTGGCACCCTTCGAGGTACAATAATTGGCAGTGCCAATCGTAAAAAAAGTACAATTATTGGCACTGCTAAAATTTGAAACCACAATAGATAAGAAGACAAGTAGGCATTTTATGAATAGAACTTTCGAGACTGGTTAAAACACAATCATAACATTAACAGTGATTTTGCAAAACCGTATTTCAATAATTGGCAGGGGGTGTCAACGAACTAGTTCTCCATACAAACGAAATTACAATTATTGACACCCCCTAAAAGTTTTTTTCCAACAAGATTTACGATTGTATTTGCTGCAAAACCCACTATTTAACATCTTATTTAACTAAAAAACATTCACTGACCAGAAATTATCTACAAAATAAAAAGTAATAAGTCGTTAAACTTACCCTGCATTCACAAATTTTCTTAAGGAATCACGCACAAACTGGTTTCACTCGGGACCATGACCGAAAAGAATTTTTTCTAGTGTTGTCAGTTGTAATTATTTAAAAACTACTATTTAGTGTTGTAAATGAATAATTGAACTTTCATTCTAAATCTTTAGTTTATGGATTTTTGCCGCGAAAAGCTTAATATTTAAGTTTAAAACCCAGAGTGCCAACAACTGGAGGGGGGCCAACATTAGTATAGTTTACCCTATTTCCATTGTACAGACACCACTTTTCTACAAATTTATTATATGTATAGATTATTAGAAGTATTAGTACAAACGCGCAAGGCGCAGACGGCATCACACTTAACATGATACTATTAACCCTTCCACGGACCCTAGGTGTTATCACTTCCATTATTAACCAATCACTTGCAGCTGGTATTTTTCCAGATATCTGGAAAAAAGCAATAGTCAAACCAATTCCAAAAACAAAAAATCCAACAGAATTGATTAATTGAAAGACCTGCGTCCCATCAGTATATTACCATTCTTGTCAAAAATTATAGAAAAAGTAGTGTGCATGCAACTTACGCAATACCTGGAGTCGAATCAAATTCTGCCTCGAAAACAATCTGGCTTTAGAAAAGGACGAAGCACTGCCACTGCTCTTCTCGATGTTGTTGATGACATTCTTGCAGGACAGGACATAGGAGAAGCTGCTATCTTAGTGTTACTTGACTTTTCTCGTGCATTCGACACTATAAACCTCACATTACTTATAGCTAAGCTTATGTACTACGGATTCGATGATCAAACGGTAAAGTGGTTCTCAAGCTATTTGTTTGGACGCTCGCAAAAAGTTGAAGTGACAGGTAATAATGGTGCCAAAGAGTATTCTAACACAGCAATAATTAGGCAAGGAGTACCTCAGGGCTCGATACTGGGGCCCATACTTTTTGCGCTGTACACAGCTGATCTTCCTAATTGTATAATACACAGCGGACATCACATATACGCAGATGATCTTCAAATTTACAAGTCATTTAAACCCAATAGTACCATTCCAGCAGTTAATGAAATAAACCAAGATTTAGAACGAATAGCAGAGTGGTCGCGAATAAATAGTCTCGTGTTTAATCCAGAAAAATCGAAATATTTAGTTATAGGAACAAAAGCAAAAATAGGTCTGTTAAATAACTTTACACCGCAAATTGAACTTAACTCGCAAAAAATAAAACAAGTGGCGGAAGTCCGAAACCTTGGCGTCATTTTTGATTCTAACCTAAGATTTGAAAAGCATGTCAGTGATGTAACCAAACAATGTTACTACAGGTTGAGGACTTTGTATAAAATACGTCAATATCTAAGTGTGGACTTGCGAATATATCTTTGCGAATCATTAATTTTATCCAAACTTAATTATGCGGATACTGTGGTTGGTGATTGTCTTTTATCTCGTACAAAAAAACTTATACAGCGAGTGCAGAACTCATGCGCTAGGTTCTGTCTTCCTGTACCACCTCGGGCCTACATTACACCTTTTTTGAATAATAGCGGCTTATTAAATATGCAGTCAAGGAGCGCCCTGCACTTCGCTGGACTTCTTTTCGGTGTTGTTAAAAACCGAACCCCTATATACTTGTTTGACAAGCTTAAAATAACTGAGCGTAACTCTAGATTCCCTGACCGCCTTATAAGCAGTCAGTATCACAGAGCATCCTTCCGTGGAAGCTTTCGTTACGCTGCGACCAAGTGTTGGAATAACATCCCACCCCCTATCCGGAATTCAAGAAGTATTAACTTATTTAAATTGAAATTTAAGCATTACTTATTAAAAAAAAAAAGTAAAGTATCAGCCTAATAATGTCCCGCTGCAGGGCAAAGGCCTCCATCCTTGAAATCATGTTATCGATACAACGATGGGTACTGGCTTAATCACCACGCTTGCCAAATGCGGATTGGTGATCACAAACCCGAGCAGTGTCCGAAAAAACCGACACAAAGTTAGCTCGACCCGGGAATTGAACCCAGGACCCCGAGATCTCGGCCCGGTCCTGAAACCACTAGACCATCGAGGCATTCATTACTTATTATATGAACAAAAAAATATATAATAACTAAGTATTTAAAAAAGGGGATTAAACTCATTTGGTATTGATATAGAATATATTTTGTTTTGTTTTTATTTAATATATATATATATACATATTTATATTGTCTAGTATAATAAACTTATTTATTTATATATTTATAGCACTATAAACCTATTTATAGAATAACACGATTTAACTCGAACCTTCACCGACATAAACAATGTGTTATCAGTGTCTCACTTGGTATACAAAATTTAATGTTCACTAATGTTAATGTTTACTAATAGTACTGTTTTATATTAAGGTAATTTAAATTATTTAATTTGGCTCGCTATTCTACCATAAGGCATCCGCAGAAAATCAGCGTCGTGGTGCGTACAGCGCTCTCACGACACATTGCTGAGCGGAGACCTATTAGGTTCTACCAATCAACAATACAGTAAGTTACAGTAAGTTGTAGATGTATGTTGATTTGACCTAATAAGCAGTTTTTATTATTATTATTATTATAACTGTGTCCTAAAGGACATAGTTGGCCGTACCGGCTTTCAGTGTCAAGTCAAATGTCAAAGCAAGCCGAACGCGTCTCGTGAAAATTTATTCATTAAGGTGAATTGTGTAATTAAATTCTGTCACAAGTTACGTGTTGTTTCCATTTATTTGTTTTATATTGACATTACCATAATATAACACCTGTAAATTTACCTTACACAAATATGTGCAAAATAGTGGTCAGCTGCAGAAAACTCGAGCTCTTTTTAGAACTCGAGCTGTTTTTAAGACTCGAGATCTTTTTAAGGCTCGAGCTCAATTTTGCTGCTCGAGTCTCCGTGAAAGGACTTAAGCTCGTTACGACTCAAGACTCCGATCTTGTTAGTCAACTGAGTCTTGGAAAATTGAGTCAAGCCTACGAATAAGACTAATAGACTCGAGTTCTTTACAACATTAACAATAACTGTCATCCACAAGGATGACAGTTATTGTTAGTGTTGTAAAGTTTTGTGAGTATAAACAGTCATATATAGTCAGCTTGACCGCGCGCGAAAGGGACAGAGAGACTTTTCATGATATGCATTCAGTGCGACGTCACGCCACGCGCTTTTTCTAGCACGCCACGCGTTTATAGTGATAAAGCACAACGTGTAAAATGTATTTAACGCGCCAGCTTTAGTTAACCAACCAGTAATGATGTGTTCAGTTCTTCGACAACGTGACGATCGAGGACCCGCGCATCACGGAGTTCTGCGCGGTCACGTGCGAGCCGTCGCCGCACGCCATGCTTCGCACGTGCTTACTGCGCAACTTCGGCGCCGGCGACCGGCACATACACACTGAGGTATCCAATCTCACCAATAATATCTAAGAGAACACAAAAAAGCCTATAGCCTATATCCTTCCATTTCTATTGTCTAGGTACTCTTTGTTTCATTAAGTTATGCTCAGCGAAAAATTACTTAATAGGCAGTCCAAGCAGTATTAATGGTGTACGAATTGTACGATGTTGTATACGTTTATTGGTTAACTTATACAACATAAGTTCTGAACGCACAAACTGTTCTCAAATAATTCAAAATAACAAAAATAATTTTGCTGTTGATGGATTTATCTGTGTGTTTAGATAAAGAAGCTGGAGTTCCAGAAGATCGAGCTGACAATGACGGTAGGCAGGCACTCCGCCACGGTGGTCTGCAAGAACAAAAAGACGGCCAAGCAGCGCGCCTCGCAAGCCATATTGCAGGTAACATCATAATATATTTACAGTGCCCGGCAAACATCTTAACATCAAGTGGGGAATGCGCAGAACGCGAATTTATTCTGGGTATGCGTTGCGGGAGGTCTGGGGGCGACGGGGGATGCGCGCGCGCTAGGTCATGCGCAAGTCTAACGAGAGTCAAGATGTTTGCCGGACTCTGTAACCTGGGGAGTTCAGTGGGTGGTGGGACAAATGTCTTCGGTCCCTAAGCTAGAATTACAGGCCACAGGTCTAGTTAGCATAAGCTTATGGAGAATTTAATCATCGCATTCTCCTCCAGGAAAAAAGTAAAGCATCAGTAAACCTAATTATGCTGTGGTAGTCGAGTGGCAGAAAACGTCACTTCACGTGTGTGGTCGAAGCGGCGGCCTCCGAATAGGATCCCTGATTAGTTCGGGACAAAACGCTCAGAGAAAAAGATCTTTGACTATGTTAATAATAAAGTGATAATATAATTGACAATTCATATAATATACCTATTATGTCCATCTCTGAAGCCTACATGAATAAAGAATATTTTGATTCGAGTTTAGAAATTTTTAGCAACCTGGAATATGTTTTTGTGTCTATTCATTAAATAGTTTGTGATTGTAGGTCGGATTCTACGATACAAGCTTTTTTGCTTAGTGCAAAATATGTACGTTAGATATTTATTTAAAACAAGCGGTCGCCTCCGCCGCGGTTTCAACTGCGCGTAATTTCTTTTGTCAATAATTATTCCCCCACATTTCCTGGATTAAAAGTACCCTATGTCACCCGGGGGTAGCTTTCCAACAGAGAAAGAATTTTCCAAATCTGTTCAGTGGTTTCGGAGCCTATTTAATACAAACCAAGAAATCTTTCCTCTTTATAATATTATTACTAGCGGAGTGAAATAATTATTCAAATCGGTTCAGTAGTTTCGGAGCAGTGGCGTAGCGTGTGGTGTTGGTCAGCCGCCCGGGGCGGAAAACAATTCTGCCTCCCCTTTTTTTTTGCTCCTCCAGGAAATTTTGGCACCCCCTAAAAAGTGCCACCTGGGGCTGACCCCATCGTTACGCCACTCTTTCGGGGCCTATTCAATACAAACAAAAAACAACCAAATCTTTCCTTTTTAAAATATTAGCATAGAAGTATAGATAGAAATATGTTTCTGGAAATGATGGCGTGTCCAGGCTCTGCACCCGCACGTCCGGTCCTGGGGCTCTCTACTGCGGCTTTACGGCTCGAGGTCGGTGAAGAGCTGCAAGGAGAAGAAGCTGGAGGAGCAGCAGATCACTTTGCTTCAGGACAAGGCGCGCCACAACGAGCCCAACTACGCCGTGCTCGCTAAGCTGCGGGAGGAAATGGCCAAGCTGCGCGAGCAGGACGCAGCTATCGTGCCTATTGGGACACTGACGCTCCAGGACGACTTGCCCACGCATTCCGGGGCTAACCTTAACAATGTGGCCCTGTGAGACTTCATTCAGGTACAGGTCCCGGCAAAAATCTTGAAATCGGGTAGGGATTGCGCTGAACACGAATTTGAAGATGCCTCCGCGCTATTGGTCAGAAGCACACCACTGACCAAGAGCGCGCTCGGGCGTCAGGAGATTCGCACGCACCATTGGTCATGCGTAAGTGCACATGCGCGAACTTTCCCCGACTCCGTCGACCGAAGTTTAAGAAGTTTGCCGTCACGTTTAGCTTAACCAGGCTTGTCGAATCAAGGATTACCTACCTATATAGTCGAAGCGAACCCTGGGCTCCTCCATTCTGGATGCAACAGATAATTATTAAGCTAAGATAATGATGACAGATAAACGTTACTCAGGTAAATCCTTAAGTTTTAGGCGATAATATCTGTAATAAAGCACACAGAAAGACTTGCCTACCCACTCAAGAATCTACGTAAACCAATCTCAACCATGTGAACCTGTGAGCGTCGTGCTTCCACTTTACCACGTAGCTTCATACGTATGTAATTAAACAATATATTTATCTTGCAAAAGAGAGCCATCCGCGCTATATTCTAGAACTATATATTATAGCCTTCAAAACTCGTGACCCGTTATGGAACTGTGCTATAACCATATAATATACTGGATTGTGTTATGTACAAAAGAACATACTTACAACATTTATCAAAGAAATCAGATTGTCAACAATTTAACACAAGAAATAAACATCAGGCTCCAAGGGTAGGAAAGTCTTTTAAAGGATTTAGTATAAAAATGTATAATAAATTGCAATAGGCGTTTACATCAATTTAAATCGTGTATAAAGGCCCCTTAATTTTTTAATGATGGATCTGTACTCTGTAGATACTGGTAGAATTGTTTTGTTCCCTGTCCACGCAAACTGTAATTTAAATTGTTGTTTAATGTCGATCTTATTTCATAATTTATTGCCTATTATGTTAATAATGTCATTGTTGTTGTACAACCTTATATCCTAAATAAATAAACCATTTTAAACCATGTAATAAGAGGGAAAGAATTTAGCCTACTGCTGTTGGCCATTTTTTATTCTTATTTAATGTTTTAATGCAATACCTTTCATTATATTATCATACAGTTTTAAAAGTAAACGATTTTCAAAGGTTTTTCTGATGTACAAACCGTCAGTACATAATATTTCTATGGTACAAACTCGCAATTTGTTTTTAAAAGGTTTATTATCTGTTTAAGGCGCGCGTCGGTTTTGTGAGTTTCAAACGCAGCAGAAATACAATCAATTGAAACTCTCTTACGAAGCGCAGATTTAGCTCTTAGGGTCTTGATTGTCTTGAAATTACTATTAAGTAGGCATTTAGGTAAGTAAGGTAGATAAGCAGTGAGAAATGGTTGTATGTATAAGACATAGGGATATTTTTACTCGTCAGTTCAAAAATGTATATAAAAGTACATTAACGTGCATATTACGATTAAATTTTTTTTTCAATTCTTTCAACCGCTATATCACGAAAATGGCAATACTTATGAATAAAAGTGTGAATACATTTTTGTAGGGAATCAGATGATCTACAATTTTGTCTAAACTATTTTTCCTGTAAAACTCACCGTTTAGCTGAAACACGCGAAAACCTATTTTTGCAAACTTTCAACATCAATAAAAAAAATTGCACAAGGAGGATTGATGAGGACTTTTCACAATTCATTTATAATAGTATTCTGAACATTCATACCAATTTTTAGCTCTATGGGAATTTTTGTAACCTTCAAAGTCTAATTTGACTGGACTATTATGTTATAAAAATCATAAAGATATTATAAATTGACACGCTGACTGCACCTAGAGTGAAAAATCTCAAAGTAAATTCCATATTTCAACACGCTTTTATTAGCTTCACATGTATGTATGTAAGAAAATCTTAGAATCTTAATTTGACCCACTTCCCGGTCTTCGATTAGGATAAAATTTTGCACACGCTCCGAGTTCTGATGACAATATATGACTAGCTAAAAAACGTCAATTACAAATCCAATATGGCGGCCTCCCCAAGATGGCGGACTGGCTGTTTGAAATCCACCCCCATGATATGGGTATCAAATAAAAGTTTGCTGTCAGGAAAAAGAAAAAAAAAATAGTCACGTGACTTAAATGCAATATGGCGGCCGTCCAAGATGGCGGACAGGCTATTTGATTTGAAATGCACCCCCATGATATGGGTATCAAATGAGGGGGGTTGCGTTCAGGATTAGAATAAATATCTTTAAATACCTATTAATATTTTAAATTAAGTTTGAATAATAACAAGACTAAAAAGTATAAAATAAAAATAATAGTTAAAAAAACTAAAAAACACTTTTAGCACGCACTAAAATTACAAAATGATTCGGACATTATGAAAGAAAGCGTGGAGCGTTTATGTAATCTTTACTCTTTTTAGACAAAACGCTTCACTTTTTTCTTTCATAATGTCCGAATTATTTTGTAATTTTTAGTGCGTGCTAAGTGTTTTTACTTTTTTTAACTAAAAATCTAGCATAAGGTAAATTTTAGTATATATGTTCCCCAGAATTTACCCTAGAGTGAATTCTTCAAGGTAACAGATCGGAATAACCGCAAAATTCTAGTTTTATAACTACCGTAATAAAAAAAAATTAATGGCTGACCCGCTTTAATTCATGTTTTATTTAATCCAAATTCGTTACAATAATCATTTAGTTCTTTAATTTTCGTCAAATGTACAATTCTAGTATCTTGAATAAAATATTTTGAGTAACTTACATATTTTTTATAATATCAGAATTTAATTTAATAATATGATGATTTACATGAAGCACAAGAGCCATCATAGCCACATCATAATACTAATATACTTTAGTTATATACATACATTAGTCAGTTTTACATGACATACATAACTTAAGTTACAGTCCATAAATCTTATATTGTACGACCGTTTTACGTATTTATTTTACCATATACAAAAGACAAATGTTATTGTTTCCTCTGGACCTAGCAGCCAGACGCCACTCGTGGCCACCCAAACTATTTGTTCTTATTCATCACGCCCACGCGTTTTAAACTGAAAAATAAACCAGGGCATACGTTAAAACACTCATTACTTTAAAACTTTAGCTTTAATCAATAAATTAATAAATAAAGAACAACATGGAAGGGTATTATTGCTAGAGCAATGCAACGTAACGTAAGCCATAATACTCATTTCAATATTTCTCACGGTTTATTTTTTCAGTGGGTTGGGGCACGCATTTGCGTGCTTTCTATTAGAGGAGAAATTATATTTATGGCAACTCCCTTCCGTGTTATTCGAATACTTATACTTAGCAGAGCAATCGATGAGATTAAATATTATGCAATTTTTACCTTACTAGCACTAGCATTTTCGCAGCTGAGCAGAACTTCGCAAGGCATGTTTCCTGTACTGTATTTTTTTTGGATTAATTTTTTATTTAAGATCCCTTAGATACTTTCACCTTAATAAATAATAACCAATTTAACCACAAAGCAAAATTTGACACAGTCACGTCACTAATTATTTTAAGTTTAAGCGGATCAGAGTATTTTTCTTTCCTGGTTTCTGGATTCAAATCTCGGGTCGGACCAAATAATTGTGATTAGGTTTTTCTGTTCAGAATACTCTGTCACATTCCTTGACGGTATAAAACGCCCCTGTGTATCGGAAAGCAAACTAAGCAGTTGGTCCTGCTCCTGATCTTCGGTCGTGTCACACTGCTGTCCCACTATATCTTAGCTGGTTGATCGTAAAGATTAGCGCCGTAGTCGAAAAGTCAACTTAGAACGGTTATTATTTATTATAATATAAAGACCCTTGATTTCAACCAATTTAACGGTAGCCAATAATATATGGAATCGCCATTGACGTGGTAGACTACCCCAAATCATGACGCACCTCAGAATATATGTTATTATTTTATACAATCTGCTCTAAAACTGTAAAATGTTGCCCCAGACTAATGCCGCGAAAAACAAAGTCAACCGGGCTCTTTAATTAAAATCCAGTAAAATTTAAAAAGTAACTTTACAAATACATATTCTTTCAACGTGTATAAACATAGCTGGGCATCGTTAATCCGTTAACGCATAGTAAAAAATGTATTTTAAGCTATACTTTTAAAGGGTTACTCACAAACTGTACACACGAGACTGGACACAGTGTTAATTTAGTGAAATACAAATTTGTATCGTTTAATACTTCGTCATCTCGACACAAAAAAAGATTTCTTTTATTCCCAACACTGTAACACTGTGACTTGTCGGGATAACTTTGTAAATGATTCCAAACTAGTCAAAATATACTAACTGGTTGGGAATCATTTAAGAAAGATCTCCTAACGTGTTTAAGTGTGTCTAGTTACAGGTTATAGTGTTGGGAACAAAAGTTTTTACTTTGCGTTAACGGATTAACGATGCCCAGCTATGTGTATAAATTATGTCAAACAAGCAAAATGACAACGCGCATCGCAAGCATCATATAAGAACCGTGTAGGTATTCCCAATGTCCCTCATTGGTGGACATCGGGAAAAAGTTGCAATGTCTAACAGTGAGGGACAACGCTATTAATATATCCTGATGGCTCTCACTAGTGACAATTGGAAGAAATGAGTTGCATGGTCCCTCAGTAGTGGATATCGAAACCAAAAATTTCCGTTTGTTCCCAACGAGTCACACCAAAACGAGTAATACTGTGACTCGTTGTGTTAACTTTGTAAAAAAATTCCCAACCAGTCACACTGGCCTAGGCTAAACTAATTTAAGTCAACATAGAGTATATTATCATAGTAAAAACAAACAAGGATTTCAGCGTTTAAAAAAATAATAACCACGAAGGCTAAGGCGGGAGCTCCGATAATATATTCTATGTTGACTTAAATTAGTTTAGCCTAGGCCAAACTAGTATACTATAAAGTAGGTTGGCCCAACGGTGTTTTTTACAAAGTTGTCCCAACGAGTCACAGTGTTACTCGTTTTGGTGTGACTCGTTGGGAACAAAGGAAAATTTTCGTTGCTTCCCACTTTTGGCAGATATTGCCTCGGGACGAAAAAATTTAAAACCTACTTTATCAAATAAAAATAATTGTTTACCGATGAACATAGGGAAAACCACAACACAAGCTAACTATTATACTACTATGTATAGTACGCGCGCGAGTTCATGTCCATCTGGGCCTGAGGAGGCACGCGGGAGCAGCGCGCCCCGCCCTCACCCGCCGACCCGCATTCGTCCGCAGTTGAGTGTTAATAATAATTGTCCTTGACGAAAATGACGCGCGCTTGTCGATATTTTATTGTGTTGTTATTAGTCTGACTGACTGATACTGATAGTCGACATGAACCCCCCGCTTGGATCCCCTAGGTTCAAACGGAATAGTGAGTGTCCATGGATACTCACTATTCCGTTTGAACCCCCTTCGGGATCCACGGATACTTGATGTTACTCTTGGACCCCCTATACATGAAACCTTTGCAATTGATATCAAGAAGTTCAATTGATAGCATAAATCTTTGTAGATTTATAATATTTTCATTTAACCACTGACATTTGACATAGACTGTTCTTTTGATTAGCTAATCAATATAAGGTTGTTGTGAATACAGTGAGTGACTAATTAAATGTTGCATTTGATATTTTATTTTTTCATTTCTTTATTAAATCTATAACAAGTATTAGGTATATTTATTTCATGAGTTGCAAACAGAAACACTTTATCACACACGTTAAAATTATACAGATCAAGTAAACTTAATACATGACAACCATGCAAAGGCGATCTTGTCGCTTGAAGCGATCTCTTTGAGGCAACCCCTTGTGTAGGAAAAGCGTTTCAGAAACGAATAGTTTACTCACTAAAAAGTTCCAAAAAATATGGGATAGATATGGTTGATAATTTTAGATATCGATATTAGTATAATAAGGTTAAGTAACAGCATAGTAACAGCACTACCGCATTCTTTAGGATGGACATGAATTCGCGCGCGTATGTACTGTACTTATTATCTTTTTCTTCGTGATTAGATGAGATTTTTCTTGATCCAATTTTTCTTGTCTGTCCAATAACTGGATAAAGTTATGTAGGTCAATCAAACCAAAACACGATTTTATATTTTTATATAGTTATAATCTATAGGAACATAATTAATCACAGATTAGTTTGTAAAAAATGTTGCATGTAGTTCAAACGCCTGACAAAACCGTCTTTTTAATTTTTCGATTAATTTTGTAAATAACCGAAGATTTAGGGACTATGTCCGTCAAGTCTACAAGTCCTTGAAGACTAAAGCATAAAAGAGGTTTTGGCAAGCGCAAAAACTAAGTAAAGTGCAACAATGTAATATAATATGCACATTACAAAGCAACACGTCCGATACGATAGCGTCTAAAAATGGACGATCACAACAAGTAATACAAAAATAGTACAAAGTTTTCACAGATCAAAAAGTGGAGTAATAAAATATATTATAAATCATAAATGAGTATAAAATACCGAAAATTAGGGAATTTCTGTATTTTACATAGTGAACTATTATTACAGTAGTCTTTATCATAGAATTTTCTCACTTGAGAAAAGTTGTAAAATAATATGGCACACATTTTAGTCATTTCAAAAGTTACATTGTACATAAAAATAGTTAAAGATATGAATAAAAAATATGTTGAATTGCAGCTTTCGATATGATTCGACCCTGATATGGCTTAGATTTTCAAATAGTTAGCTTTTTTAAGTTAATTAGCTATATCGGTATATGCAAACCTTTTTGTCGTTATACATGTCGTAGTCAGTAGTGTATAGAGCAATTAAAACAGATTTCAACATTTAAAAAATTAATAAAATATCGCAGTGCGCAGAGCTCATAAATCTTATTCGTAGTGGTTTCATATCAGTCTTATTTATCAGTCTTTCGTTTAGGGTTAAGGCACTTTACAATATTAAAATTTATGTACTTTTAAGAGTGTATGACGTATTTCCATTAACATTTATTTGTACAGCAGGTACAGTTTCACTTAGACTAATTAGGTACTTAAATAGAATTAGAACCTTGTCTTACCACTTATTTTGAAGTATATTCGTTGGAGCCAGAAATGAAAGGCCTCCGCTCCGCTCCACGGTGTCATATTGTCAAAGAAAGGCAACCAGTGCCAGTGTATCAGGAAAATAATTTAATTATTTGAATTTGTGTTACATGTAATTATTTTAAGTTATTCTTAATTATAGCACATAGGAAGAACGAGCCGAGCGAGACCGTTTATTTTGTGCAATTCGTCCTTATCTAAAATAGGGATACCAATAGAGATGAAAGGACCCGAGTCTTTTAAAGGAAACTCGACTCGGTAATGACGGCCTAGCTCACGATCAAGATTTAAAGGCTCGAGTCCTGAGCCTTTTAGGAGTCTTTGACTAAAACTGAGTTTTATTTTTAGACTGAGTAGACTCTGTTATTTAAACATGTAGCATGTAATGAATTATTAGAATGAATGCGGATGTATTAGGCTGGTGAGCACACTATTACACAATAATTACTATTTACTATACGGTACAGGACATAATATATCAAGTTTGAGAGTTTATTAGATAAATGGTAGGCATATTATAGTATTTAGGTTAGGTCACAATAATTTGATTAGTTTATTAATTGTTTTGATTGTGAGTTGTAACTTGAAGTCTATTATTAAAAACAGAAGACATTATCATAACATTATAGGATTAAGCTAATGGATGAATGAATGATTCGGAATCGATCGTTAACCTTTCGTTAAATCGCAGCCCTTGATCAAGAAATGTTAAACAAGCGTCAAGCCTTAAATCTGTGACGGCCGACAAGATAGGAATTACGAATTTTGCTAAACACATTTTGTTATTTAAAGCTCGGATTTTGAGGAAAATTCTATGTGAATGCAAGTTTTTTTGATTGTAAATTAGTGTCTGTAAGTAAGGACGCATTACGCTTAATATGATACTTTCTCGCTCGTCCCGTTTGCTTCTTAACCCTTTCCCCGCCACGCTTTTTTCCGAAAATGGTGGCCCACACGCCACGACCATTAAAAAAAAATCCAAAAATTATTAGGTTATACTCAACTCATTCAGGCAAGTAAAAATACAACGTTTCTTGATCATGTTTTTTTGTCTGATATATTATCAGACATTGGCGTGGTGGGCACGAAAATGGTTTGTCTGATATATCAGACATTGGCGTGGAAAAGGTTAATGTTCCTTCCTTCTGGGCCGGTAAAGCATTATATGCAAAGACTATGGTGTTGCAAATGTCAATGGGCGGCGGTGCTAACCTAATACCAGGCAAACAAGCAAACGGATCACCATCCGTATCCGTTAGACTCTTTTTATTATAAAATATTACTACATTGGTGAACATATAATTAAAGACACTGAGGAGATATTCAGTTTTCAGAGTTTGCCTAACCTTTATACTTTTATTATTATACATATTATTTACCTTGCAATATTACTTAAATTAATCTTAGGGTTATAATATTTAATTGACAATCAAAACCTAGAGGACTTAATTACTTTTTAAATAAATGATTAATTTGTAAAAGTGTTCATTTAATATTGAATACCCAGTACTCATATCTTTTTTAATAATTAACAACTTCCACAAAAAGTGCTCATTCTGCGAAGTGCTCATTTTGCGAAATGCTCATTTTTTGTCGAGTGTACATTTTCCGAAGTGCACATTCTGCGTCAGACCCCCCTTAACGTTTGACTGTTTTCTTTGTGTACTTTGGATGCATTTTTTTCTTTGGAGGACACCTAACGTAAACTTTTCCTTTAGAGTTAACCATAATAATTTCAAGCCATTTGCTGGGTCTTTTTTAACCAAATGAAGCTATTTTCGAGGGGGTTGTTTTTCTCGTTCTAGATTTCCTGTGCATGTGAACCGTATAAAACTTCTTAAAATGCCGGATAACGTCTATAACCATATTTTAGAGCATCGTAAGTGATCTTTTAATATACTGTCTGACCAGTCATTGATATAAAAAAAATTACGATTTTCTCCCTTTACAAGGAAGAATCGCAACTTTTCTACTTTCCCATACTCATTCATTTTTATCAAAATTATACTTATAGGCTTGTTTTTGCATTTCAAGAAAAAAATCTGCAAAATGGAAAAAGTTTAAAGTGCTCCTTTTATGGTTATGCTTACTTTTGAAAATGAAATACGCACTGACTTTAATTAGCTGACCAGCGAAAAATGTATCAACAAAGTTTGTTTTACATATAAAAAAGGAAATAAGTTTAAAATATTGCTTCAATAACTTTTTTGCTTGCCGCATTTTAAAATACGACAGTATATTTACGTATGAAAACCAATAGAGAATTAATACTTACTTGAGCCTCTAAATATCGTTTATTTTGTTGTACGTAGTCAACATCAAGAGTGTCTTTAATTATATGACTACCACTGTACATGTATTGCATATTTTCTTATGACAAAAAAAAAATGTTGAACGTGGTATTCGCTCAGCATAGCACCAAGTATAAGCGTTTATGTTTGTAAAATTGGAAACATCTTTAGATTACAATATATCTCACGAGATTGATTTCAGTAAAATACTAATTATGATCAAACGCGGTTTCCCGTTTTATAATTATCATGATCACATGCGCGCAGCCAGCTCACCCCGCCAGCCAGAACACGCGGTCCACCTTACCTCGCGGCGCTATTGGAAGTGCGGGTAGTAGTGCGAGGAGTGGTAGCCGCCCATGGCGAACTGGCCGTAGCTGTGGCCGTTGAGCGGCGCGACGGGCGCGACGGGCGCGGGCGGCGCGGGCGGGGCGGGCGCCGGCGTCTGCGGACCCGCGGCCCGCGCGCTCGGGTACTGCGCGGCCGGACCTGCGCGCACGACAAGCGGTGAGTGACGGGTCGGCGCCGGCGGGACGCGCGCGAGCGACGGGCGAGCCTTACCCTGCAGCGCGGGCGGCGGCGCGTAGGCGGGGTAGGCGGGCCGCGCGGCCGGCGGCGGCACGGCGGGCTGGAACGGCGGCGGGTAGGGCGGCGGGGCGGGCGCGGCGCTGGGGTAGGCGCGCGGCGCGGCCGTGCTCGTGTACGCCGGTCGCGCGGGCGCCGGCGCGGCTGCGGGCGCCGGCGTCGCGGGCGGGGCCGCCCCGGCCGCCTCCGCCGGCCGCTGCCCGGCCCCCAGCCGGCCGAGCCCGTTGGTCGCGGCGCTGCTCCGGAGGATGTCCGCGGCCGACAGGATCTCGCTCGGCCGCAGGTCGATGGACGCCGGCCGCTCCGGCGAGGCGTTGGCTGAAACGTGAACGTCGCGGTTAGCCGGCGCTCGACCTCGCGCTGACCGCGCCCGCGGGGCCGCGCCCGGATACTTACAGTTCAGCAGGTACCCCAGGAATAGTTCCCGCATTGAGGAGGAAGGCATCTGGAATAATAAAAGCTACTTTGAGGAAAATTAATCGCCTAACATTGTAAAATACAAATCTTATACACGCAGTGAGTTACAAGATACCTTTACCTTTACTTTTTGTATACAACTACATTTGTGTACACATTTAAAAGATCCATAATGATTCACATAGCAAAAATTATTGTCTATCAACATGCAAGCTCTCATTTTTGTCATAAGTGAACCAATATTAGGCCGACATAATATTAAAACAAATATTTATATAATGGTCATACAGAAAACTTACAGAATCATCCATCATTTTGCTGAAATTCGTTTTTCGGTCTTCGAGTAATCTGGACACCATTAATTGCACTGGCATCTAAAATCCAGAAAAATTAAATGCACAACTTCATCCCAATGAAAAGCGGGGTGTCGTGACTAAACGGTTGAGGTTTTCCCAACAGTAGGGGGGATTTCGGGATTTACTAAAGCGCGGCAGATAACAGGGGAATACTTTGTACCCGGTTAAGTACTTCCACCATATATGTATAAGCTCTATTTATATGGCCGCCCGTCAAGGATAAAGGATCAGATTAGTAAAAAAAGTCATCTCGACATTCTCGAGCATGGCTAATTTTTGTTTATTTTGAAGGAAATAATACAAGGATTATGAAAAATATATTATAATCTGATTATTTCTACAAGCCAAAGTAACAAAAATTTAATGGGTTCTACGTGATGCCTCTATTAATCCCGGCGGTTTTTTTTTTGTAAATACAAGTATTCTACTAAAAATAAAAAAACAATTTGATTTGCACTCTATTCTATGAGCTTTTCAATTAATTAAGTTCAATAATTTAAATAAAAAATAATTGTCAGAATAGGCGAATCCCTACAGATAATCGTCAGATTATGAGATTGCAATGTCTAGGGCATTGAGATGAACCATAATATTATATTATCTCAATAAAATTTATAAATTTTTTCACATTCTGTTAACGGCCGCGAGTTTGCGTCACATCTAAATCGTCAGAAAATCTGACGCGCTCGACAATTTTTTTTTATCATTTTCAACCCTTTCGTACGACCACCCCCATCATGAAAACAATCAAATTAACAAACGTACATTTCAAAAATATGTAGGACCTATCTTTCAATATCTGACGCGCTTGAGTATGTTGATGCAATAGCTTTTTTTTTACATTTTTGAAAATCTATAGTCGTTTCCCATACCGATGAAAAGGTATAATGTTACAGTCAAAAGCCTTATTGACCGGTCAACAAACTTATTGACTGAGGATTCGGTTCTGCCACTCGCGGGCCGCTGCTGCGGCACGCTTGCTTTGCTCGCTCGGCTCGTGCGTTTTGTGGTCGCAGTTCTATGACACAAAGGGATGCTCCCCGTGAGATTAGACAGAATCCATTTTTGAAGTTAAAAGTGGCCTTTAACTGACACCCTTAATCAACTAATTTTACCGGTCAATAAGGGTTTTGACTGTAACTTATATGTTTATGACATTTTATTTATTTTTATCACCTAAGCTTCGCAACCCAAAAGGTCTCTATGACGTTTCAGTAAGTACCGATTTAGCATCGTGGGCTTCCCTGCAACAACGAGTCACATTGTTACAGGTTACAGTGTGACTCGTTTGGAATAAACGTAGAAGAATAGTACAACTTACCGGCAAACTAAGAGGCGGACTTTGCGTGCCCTGAAAGTAAAAGAAAGAATAATTTTACAAAAGGATAATAAAAATAATACTTCAGGTAATAATAATAAGAGGTACCAAAGAAAAAGAAAAAAACATAATAGTGGCGAAACTTTATCTGCCTTTTCATTTTAGGACTTTTTGCGCCGGACGGACGAACGGACATTGTAACCGCGGTAGGCTATATTATGCCAAAACGACAATAAATCACAATATCTTTTTATCATCTATTCAAGAGCTTAGATTTTACGAAAAAACTTTATCTCCTTAGAATTACTTTATCAGTTAAATAAGCACTTACATCAATATATTGCTCCACAGCAGCACACATCTCCGTGGGCAGGAATAACCTCAACATGGATTTTAACTTTTCTGATTCTGTTGTTTGACTTTTGTACAAAAGCATTTTGTACTCTCTCTGTCTGATCAGATCTTCCAACTCCTCAGCACACAGTTTGCGGCTACAAAAGACACCTTAAGATCAGCACAGTCAATGTCAAAAAAATATAATTAACGATGTGTACCTACCTAAATAAGCTATCGTACGCCGACTCCAAAGAGGACATGAAAATAATTAACTAGAAATTGTCGCTACGCAGAATATTATCTAATTTGCATTAAATATTAGTCTTTATTTTAGATATTAGTATTAATGATATAAAGGCGAAAAAGTGAATGTTATTATAAAAGGGTACAGAGCGTAAGAATGTTTCTAATGAAAGTATCGAAGAATTTTCGCACAGCATAGATATTAAATTTATTGCTCGATGTTTAATGCAGATCCTTAAAATATTGTGATTTTTTTAAAAGATTAGTATGTCTCTAACCAATTTGGATTTATTACATTAATGGTCCGTACTATGATAGGAGAAGAATAGGAGCATGGATTTTATATAATGATAAAAATAGGTCTCTACCTATGAAATTGCCATTTTTCATAAAATAAGTTAACGCAATCTTTTTTTGTTCTATATTTTATATTGTTATAAATCATGACTACCCATGCAATCAATGCATTTTTGCCAACGTATTGGTAGCTTATTGATGTCCTTCTTGAAAAAGTCTGCTGGACGAGATGCAACAAATTCTTCATGAGCATTTTCTACTGCCTCTCGGGCAGTTATCTAAATTCTGGAAAAAGTAGAAGTGTGTACTTGTGTAGGGGCCAAGTTTGATGACGAAGAACGTCCAACTCCAGTTCTTATAAGTATAACTCTGAGACGATCTGCTGTGCAGTATGCCGTCACGCATTGTCGTAAAGGAGCAGCGGAGCCGAGCGATTGACCCAAGCTGGTTGGAGACGTGCGAGCTCTTCCATCATTGTGTTCAGTTCTTCACAGTACTATCCGGTTCAGGTGTTATTAGGATAATGCCTTTGGGAATGAAGCGAAAAATTACGTCAACTGCGCTTGTCCATAGCATTAGCAACGCCAAATAATTTCTCTGTGTGGGTAAGTCAGCACGCAGTTGACGCAATTTTTCGCTCAATTACGAGTATCCTCATAGCATTAGTATTAGATTATACATACAAGTCTGCAGTACATAATGCTCATCCCGTTTGAAAAGGAGCTGTGATGAATTGATGAATTACACCGGCGCTAGACCACTAAACAGTGACCATCTCTTTTCTAGGAGTCAGGTTTTGTTTAGGGTATTGTTTTGGTGCTAAAGCAGGATCTAACCAACTTGCTCGACTTGCTTGTCGAACAGAATCAATTTTACGTCGCAAGTAACAATGCGATTCAATACGCCTTCGTTAGTGAGCCTGTAATGTTAGGGTGTGCAAGGCTCATTTCGACGCGTACTTCGCTCTGGCGATATTTCAATCCGTGGGACACCTATTTTTCAGGATTTTTTTCCTTGCCAATTTGACGCAAATGACCAAGATTGTTTTGATGCCAACAACAATCTAATGCTTATTCAGCTGAAGATTGAGATTGAGAATCATCACACTTCCACACGGCCGATCACGTGGTTCATTAATATTATTATTTCATTATTATAGGTCAAAATGTCTAGAACGGAAGCGCAAACTAATAAAGGGTCGATCGTTAGTAGTGTTCGCTCCGTAAACGCCACGACACGAATTTCGCTATTTGGTCTTTCTTTGATTGCCACAACGCGTCGTGCGCGTTTTCATTAGAGCCATAACACGAATTTCGCTATTTGGTCTTTCTTTGATTGCCACAACGCGTTCTGAGCTATTTTTCCGCTCAATGAGCGTTTTCGATCCTTGAGCGTAATATATATTAAATTATGAATATATAGCGTGACCAAGAAAATAAAAAAACCTGCTCTGGAGGCGCCACATTAATTATGGCTATAGCAACACTTGGTTTTTATGGTTAGGGAAAATGACATCTTATTGTTTTTTTATTTGATTGTTGCCACTTGAAGTAATTAGTTCCAATATTTTTCCCTTTTTTTTTATAGTGGAGAAATCCTATATATGGCGAGGTTTTCTATTTTATTGGTCGGGCTATATAATGAATTTAAATATTTTAAAGAAAAAGATTATAATTATTTTTGTTTCAGTAAGTCCGTTTTTGCATAGAATTATTCATAGTACGGAACATTAAATAAAAACATAATGTATAACTTTAGCGCCAATCAATGTCGTAATAGATAAATTCAAATTCGCAATTCCATTTACGCTTACGCTTTGCCGTATAACACTCGCAAACCAAATTTTTTTTTTCTTTAAATAATCTCGGCGTTGGACATAATCGTATGTATAAATCAGAACCACATGCGTAGTAATACGATTAATAGCTAGAAATCAAACCTTAACTCTCGTTGTAAGCACATTTCGCACATAATTTCAGCTACTTTGGTGTCGTCAGGCTTCCTTTGCTTGCTAGGACCAGCTGAGAACAAAATCAACAAACGCCAAGCAAAACAAATTAGCTTAAATCCAACAACATAACTATATAAAGATGAAATGACTTCGGAATCATCTTCAATGTCAGTATAATCTTTAAATATTTATAAATAAGTTCTACTGGGGATTAAATGTGCGTGAGGCGACGCATCATATGGCTATAGTACACCACACATACAAGCCGCGCGCGGTGTGTTTGTACGAAGATATGAAATTTTATTCAATTCAAATAATTTTTATCTACATCCATACCATAATATGTCTATTTTATAGTCAGGAGCGATGAGCAAACGCCCTACATTTAGATATAAGTATCTGTGGCTGCATCGTAATGTTTACATTTAAGTATCGGTAACCGATACTTTAATTACGTTCAAATTTCGAACGTCTTCTTAAAAAGTAAAAATTAATGGATTTGAAGCTAACATATGTAAGCAAATGTATTTTCAAATCAAAGGTACCAGGAGAGCATAACCGCAGCGTAACTATTCATAAAATAAAAGAGTTTGAAAGACGCGAGCTAGCCGCAGCCGGCAGGGCCTAACTAGGTTAACAAGCGACTGCGCCGGTCCACACCAATTAGTAACGGGCAAGCTTCTTGTTCTTCTCTGCTCTCCTGGTACTACGGATTATATTCCACGCGGTTTCTCATCGATCCTGACTTTAAAATAGACATTTATCGTATGAATGAAGATAAAGTTATGTATGTGACTGTACATAATTAGGCATTAAAATACTCATGTGATCCTTTTATGAAACTCACTTCGTTCGCTTCATAAAACCACATTCGTATTTTAATGACCCTCATTGTGCAACAGTCACATAAATAACGAATTATTTACTAACGAACGAAGATAACGTACTGTGTGTGTACTCTTTCTACTATAACGCGCACGCTTCCGCAAATCCAACATTATTATGACATGGAAGACGACGCCCTATTCAAAACATCACGCCACAAACTAGACGTTTATTAACAATAATAATAAATGCACATAGATACACAAATAAATAAATATAATTATAATATTTTATATGGGCCTTTGGGAGAACCAAATCTTCCAATGATATCCTTTAAAATCGAAGTAGATATTATGACCTATCGTGAAACTCGAAAAGTTGTCATTTAGTGATTTTAGCAACGTTATTCAACACTCAAGATGATATTATTTTGTGGTTTACAAATATCATCTTGAGTGTTTAATAACAAATCCAATCACAAACGTTATAGCTAACCCTTTCTATTGTGTGATGTACGAGTATCTTTTGCCCTATTTATCAGAGGAAGAAAAGTAAATGATGTTTTATTATATTTTGGGAACAAGTCAACGTCTTTCAAGTAAAAGAAGATTTACACAAATTATTTTGGACCTAACATAATTATAAAACGTTTATGTTGACCAAAACTGTGATATATATTAATATAAACGTGGCTTTGATGTATAAGAATCTTTAACAGGTTGTGTGTTTACTTTAATTCGTAGCACAAATAATACGTCATGTAATGGACCAGTACCTACATGTATGCAGCTAATGTTATATGGCTGAGATGCAGCTTTAGCATTATGTATATGCATTTTTTTTATTATACCTATATGTACCCACAAACAACACAATTTGGTCAACCAAGATATATATCATTTGGTTAAATTCTTACTTAATTATACTCCTATAGCTCATTATTCGCGCCAGCTGGAGTAATCTTATAATGTGGTCTTCACAAGCTCATGATTAAACTGCTTTATATCGCTAAGCAAAAACATATATGAACAACTACTGCTTTTTCTATTTATTTTTAAATACAAATTCCCTTAATTTTATAATTAGTGTGCTGTCATTAAACAGTGTTTTACTACTGTTTATCCAATGTAAGTAAGTAACTTTGGATTAACATAGTTGGCCATGTTGTGGCACTAGGATATTTAAGTATATAAACATTCTATAATACTTATATTTATGATGAGTAAGCTTCATTATTTATGAAATTAATATAACGCACAAACATAATAGTTATTTATGTGACTGCTGCATAATGAGGGTCATTAAAATACGAATGTGGTTTTATGAAACGAACGAAGTGAGTTTCATAAAAGAATCACATGAGTATTTTAATGACTAATTATGTACAGTCACATACAATCATAACTTTATCTTCATTCATACGATAATATTATTATGTCTATTTTATAGTCAGGATTGATGAGCAAACGCCCTAGTTACCAACTTAATCTGTATGTAAAAGTTAGTACTGACATAATGACTGACGTTTGTAGTTTTTAAAATCCATAAACAATCTAGACTCGAGTTGATTTCGATTCTCAAATCGATTGTTATAATTTCAGCATCGAATTAAATGTATAGGAATGGAACATAAAATTACTAATCGACTAATTCGATAATCGAAAAAACCTATTAATTTTTACTTTTAAAGAAGACGTTCGAAATTTGAACGAAATTAAGTATCGGGTACCGACACTAAAATGTAAACATTTCAATGCAGCCACAGATACTTATATCTAAATGTAGGGCGTTTGCTCATCGCTCCTGAATATAAAATAGACATATTATGGTATGGATGTAGATAAATGAAATTTACTATTTATTTACTTACAAACCCCCAAAAATGAATGTGTTAATATGATGGATATAAGTTGACTAACTCAGTAACACAAATAAATGTGTTTTAGTAAAATTATAGTATTATATTGTAAGAAGGTAACTAAACTAAGGAGTAGGTACTAAAATTATGTGTTTAAATAGCTCATCCAGAATTATAGACTACGGCCCCATGCAAAAAATGGATGGGTCATATGAACTACCAGGTGACGTATATAGTATCGATATAAGAGCATAAAATAATAAGATTCAGCACTATGCCGTCACTTGTAAGCTGTCCAACTGAGTGCTGGTGAGAATTCAAAGTGCAGGTAGAGTGAGCTCGTACATTTTGGTCATATATTTATGTACGGCATTTTTACCATCGATAGATTCATGAAAAATAATAAGAAAGCGCGCAGTGCCGTAAAAAAATGGTGCGCCACAAGTCGGTATTTTTATTTGTTTTTCTGACCGTAGACCGTAGTCTATTACTTTTTGGTAGGTTGTGTATCTTTTGTGACATTCACAAAAATCACACTGTTGTAAATCAGCTAGTACAAACTGCTGCCGCTAATGTAAGAGTGCTTAATTAGAGCCATTACTTGACAAAATTAATTACAAAGGCTGCTCACAACTTTATTAGATGTGTTATACACATAATTTCAAAATTACTATTGTCATAAAATGATTATTGCTCAAGATATTTAAGTACAATTGAATAATAAAAGTAAATCATCATAGGGATCCTTGGGAGAGGTCTATGCCCAGCAGTGGGCGGTGTATGCTTGATGATGATGATGAATAAAAGTAAAAATAGCTTTTGGACATGTATGACACACCTAATGCCTGGCTAAAATGTTTTTTTTTAATTAAAGTAAAATTGAATCATACTCATTATAATAAAAGGAAAAATAACTTCATCGTAATAAGTATTAAGGATGAAATAAATATACTGAAAGTGACGAGAAACCACCTCATAAGTTTTAAAAATATTTTGTTTGATTCTTACTTTCACAGGAATCCAGCATAATATTCCTTTTGACAGGGCCATTTCTAATACCTGTTGGTATTGGTGGTGGCGGCCGGCTGGCATCAAAACTGAAAAAAATCAAGGAATTAATTTCAATCAGTCAATATACTTTATTCATGTAGGCTTCATTGAATAAAGGGAATGGCCCAAATCTCATACATTCAAAACCCAGATTCGACAGCAATGATATGTATACCAAAGTGTTGACTATAACACACATAGAGTAATAAAAACGCCATAACACAGGTCTGCAATGGTTTTCCACTTTGAAATCTGAGTAACGTTTTCTATAGTTTCTGATGTGCTGATTATGAGAAAAATAAAAAAAATCCATCACATCAGGTTTTTTTGATATTGAATATTTACGATTTTGCTCAAAAATGTCTGAGCACCTACATTTTAAAATTTATAAAACTTCATTAAATTACTTTAGCTTAATTTTTATTGCATTTAATTAGTGTAAGGGGATATATAAATTAATGCAAATCAGTAATTTGTTAATTACTACATAATGAGTATAAGTAATTCGCATTAAACATGTCGAAAAAGGGGTATTTTGGCTTAATTTAGTAATGAGCTCATTCATACAGTCATAACGTGGTAGTGGTAGTAATAGATATGTCAAGAATATTTACATAATATAAAAATTATTTTGTCCCTAAGTTTTGTCCTTTCTTATATAGGGACTTTGGATACCAATTTTTATATCGTAATTTCACTCAACAAAAAAGTTTTTTCAGTTTATATTTAAAAATAATCCTTACATAGGTGGCAGAGATGGTTTTGGCTGCTTTATCGAAAAGCCTGGAGGTGGCTGAGGTGGAGGAGCTGAAATAAAGAAAATATTTAATGGAGATGATTCATGTTACAGTGATACTATGCATAGTGGTCATACTATTATTGTGATTAAAGGGCTATGATAAATTATGTTAGGTAACTATGTTGTTGGTCTGTTGTGAAAGAGGCTGGTGAAAGATTTAGCCAATTTGAATTGTCTATTGTTTACTTTATTTAGTTTTCTGTGAAAATCTTCTTAATAATAAATGCTTAAAAAACTGTCATGTAAGATTAAAAAAAACCATTTAAATTATACATACAACACCCGACATGCTTTGTCGCCTTGGGCTTTAACTACTTCAACATTAGCACTCAATGTGATCCTTAACCTAAGAACCTATTTGAATCTTTTGAATGCCAGACTTCATATTTTTATTTTGTGGTGCTCTCAGCACCAAACCCAGTAAATCTAAAAATATATAATATGTGCATCAAATGGGATATGCAATCGTTTTAGTGATGTACAAGCCTCGAAGCGTCCAGTTTATTTTTGAAGCCTCGCGGCGGAATGGCCAGACTAAGTGAGCTCGGGAGGCTCGAAGTCCCGAGGCTTGCCGAGCGCGAACTCTTTGGGCCATGCCTCAAACCTTCTAAAGAGCTCGAGCTCAAAATTAGAAGTCAAAAAGCTTTATTCATTTATACGAGTAAAGTGCACCGTGAATGCTTAATCAACCCTTAATCGGTTTATTCCCGGTCATCCCCAATGGGTACGAAGTGGGATAAAAATTAAAACTTTTTATTTTCCACTCATTCCGAAAGTCGACCGAAAGTCAAATAACACGTTCCTTGACACTAGTTCCATGATACAGTTCCATGATGGAACTCAAATTCTGGAAAACAAATGAAAGTTGGGAAAACAGTTGAAGGTAGGAAAGCATTGTCTATTGATTGGACGTAAAAAAAACAGAACATCGAAAATAGCCTATTTTTTTACTTCCGATAAATAGACAATGCTTTCCTACCTTAACTTGATTCCCTGACGTTCATTTGTTTCCCCGACATTCGAATTTTTTGAGCCATGCCTCGAGCCTTCAAAAGAGCTTGAGCCTTCAAAAAGCTTCAAAAAAGCTCGAGCTCTGAAAAAGACCCCCCGAGTCGTCAAGCCCCATACAAACAAGGCGAGCTATAGGGAAAAATACTCGGACGCCTCGAGCCTTGTACATCACTGAATGGTTTCACGTACAATGGCCCATCTTAGAGGCCAAGTGCAGAAAATCCCCAGTATACCTCTGAATGGTTTGGAGTGAAATCAATTTTAAATGATTACTTGTTTGGATTGATCCAACTGTGGCAGTGAAAGATATGCGCTGGCTATAATATTTTAGGTTCAAAGTTAAAATAATTAATAGAGAACCAATGTGATTGACTGATGGCCTTACCTGTGTACAATGCTGCAGGAGACACTGGGTGCACTGTAGGGAGATCTGTTGTTGGAGGCGGCGGCGGCGGTGGAATGACGGTAGCCACAGGCGGAGGCGGAGGAGGCGGCGGTGGAGCGGCCACGGTCAACGACGGAGCGGCCACCGTTAACGGCGGAGGCGGCGGCGGTGGCGGTTGGGCTACATACACAGTGGGAGTATTCTTCAAGGACCCAACATTGCCGGCTACTACTGCAGCGGCAGCAGCATTCATGGCGGCGTGCCTTTCAAAAAGAACTCTGGGTAATTTCCCAGTTGAGAGAAATAGATTCTCCTCTTCGCTCGATGTGTGTAAATATGTACAATCTGGTCTTAAGCATCCTGTCCTGTTTTGATGGTCATGACAAAATTTAATAATTGCTTTCATTTCATCCAACGTACACTCATGTCGATATTTACAATTGCTGTGCTTATTACATATGCCCCATACATAGTCTCGACAAACTTTGTCATGATCAGAAGATGACAACTTTTTCAAACGCGGATCCGAAGGTGCAACAGATTGCACGGGGAAACTCTGATGACGGCCATTTGGTTCAATATGTGAGCTGATTTTCTGAAAACATTTCACCGTTCCGTTTAAGATGTTCGTTAATTAATCCGATATAAAGAGTTTATACAAGATAAGTCACTTACCGACGACATTTTTCAATCATTTAATGCCACAACCTCAGTCCACAACCAAATCGTGGAAACACACAATCAATTCGCAGAGAAAAAATCTTCAACACATCTCTATTTATGCAAAATATTGTTGTGTTTAATAACATTAAAAGAAAGTTATCAGTAAGGTTCAGCACAATTTTTTTAACATTTTAATAATATCTGAGCTGCAGTTTTAAGAGTTTATTGATTAAATGGCGAGTGGCGAGCAGTGGTGGCGAGCACTGCTGCTGAGCAGTCCACAGACTAGATAGAAGGTCAGTCCGTGTTATTTTTTTTTGTCCGCGTCCCCGAAAGCAGTGTTGCCAGCGAGGTCTTGTCAAAGTCAAAAGAAACCGCGCCCGCCCTCACCGCCTACTTATAGAGTCTGTTCAGTCTGTAGCGCGCTCTACACTTAGACCGCGAATCACGCGGCGCGATTTCGCGCGCGCCGCAAACTTGCCGCGAATTCAACAATGACTCTACACTCGCAATGGTTCGCGGTATTTTCACAGTTAAGTTCGCAACGTTGAATGAAATGGACGTCGAAGTAGCTGTTGCTGCGTCCCTAACAATATGCGCGTTAGCGTATTTTAATTATGAGATATAGAAAAATGTAATTTCTTCCGGTTTCACGTGATGGCGCTGATCGGCGATAAAGTTGATGACTCTATTCCCCCATAATAAGTTACTTTATGAACAATACTGACCGTCGCGGACTGCGAGTGTGGAGTCATGCACGTTCGCGTCGCGTTCGCGCTTCGCGCTCCCTTTGACGCGGAACAAAAAACCGACAAAAATTGGGGAACAAGGCGCGAAACCGCGAAGAATATGCGAAACTTTCGCAGCTATCGAGCGCGATCCGCGGGCTAAGTGTAGAGCGCGCTTAAGGAAGGATACGGTTAAATAATTTGAGGAAACGGCACAAACATACAATCGGTGTTTGTTTGTTGCACAAAAAAGATGCATTCTTGCCATTTGTAATATCAATTTTGATGTACCCTGTAGGCTTCTTCAATCTACCTCTACCTTGTCTCTACTAAGTAATTGTATTTAAAAAGATATAAAAAAAATTTAAGTCGATAAATTAGGTAATTAGAAGGTAAATTAGTAGATTTTGAGTTGATAAATTTTAAATTATAGTAGATTAGGTTAAATACAGGAATTTTTTTTTTTTTTTTTTTTTTTTTTTTCTGGCTTCGTACGGTTTGTACATTTGCCACAGACAAGTGTGAGGCCCTTCGTACACAACGCTACGCAAGTCTCCGATACTAATGTTGTATACTACTTTAGTATCCAGTCGCGAGTATCGAGTAGCGCACGGTCCGTACACACGGCGACGTGAATTGCCTATCTATATATTTATAAATGAATTGCTGTTTTTAGTCTCGCTAAAACTCGAGAACGGCTGAACCGATTTGAGTAATTTTAGTCTTGAAATATTCGTGGAAGTCCAGGGAAGGTTTAAACGATGAGAAAATATGGAAAAAAGATAGGGTTTAAATAAATATGGTTTATATTAAGAGGTATGTGATACGAAGTTTACTGGGTAAGCTAGTTCAGTATAGTTATATAAACAAGGATATTTCTCCACCTCAGAAACAAATTTATATTCAATAACTGCTCCGCCATCTTGAAAATCGCCGCGACTTAAGTAGCGACGACTTCGGCAGGCAGGTATCGTAGGAGTGGCGCGACGCGAGTCGCGCGACGAATGTCGGCGACGCGAGTCGCGTCGACTAGTGTACGAGCCTCAATGGATTTGTATGGCGGTAGTCGCAAGGCGACGCAAGTCGCCGAGTATCGGAGACTTGCGTCGCCTTGTGTACGAAGGGGCTAAAGGTTAGGAAACGTATTATGTATGAAAAGACGGAAACCGGGAATTTAGAGGAAAGGATCAGAAAAGGAGATTAAGTATATTATAAAATGTAGACATACAATAAGTACATATTATATAAAATGATATAATTAAATCTTAATAGAATTTCGTTCAATAAATAAAGATAGACATCTATATATGTTATGATTGTTCATGGATAATAAAATGGGAATGGAAGTAGGCAGAGGTACACGGAGGGATAAAAGAGAGGAAAATAGCAAGGAATGATCATATCTATTACACGCAAAAAAGATATGGTTCAGATTTCCCACATCTGCACCACACTCACATATATTATTATTTACAATGTTAAGTCTACTTAGATGTTCAGGAGTACAAACATGTCCAAGTCTCATACGGATAAGAATGACAGTTTCCAACTTATTAAATACAGTTTTAGAAAACCATGGTTTTAATGGAATGCAAGGTTGAATTGCTTTGTAATATTTCCCTTTAATCTGGCTACTACTTTCCCAGTCATCTTCCCAAGACTTACGGAGATAAGTCTTCGGTAGAGCTGCTAAGTCATGGCAGTAGTTTTTGTAAGGTACAATGTCTCCACAGTCTATTGCCCTGTTAGCAAGTTCATCAGCCTTCATATTTCCTGATATATTACAATGCCCCGGAATCCATGCAAAATGTACAGAATAACCATTTACAAAACATTCATATAATAATTTCCGGCATTCCATTACAACTGGAAAAATACCCGATTTAAATGGAAACTTTCCCAAAGCTTCTAGAGCACTCTTAGAGTCACTAAAAATAATAGTTTTCTTTAGTTTCATAACTAATATGTATTCTAAGGATTTGTAGATACCAAAGCATTCTCCAGTGAATACTGATGTCTCAGGTGGGAATTTAACAAGTTGGTGGATCTTATACTGATGATGGTACATGCTTACACCCACGGGACCATCATGAGTGTGCTTAGAAGCATCACAATATAAGTGGTGCCAATTGTGCCAATCTTTATCAAGGATGTAATTGAATTGAATATTTGCATTTTTGTCTGATTTATAAATATTTAAATCTAAGTGTACATCTGGCGATATGATCAGTGATTCAAAATTTGTTTCAAAAAGAGGAAGAAATGCCGATCTATGAGTTGGAGCTTGCAATGAAAGTAATTTTCTATAACTTATTATTAAACATGGCGGTTTTTTATGGGACCAATAAGAAGAATGTTGCATACATTCTAATAAAGCGTCTAATTTTGCAAAAAGGGGATGGTTGGACAATTGAAAAGCTCGGAAAAGAAATGTGTCACTTAGCATTTGCCTTCGAAGTCTGAGAGGGGGTTCTACGCATTCCACCTGTAATGCATTAGTAGGTGTTGATTTCATTGCGCCAGCTACAATTCGCAGAGCTTTAGATTGAACAATGTCTAATTTCCTTAAACCAACAATACTGCAAGGTTCTAAAAAGAAAGTTCCATAGTCAAGTATGCTTCTTACTAAAGCGTTATAAAGAAGTTTTAAAGTAGAAGGATGTGATCCCCACCAAACACCCGAAAGGCATCTTAGCATATTTAAAATCCGCTCACATTTAGCAGCAATGTAATAGAAGTGAGATAATCCTGTCATTTTGGAATCTAAGATAACACCTAAAAATTTTACCTCATTTTTAAGTGGAAAAACTAAATCGTCATAAAAGACAGAAAAAGGAGGAGGACAACGCATTCGACTAAAGAGAACAACTGAGCTTTTTGGAACCGACAAACTTAATCCATTATCATCTAGCCAAGATTTCAAAGTTTGTAAGGCAGAAGTTAAAGATGAGCTAAGGTTTTCTATACACTTTCCGGACACATACAAAAGCAAATCATCAGCATATTGCAGGACGTTGATTTGATTTTTAAGAGTGGTTTCTAAATCATGAGAGTAAATATTAAAAAGTATAGGACTCAGCACTGAGCCCTGGGGAAGTCCACCCCATATTATTCTAGATTTATGAGAAGTTCCATTTATTATATTTATAGTACGTCCACACAATAAATTTATAATAAAGTTAATAAGTAGAGAGGGAACATGAAGGCGATATAGTTTATCTTTAAGAATAGATAAAACTACATTATCATATGCCCCAGTAATGTCTACAAAGGCAGCCATAAGAGACTCACTATGTGAAAAGGCCAGTCGGATATCCGTAGTAAAAATGCCAATACTATCAGAAACGCTTCTACCTTTCCTGAAAGCAAACTGGTTAGGGCTTAGCAAATTATTACTCTCAACAAACCATTCTAATCTATTTTTAACCAGATGTTCTGCTACTTTAACAAGAACTGGAGATAGAGCTATTGGGCGATATGAAGAACTATCAGATGATGATTTGTTTGGTTTGAGAATTGGTATTACCTCTTGCGATTTCCATGAAGGGGGAATATTTCCAGTGAGAAATATTGAATTTATAAGAGCTAAATAATATGATAGAGCTGAATCACTTAAATGGGAGAGAAATGAATATGGTACTCCATCCATTCCTGGGGCTGAATCCTTAACCGTATGTAAGACTCCTTTAAGTTCATACAAACTGAAAGGAGCATTTAAAGTATTATGGCTAATGTGGGAGTCAAACTCTGAAGTATTAAAAGTGTTTAATTCAAGGGAAACATAAGGAGGAGCTAGTTTATCTAAAAATTTGTCTACTAAATTATCATCAAGAGTAAATGGTTTGGATTCTTTGAATGCGGATCTAAATTTCCTTATATTCATCCATACAACAGATGGTGGAACATCAGGAGATAAAGCATGACAAAATCTTTGCCACCCCTCCCATTTCTTTTTCTTAAATAATTTCTTGGTTTCAGTACAAACCATTGTTAAATAATTAAAATTTTCTGTAGTTGAATGACCATTATAAGCCCTTTCAGCCGCTTTTCTTTTTTTAATAGCATCTGAACATTCTTTATCCCACCAGGGGGGGGAAGGGATTTTAGGAAAATGATTATTTTTAGAAGGAAATATAGCATCTGCAGAGTCTAATAATAATTTTGCCAAAGCTTCAGCACATTCTGAGTGACCATTTTCATGCATTACAGGTAAAGCTGAAACTCCCTGTTCAACTCTTTCTCTATATAACTCCCAATTAACATTATCTAATTTATATTTAAGGCGAGGTAAGCGTTTAGCTGTTGGTTTAGTTTTAATATTAGAAAAGCTCATAGCTATAGGAAAATGGTCACTGGAAAAGGTAGACTCTAATACAGACCATGTTATTGCAGAGGCCAAGTTTGGTGAGCAAATAGTGAGATCTGGAGCACTAGCTCCCTCATGTGGTTGTGTCCTACGAGTGGGGCTATTATTATTTAAAATACATAAATTATTATTATCTAAGAAATCTAGAATTCTGTTTCCATAAACGCTAGATGTAGAACTACCCCAGGACCGATGTTGAGCATTAAAGTCTCCCATAATGACCAATGGTCTAGGAAGACTACTTAAAATATTTTCAATTTCATCATATATAGAAGTTGAAGGATGAGGTATATACAGTGAAACAAATGTAATGTTATTTACACAAACTGCAACTATAGAATAATCCTCATTATGTTGAGGCAGGGGAATAAATGAAAAAGGAAAAGAGTGTTTGATAAGTAATGCAACACCTGCATAACTATCATGTCTGTCTTCTCTAACACAAGAGAAGCCAGGAATTCTGAAGCAGGAATCTGGCCTGAGCCAGGTTTCCTGCAGTGCTATTATAAATGGGTCAAATTTTTTAATAATATGCAATAGATCTGATTTT
The DNA here is from genome assembly GCA_949319885.1 of Mecyna flavalis. Classification (NCBI taxonomy): domain Eukaryota; kingdom Metazoa; phylum Arthropoda; class Insecta; order Lepidoptera; family Crambidae; genus Mecyna; species Mecyna flavalis. Next base: position 7,704,662 of record OX439425.1, read on the forward strand.
TTGCTAGCTATACTACGGCAATTCCACTGGACTGCCATGGCCATTGCCGTAGGAAGCTGAGCCATATTGGGAGTTTTTATTATCTTGTTTCTCAAGAGTGATGGCAACGTTGGACGGTGTAGAAAGTAAATTACTTTGGTTAAGTGTATTTATAAGACAAACAATTAATTCTTTTATCGATAAGTTTGATTGAGAGTTATTGACATCATTAGCAATGAGAATACTTTTGCTAGGAGTTATAGGACAATTGTAACCGTCAGTTAATGCCTCATGGCTTTTACGATCATACCCCTTATTGGGTCTAGAGGGAACTTTAGGTTTTAAAAATACAGTTTTTTTGTATGATTGTCTGCCTGTTATTTGATTTTGTGAGTTGGGATTTGAATTTTGACTTACAGTATTTGAGCGAGAAATGGGACTGGGACTAGAAGAGACAACATCTGCATAAGGTCTTGACACAGGGGGGTGTAATTTTTGTGCTTCAGCATAGGTCATAACGCTCTTAGCCATAGTTTCCTTGATAGCTCTTTGTCTTGAAAATTCTGGACATATTCTGCTTGTAGCTACATGTGAACCAGAGCATAGAATACAAGTTACCTCTTCTTCATCAATAGAACAACTATCACCGGAATGACCTAAACCGCATTTAAAGCATCTTGGTACTGATCTACACTGACTTTTAATATGACCATAACGGCAACAATTAAAACATTGTATTGTGGGGTAAATATATAACTGAACAGGCAATGAATTATAGCACAAGAAAACCCTTGTTGGCAGAGATGTACCATCAAAGGTTAAGACAACTGTCTCTATAGGCACAAAATCAATTTTTCCATTAACAGAAGTTTTCTTCCTAAGTCGCCTAACTTTGATAATGCTGCCTACTCCTATTGGGACTGTTATATTTTTAATGACCTCTTCATCACTCCAATCTATGGGTACTCCTCGAATAACTCCCATGCGAGTCACATTAAAAACTGGGATGAAGGCTTTATAGTGGTTTAAAGTCAGTTTTTTATCAAGCAGGAAGGCGTTGGCATCTTCATATTTCGAAAAAGATAAAGAAATGCGGTTTCTCCCTATTCTCTTTAGGCTACCATTAACAATATTTTTAAATGAATTCTTTTTCAAAAAGTGACCAAATGCAATTGGATGTAGAGTGAGGTTGTCATTTGGAGATGTTTGCTCTCTCTGAACATGTATAGTAAATGGTGCTAAATCAGTAGATAAATAAAAGCATCGCCCAGCATTAGTATTAGGACTCGATTGTGTGTCAGAGTTTGTCAATGTAGAACTAGAATGTGGCACAGGTGTAGCAAAATCTGATTCAACTGTTCTTGTTGGTTTGGTTTCACGTTCACATTGGCAATCAAATTCACTAATAAAGGAGTCTATATTAGACTTGTTAGTTCTTTTTTTCTTTTTGTTGCAGTGTTTGCAGATTTTACGAGCCGACGTACGTTTACGTTTAGGATTGTTATTTTCCGATCCATCCGTGTCTCTAAAAGAGCCGTCCGTATCCATATCTGATTTACCGTGAGAAACGGTGATAGTAACAAAGTTAGACGCCGGGGGGACGGATCCCCCCGGGTCTTCAGGCTCGTTCATGAAATAAATTCAAAAAGACTTACCACTTACTTGATGATAAGAAATTATATAATAAATGAATAAAAATACACTATTTATAATGATATATACACACTCTAGCTACTTAACTGATCCAATACTTAATAAAATTTAAAAATCCAGAAAAAAGTCGTCCGAATTGCCCGACGTTTCCCGCGCTTTTTTTAAATACAGTAATTGTCATAAGAGAACCTATGTAATATTTATAATAAGAAATATAGATAACAATGTGAATATTATGTCAATTCATATTTGCATGCTTTTTATAAAACCTGAGCATAAGTACCTACATGAACATTCTGTACCATCAATATGAACACCCCCTAGAGATCTAAAATAAAAAGAGAGATGCCATCCCGTGTGCCGAGTTCGAAACAAATTTACGCACACAGAGTAAATAGAATAAAAACAATAGGTACTTCGCGTTGTGTGCGTGCCATGCACACAAAGGAATTAAGCCCGAATAATAATATACTGGTTCGCACACCAGGTTACAAGTTATGTATGTACAGCACCACTACAGACGCAAAAATATCCGTTCACGATAGGGATTGTTTGTCGATAAAACGGAAAACATTGGTATCTACTCTAAGATTGGTATCGATTCCGGCAGACATGATCTAAACTAAATTTAAGTAAGTCCGGTCATTTTCTTTTTTACATAAATACATTTATATACAGGGTGGACCAAAAGTCCGTTAACATTTGAATCGGTTGCCGCGTCGAGCGGTGGCGGGCGGGGTGGGGCGGGGGATTACGCATTGAAAGAGCGACGAATGGGAATTCAGTGCCATGGCGTCGTTCAACGGAAGTCAACGTGCTCTCTGCGTACGCGAGTATTATCGAAACAACGATTCTGCGACCTTAGCGCAACGGAAATTTTGCGCTCATTACAATATATGACATGAAAATCAAGCTCCATCAGTTCAGTTCATTAAAAATGGGTGCTCAAGTTTGAGGAGACAGGTTCAACAATAAATTTACCTCGATTCGGCCGACCTAGAACATCGAGGGACCCCGAAAACGTGAAGCGAGTAAAAGCGTCTGTTCGCGACCAGCCTGGGCTTTCAACTCGAAAGCAGTCTAGTGTCCTTATCGTGCCAAGAACATGCCATGTTACAACACTTTTTTGCTCTGGCGTTGCAGGATTTTGCTGGTTTTAATCAGCGGTCATGGTTTCAGCAAGATGGTGCCACTTGTCATACCTCTAATGACTCGTTAAGAGCAGCTCGAGAAATTTTTGGCCAAAAATTGATATCGAAGAGAGATGACATTAACTGGCCGCCTCGTAGCCCAGATCTATCCCCAGTGGATTTTTTTCTATGGGGTTACCTCAAAATAAAAGTTTAACACACTAACCCACAGACTTTTGAAGAATTAAAGGATCGTATTCGCGCAGAAATCCGTAACATTTCATCAAGCACGTGTCAAGCTGTCATCGAAAATTTCCACTCGCGATTGCAGCAATGTCAGAATAATGAAGGAATGCATATGGATGACGTTATTTTTAAAAAAATAAATTCCCATTTTGTCTAGTTTTAAAAACAATAAACAGTTTTTACCTATTGCAGTTAGTTTTCTTTTAATCAGCATTTAAAATGTGAAAAGACTTATGGTCCACCCTGTATTTCATTTATACATAAGTAAGTATTGAAGTAAGTATTTAATAGTTTGTAATAAATTCTTGGAAATCCCATGCAGATGTTGCGACCGGAGTCGGCCGCCAAAGACACAAAAGAGCTTTCTTATCTTTTGTTTACATCCACACAGATGGTCAGCAACCTTTACTTTTTGTTTATAGATATTAGCTTAGGTAGGTAAGCGTGTACGTTATTCTATTTTGTAATAATACCTACTTAACATACCTTTATATACAAATAACTACATACCAATGAATAAATAAATAAATAAAAGACATTTTTTGTCTTTAGTTTCTGTTATCTGTGTGAACACCATGGAAAGCCACGAGAGCACAGTCTAGTTAGTTATATTACGTTTATGGCATGGAAATAATATTGTCTATGTAACCGGAATGATATCTTAAAAAAATTGCATTTTTGAAAATGAACACTATCCCAACGCATTAAAGTTTATATTTGCTTGCGCCTGACGCTAGGCAAATCCGAGACGAGAAAGATATTAAGACGGGAGTAGCTTGTCTCGTTCTTTCACATTGCCAGCACGCAATGACAGTTCATTCATAGTTAGAGTGACCATGAATACTAGGTCTATGGCAAGAACGGTCTCGATTCTCGTTCTTTCATATTGTCAGTATAAGAAATGTTTTTGGGCAACAATTTTGCCTGACCAAAAACTTAATTTAACGCTTGTATTTTAATGTTATTTTTACAATGTATTAATGTACAATTGTATATTTACTTATTTTTCGTTCAATGTATTCTTAAATTTGAAAAAGCGTATTATGTTATAAATTGTCTTTTTTTTATTTCTTAAGGTAGTTACCCTGTCTACATCATTTTATAACATCGTCTTATACAACACAGCTCTCTATAAACTTATATCAACGGTTGAATATGAATATGAAGTTTTGCTGCCGACACAACCGACTGTTGAAATATTTTAACATGAATTAAAAATACTATTATTAGGCAGATCCGCAGATTGCATGTTTGAATTTGTCTCACTTAACCGAAACTTATTGTCACCCTATTGGAAAGGGACAAGCTGCTCTGTCTGAATGTTTCGCTCGGCTCGTTTTTTAGCCACGAGAGCACAGTCTAGTTAGTTATATTACGTTTATGGTGAACACCCTATTTATGGCAAATAATTATTTTGAATTTTGAAAGTCACCTGAGGGCTGAGACTGGCTGAGATTGAGACACACAAAAAAGTAACCTTTTTGTAGGAAGGGTAACCATTTTAATTTTTTTTTGTGGTCACCAAAAAAAAAACGTCGTCCGACAGGCAGGATACGAACGAGAGAACGAGAGGCATTGGTGTAAAAAAAGAGAAAATTATTTTGTTAGTTGAAAAATGTTTTCCGCACACAAATTCCAAAAAGTCACCTAAAAGTAACCTTTTGTGTCGTGTTACCTAAAAGTAACCTGAAGGGGTCAAAAATCACCTAAAAGGTTAAAAAAGTAACCTTCTGGCAACGCTGCCCGAAAGCCAGAAAGTTTCCTTTTTCTGACATATTCTTTTTTAATGGTTAGCTCGGTCTCTTCCACTGATTTCCAGCGTATTATCATAGAGCTCAGTGGTCTCTTCTGATCTCTTCTCGATCTCGTTGGAATTAATAGGAATTAATATTTGTGTACAACCTACAACCCAACCAGGTGATTCTGCCAATGTCAGGTATAGAGAGACTCGCACGGCGAGCGAAAATAGCAAAATTAAATTATGATCGGATAATAAAATTAAAATCAAATTTTACACGCTTTATTTATTACAAAGTTCAATTATAAGATCTTCCGTGTTAGAGCCTGCAGCACCAAAAGTTTTAGGGTAAAGCAAATACAAAACAAAACACATTTAGCCAGTTAGGACAAAAAATAGACTTGCCGGATGCTTGCCGGCCAGCTCCAAAAATAAAAAAGCCTTTATCTGCTATGTAAGGCTAAAGCTGTCTACACACCGCAGCCGCCGGCCCGCGCCGGCACGAACCCGGCGGGCCTGATTTTAACGAATTTGCCGCGGTTTGCGCCCCGCGCGATCTGTCCCGCGGCACGCCCGCTCTCCCCTCTCTGTACTTCAGTTGCCCGGCGACAACGGTCGCCGGGAAAATTTAACAGCTTTAAGAACTCATGGCGCGGGTTTTCTTTAACCGCGCTCGCAGCGGTTGTAGGCCCGCAGCCTCTGCAGAATGTTAATTAATAGAGTCCGACCGAAACTGGTTTTCCGGCCGAAACCGAAACCGAATGTTCGGCCGTGGCTTCAGTTTCGGCCGAAACCGAAACCGAAACCGAAACTCACGTGGTCAAGTATATAATTTCTTAAAATACTGGAATTTGGTGCATTTTACCCATTATTCTCTATTAATTAGGACATGAAATAGAAACACAATATATTAATTTTGTTGTAATCGTTTATTTATTGTGATATAAAAATATTATTATTTTTATAATTTTTTCAAGTTAAGTTTTCAAAGCAAAATGTTTATCAGTTATCAATAATCAAGTCCCTAATTGTTGCTCTTTAACGCACTGACTAAAATTTCATATTTCGGACATTTGCTAATGCGAATATCCATTTTTGAAGTGAAAACTTCTTTAGCGGCGTTGTGCACTTTTTTTGTATGGGGAAAAAATGTTAAACTCGCGTCAGGATTTATGTGTCACGTGACCTGATCGAAAATCCATATAAAATTTGAAGTCCGGACACGTGTTTTCTACAAACTTATCTGTTCCGGTGACCAAAATTGGAACTACGTGAAATGCAATGCAAAAACGATATTTAATGACAGTTTTAAATAGACAGTAGCGACGCCGCCACCAGAACAGATAGTTTGTCGGTCTATAGACAATAATGGTTTTTTGTTCAATTTGACAGCTCATTTATGCAAAGAAAAGTGCTTCTTATGTACATCAGGAGTAGAGTAAATAATTGTATTAATAAGAACTGATGTTGTTTTCTTGAGTTTTATTCCTTTAGCGTAAGGTATATTTTTCTTTGCATAAATGAACTGTCAAGTGTTACCTCTTCTACTATTATAGCCGCAGTGCGGTCGCTTCCTATATGCTTCCTATGCTACAAAGTGACCACAAAGACCTTAATTTGATATCCTGCAAAATTCAAAATTTAATTGCCGTAATAAAACATTTAAAAAGTTTGGAATATCTTTATTCGCCGGAATTATATAACAGTATTTTGTGGAAATTAACACCACTTCTCCGCAGTCTTTGGATCCGCTATGCTGCGGAGCATGCATCAGGTCGTATGAAGTTGGAAATGCTGTCCGATTTCCTGCGACAAGAGGCTCGTTCTCACACACAGTTTGGCTTGTTACCCCAAATTCCCAGTGAACATCCTCGAAAGCGAAATGTTGATTACTGTAACACCACTCGTGTTATTAACGATTCGGGAGTCTGCGGATTCTGTAAAGGGAATCATTTCTTGGCCGATTGCTCCAAATTCAAAAGTTTATCCGCAGATTCCAGTATGCAATTAGTTGTAAATTCCAAACTTTGTTTTCGTTGTTTAGAAAATAAATAGTTGTCAATCAAAAAAGTATGACATTGACGGTTGTCAATCATTTTATCATCGTTTATTACATGGCGTTTCAGTGTCACAGCAAGGAGTTTCTGATAAGTCTGAAAAAGTTTCTGATTACATTAATTCTGAGAGATAAACTTTTTAATGTAATATAAATTGTCATGTTTGTGTATGATAGCGCAATAAATAAATATTGTATTTTACCACATAAATGATAGTACTCTTATACCTCTACCAATCAATTAAATCCCTAACCATTCCAAAATACATATCAAAAATGCACAACGTTAATATTCAGGTTTTCACTTCTGCCGGCACTCCCGGAGTGCAACCCGTCGTTTTTTTTTATTTGGCACCATTTTCGTTTCATTGACATTGCGTCCCTGTGCGTCTTTTACCGCCTATGTCATGGGGGGTGTTCCGAGGAATTATTTGATTTGATTCCTGCTGCTAAATTTCACCACCGTACTACCCGCCACAAAATGCAGTTTCATCCATTATGAGCCATTTGGTGTAATGGTCGAGAAGTCGGCTATTACACCAGAGGTTGCGGGTTCGATCCCCGCACGGTACAAACATTTGTGTGCATGAACATGTCTGTTTGTATCGGTCTGGGTGTTTCTATGTATAATATGTATGTATTTACAAAAAAAAAAGTATATAAGTAATGTTTATCCGTTGTCTAGCACTCATACCACAAGCTAATGCTTAGTTTGGGGCTAGATGGCGCTGTGTGAATAATGTCCAGAGATATTTATCCAAACCACCTGGGCGAGTTGCGATCAATTACCGTACGTTTTCGCAGAAATTTTCTGCCGCGTACGACTGTTCTATGGAACCAGCTTCCCGCAGCAGTGTTTTCAAACCAATGCGAAATGAAGAAGCGAGCATATTTCACCCTTAAAGGCGGGCAACGCGCCTGCGACCCCACGAAGGTCTCGGGTGCTTATGGGCGGCGGTGATCACTTACCATCAGGTGACCCACTTGCTCGTTTGCCACCCCTATAATATAAAAAAAACCTTTTTATTTGAAACTGACACCAAACTAAAAATATACTTCCCAAATTTCAAGACTGTAACTTTTAAAATGACGAAGTTTTATACAAACTTCCAACCCTCTTTTTAACCCCTTGGGGGTGAATTGCCAAAAACCCGTTCTTAGTGGGAACTTACGCATTATAAAGAATCCTTGTACAAAATTTCAAGTTCCTTTGTCTTGTAGTTTAGGCTGGGCGTTGACTGTCAGTCAGACAGTCAGTCCATTCCCTCTTTTGTATATATAGAAGATATTTTATATTTATTTATTTATTTATGTTTTTATAATTTTTTCAAATTAAGTTCTCATAGCAAAGTGTTTATCAGTTATCAATATCCGAATCACTAATGGTTATTATATAATGCACTGACTATGTTGTATTGCTAAAGAGATATCCAAACGGCGTACAACAATTCCCAAACAGGTTCGCTAGCGTCCGCCAAAGCGTTGCCGCGAGAAACGAAGTAAGGCGAGCGTGCACGACAACTTCCGAAATCAGTTTCGGTTTTGGCCGAAACCGAAACTGCCGCCGAAACTTGATTTTTGGCCGAAACTCGGCCGAAACCGAAACCGAACCTTCGGTCGGACTCTATTAATTAATATGAAAACAGTAAGAGCACTTTTCACGACGCAAGTTTCACCCGCAGCGCGCGCGCTTGTTTTCGATTCCCGCCCGCAGCCGCGGCAGGTAGAGCGCTCTGCGCGCTCTGCGATCGCTTGGCGGGCGAGTCCGGGCGACTGCCATTTGCACTATTGATTGACTTATGGCAGCGTGATGTCGTGATCCAAAAGACAACTTTTCGTGGACAGTTTGTAACCACGCGTCTTGCGATCATCGCCCGCCAAGTTTGCAGGCGATAATCTCCCGGCTGCGCGGGACCGTGCAAATCACCGGTCTCGTGAGTTTTAAAATAAAACTGCAGCAAGCTGCGGGCCCGCAACCGCTACGGGCACGGGTAAAAACCGCGCTGTGAGTTCTTAGCCTTACAGGCGCATGTTTGTTATCATGTTTACACAAGCCACATAGTAGGTATGTACTAATGTTCATCACTAACGATACCTAACAAAAAGCCTAACTAAAGCCGGACCGGCCGGACACATAAATATTTAGCCGGACACTACCTAAAAAAGCCAAACAAAACAATCATGTCCGGCTTCAGCCGGATATGGCAACCCTAATGCACAAAAGCAAATAAGATAGGTTCTGCTGAGAAATAGGTTACAACTGGTTACAACTCACATAGTGAGATAGGGAATATTATCACGGAACAGAAAAACTTGTTTTTCTGTTCCGTGATAATTTTCCCTAAACAAGTTTTTCTGTTCGGTAAATATTAGATATAGGTGGAATATTCGGAACGACAGAAAAGAGAAATTTAAGTCACTTTACACTTTTACCAAACCTTCTTTCATTTTAGACATATTAAAAATACCTAAACTATTTACAAATAAAAAAATATTGAGCGCTTATTGAGCGTTTATAGCCACATAAAGCTCAGAGCGCTCAAGAAAATCAGTGGTGCAGGGTGCTCGGTTATAAAGGAAATAGGTATGGACGTCTGTCTGTACCTATCGCGAGTCGGAGACCGCAGGAGTTTTCATCACTAGCTGAACCGCACGAAGAGAGGCGGTTTTAAATAATCTTCTTAGTCATTTATGGATGGACTTAAACACATGTTTTAGGGGGTTTCATAGTTTTGACCTTTATTGTAATTATTCATAAATAATATTACAGTATCAACATATTATCATAAAGCTTCTCCATTGCCATGCTTGGGCTAACATTAGACTTGTAAATGGGGAAAGAAATAATTATGGAAACGGTTTGCCACAAGCTGTAAACAAGCATATGATTTTACTACAAATAAATCCTGTGTCGAGATTTTTATCGATATTTGCCTGCCTACATAACCATGTCAAAATCTTGCCCCTCTGCAAGAAACGAAATAATTTACTTTCTACTTTCTACATTTTTTGGAATGGACCGGATTGGAAGGACAGAAAGAGAAGGTCTTAAAATAAAAAATAAATTAATTTAATAACAAAACATTTATTATTAAAAATACTCATATTTACAAAATTTCTGATCAAGGTAAGCGGACAATTAAAAGGAATGAACGAGTAATAAATTAGACAAAAAAAAAACAGCACAACACCTTAAACTGGTATTATGACATGAACAACTAAACTTTTTTAATGACCTAAGAAATAAATACATTTTCATATTAATGAAATAGGTAGGTAGATCAGTACGTACGTTAAACCCAAATTTTAGTTCCAGTCCAGTGGAATATCGCGAAATCGTGTTGACCTTTAATGAAAATTATCCAGAGAAAATGATTCAGTCAATTTTATGCCTTCCTTTGTGCGTCAAGCATTTCGTATCAATTAGGTACATATTTACTTAGAAATCGAGGAGGAGGAGAAAGGACAACGCAAGAAGTTGTATGGGCTCTGTCCCCACCCACCAACAGACTTGGCACTAGTTTCAATATTATTATGACATTCCATATAAAGACAAATAACCATTTTTAATCCAAAAAATGACGGGGTATTAAAAAACAATAGAACCGTGCTTATGCCGTACGCCTAAGATTCAGAATTGCGCTGTTAGTGTCTAGCTTCAAGTAGACTCAACTGTAAAATATTTTTTAAGATTATATTTTGATTGAACACTTTTATTTAGGCCAGGGGGGTTACTCTTGATCGCCTGCACATTATTTTCACAATTAACTGTGTCAAAAAAATACTTGAAAAATACAACATTCAAATTCGATTTGCGTGAAAACCCCATTCCTACGGCGGATGTCGTCATACAAAAAAAAGATCAGTATGGCAAGAGGTATAAATAGAGATACATTTGAAATCTGTTGGTGGGTGGGGACGCTCCTTTGCATGGTCTTTAAAGGTCAAAATAATACCAATGTGATTTGTAAATATAAAGATATTTTAGTAACTTACATACATTAGAGCTAACATTGCAAGAGGCCCTAGACAAGCGGCACTTAGGGCTCTTTCAAATTAGACGTTTTATGTCGGACGGCGAACGCTCGACATCAAGACGTTAACCGTACTGTTGCTGCCGCACCCTTAGGCTAGCGCTACACTTGACGGAAACTCCGTTGCGGATCTTCCGCGACGGAAATAATTTCATATAAAACCGTCCACGACGGAGCGACCGATCTTTCGCGTAGTGTGCCCGCTGTTTGTAATTTATATGCAATAACGTGTGTTAGCGTTCCGTCAAGTGTGGCGCTGGGCTTAGTCTAGCGCTACACTTGACGAAACTCCGTTGCGGATCTTCCGCGACGGAACGCCAACACAATATGTTATTGCTGATAAATTACAAACAGCGGGCACACTACGCGGAAGATCGGTCGCTCCGTCGTAGACGGTTTTATATGAAATTATTTCCGTCGCGGACGATCCGCGGCGGAATTTCCGTCAAGTGTGGCAAAGGTCTTAGAGTAGAACCTAAGGCCGCACCGCTTGTTTTGTATGAAATCTAACGACGCGTACGCGGTGCGGCAAACGCGCGGCTACCGTACCTCAGTCGTCCGACACAAAACGTCTATTAATTTGAAAGAGCCCCTATGACGTTCGCTATCGCTCAATTTGCGATAGGAAATGGCAAAACCCGACCGACAAACTTATCTGTTCCGGTGGCCAAAATTGGAACTACGTAAAATGACAATTTTAAGAACAGCTGCTACAGCATAGTGTTGCCAGTTGATGCTGTTACAAATAAGCCATAAAATTTATTCGGTTAATCCAAAATGAATTGGTAATATTGAGAAATGGAATTAAACAATAAAAAAGTGTTTTAATTATTATTATACGTTTTGTCAACAACAACAATTATTAAAATACCAAATTGACATTATGATCACTTTTTGCTCACTAGGTCAATAAAATTATTTTTATTCCCAATAGTGCAAAAATGATATTTAATGGCAATACTAAAACAAAAAATAGCGACACCGCCACCGGAACAGATATGTATAGACCGACAAACTTATCTGTTCCGGTGGCCAAAATTGGAACTACGTGAAATGTCAATTTTTGTTGCCAGTTGTTGGTGTTACAAAAAGCCATTAATTTTATTTGGTAAAAAATCCAAAGTAAAATTTTCATATTGAGAAATAGAATTAAAAAATAAAAAGGTGTTTTAATGATTATTCTACGTTTTTATCAACAACAACAATTATTAAAATATCAAATTAACATTTTGATCACTTTTTGCACACTAGGACAGTAAATTTCTTTTTCCCAAAAGTGCAAAAACGATATTTGATGGCAATACTAAAACGACAATAGCGTGGCGACGGCGCCACCGGAACAGATAAGTTTGTCGGATACTTTCAATATCGATTGACCACGTGACTTTTCTAAGGCACCTGTCAAATCCATACAATTTGAAGTTAGCGAATTTCGCTATCGCTGTCAAAATGTTACTTTGTCTAGGCACCCTGGTGTCCACGCATTGTGAAAGAGTATTTTGCCATTTTTTTATATTTAATCCACCATTGTTTAGAGGTTACTTCATAAATATTAAATACAGTCAAATAAGTCTATAGTAGCTTCTTTTAATTCAAAATATACCAACCTATATTATGATCTTAATGACCAAGAAAATAAAAAACCTGCTCTGGAGGCGCCACATTGACATCACACTTTAAAAAGACAGCAATAATGGCCATTCACTATCTTATTGTTTTTTAATTTGATTGTTGTCACTGAAATAAAGTAATAAATAAAATCACTTAGATTATTTAATTTATAAACTTTGATCCGATTCAGATGCTATTAGGATATACCTTTTGGAGTTACGTTACGGTGTGTACAGATTAAGTAACATTGTTATATAACATTGTTTTATAACATAACATGTTCTATAACAATGTTATATATAAAAAAATTCAGTACTAAATTGTTATAAAACACATGTTATATAACAATGTTACTTAATATGTACGCACCGTTACGCTACAGTGATGGATGACTTACACAACGTTAGGGACAGGCGCAGTTGACGTCAGTTTTCGGTCAATTCCAAAAGGTATTATCCTAAGTAATAGCATTTGAATCGGAATACAATGTTGTCGATTGTGGTTTCCACTAAAGCAAATATGCCTGTGTTTGGAAACCCCGCTCTTCCATAATTAGTTAGATTAGATAGGCAAGTCACAAGTGACAGTTACAAAAATATTTATTTAACAGTTTAACCCAGGTAAGGCAACTAAAATTTTGCCACTTGAAGAAATTATGTAGTTCTAATTAATATTTAGCAAGGTTATTTAATATAATGGTCGGGCTATAGGTACGTTTTATTTCAAATATATAATAAATCATTATTTAATGTTCTCTGTAATCTTTTTTTATTTTCGGAATGCGTTATCTTTTAGTTTGCGTTATCTTTTAGTTTGCGTTATGTAGATACTTAATTATTTAAAAACACAATTAATATACAAATACAAATATCATAGACGTATTGCATCCATGACAAACATAATAGGATTCCTTAAGGCAGTTGTCTCACTGTACTGACTATTCATAAAGCCGCGTAGCCGGCGAGAAGTCGCACTATAAGTCGTTGCGGGACAAGAACTATCAAATACATATAATACTTCGCTATACTTGCTTAGCGATCAGAACTCACGGCACACGATGGGGCCCGTAGTATGGAGCGGTTGGCCAATATTTTTTTTTTTGAAATTGGAGGTAGATGATTTTGTCATTCGATTTAATAAATTGAAGGTATATGTCATTACTTTTGGGTAGGCAAAGTGTCAATGGTCTAACAATTCTCTACAGTGTGGGTTTATAAAAATGCCGAATTATACACCATAAGAATGGAAGTTCATGCAGAGATTTTAGGATTTACAGAAGCTCCTTTATACTATCATGGGGGGAGGGGGGATACTTTGTAACCTGTTGATTATCTCCGCCAATATCAGCCCTGTAAATACGGTCGAATACGTGTTTTACGATAAAATGTGTTCATTTTATTAATTTGACGTTTAATAAGCTGAATCTTCGATATGAACATCGTACGCACTCAGGTACCTAATTCAACGACTCTTTATTTGACCAATAAAAAAAATACCACCAGCTTGGATTGTTATAATTAAATAACAATGGGAGCTTCGTAGGTATCGAAGGAGGTCACTTAAACATCCTCAAAAAATAACTAACAAACTCGGTGTTTTTAAATTTCTACCCCTCCTTTCAAGCCGGAAGACTAACGCACTGCCATCTGCCATTTAAAATCTATACAAGAATAACTGTATGCGTGTCGTATAAAAAAACAAAATGACTTAAATATTTTTAGAGAAGACAATTTTTTTTGCCCTCACTACTATCTGGTTCAAATGCTATTAGGATACGACCTTTTGGAGGTGCGTTACTTGACAGTGATAACTTACACACATACACACTGATATATAATGCGTTGCTATTGGTTGCTAACGTTACGGACAAGGACAAGCGCAGTTGACGCGCTTCGCTCAATTCCAAAAGGTATAATCCTAATAGCATTTGAATCGGATATTATTTAAAATTTTCCTTGCGAAAAAAACAAGTATATTTCCACAAGCAGCAATTGACATAATATTTCGCCGCCATAAAAATAAATTAACACAGCACCTGACACAAATGGTGTTTAGTCATTATAGTACTACTTAATATAATAACACCAAGTTAATAGTCACTTAGCTTTAGGTTTGATTGTGTATTGTAATAAGATCTTAGAAGTGCTGAAATTTCATATTTACACAAAGGGTGAAATTGTATGTAGAACGCGCTGTGCTCCTTGAGTTAGCGACATAAATACACACATCAACACCGTCTAGGGATATTTTGTATAAAGTTCTTTTAATCAAAAAATATTGGTCAGTTTTAAAATCTTGTGAAGGAAGCTTATTTAATATTTTATCTACATCCATACCCTAATATGTCTATTTTATAGTCAGGATCGATGAGCAAACGCCCTACATTTAGATATGAGTATCTGTGGCTGCATCTTAATGTTTACATTTTAGTATCGGTAACCGATACCTTAATTAAGTTCAAATTTCGAACGTCTTCTTAAAATGTATTTTATTCAAATTGACCTACAAATTATGACATGATTTTGTACTAAGTACTAGGTAACTTTGCTCATCGATCCTGACTATAAAATAGACATATTATCGTATGAATGAAGATAAAGTAATGTATGTGACTGTACATAATTAGGCATTAAAATACTCATGTGATCCTTTTATGAAACTCACTTCGTTCGTTTCATAAAACCACATTCGTGTTTTAATGACCCTCATTATGCAACAGCCACATAAATAACTATTGTAAGCCTTTTTGAACGATTCTAAATTTAAATTTGAAAAAATAAATTAAAAACAAACGATTTACGTTTACGCGAAATAATGGTAGCGAACGAAGTTCGTACATTTAATTTAGCGACAGTAGTTTTTGGATTTTTTTTTGTGCCAAAAGAGAATGCAAAACTTGCTAAGAACAATGGGCCCAAAAAGTTTAAGTTAATGTGCAGAGATGAGATGTGTTCTACGTGAAAGATCACACAAACACCATCAACTTTTATTATGATGACACCATAATCGGTCCCAGGGGGAAAAGTTATCGTCCATAACAATTTATTATTTTTATATGAACATGAATAATTAACATAATAAACTTTTTTTTCACTAGGACCAATTTTGTCGACGCCATAATAAAAGTTGAAGGTATTTATTAGATATACTTCGTAGGCTATGTCCCAAATCTGCACAACAATTTTTTTTGGGCCCAGTCTTTTGCATTGTCCTTTTAGTTTTTTAGCAAGTTATCGGTTAATTTCGAATTAATGTTATTGTTCGCATCATGGAGCAGCGCCATTTATCGAAAGAGGAAATTTTAAGGGCAATAGTGCTCTAAGCTGGGGCTGCCCAACACAATATTGTTGAGGAAATTGACACAAGACAAAAGGTGATATCATGGTTATGGTCACGTCATCGTGTTACTGGTGAAGTGGCTGAGAGACACCCAGGCGTGAAGCACATAACCACTCAACGAAAAGACCGATTTTTGCAAGTTGCCACCAGAAGAAAACCAAATATTAGGGCCATGCAATTGGTTCAGAGGCTCCAGTCAGAGCACCAGTTACTTGTGAGTGACCAAACTGTGAGGAAGAGGTTGCATGAAGCTAACCTTTATGCTTGCAGACCGTTTCGTACTACAGCACTACGCATAAGAAATCATGGACGACGACTACAGTGGGCTCGTGAACATTTGCTCTGGGAAGGGTCTGTGGTGCAGCTGCTGTTTACCAATGATACCCGGTTCAGCTTCTATCCCGATACACATAGAGTACGTGTTTGGCAAATTCCTGGTAGTGAGAGGCGCCCCCAACACCCTCAGGAAGTCCATCCACACTACAGTGGGACAATTATTATGGTTTGGACAGGAATTCATGTTGATGGAAGAACCGGCCACGTTTGGATCAGAAACACCATGACGGGTGAAAAATGCCGTTACGAGGTGCTAGTACCAATAATCTATCCCCATCGACTACAAATGGGCCAAGAATTCACGCTCATAGACGATAACGCCTGTCCGCACACAGCAAGAGTGGTGACGAGCTGGGTGCAAGAGCACGACGATTTGGCCTTAGGCTGGCCCGCTCAATGGCCTGATCTAAACCCCATAGAACACGCGTGGGACATGCTCCAAACTTCAAAGAAGGGCTTTGAGGAATTTTCCTGCAAACGTTGCGACGGAAGAGCAACTTTTTATGCATTTTCTTAGCCAGACCGGACAATATTCCGCAGTAAGACTTGGATAACTTAATCCAAAGCATGAAAAACCGTTGCAAGACCGTTATTAATATCATGGGTGGTTTTATTGACTACTGATTTTTCACATTAATGTTAAAAACTGAATATTTTTTTCTTATTTTTACTTTTCCTTGAGAAACACATTCATTGTTAGTTTACCATTATTCTAATTTTTTCTTTATGTGAAGATTTTCTTTTGTGCCAATGAAAATAGTTTTCTTTTATTCTAAAGTGTTGTCTAATAAGTGGGCTTTATAAACATTACTAGCGGTCGCCCTCGCGGTTTCACCCGCGCGTAATTTCCTTTTTCAACTATCCCCCCTTCCCCCCTCTTTTCCGGGATAAAAAGTATCCTATGTTCTAATCCCGGTTATAAACTATACATGTGCTAAATTTCATCTAAATTTGTTCATCCGTTTTCGAGTTATAAGTGTTGTAACAAACACGACTTTCTTTTATTTATATAATATAAGATTATTATTATTATGAGCCTATAATGTCCCACTGCAGGGCAAAAGCCTCTCCCTACCCTTCTCCCACTGTTTGCGGTCTTATGCAACGACACGCCAGTTTTCATCAAAATCGAGATCATCCCGCCATCGCCGTTTTGGTCTGCCGCGTGGCCCGACCACGCGGCAGACCAAAACTGAAGACATCCTGTTTGAAGGTATCCACTCTGTGGAGATTTTGGCCCAAAGTTGTTCGGGCATGCGGCAGACATGACATTATTTATAAACATATATTTAAAAAAAATGAAGTTTATTGAGTTTATACAAAATATCCCTAGACAGTGTTGATGTGTGTATTTCATAAATACTTATCATAATGAAATCGAATTAGTGTATCTTACGCACGATAATTTTAAGCTTTCTACTAAGTTGCAATAATTTATAAATATTTCTTTGTAAAGTAGCAACAGACTACGTTAAATAAATAAATTTTATTTCCAGCAAGGTCAAATATAAACAATTTTATATACAATATTGATCAAGAACATTAGTAAGACACTGTGGAAGTCTATCGTTTCTTAAAAATTGTTTTCGTATTCTGTTGTTTTATAAATTAATTTCCACTAAAAGAACGCGATACGCGATTACGAATACAACTAATTCATTCGCTCTTTGAGCTGGTGAGCTGGGAAACCAACGGGAACCTTACTATTCGTAGCTGATTCGCGTAGTCACAAACTATAGCATCTTTGAGCGGCAGAATCTGTCTCACGAATATGCAGCCGTCACTTTGACCTGAAACAGAATGTAGATTCATGTCATCCAGGCAGCTTTAATTTTTTTTTAAAGAGACAAAAAATAGAAAAGCTTTTATTGTTTTAACAGTTGATGCACTATTAAAAATATTTTACAAAACAAGTCTCTGAAATGATGTTGGGTCTACATTGAAGGAATGTAGACTACTCCAGAAACTTGAAATCAAAGGCTCGAAGATCTGGCAGCGCATTAAGCGACGCTTCCTAGTGAAGTGTCCCACAATGGAATAGGCCGCCCGCAGTGGCCGCTTACCATCAGGTGGGCTGTGTGTCTGTCGGCTAACTGATGTAGTATAAAAAAAGTAAATAAAATGGGTAAAGTGCGATAAACTTATCTGTTCCGGTGGCGATGTCGCTAATTGTCGTTTTAAATTTCTTTGGCGGTTAAAATAATTTAATTGCCCAATTGTGCAAAAAGTGATCACAATGTTAAATTGATATTCTAATAATTGTTGTTGTTGACAAAAATGTAGAATAATATTAAAACACATTTTTTATTGTTGTATTCTATTTCTCAATATTACCAATCCACTTTGGGTTAACAAAATAAAATTAATGGCATATTGAACATCAACAACAGCTGACAACAACATTATCCTGTAGCAGTTTTTAAAATTGACAATGTCACGTAGTTCTTATTTTGGCCACCGGAACAGATAAGATTGTCGCCCAGTAAATAGGTGTATTTACCAAAGAGGACCCGTCGTATGACGTCGCCACTGCTGAGGTCGTAGGCGGTGAGCCCGCTGCGGTCACCCATCACGAGCATGGTGTGCGTCAAGGGTAGCATGCGGCTCATGTAGTTAAGCCCCTGGAACAACATCAACGTGTGAGTGATAGCTTCGCCGTTGCACTCCGTTTGCTCTCTGAGAGTGTCAGAGGAGAGGCCATTTTGTATTTTTTTTTAAATATCCTTGACTTGAAATTCTTTAAAAAATACATACCTAATAAAAACATAATGATTTACACTCGCGTACGAGTCGCGAGACGAGGCACGAGCCGAGGCACAAGGTGAGAGTGTAAACAGACGCTCGCGGCTCGCCTCGCGCCTCGCAGCGCTTGCGTCCGGAGCGGTTTTTGGGCACGAGTCAAAGGACCTCAAACAAACGCGAGCGTTACCACGAGAATGTGAACACTTGCCATCGATCACGCGAGGCGAGAAGTCGTCTATTACACCTAGAGGCCTCGGGTTCGATCCCCGCATGGTACCTATAAACATTTGTGTGCATGAAAATATTTGTATTGGTCTAAGTGATTATAATGTTAAATCTTTTAACTGGCATTATTTTAAGAATTGATCTACACTAAACATATAAGACAGTTAAAAAACAAAAATATGTAAATAACTATGTATTTACAAAAAAATTGATATAAGCAAAGTTTACCCATAGTACAAAATCATGCAGTTTAGGGATGGAGCTGTGAGAATAGTATCCAGGGATATTTATCCTGGCTGGCCCGATGGCGCATTAGGTAGTGAACCAGCCCTATGCGCCAGGGGTCGTGTTTCCGAATGCCCCCCAGGACAAACACATAATATGCGATAAACATTTGTGTTTGTTCTGTGTCTGAATATTCATTTGTATCTAAGTACATACATATTTATGGTGCTTTCGTTGTTTCTGACACCCATTACATAGCACCAGTGTTTACTCTACTTTGGGGTCAGATCAATGTAACTATGGGTTGTTGTCCAATATTTATTTATTTATTGATTGAAATACGTACGATGTGTATAGAGTTGAGCATGTGTCCTTGGAAGCGGTCCCAGATGCAGAGCCGCTCGTCGGCGCCGGCGGACACCACGTACGAGGCGGTGTACGCGAGTGACGTCACCGCGCCGTTGTGCGCTTGCATGCTATACAGGCACGCACCTGTGTTCAAACAAATATGGTTACCGGGAAGTCGATTAAAACCAAACCCTTGCTTAGTGAGGTAGGTCTCATATATTCCAATAATAACTGCTTGGATACGATATTCGGCGACATCGCAATGGTGTCCTATTGAGGGCAGGGCAGGGCTCTTAAGGTGCGTCATCTAGCCACTGCACTACGGAGGCAGTCAGTAAAAACGACGATCCATCTGGTGTAATGTTTCGCAATCGGCTTTATACCAAGAGGTCGCGGGTTAAATCCCCGCACGGTGAGTATAAGAATAACCAACATTTGTGTGCACGGAAATGTCTGTTTGTAGCCGTCCGTGTGTTTCTATGTTGTTCTATGTATTTACAAAAAAAAAAGTATTTAAGTCATATTTATCCGTTGTCTAGCTTCCATAAAAGCACAAGCTATGCTTAGTTTGGGGCTACACCGATGAGTGAATAGTGCGCAGAAAAAAAAATAGTACTATGCGGTTCAAATGCTATTAGGATACGACCTTTTGGAGTTGCGTTACGCGACAGCGATAACTTACACTCACACACAGATAAATAATGCGTTGCTATTGGTTGCTATCGTTACGGACAAGCGCAGTTGAAGTAATTTTTCGCTCAATTTCAAAAGGTATTATTATAATAGCATTTGAATCAGATAATAGTGGTAAAACGACCAGTGTGCAAGTCCCAGACGCAAAGCAGGCCGTCTTGCGAGCCACTGCCGGCGATGGTGGGCGTGGCGTGGTCGATGAAGCAGCTCGTGATGGGCCCGCAGTGCCCGTGAAGCGTGAACAGCGCGCTCAGGTCCGAGCTTGAGAACACCTGACAAACACAAATAAAAAGTCTATCAAATCAAAAACAGCCTTTTTTCGTCCACTGCTAAACTGCCCACTGTAGGATTGTTTTATGTTTCGCCACAAATCTAAAATTGTTTAATCATTTATTTATTTATACCGCGTGACTTTAAAGTCGTTGTTTTCCCGCAGTAAAATGAAGAATCATAAATAAAGAATATGAAGATGAAGATAGAAATCTTAGGACTACAATAGAGAATGAAGTTTTTTTTAATAAATCAAAAGTTTTACGGTTGTGATAGACGAAACTCGAACCAATAGTACTAGCTGCGTCGCGGACGGTCACCGGCCGGTATCATTGCCCTTTGCGCTTATCAAAAATATGGTAATTCACTATTTACTAACATTTGAATTCCCTTTTTCCTTCACACTAAAAAAAAAAATTAAAAACAAATAAAAAAGAATTAAAAACCTACTTGTATAAATCGATAGTGCTACTAAAGGTAAAGGGTTCTGCTGTGGGAAAACGACTAAAAAATACGCGGTATATGAGAAAGTTATTGACCACAAAATTTGGGTACAGAAGGCGGACTTAACGCTAAAAGTATTCTCTACCAGTCAACCTTTGGAAAAATATTTGGGAATAATGAAAGGATCAGCACGCTGGGCAGACGTGTTTCGCATCAGCAACGACCTGTTTTTGCCAAACGAGAAAAGTATTCAATACTAATGAAGGTTGCTGTTAAATTTTTTTTTGCGAAATAATATCATCAGCTTTCCGAAAAAAAACCTACAAAATATTATCGAAAACTGTTGAAGCAACGTGTAACTCTTTGTTGTAGTAGTTTACCTTTAACACATGGTCCTGTCCCCCGGTGAGAATGCGACCTCCCTCTGAGTGCATCTCGGTGATGGGCTGCTGGTGTGGCCGGCATAGAGCGAGTCGCACGCACACTACTTCTGTTCAACCACACAAAAGCATTTATTCAGCTATTTCTTTTGATCATCCGATATTTTTCTTACCCTACTAGTGCCTCGACGTAAATGGCCTGATGAGAAGAGACCCGAAAACTCTACGAGTTACTTATGACTTTTTTTAATACTGTGTCAATATTCCAATTCAAATATTTATTTACTTTGACTCTTTCAAAATTAACAAAAGCGACAGCATCGTTCATAATTATCTAACAGATTAATTATCTCAACCAACCTAATATAATATGGTGAAACTGGCTCCGGATAAGTTCCTTGTATTTTGGCGATACAATACGAGGAAATTATTTGACAGCGGAGAAACTGATCCTACAAGGTACTATTTTTGTAGTTATTTCTTTCCATTTGGATTAACATATTGGTACAATCAAAGTCGAAAAAGGCTTTCAGATTGATTCTTATATTCGATACTTTTTTTTGACTCTACCCTTTTTTCTCCAAGGTCTGTGATAGCCCTGCTGTGATAAATGTACAAGACTTGCCTTCACCGTCGGGGTGGTCGGTCTCGTAAGAGAAGCTCATGCGGCCTCTCGAATCCTCCGCTTGCATGTTGCGCAACGAACCCGCTGAACCAGTTCGTTTGTGGGCTGATAAAAAACAACATATGTAATATATTTCTGCCTCGTTATTTTTTATTCATTGATCAACAACATAAAGACACAAGAGCTTGTCTACGTATTCGCCACATACAAGGTTCACAAGCAATGTGGCCCAGTGGCGTAGCGTGGGTGTCAGCCGCCCGGGACGAAAGACAATTTTGCCGCCCTTTTTTTTTTGCTCCTCCATTTGGCAAAGCTGATGGTAAGTGGCCACTGCGGCCTATTCCTTTAAGAGACTTTTCAACTTTATTGTGAAATTTTGCCGCCCCCTAAAAAGTGCCGCCCGGGGCGGACGGCCCCTTCATCGCTACGCCACTGCTGTGGCCAATAAGTAGATTTTTCTACATAAGATTTATCAAATTTTACTATTTATATCTGACAAAGAAACGATATGATTTGATAAAACCAATGAAGTATAATAGTGGTCAAAACGGTGGGATACAGAAGGGCTGACTCACTCCGCCTATGCGCAGTGCTGAACCGCCAGTCTACATGCGCGCCCGAGGCGGCGTTGTACGCGTCGAGCCGCAGCAGCGCCAGCTGGCCGGCCAGCGTGGCCGCGACCACGCGCCGCGCGCCCGACAGCGCGCGCACGTGCGTCACGCCCGCCGCGCCACCCGGTGACGACCCGCTGCTCCACCATACGCACTGAAATGCGCAACAACATTCAAAGAAAGAAAATTATTTAGCACAAAACATATCTGTTATGCTTTATTAACCTTTAAGTACTGACGTGGGTGTCTCATAGACGGCGTGTTAACAAAAATAAGCCTTATTTCGAATTAAAGATACCCCCGCGCCCTTCCCTGTAGCTTCGGAATTGAACACGTCGATCAATCTGTCGAGCGCTCTCAAGCGGTGCGAGATCGGCTATGGGGCTGCGCAGTGTCTCTCAGGCGTGAGGTCAGTATTAATCAGAAAAATTCATTTGAACATTGGACTTTTAGCATAAATTTTAAATTTATAGTCTCTTCACTACATAGTATAAAACAAAGTCGCTTTCTCTGTCCCTATGTCCCTTTGTATGCTTAAATCTTTGAAACTACGCAACGGATTTTGATGCGGTTTTTTTTAATAGATAGAATGATTCAAGAGGAAGGTTTATATGTATAATACATGCATAATATAGTAGAGAAACACTGATAATTTTAGAGGTTTTTAATTTAAGGTCGTAAATAAACACTTTTTTTGCGCTTACATTGCAAATGCTGGCTGAACCCTACGAGATAGATCAAAATAATGTACTACGGTATTGTTCACCTTAAAACGGTTTACAAAAAAGTCCGCGATGGTATATGTCTATCTATTAGGGATAACCCACAATAACCATTTTTATCCTTTACTAATGAGAAAATAAGGGCATATTTACGAAAAAGCGATTTTTTGCAATACAGTGTTAATCCTTATCCAATTAAGTACCTTAAATAAATTGTGCATGTAATATAGATCAATATGGCTCTTTACAGCTTGCAATTTAAATGAATACTTTTGAAGATATTACAGATTTAAAATGCAGGGACATAGCGGTTGCGGCGGTACCGACCGGCCGGGGGGCGCATGGATGATGGATGAACGTTTGTTACTCTTTCACGTAAAAAATACTGAATTGATTTTAATGAAACTTTACAATAATATAGCTTATACATCAGAATAACACATAGGCTACAATTTACAAGATATTCCCGCGGGATAACGTCCTATAGTTCACGCGGGCGAAGCCGCGGGCGGAAGGCTAGTACTCCATAAATCAGATCCTAGTTCTTAGCGAATGTCTACACCTTATAAGGAAGCTACAAACTAAATTAACCAGTGAGTGGTATTTCTTTGAGTGACGCTTTAGTTCCCTTGCACCTCAATAAAACAAGCAGTAGTTGTCACATCTTGTTGTCAGGTTGGATGTATGTTTGCCTATCCGCTGAAGAAAGATAAGACCAAATTTTATATCTTAAACACAATTTTCACATATACATACCATAAATTTTCCAGAACTGGCCTCCCAAAATTCGATTCTTCCGTCAGCACAACCTATGATAATTAAATCATTACAGAAGTCCATGCACCACACCGGAGATTCTGTTGTCGGCGTCCCATTTGGATTCACCACAATCTCGCTATTTGTTTCACTTTCTGTTCTTACACTTTCAGCACCATTATTACACACTAATCTACTTTTATTTCTATTTCGTAAACTATTCACTGTACTGTCATTTGAATATAATAAGAAAGTGTTTTCGTCACACACTTCTGTGTCTTTATCACAGTTCAAAATAGGTTCACGTAGTCCAGCATTTATATTGCTTGTGTCCACATTTTCTTTAGATTCATGACAACTATACAAATCGTCATGTTGTTCAGTGAAATATAATTCTCTGAAACAATAAAAACAATATTTTTATATTATCCGCGACGTCAGGAACATTAAAATATAATTGATCCAAAGTCTTAAAAAAATAATATCATTATGTCGATCAAAAGAAAGGGTCAATGAAATTATAATTTGACAGCATAAAAATAACATACATCACAATTATTATAGAGTGCCTGCGTTTAACTTTAATATGATCGCTAAATGGCAAGTCTTTCCCCATTTTACAACGGACTATTGAAGAAAACATCAACAAATACAATTGGGAAACAGTATGTCAATTTCAACAAAGGATCAGAATAAGTTTATAAAGTACCTGAAGTTTTTAGCGAAGTCATACTTCGTGGCTTCCGCGACGGAGAGGTGCGGCGGCGCGTCACGCACCGCCGGCCGGAACCGCAGCCCGCTCAGGTGCGAGCTCAACCCTTTACGCAGCCGAGGCATATGCTGCAAACATAGTTTATATCTACAGAAATCCAATACTGTTAAAAGTACAGGTCGGTTAACTAAAGTTGGCACGTTCACGGTACACAATTAGTATAATTTGAAAAAAGAACACTCTGTATTTGTAAACAATAGCAAAAGAAAAACAATAACTGTCACCCTTGTACTCATGATAAGCCTGACCGCGCGCGATAGGGACAGAGATACTTTTCAATATTATGCATTCAGTGCGACGTCACGCCACGGGCTTATTATATTTATACAGACATAACGTACATACTATATATGAATGTGTTGAAAGCGCCAGATTTAGTTAACCGACCTTTATATTTAGTGCATAGCGGCAAGTACCTGGGACATTGGGTCACCGAGTCGTTAAAAGATGACCTAGATTTAGAAAGGGAGCGTAGGGCACTGTGCGTTAGGGCTAATATGATTTGTCGCAGGTATGCGAGTTGCACCAAAGCGAAGCTAAAGTTAAAATCACGCATTTAAAAGCTTATTGCCACTCCCTATACACATGCAGCCTAAGGACAAACTACACCCAGGGGCCGTACAGGGCCCTGCGCACTTAGTACAACAATGCGTTCAGGGGGCTGGTGATGCTGCTACGACACTGCAGTGCGTCAGGGAAGCTAGCAGCAGCTGAGGTCGATAGGCTCTCGACCCCTTATTAGAAAGCGCATTGCGTCCCTGATACAGCGAGTGCGGGGCAGCAAAACAGCCTCCTGAAGACGGTCGCGGCAACTGGACGTGGATAGTGCCATTATGCGGAACTGGACTTACTTCCAGCTTGCCAAAGACACTAAAATTTATTATAATACCTTATTGTACTAACATAGTTTTTAAGATAACCTTGTTTCTGCAATAAATACATTTGTTTTACCACCCTCTCACAGAACATCAACGTATGAGTAATAGCTATTGCGCTCTGTTTGGTAAGTGAGAGAGCAATAGGTTGCGAATCTACCCCCCCTCTTCCCTCTTCCCCATTCCCATAGCCCTTCGCCTTCCCCCTCTTGACCTTTTCTAACTGAACATAGCTTGCTTGTACTATGGGTACGAGATAATGGATAAACATTACATAATAAATGTACTTTTTTTGTACCTAAATACATACAATAATACTATACTAGTTACTTTGACGCGTCTATATACGAGAGCAAGAACTCCGCGCGAAAAATGCTTACAAACATAAATAATACACGTATCAAAACATTAATTAGAGTTATAGTTTAGGTTTTATGTATTTCTTACCTCATTTCTTTCAATGTTCGCATCCGGGTGAGGGACCACTGAAACATAATTGTAATATTATTAACCGGACCTGACGGTGTCCGTCAGGATTAGGATTATAAGAAAAAAAATATGTTAAAATTCATTTAGTCACCTTCTATTGTATCGGCGTAATTACTTTTTTTGGCGTGAATTTTGCCATGAAGTTCATTCTGAAGTTTAAAGAACCTGTAATATAAGAGCAAAGTAAATAACAAGATAAAAAAATGATCTGCAAAAGATGATAATGATACAAAACACCTTCGGCCAATGCGCGAGGTTATTACCAAAATGTAATAGTCCGGATGACAAAGTACGCGAACAAGAAGCTCAGACACACGTTACACGAATGTGATAGTCTGTATTACTTACGCGCCTCTGTCGATATTAGTGATAATCTCCCCGTTTTGTGAGTCCCACACTTTGATGTTTCCTTGCAGGCAGGAGCTGACCACCTTCTCTCCGTCGGTGACAAGGCACTCCACTTCTTGGACGTGACCTGCTACCACCAGTGGTACGGCTTCCATCACCAACTGAAAGTTGATATCACAATTAAAATTAAGTTATCGTATTATTGCGCAAGACGGCTTAATAAAGGACATAATACAACATTACATAGCATTTAGAACATTTATACTTGAAAATCGTATGCCGTGGGTTTTCAGTTAGCTGTTCGTGAAGACTTATTTGTTAAACTAGGATAATTCTTCATCAAATAAACACCTTCACGTGCATACATATTGAAAAAAACCGCAGTTAGTTATCCACGACTTCAGTTCCGCCAACAAAATGTCGAGAAAATGATTTTCAAAGGTATAATTTATGTACAAAATAACAATAGTCAAACCAGTATTTTCTGAATTTACTCTAAATATATAAAGTGTAAAGCATAAAGTACTGAGTGTTAAGTACTAAAATCAATGAGTTGTACTTTGGAAATATTTAATGGTTTAGGCGCATTTGGTCCAATTCGCAGTTGGCCAAACGTTAAAAAAAATGACCAATTCGCACTTGGTCCAATTCGCGGTTGGGCCAATTCGCAGTTGGTCCAATTCGCAGTTGGCCCAATTCGCAGTTGGGCCAAAATAGGTAATGTTTTCTAGTTTGCAAGGTGTTTCTGAAAATCGACTCGGATGGATATAGGTTAGAAGGCTAAGGCGGGAGCGAAGCGAAGCGGAGCTCCCGCCTTAGCCTTCGTGGTTATTTTTTTTTTAAACCCTGAAAACCTTTTATAATAATATTCTATGTTGTCTTAAATTAGTTAAGCCTAGGCAAAACTAGTTCGTCCTGAAATCGGGTTTGGCCGTTAACACAAACATTACAATATGTGCTCAGATTATTTTTAATATGATGAATATCTAAAGTACATTATATACAAAAAAATGTTAATTTGTTTAATTTTGAAAATACACTTTTTATTGGACCAACCGCGAATTGGCCCAATCGCGAATTGGACCAACCGAGAATTGGACTAACTGCGAATTGGACCAACCGCGAATAACATGAATTGGCCCAACCGCGAATTGGACCAAATGCGCCTAAAGGTATTTAATATTCTTGGGTCTTTTCTATGTATCGACAGCATACCAAAATTGTTTTGACTTATTAAAGCCCATTGCCACCTTAGCATTTCTTACTATGGAACTTGAAGGTGCATGACAAAAGTTCAAACTATTATAAGTACCTGGACAGCTGGCTGCTTCGCTGCTATTTTCCTGTTTTCATCGGTCTCATTCCAAGAGGCACGCCACTCTGCATAGTGTCGGGAACATACACACCTGAATGCGATAAATATAATAAATACAGAAAAAAAAAATACTTGGCTTAAATCAAACTTAATATTTTCCCTTGCGTTTCGATAAGGTTGTTAAATATTAGTTGTTGCATTTAAATGTGTGAATTGACCTGTATAAGACCACCATCATGTAAGCGATGACGGCTACGCTGATGGTGCATAGAATCGCCAGAAGCAGGATTTCCATAGGCGTGGTAGGGTAGATGGGGAGGTCGGACGCTTTGCCCCATTGGTGTTGCTGGCTTTTGCTATCGATCAATTCAAAATCTGAGAAAAAGAACAAAATAAATAAATAATAGTGTAGTACTTTTATTAATACTAAGACCAACAGATAACTAGGTCTAGAATAATGAGGGATAATTTATCAGCTGTGCACCAAATATGCTGTGTGTTTTATATTTAAAAGTATTAAGTATCATGTAAGCCTATTAACACATACTAAACCAAACATGAATACCCCCCCCCCCCATAAATGGCATTCATTTATTAAATCAGAATTGGTCGCAATGACTGTAGAAATACTTAGCCACTATTAATAATAAAAATAAATCCTTGGGCACTATTCACACAGCACCGTCCAACTCCAAACTAAGCATTGATTGAACTATGGGTGCCAGAAATCGGATAAACGTTACTTAATATACTTTTTTTGTAAATACATACATAATATTATACATAGAAACAAACAGACTGATACAAACAGATATGTTTATGTATTCAAATTTTTGTACCATGTGAGGGTTACGTGTAGGTAATAACCGACTTACGGCAGTATTATTGTTGGAGCCAGTAGACTTGAAATTAAAGGCTCGAAGATTAGATGAGTCTACAGTCTGGCAGCACATGAGCGACGCTGGTGAAGTGTCCCTCAATGGAATAAGCCGCAGTGGCCGCTTACCGTCAGGTGGGCTGCGTGCCTGTCTGCCAACTGACGTTGTATAAAAAAAGTTTAAATAAATCTATACATATAATAAATTTGTAGAAAAGTGGTGTCTGTACAATGGAAATATATTTAAAAAAAGTAGCAGGGGTTGTTATTATATCGATACCGAACCCGAAATTGTAATTAAAAATTTTTTTGTCTGTTTGTCTGTTTGTCTGTGTGTTTGTGCACGCTAATATCAGAAACGGCTTATTCGATTGAGATGCGGTTTTCACTAATATGTTGTGGTAAGCTTCACTTAACATTTAGTGTTTATTTCATGTCAATCGGTTCATAAATAAAAAAGTTATGTCAATATAAAGGTACACGCCTCGCGCCTGAGCTGCGCGTCCGTATAAAGCGCGCTGAGAGTATGGCGAAAAGGTAGTTGCATTCGATTATTGCGATTTACTTGAATACTGACAGTTTGGATATTTCATTTATTTATATTTAAGGGTTTGTAGGTTAAGTTGTCTTTCTTAATTTTCTTTAAAAATTTGTAAATAAATATTGTAAGCATTTGTTATAGGTTAGGCCTTTCTTTCCTTGATTTTTGGTATACTTATCTTAATTTTTTATTTAGGGTTGGTATATATAAATAATTTATAAGTATTTGGTATAGGTTAGGCAATTCTTTTCATGATTTTCTTTATTTAAGTACAAGTTTATAAGCTCAGGTTATTAATTAATTTTTCTAGCAATTCTTTTGTTTCATAAAATTTGTACGTTTAGTTTACACATCTTTACACTTTTTGCAGTCAGCCTATGTTTTGCGATGACAATAAATAAAGCCCAAGGTCAGACGATGAAAGTTGTGGGTGTAGATCTAAGTACCTATCAGCTGTTTCTCGCACGGTCAGTTGTATGTGGCTCTGACACGGGTTAGCAATCCTAGGAGCCTGTATGATTTCATTCCCGATGGCCATACGTCACATATCGTATACCTACAGAGAAGCATACTGTAAAGTAAACAACGGGACCACGGGTAAACACTCAAATTTTTAGCTACCCAAAGGACGGTATTTGTTATTTAAAATATGCTGCCCGAAAAGTCACTATTCCACGCGGACGAAGTCGCGGGCACAGCTAGTAAATAAATATATGTCCTTAAAGCAGGTGCTGGATGCGAGTGGCCGAGTATCAATCAGTCTGGTGAGCGTTTAGCGGCCTATGGCCAGCAATGGATAGTAAAAGGCTGAACATGTCACGTCTAATGCAACAAGACTTATTACTGCATTAGCAGCAAGACTTAGCTCAGCTGCTTATGCAGTAAGAAGAATAAGATATCACTGATGTTGAAACGGCAAGATAGTGTTATGTCATATGTTCTACTGTTGTGGGGCTGTGCTGCTGACATCGAGTCGAAGTGCTGGTAGGAAAAAAAAGTTTATGACGTGCAAAAGAATTTCATGGTAAATCAAATTGCAAAATAAATACTTTGACTTTAAATGAATAGCGTGTGAATACCAGGTATGATGTCGATAGGATCGAGCGCGGCCGCGAGCGCCTGCCACCGCAGCGGCGGCGGGTCGCGCTCGTCGGGCGCGCGCAGCGACGCCGCCAGCTCGGGCGCCACGCGGTGACTGAGCAGCACCGGCGGCAGCACCACCGCGAACCGCCCCGCCACCGACTCGTTGTACTGCGAGAGGATGCCCGACCAGTGGTACGGGGATACTCTGTGACAAACCCAACGCAAACGTTAAGCCACGCTTAGCCTTTTAACCTACATCTATTTTCACCATTGGACCATGCGCGAATTGAACCAATCGCGCATCGTGCCTACCTAGACTAATAGAAATACATAATCAAACGGAAAACATTCCAAGAGGCGTCGGTTTCGGCGGAAATGCTTTACGTATTTCCCGATATTTTTTAAATGCGTCAATTTACAACGTGGGTTGTAATGTGCGACGTTTTAAAAACACTTGAGTCGTCAAAATATACATGAAAATAGCAGCAGTAATCCT
Organism: Mecyna flavalis; assembly: GCA_949319885.1. Taxonomy (NCBI): domain Eukaryota; kingdom Metazoa; phylum Arthropoda; class Insecta; order Lepidoptera; family Crambidae; genus Mecyna; species Mecyna flavalis. The sequence continues at coordinate 7,735,621 of OX439425.1, forward strand.
CATAAAGAGGAGTGTATTGCCAACAATACAAGAAAAAGAAGAAGAACATTACACAGGTTCTTTGATATGACACCATAGTAGTATAATCACTTGTATTATTGGTGCCAGAATCACATAAATACAAACTGAACAAACAGTCGAATGTCTGTTCTAGGTGAAATTCAAATCGAACCCATGACGCCATCCCTATGGATGGGCCAGGTCACTAAAACACAGTCAGTTTGAAAGGGGTTTTTAACAACATAGTAAGCTTTTTATTACTACGTTGATGGTACCATCATTATTATAATTTTAAGGAAATGGAAAAACAATAAAAAGAGAAGTAAAAATAATAAGAATTTAGTAAAATTATGATTTTCCATGGATGCCGAATGAGGCCAGTTACTTAAAAAAGGATTATAATGTTAAGAGCTTCTAAAAATTAAATTTATACTGTAAGCACCAATAAACTACAAATGTTGCACAAATAAAACATATGACTTGTTTCTTAAAAAGAAACCTTACCTGGACCAGGGTCGCGAATGTGGGGAATGTTTCAACATGATAGTATCATTGGCATCCACAACTGATTTCTCGCTTGAAGCAATATTCGGCAACGGTGAAAACACTAACGAGTTGCTGTCGTTTTTGTTGTAAAACACGTATAGCGTTTTTTTAGGCGGCTGCTTGTTATTTTTCTTCATATGTACTTCGTCGCCTTTATCAGCATTAGTAGTAAAGTAATCGACGACACCGGAATTGTAAACTATCATCGATATCCACACTAGCATCCACAGCATGAAAGCGCGTTGAAAAAACCGCGTGCGGGCCCACATGTTCACAAGTCGAATTCGCTTTGGAACTCTATTATCCGGGTGACCAGGACTCGAGTTTCTCTTAGCCACCACATCCGTCGGATTGTTCTGAGCTAGACCATTCAATCGCGGGTGAGACTTTGACTTTTTCATCCGCAATGGTGAAACATTATTTTCCTCCATATAGTTCTTACTATAACGCCAGTTCAAAGCATTATTTGCATTAAAATAATCTTTTAGGTGCAGCTTATTATTTTGGTCCTGCACCCACTCCATATGTCGCACGTCTATACCAAGAACTGTCGCAAAGAATACCATTTGAACAAAATAGTCCGATATCAGGCTCACAATCATAAATATGGCGAATTCTTGTATAAATGGTACAAATGTGAAGAAGCTGACAGTGAATATTGTTATTTCTGTAAGTAAGTTCTTGGTGATGGACCAGCCTTCCTTACTGAGCCCTTGCGCGAGTCTTATTTTTACATCTAGCCGCGAGTCTGTTGATGTCACGCTCTTTGTTAACACCAGTACGTTTTCTAAGCCCATTATTATTACAAGGTACGGGAAAATTTCTTTACCTTGAAGGCTTAATGAAAATCCAAAATAAAAACAGATTCCCATCGACATTGATAGACTTCCAGCTATAGTGAGTACAGCACTGGCAGCTAGACCAAGCTTTGATTTTATGAATTCGATTTTTCTAACGGAGAAGTACACATACAGAAATATTCCTACAAAGGTTATCATTAAAGGAACGAGTTCCCGATAATTAAACTGGCCTGGATAGTAAATTATAGTGGCTTCGTCCACGCGAGTATATGATTCTTGGTATAATGGGTACATGTCTTGTAACTTCTTAGTAAGGGAATGTATGAATCTGAAAACAAAGAAACGATTATTCAATTTACAGCATACACTAAATAAAAACTGTTTTGTATTATTTAATTTACATATAAAATTAAGCGCATGTTCGACGTTCGTCTCAAGAAAATGTCTTCTTTAACTAGAATCCCATACCTTCTTAAACTTATGGTCATTGTTGCCTTTACAATTGAGGGACATTTAACCATGTAGCATCAATGAGCTGCCAGGCTGTAGGCTAATAATGTACTAGAAATACGAGTAGACATATAAAAAGTGAATTTATCATAATATTGAGTAGATATAAAGTTCTTAACCATACCTTTGCTCTGGATTTTGGTAAAACACAGTAATTGCATACTGCAGAACACGAGGTCGTGCGCGAAGGGGGTAGCGCTTGATGCCAGTGTCGCGCAGTTGCATACCGAATGCCATTTCAGCGAGAGGCTTGCCTTTCTGTGGTGAATATGACACCAAATTAGCAAAATGAACTAGGCATGAAAGTTTAACTGCTACTTTTTCCTTTTCTATGTCATTATATTTAAGCACAGATAATAGTTATTTTTACTATAACAGGAGCCATAGCTTTATTTTCGACTTACCTATCCATCGCCTTATTGAATTTGGGTGGCAAAACTGCCTGTGAACTGGAAGCAACCTTATCCCTAAACAATAACCTATTGAAACAATGTGATCACTAGCTACTTGCTAGCCCCAAGCTCAAAATACACATTTTATACAAACTTGAACTTTGGTGTCCTTGTTACATTATTGTTTTACCGTGTGAGGTAAATACAATGTAGGTTTGCTATGTTACATGCTATGTAGATTTTCCATCATCTTTCCTTTCTTTCATTTGAGTTCCAACTCAATAATTATCATAGTTGTGTAAATGATTTTTATCTACATCCATACCATAATATGTCTATTTTATAGTCAGGAGCGATTAGCAAACGCCCTACATTTAGATATAAGTATCTGTGGCTGCATCGTAATGTTTACATTTTAGTATCGGTAACCGATGCTTTAATTACGTTCAAATTTCAAACGTCTTCTTAAAAAGTAAAAATTAATGGATTTGAAGTTAACATATGTAAGCAAAACATCTTGATGTATTTTCAAAGGTACCAGGAGAGCATAACCGCAGCGTAACTATTCATTAAATCAAAGAGTTTGAAAGACGCGAGCTAGCCTAGCTTCTTGTTCTTCTCTGCTCTCCTGGTACTACGGATTATATTCCACGCGGTTTCACATCGATCCTGACTTTAAAATAGACATTTATCGTATGAATGAAGATAAAGTTATGTATGTGACTGTACATAATTAGGCATTAAAATACTCATGTGATCCTTTTATGAAACTCACTTCGTTCGTTTCATAAAACCACATTCGTATTTTAATGACCCTCATTATGCAACAGTCACATAAATAACTATAAAAATATACTGAATCAAATTGGAGCTATATACCTGATATTTGTAGACTGTATTGACAATGTTGGTGTCCAAAGAGAAGGACTGCAGGCTTTGCTGCCACAAGTTAGCCGGCGACAGCAGAAGGCAGCTATACTCTGGCAACACTTGCTCAGCGCCTGGCTTGCCGCCTCGCCGGTCGATGCCTTCTATCTGATAGCAATGCTGCAGTAATGTACTTTTCCTGCAAGAAGAATAAATGTTGCAAATCAACAAAATTTAATAACCTATACACAATCAACATGATTCTGTATAGGTAATTTAATTATTATTCCCATTTTCATTGTCCTATATAAATAGGGTGGGGATTGCGCAAAACACAAATTTTGAGATGCCTGCGCGCTGTTGGTCAGTAGCACACTTCTGAGCAATAGCGCGCGCGAGCGTCGGAATATTTGTGCGCGCTTTTGGTCATGCGCAAGTGCACATGCGCGAACTTTCCCCCCCACTCCGTCGACCGATGATCAAGAAGTTTGCCGGCACGTATATAAACCCCACCAAAACAATTAGGCGCATGGCAAATATGGCGTCACTGGTACGTCACTGGAGCTAAGAATATCAAGTCATCTAAGGGCAAGCGCGGGTAGGTAATACGAGGTGCGGGCGCCGAAACCGCATTCCTGTCATGCGCCTTATTGTTTTGGTGGAGTGTTATATTTTAACATAATTTAATTCATCTCAGATAGACCAGACTTTAGTTATGGTAAATGCATTTGCTAGCACACTATTACATTACACAGAATATTTATCTTTACTCTAAATTCGCTTAGCATGGCAGGAGCTCCGCTGTAAAACATACAAAATAATAGTTAACATGTACTTTGATTTTTTTTTTCTAAATAAGAAATGTTTGTGTTTAAAGGTCAAGGTGTTCATTTGAGACTTTCTTGCAGTCATAAATAGAGGAAGGCTAAACTTATTAACATACAATGGACATGTTTAGCTACAGTTTATGTGTTTGGTCCAGCTTAAATTACAGAGAAAATGAAAAGTTTGGTTATTTTAGGGACAGTTTTCTATTTTGACATATTAATTTATCAAATAGCTAAGTATTATGTCGGCATATTACACCACACAAAAAGATTTTCGATTCTCGAAAAGTTTTTCCAACTTCACCAAATATGTATTTTATTATCATATGTGTGGAGTTGATATTTGTGGTTATCATTCCATTTTTAGGTTTCAATTTAGATGAATAATCTCTCAAGATTGAATTTAGAGTAATGAAGTAATTAAAATCATAATGAATTATAAATTAACTATTTGAATATAGGTATTCTAATATGGAACAGTGTAAATATTTGCATCCATAGGTTAAAAACTCGCTTAGATAATTATCACAGAAGTTTTGTTTATCACTCGCACTGCATTACATTTTTGGTTATGCAAGTATAAAATCATAGAAAAAAATACTCACTTCATATTGGAATTTGAGAAAAGTTAAAAATAATTTTCACTAACATAATTGAAACAGAACAGACACATGAAAATTATATAAATAGTTACCAATTGTTTTATTATTGAACTATTAGACTATCACACAGCTTAGGTTTACTGAAGATTTATGCAGGGCAGGCCCTTAATTGTAAAAAATCACACAGCTTAGTAATAGATATATTATAATTATATTGTTCGTCAGTACAAATTAACATCTTAAGTATAAAGAAATCATCAACATAGATGCTCTGCATAATAATTTATAAATGTTCCATCCAAGTATACAACTTATTATATGAATGTAAAGAAGTAAACATAATATAATAGGTAAAAAAAATTGAATTTCAAGCTATCATAAACTCACGTTGCTTGGTCCTCATGATTTCTTATTGTTTCTAGAAGTCGAAACACCTCATGCAAGGGGGCTCTGAATGCATCCCACATTTTCAAATTATTATTCCAAGGTGACACACCTAGAATATAATTTATAGAAATAGCATAAAATATCATGGTTGCATTCTATTTGACAAGTATTATTTTACATTAGTATAAGTATAATCAGATTTATTACCTATTTTCATAATTATTTGTTGTACATAAAGTAGAGGCTTCTCTTTTGCCCATACATAGGGAAGTCTTTGTGTTTCATTGAGTAGTACATTTATTTGTATTGGTGTATCTGTAATTAATGGAATACAATAAGTTTTATATACCTTACCATATATAATTAGGATCAAGAAATGGACTCATTACAGCATTATTGACATTATTGTCTATATTGAATGGGACAATAAATAAAGTAATAACACAATTATTAATCATTTACACAATAAAGATGAAAATTATTTAAAAGGTCCTTATTATAATATTGTACTGTCAACTGTCAATTTGAGTTCAATAAATAAGTACAAGAGTTGAGGTAAAAGTAGTGTAATAATAAGGCTCGCTAGGAAGTGAACAAATTGTTACTTGTAGAAAGACTTTTTTTCATATTGAGTACATCAAGTGCTAACTATAGAAACAACTTGAAAAATCCAAAGTACAAAGTATGAATAAATTTTAATTTGTATTAGGTACAAAATAATAACTAACCTTGTAGGCATTTTTTGGAAGTACAATCAGCCTGATGCAATGTTTGAATATTGTCATCAGTATGCCAAGGCAAATTTACAACTGTTGGGATGTTCCCTGGCAGAGGCACATTTAATAGTGGGTAGCTGGGAATAAAACAGACAATAAATAGATGAAATCTTGCTGTTTACATAAAATGTTGGTTAGAAATCACAACTTACCAACACATTAACACGACTGACAATGCCAGTCCAATTGCGACAACAGGATAGGAAGAACAGAAAAGACCGTATGTATAGTAAATCTGGGCAACCCGCTCAGGTAGTGTTGATCCTGCCATTGCTGTAGAGGCCTACTGAGTTCGTTTATAGGCCGAGAAACTACGTATACACTCCCAGACCATTTGAACGAAAGTTTAGGTCAGTGTTGATAGTCAATGCAATGTTCTTGCAATAGAAATGTTACCAGCCTTGCGTTTATAGTTGATTGCATGTCCTGAAGCAGTAACTACGAGCATTTGAATATTTTGCATCATGCGTGCCGCTTAATCACTGTGCAAGTATTACATCAACCACGCAATTTTGACAACATTCTTTCTTTCTTACTAGTTTGACATCTGACATTTCAATCTTTTCCATTCCATTCCACACAGAATGTGCGTTACTCTAGCGGAAAGTTCAAAATATTAGCACGTCTAGAGATGAAGAATCCATAAAGAATCTGACAGAATCACACAGAAAGTCTACAAAAGTCACTGATTATTAATTAGATTATACAAATTTTCTCTTTGGGCCTCAGACCAAATAAAAAACCAAGACGGAACCTACCGAACATCGCACTGAAGACAGTTTTTTGCATTCGATGTGTGCGTGCCGGTGATGCCATATGAATTCATATTACCCCAAAGTTATTTAAGTTGTTATAACGTTATTAAATTGTTATAAAATTAATAACGTTATAACGTTATTTATCGAATTGGAATAAAAACACGTTCTCAGGTCACTAATACTCTGACTTAAGGTTTAAGTATATTATTAAAGTAGTGGCGGAAGTATGAAAAAAATAGGAAACTTAAAAATAAAACTTACGAGTATTTAAGTTTCGTTTATATTTAGAGTACTAGCCTTCCGCCCGCGGCTTCGCCCGCGTGAACTATAGGATGTAATCCCGCGGGAATATCTTTATAAATTGTAGCCTATGTGTTGTTCTAATGTTAAACATTAAATATTACAATTAATTCTTTAAATACAATTAACATACCAAATTCGATTAGTTTAATAAACTTGGATCTTTATTTGGAAATCTAAAAATGAACGTCTAACATTAAATATAACAATTAATCCTTTAAATACAATTAACATACCAAATTCGATTAGTTTTATAAACTTTTAATAATAATCACCAATAACGTTATAACGTTACGTTACGTTGCATGTTACCCAAATAACAGGTAGAAATAATTTTAATTTGCATGGCAACACTTGCGTTGATAACATTTGACGTTATTTGACAGTTGACAGGTGGACATCATTTAATTTGTTGTGAAAATATTAGTTTACAATTTGACTTACGTGTGAAATATGATTCCATCCAGCTTTTTATTATTTCCGGAATGGTTTTTACACCGTTTCACTACACAACTGGGCATATTTTCAGTGATATTGATGATTGAATGACTCGTGCGTGACCCTCGCGATCTGTGATTGGCTGGTGACACGCACACATGTAAAAACTACGTCAGTTTTTGCGTATGTACACAGCTACGTCAGCTTTTTCTGTCTTCAATGCGTTGTTCGTTAGGTTCCGTCTTGGTTTTTTATTTGGTCTGAGCTTTGGGCAAGCAAAAAACCAAAAAACAGCCAATCAATCATACTAAATCTATGCAATCAATGCTGTTTCGGTGGCCAAAATTGGAACTACGTGAAATGCAATGCTAAAACGTTATTTATGGTTTGTTTTTTTTTTTTTTTTTTTTTTTTTAATAATGGCCTCTATCCCGCGCCTGTATGCGGCGCGGTGATTCTGCCAATGTCAAGTGAGTAATGGGAGTTTCTAATTGCGTTAAAACATTGGTGTTAAGATGTTTTAACGCTTCATGGAAACACTGGAGGATACTCTCAAGGTCACGGGGGAATGGACGCCATTGCGGTAAGAGCGTCTCATCTACCGATGAGACACACTACACGCAATACCCGTCCATTCAGTCAATTTGTTTCAATTTTCTTATTTATGACACTTCGTTACACTTTACTGAATGAAAATCACACCACTTTTCAACACCAAACTGCACTAGATCACAAATAAAAAGATTTAAAACTAAAAGACGCGTGGACCCATCGCCTACCCTCCAGTGAATCCCTATGGTTTGTTATATCTTTGATGATCTCTGCGACAGGTGTCGCAGTGACATTTCTGGAGGCGTAGTCTTACCATAAACGAATGTTAAAACTTCGATTCGTAAGTAATCGATTCTTCTATCGATCTACACTGAACGATTGAGGACCTCTAATAAAAGTGATTTTAAACAAAGGACAATGTGTCCTTGCATGCTCTATGACTATGCGAAAACATTTAGGTGATAAAGATTTGTGTTTGTCCTGTGTCTGGATGTAAATATGTAATTAAGTACCAATTTGTGGTAACTTCGTTATTTTTTAAACTCGTACGTAACGTAACACACGCATGTCATGCTCATGTGCTCTTTTACACTAACTTTGGGATCAGCTCAATGTATGTGATGTATAGTTTGGTTGTTTGTCGGAGATACTGAAATTATTATTTTCAAATTTAGGTTTTCGATCACATTCAAATAGTTTTATCGAAATCGACTTACTTCTAATCAAATTGATTGATTTTTTATTACAAAATTGTTCGTTTAAAGAGATAAACAAAATGAAAATTTTCCGTTTTTTTTCAATTTTATAATTGATTACTTAAGTGTTAGTGAATGATAATAGCAATAAACATCTCTAAGTGGGCGGGAACCCACAATCATGAACGTTATTTCTCTTCATACATTTGTCAGTCAAAAATTGTGAAATTTAACATCTGTCAAATCGATGACAGCTGTCGCAGAGATCTTAAAAGATTTAACAAACCATAATGACAGTTTTAAATCGACAGTAGCGACGCCGCCACCGGAACAGATAAGTTTGTCGGTCTAATGTAGTATTACATATTACCAAAATTTATTTTAATCAATTTATATAGTTAAGTTACAAGGTTAAAGGTTGCAGGGTAATTTGAATCATCTTTAATATGAATCTGGTGCACAGAACACATACTCTAGGATGAAAATATGCACTATGGTTTGTTAAATCTTACCATGAGATAGATATAATATTAATTCCATGAATCTTACTTAGATGATCTCTGCGACAGCTCACTGTCATCGATTTGAGAGCTGTTAAATTTCTCAATTTTTGACTGACAAATGTATGAAGAGAAATAACGTTCATGATTGTGGGTTCCCGCCCACTTAGAGGTGTTCCTTGCTATTATAATTCACTTACACTTAATAATCGATTAAAAAATTTTAAAACATCGGAAAATTTTCTTTTTGTTTATCTTTTTATACGTACAATTTTATAATAAAAAATCAATTAATTTGATTAGAAGTAAGTCGGTTTGGATAAAACAATTTGAATATGATTGAAGTCAAAAATTCTAAAATAATAATTTCGGAATCTTCGACAAACAACCAAACTATATCACATAGATTGAGCTGATCCCAAAGATAGTTTTAAAGAGCACATGACATGTGTTACGAGTATCAAAAATAACGAAGTCACCACAAATTGGTACTTAATTACATATTAACATCCAGACACAGGACAAACACAAATCTTTATCACTTAAATGTTTTCGCATAGTCATAATAGAGCATGCCAAAATTGCCAAATAAGTCCTTTGTTTAAAATCACTTTTATTAGAGGAGGTCCTCAATCGTTCAGTGTAGATCGATAGAAGAATCGATTAATTACGAATCGAAGTTTTAACATTCGTTTGTGGTAAGAGACTACGCCTCTAGAAATGTCACTGCGACACCTGTCGTGTCGCAGAGATCATCAAAGATTTAACAAACCATAAAGACGTGTGTGAATGTGTGTGAGTCACCATGACGTGAATCATTGTAGTGAATTTAAACTTTAAAAGAATTTTGTTGTCTTTGCATTTTATACGTCAAGTGTCAACAAAAATGGCGGGGTTTTTTGAAAACCCAAGTGTCCAAGTGGTACGGTACGGGGTTTTTGTACAATTTGTTTGAAAGTATAATTAAAACGTATTAATTATGTAGCAAAATCATAATTATATACAAAAAAAAAACAATAGTAGGTTTGGAATAAAGGTAGGTACGGTAATGGCTTCTCGAGGTATGATGATAAAAACTATTTTTTATGATGTAACTTATTCTCTTGTTTCTGCTATAATGTTGAAAAGTTTCATCTCATCAAAAAGAGTAACAAACAAACATTTTTATATCCAACTTCACAAACTTTGGCGTTTATAATGTTAGTAGGATTCATAGAATTAGTGACCAATAATGATTCTGTGGTGGGATATTAGAAGGTAGGTACGTTACATTGGAATTAGGTAGGTTATAGGTATTTACCTAATTATAGTATCATCATAACATAATAACTACTAATGTGATATATTATATGCAACTCATGGGACGGGCACTTTTTTAGGATCCGGCCGGGTACTGAAGTGGCGGTAATGGCGCCAGATACCCGGCACTGCTGGGTAATTAGGTTAAGGAAAAAATCCAAAAACGGAAATTTATTTTAATGAAACATGATTATGCAGAAGAATTAATATTCATCATTCAAAAGAGGTACAGACGACAGCAGATCAACCTACCCTAATCTGTCAAAAATTCTCAATTCAAAGAGAACTCTATGTGAGGGGAATAAAGCTGAAAATTGGTTGTGACAGATAAGGGTAGTCTGATGTGCTGGCGACTGTACATTATGGTGAAGAAATACGTACAAGCTGTTCAGCACGATCTGGGTTAAGTGTTTTGCGCTTTTTCTCATAGATGTTACTAGCCACCAAAAAGAGGCGTTCTCTGGGGAGTGCTTAAATAATTATCTAATCCCGAGACTCTTGGTAATAGGATAGTGATCCATATTATCGGCCCACCACTTATAGGGATTTATATCTTGACTTGACTGTCAGTCGCGCCCAAACAGGGAAGTGGAATGTAGGCATCTTTTCTTGCCGGGTAATTTTGCCGGGTAGGTACCCGGCTACCCAGCATAAGCTGGCGCCGGGTACTCGGTTGTCGGGTACCCGGCAAAAGTAGGATCCGGTGCATCTCTAAATATTTAACACTAAGAAAAATATTTTAGTCGTATTTTATTTCTCTAAAACAGTTTCTTCACCTGTGTTTATGTATGGACCAATGGAGCACACAACATTCACCCAAGTATTAAAAAGAGAACGTTTTCAACCTAAAAGTCAATAAAATTCATATTTTGAATGATAGGTAAGGTGAGTAATGAATGATCAAAAAGGGTTCACCCATTAAGAAGTAGCAAGCGGCGGAGTTTCTCGATTTAACAATTCAGGTGCTGACTAAATGTATTAGCTTGCAATAAAAATAGCTTAAAAATGAAGTTGGCACAGAAACTCGAGTGACATAACCAATACAAAATATAAGCATAGCTAGGCATCGTTAACCAAATAATTAACTTCGTTAATCGCTAAGTTAAATTCGTTAAACGTTGAAGCGCTACTATTAGGACCATTAAACTCAAGTTAACGTTAATTGTTAATCCGTTAAAACATGGTAAATAATCTCTATGTGAGGTACCTACCTAAATAATGCTTTTTTTATTTATTATTTATTTATTAATATTATTAAGCCATACAAATTAACAAATATTAGAAAAATGTCCCGCAAAACTGTTGACACAGTTTGTCTGTGGGATCTGGAGTCTCAATTTTTTTATACATTACAATAATACTATTATTACTTATCGAGTTCACACAATAAGAGATAACTACTGCCATCTAATTAATTGATGACAGTAGATATCTCCTAAGTCTCTTTTTAAATTTCAACTTACATGGCTCCCGTCGTAAATCCTCGGGAAAACTATTGAAAAGGTAGGGTAATCTCTTTCTTAAAGTCCTGTCCCCAAAGTAATTGTTCACTCTAGGAACTTCGAATTTTCCCGCAGACACCCGGGTGCCATGACTATTTTTGACCAACTCTAGGCCACGCTCCGAAATGTTATGGTTATTTACGGCTAATAAATATTTATGTTTTATACTGACTGGAAGTACTTTACATATTTTGTATAACACTAATATAATTATCGTTGCGTTAGATATAACTACATACTCGTATAAGTGGTTGTTCTCCAACTGGACACACAAGACTTACACACGGGACTACTTCCTCATTTCGACATGAAAAGTTTTTTTTTGTTACAGGTTATAGTGTGACTCGGGATAAATTTCATAAATAATTCCCAAGCAGTCTCAGCACACTGTGACCGTTCTTAGATCCGGTTGAGAATATGCTATTACCACTTCTTCTTCATTTCATTCCAAGTCCACGAGTGGTGGAAGTTGAGAATAATAATAACTCTTTTCCACTGTTATTGTTCCCAACGTCTCGTGATGGTTGAAGTTGCGACCAAAAATATGGTGGTGGACGTTGGGAATAATCCAAAAAAAGTAAGGTTTTTATTTGGGCAATAATAATAATAATATAATAATATTCTTTATTTGCATAAAACATGGTATTATAACAGATGATATAAATAAAAAATAACATTTCAGAACAACATGTTTAGCCAATATAGTTCAGCGTGCAAATATTTAATAACTAATTTAATTTATTCCGTAACAAAATCTTTTATGTCATAAAAATTATTAGTAGCAATCCATTCAAACAATTTTTTTTTTAAACAATCGTATGTTCAATAATTTCAATTCATTAGGTATTTTATTGAATATCTTGACACACATGGCTACACAGCTTTTACTATATTTAGCAAGGGTGGGAGTAACATTGAGTACAAGTCTGTCAGGGTTTCTACTACTACGTGGATAAATTTCACATGCTTTTGTAAACAATTTCTTATGCCTATATACAAACATGCATACTTCATATATATATAAACATGGAAGCGGTAACAAACCAAGTTTTTTAAAGAATGGCTTGCACGATACATCAGGCGGCAGTCCATAGATAGCGCGGATACACCTTTTTTGAGAGACAAATGCTCTGTTTACATCAGTGCTGTTTCCCCAAATTATAATACCATAACGAAGAACCGACTCAACATAGGCGTGATACGATGTTAGGGCAGCATTAAGGCCTGCTACATTTTTTATTTGTCGTAGTGCATATGAGAATTTTCCTATTTGCTGCAGACTTCGTCCACGTGCAGTTTCCAATTTAGAGTTTGGTCCAAGGTTAGCCCCAAAAATTTTGTTTGCTTGGCTTGGACAATCTTCCTGATATTAAGGTTAATATTTGATTTATTATGATTAAATTGAATATAATTAGATTTAATTAAATTAATTTTTAAATTATTCATGTCCAGCCAATATATTAATTTGTCAATAGTTTTATTTATTTCATTTTCGTGGTCAACAACATTAGATTTATTAGATGTCACTATAATTGCAATGTCATCAGCATATAAGATGCATTTATGGTCGGTAATATTTGTAATATCATTAATATATAATAAAAACATAATTGGTCCAAGCACACTTCCCTGGGGAACACCACAATTTTTTTCTCTATATTCAGATAAGTGAGGTATTATATCACTATCGTTGCCCTTTGCAGTGATAGAAACACATTGTTGTCTTTTACTTAAATATGATGATATCCATGCCGATACAATACCCCGAATTCCAAATGTTTCCAATTTTTGCAGCAATATGTCATGCGAAACCAAATCAAATGCTTCTGTCAAGTCAAAAAACAGTCCAGTGACTAGATTTTTGTTGTTTAGGTTGGTCAATATTATATCTAAGGACGAATAAATGGCTAACGTGGTTGATTTATTTTTTTGAAAACCGTGTTGCTCAGCTTTGATGATTTGGTACTTGTTACAATATTCAATAAGGCGTTTCCCCATGCATTTTTCAAATATTTTTGACAGGATGGGTACCAACGTGATAGGGCGGTAGCTATCTGCTTTATTTTTACAACCCTTTTTATAAACAGGCTTAACAATTGATTTCTTTAATGCGTTAGGGAAAATACCAGTTGAAAAAGAAAGGTTCACCAAGTACGTAAGGATTTCACATATTTCATCGTTAGAAGCTTTTATCACTTTTGTACTTATATCGTCGTAGCCTACTGCATTCGTGGTTTTTAGCGCCATGATTTCTAATTTAACTTCATTTTGAGACATTGGCCTCAAGAACATTGAGTTGGGTCTTGAGTTATTGTCGCAAGTACCTTTTGAAGTATTGCTTGAACCATCACGTGTTTTATCAATATATGTATTATTAAAAGCAGTGGCTATTTCTAGTGGTGCAGTTAATATGCGATCGTCTACTTCTAAAGACTCAATACAGTCTCTTGGTGCTATATTTGTCACTTCATTCTTGATGACCGACCATGAAGCTTTACATTTATTATTGCTATTTTTAATGAAGTTCATGTTAGCGTTTCTTTTAGCCGAAGAAACACATTTTTTAACAATGCAGAGTATCTAGTATATTTATTTTTATTAAAGTCGTTTTTATTTTTGTAATATAGTTGCCGTAAATATCTTTTCGTTTTGCAGCTATTTTTCAGTCCCTTACTTATCCAGTTTATTTTTTTCCCCCTTTTGTCACTGACTTTTATTTTCATCTTTGGGAAGCAAAGATCATAAAAGAGAACGAACAATTCATGAAAAGCATTAAATGCTAAATTAGTGTCACATTCCATGTGAACTGTAGACCACGACAGATTCTGTAAAGCTTGCTTAAATTTTCGCAAATTATCCGCAGTATAATCCCTTCTATACACGAAATATGGTTGCCTTTCCGATATTTTATGTCTTATGGGAAACTTCAACATTTGTGCAGTTTCATGGTCCGATAAGTACAGCGGCAATATTGATGCTGTGGCATTTTTAATATTACTCACTATATGATCTATGCAGGCGTGCTTACGAGTGGGAGAGTCGATATGTAATTTGAGGTCATAATTCGCGGCTAAAGCAAGTAGGTCGTTTGTGATCCTATTCTTTTTCAGTGTATCGATATTGAAATCGCCTGTCACAACAAACCGCGTTTTTGGGTTGTATTTTTTGCTTAGTTCGTGCATAAGATTATCAAATTTTTGAAGAAAGGCACGAGGATCTGAAGAAGGTGTTCTATAGACACAGATAATAATTAATTTAATCTCCGGTAGCTCCACACCGCAAATCTCAAACGATTTCAATACAGCCATACTTGTTAAAAAAGGAATATTTTTAGTTACTAAACCCTTCCTAGTCAAGATGCAACTGCCCCCTCTTTGATTTTTCCTACAAAAACTTGACGTAAGACAGTAACCATTAATTTTTAAGAACTGCTCATAACCTGACTTAAGGAACGTTTCAGTGAGACAAATTACATCTGGGTTGGTACCAGCCTCAGTTAGTTCTTTTAAAGTTATTTCTAAAATGTCTTGCTTAGATAACACACTGGCAATGTTCTGATGCAATATTGAGAAGTTTACGGAATTATTATTTTTTATCTGTTTTTTAGTTACGAAAAAGCTGGGTTCTATTTATGGACGGGAAATAAAAGGGAATTGTACCTTTTTGATTATGTAATAAGTTTTTGTTTGCTGGTGAGCCGGCTGTTTTAGGTTTACCAGCCTGTGTATTTATGCGAGCAAATAAGTAGGGTATAGTTCCCTTTCTACAAGCAATGTCACTGAGACTTTGCCTTATTGGTTTGTTACGCAAAATAAGTTTCTTAATTATACTAGGATTTAAAAATTTGTTCTCATAATCAATGCAGTCAATGGTAAAATTTACAATTTTAGAAATGTCAGACAGTTTATAGGATTGACAGTCAAGGAATTTACAATTTTTATACTGACTACATATATTTTTAATACTTTGATTAAGATTGTATGTATTCAAATATTCATTATTAGGTATTCTTAGCACAATCACATTTGTTTTCATATTGTATTTATCTAAGATCGATCTGAGCTGAAATAGAACTGCATTTTGATTGCGGTCATTTTCGCCTACGCACAGTACAATTTTGTCACAGGTAGATAAATTACTAAGTTTAAGATTCTTCATTATTTCAGAACTAAGGGCATTTGGTTTGGTATCGGCGAAGACTTCGTACTCTTCGCATTTCGTACTTCGTCTCGAGTGCGATAGAGCTGATGCTAATCCGACGCAACATTGTGTACCATAGATTAATATCCTTTTTTTTCCTATTTTCTTGCAATTATTTATATTTGGTATAAATAAAGCTTTTTCAGCGGGAATGGTGTTATTTATAGGGACACGTAATTTATCAGTCAAGACATTTATTTCTTTTTGCAATGCCGCTATTTGTTCTGCTGAATCTTTAAGCTGTTTTTGCAAGGTTAAGATTTCTAAGTGTAGATGTAATGATTTGCTATTACGATCTTGATAGGAGTTTTTTTTACCATGTGTTCTTATTATTGTCGTTGGTGTTAGAATCTTTTCGGGAGTCTTCGAAGAGAGTCTTCTATCTTCATTAATAGTACTGCTCATGATGTTATGTTCAGGTGACGAGTAGCACAATGATTTTAAAAATTTAATCTCCATTTCCTGCTTGTTCATCTTTCTGTGTAACTCATTTTTTTCGAGAATCGTGTTGTCAAGTTCGTTTTGTGTACAATTTAAAGTATCGGTAAGTTGTTTAACTGTTTCTCTCAATTCTTCGGCTACAGATAAGTCTGTTCCAGGTTGAGTTACAGTGCCATCCAAACTAAGTGACAGTTTACAGCTTGTGGAATAAATGGATTCGTTTGACGTATCATTATCTGAAAGTACCTGCGAATCAGGGAGAGATTCAATATTTATTTCTTGAGATTGAGTATTTGTATTTGTTTTCAAAACGTTATCCTGTAATGAAATTGTTGTAGGTAGCAAGGATTTCATTGCAGCTTTTTTACGCGTCATTACATTTGAACTACTAGCTGTCGGGCTGTTTCTTCCCGCAGTTATGCATTTCTTGCATTTCCATTTATTTTTCCTTATACGGTGCAGACTTTCTGACGTACCAGCACAGTCATACTCGTACCAGTTTGTGCATTGTGAACATAATATTGTATTGTTCTTGTCAACACTTTTCTTACATCCAAAGCAAGTTACTTGATTGTTCGTGGATTTGGGTTTAACCTTTTGTGACATTTTTATTTCTACAAAAAGCAAAAATAAAAATAAAAGAAAACCAAAAAATAAAAATGTTCCGTGCCGGACTTGAACCCTGAAGAACAGATGTGCCATCTTAATTCACGCCGCTTGACGCCACGCCAAATAGGCGTTACATAGACTCGACGAAAAAGCTGTACGCCACCAACCACTGTAATTGTGGGATTGCTCCGGGGTTATGTCGTCGCTTTCTATTTTGAAGGTCACTTACTCCCTCGTCGCTTGTTGTGAAGATGACTCACAAGTTGACAAGTTGAATGTCCTTTGTATTCTTGCACTTTAAACTAAAACGGTTGGTGACAATAATTTCTTAAATCACTTATCTGCGGATGTTTTTCACCGGGAACAATTCATCATCTTGATCCATTTCACACATTTAATCGTTTCCACTGGGACGCTGCCGACGGCGATGTAGGAGCGCGGGGGGGTTTAGTGGGTATTCTCCGTGCACCAGTCTTTCTTAAGACTGGGGCATGGAGCTGCACTGAGTCCCACACACGGCTCGCCTACCCCAGGCGGGTTATGGTGCGTAAAAGCATTCCCCTCCACAAAAAAAAAAAAAAAAAAAAAAAAAAAAAAAAAGGTAAATATTAATTATCTGTAGATATACTAATTTTACAGATCAAAAATTGACGAGCGCGGACTTAGTGCTTGTTGACCGTACGGGCGGCCGCGCGCGAGTGTATAAATAATAAATGAATATCTCTGGACATTATTCACACAGCGCCATCTAGCCCCAAACTAAGCATAAGCTTGTGTTATGGTTGCCAGACAACGGATAAACATTACATAAATAAGTACTTCTT
Source organism: Mecyna flavalis (assembly GCA_949319885.1). Taxonomy (NCBI): domain Eukaryota; kingdom Metazoa; phylum Arthropoda; class Insecta; order Lepidoptera; family Crambidae; genus Mecyna; species Mecyna flavalis. Next base: position 7,753,446 of record OX439425.1, read on the forward strand.
TTTGTTAATACATTTTTTTATACCACATCAGTTTGCAGACAGACACGCAACCCACCTGATGGTAAGCGGACACTTCACCAGGTCCTGCCAGACTGTAGGCTCATCTGATCTTCGAGCCTTTGATTTCAAGTGTACTGGCTCCCACATTATTACTGCCGGAACACAGCCAGAGCTTTCACCTGTGGGGGTGGTAGCTATACAGTCGGACTGAGGAAAAGCCCTACCACCAACCAGACCCAAGGCGGGAATCGAACCCACGACCTCCGGGTTTTTATACCCGAGCGGCTTAGCCACTGTTCCACGGAGGCGGTCAAAATACATATACAACGTGTTATTTTAAATGCGCAATACCTCAGACACCCCAAATGGTTTTTAATACAATTGACCTAATTGTGAAGAAAAAAACAACATTAAAAAAAATTAAAAGGTTTTGTGAGCTGTTTTAGTTTTACTGGCAATTCTGATCGTTTCTCGCGTCTGCGGCGACCGCTTCGTCAACGAACGAGTCGGTAGGTATGATTTGCGCACTTGACGGCTGGGCGACATTGTTTATGAATATTTTTTGAAAAATGTGACCTATTTTAAAAGTGGTTTAATGGATTCTATTCGATGTTCTAATCAAACTATTTTCAGGTTTTGCGCATTTAACTTAACACGTTGTATACATTATAATACGTACTCGTACCATTGAGCTATTATTTCAGTACATAATATTTCTATGACTCGTACATAGAAACACCCAGACCGATATAAACATACATGTTCGTTCATGCACAAATGTTTGTACCGTGCGGGGATCGAACCCGCAACCTCTCGTGTAATAGCCGACTTCTTGACCATTACACCAAATGGCTCGTCGCAATGAATTTCATTTTCAAAGGCCGGCAACGTACATGTGAGTCCTCCGTTGTTGCAGGTATTGTTGTCGGCGGTGATTGCTTAACCGACTTGGGCGTTGCCTACGTCTAAAAAAAATCCGCAACATTTTAGGATTTATTTATTACATTTTTGTTACAGTTAATAATAATAATAATATTTCTTTTATTGCACAAAAAAGAAGGAACATACATTACAGAATAAAATAAATAAAAATTACAATTATAGTGCACAGACAGTATACAGTTAAACTTATGAGACAGAGGTCCCCAAACTAGGCTTAGCCTGTATCTTGGGGAACCATAAATGAGATGAATAACTTAATTTATTACACAATAATAATGCTACAAACATGACTTATATTTATAGTACTTTCTAAAATCAATATAAATTTTACAAACACCATTTATGTAATAAGCTCCTCTGTATTTGAGTAGTCCATTGTAAACAGCCACTTACTAATAACTAATTTAGCTTCCTGAACCGAACTAGTCTTAATGTCGCAGCGTTTTACTACGGCATTGTAGACCCTGGCTCTGATTGAGTCGCCGAATCTGCTTGCAAAGTGAGAGTTGATAGTTGGTATGGGTAATTTAAAGACTCGCTTACATAGGAGTGATTTGTACATTTCTGACCCTAACAGGCGTTTATGACTAATTAAACAAGATTTCAAAACAAATAACTAACGAACCGTGAGGACTTCGGCTTCTTTGTAAAGGATGGTTGTGGGATACCGGAATGGCTTTTTCAACATAATTTTGATAAGGGACCTGTGGGCTCGTTCAACATCCAAGAGTGTAGTCTTAGCAGCACCTCCCCAGACCGAAAGACAATATCCAGTTAGTGGTTCACACAAAGCCTTATATATTAAGATGAGAAGTTCCTTACTAGCTGAGTCTCTAAGTCTCCTAAAAATGCCAATAGTTTTCCTTAGCCTTTTAACTAAATGGTGGATATGAATTTTAAAATTTAAATGCTCATCTATCATTATTCCTAGGTACTTAGTTACTGAGCTACATTGGACAGAGTTACAGTTACAGGGAGAAGAAAAATTACAATTATGGATTTTAATATTTTGTACACAAGGATTGGTCATTGAGGTTTTATGAAAGCAAATAAAAGTTGTTTTAGTACAGTTTAGAGTAAGCAGATTATTTTTTAACCACTGAGAGATTGTTGACATACCACTTTCCGCTGTGGCTAGAGTGTGATCCCAATTTCTACCATTAAAAAGTACTACATAGTCGTCGGCGTAACAAATCACCTCAGCGTTTGGTATGGAAAGATCGTGGATGTCATTAATATATATCGTGAATAGTGTGGGGCCAAGTATACTTCCCTGGGGGACACCGTAACACACGGGTAGTAAGTCACTCCTGTTTTGCCCAACCTTCGTAAACTGTTGTCTATCGGACAGGTAACTTTTGAACCACTCAAGCGCAAGGCCTCTGACACCAATACCCTCCAATTTCCGAAATAGAATTTTTGAGGACACGGTGTCAAAAGCCTTGGCCAAATCCAGGAAGACACCTATACATTTTTGCCCGCAGTCCAGGCTATCTGAGATATGCTCCGTCAACATTGTCACAGCGTCTTCGGTAGATTTGTGTCTTCTAAAGCCAAATTGCCTTGGAGACAGCAAACCATTCACTTCAAGTTGCCGAGATCATGACTTCTATAAGGGGAACGTTTAGTCAGACGATGGTAGCACTATTTGCGTGAGATTAATCTACGTGACCGTACTTCACCATGCTGTTCTTATTAAATTCAAACGTATTGACAAAAACCATGAAATTGCTTTATTTTAAGTTTTCCTAATAATTATATAATTTTAGAGGGTTTAATGGCACGGTGCGGTAAATAGTAGGGAACGGACTTGGAAATATTTAACGGAAGTTAACGAGTCCGTTAACATTTTTTTAAGTTAACGTAATAGTTAATCCGTTACTGGAAATCTTAACTTCGATAATTTACGATTAACGGATTAACGAGTTAATGCCCAGCTATAAATATAAGACACATCGCCTATATATAGGTATACATATAAGCAATTGTATTGATCTTTCAATTTATAACGTTATTAAAAGTGAATCAATTTACGAAATTTAAAACGACTCAATTGGACTGTGGACAAATTAGTACTTGGTAGGGGACGTCTTGGAAACAACACTTAAGTGTGATATTAAAATCCAAACAGTTTGCGCCGGGGCGCGGGTGCGGGCGGCTAAGGCTCCTTCGCCTTATCGCAAGTGTTCCGCTGCGGAAGCGCTGTGGCCACTTGTCCGCCTCCAGGAACATGGCGAGACGTGGAGTCGACATATTCAGGTAACATCACATTTTTTTTAATGCTTCATCATTTGAAAGACCAGCCCATCTGATAGTAAGCGGTCACTAGATACTGCTTATTCCATTGCGGGACACTTAGCCAGGAAGCGTCACTCATGTGCTGCCAAACTGCAGGCTCCTATGCATGCCATGAATGAATGCATGTCAATTAAATAACGCATAATTGACATGCATTCATGGAGTTAAAAAAAGTAATAATTACGAGTGCTAACATGTAAAAACTACATCTAAAAATCCATACTATCCCTATCATAACTGTGCCTCTCTGTCCGATTTTGATAAAATTTGGTACCTATGGTAGTTAGAAAGCTGGAAACATAGGCTACATAAAGTGAATAAGTTTGGGATTTTAATGGTGATAAAATACAGCTGAGCAGTCACTATGTATAAGAAATTTCACTAGGTCAAAGGTGAACGTAAAATACGTAAATGCCTCTTGTTTAAATAAAATTTCATAATGGAATTTGTTAATGTTTACTTACTTGGTAATCTTACAACAGAATGACTTTATATCAAACCGTGGCTGCTTATGCGTTGCTGTTAATAATAGTATTAAATTAAAATATAGGTAATTATGGTTTTTCGGTAGTTAAGTTATTATGGGCGACTCCACACCCTGCTATGTTGAAGCTACTCAGTTTTTAACAGCGTTAATAACGGTGGAATTAAAACGCGAGAGGCCGCCGAGGACGATTTAATTAAACCTTAACGAAGATCCCTCTATCCCCACCCACCACCTCACCTGCTGATGTTTTATTTCGTTTCTACGTTACGTAAATTTGTACGGTTGTCGGTGTTCTATTTACCTAAACAGTCAAAAGGGCCGCTTTAAAAAAAAACAAGTGGTGTATTATGATTGTTAGATGAACCCATTCTAGATTATATAGAATAAATAACTAGCACTTACTTAATCACTATGCTAGGACCAAGAAACCACGACTACTCGCACTTACTGTCGTAGAACCCTAGTGTCTTAAATTGTATCCAATTCAAATAGCCCAACCCGTCCTCAAAAATAACATTTGTTTTCAAGATACTTTAATGGCTATTAGTGCAAGTAGATACTTACGTATTATCGATATAGCCGTAACAATACTCCTTAAGGCGACTACGAAGTGAAACGGCAAAATTTGATGTTTTTGGTTCACTTATACCTTGACCTGAAATACTTACATGTACTAAATCTACCTTTAAAAGTAAGCTTGTTTCTTGTAGAAGATGCTGGTCTTTTTAGAATTTCAAATAAATCAATTTACAATAAATAAACATAACTTTATAAAATGATCTGTCACAAAATATGTAGAATTTTCTGCTCCCAAAACGCGGTGAATATTACTAGAGAAAAAGTTATTCTTATATATAAAAATATTTGCATTGTGATTCCGAAGATGCTCGCTTGCTTCATTTTGGAGCAGACTGTTTATTATTTGTTTAATTAATGTTTAATAAAACCGCCTAATTAGTTTTACATAACACACAGAAAGGAAAGTTTGATATTTTAAATTATCAGGCACTATGATGACTTATGTATAGACTGACAAACTTATCTGTTCCGGTGGCCAAAATTGGAACTACGTGAAATGAACTCTAAAACGATATTTTATGGAAGTACTAAACCGACCGTAGTGAACAGATAAGTTTGTCGGTCTATAAGGTGACAGTAATTGTTGCTTGTCAAATCCTAAATGCGGTCAAAGATTTTATTTAAAATATCGTTGCGTGCATTTATGTGATTTTAGAATGTAACATGGGAGGAAAACCCAAAAAATATTAAGTACCTAAGCGGTAAAGTAATAAACTCTAAAAAAATAAATATTGCAACCGAACCAAATAATGCACAGAGTAGTAATAGTATAGAGGTGGCAAATGACTATTCACCACGTGGTCCTCGCATAACAGAATACCATGAAGGTCTTTTACAAAGCGGCGTTTGGTAGTGTCCTGTGTGGTTGGGCCCTAGAATTTGCTACATTCTAGGGTAAATAAACTTCCGCCCCTCAGATGATTTCAGCTTATCATTTTGTGGTTGCAATTGGCGTTCCTGATCCGTAGTACACCTAGCAAGTTCACCTGGGTGGACTACGGGGGCACTTGTTCTGACCCATAGTACACCTCTTAGGTATTGCCTACCTCTAGCTACAGCTTTTTTAGCAGCTCTGTAAGAATCGCAGTCTAAAAGAGATTGGGACACTTTCCACTTTTTGAAGAGTTCTTTCTTACCCCGAATCTCCACGGGTTCTAAGTCGTTTCACCAACAAGTCTCCTTGTCAAGCTTACGTCCACTCTTTTTGCCGCTTCGGTCATGGCAGCTTGAATCCTATCCTAGTGGCTCTGGACTGGTTCACTGTCTACTCCGGTGCACAGTGGGTCCTGTTTGGGCTTAACGCACGTCGCACAGATCCCTGACAAGTTGACAGTGTTGAGCCGTGAGACTGGCCCCCCGGTATGACCTTGAAATTGGCCAGTTTTCCGATGTGGTGACGTCTGATAAGATTAGTTATATGTATAGCCATATCAAAGATAGTTTTATGTTTTCCAGCACTTTCAGCAATCATTAAATATATGAAAATAGCGAATCTTTGAACTTGTATAAGTTGGTTTCGACTTGGGAGCGATCCCATAACTTCCGTGCCATAATAAGTATTGCTTGAAATGGCTAGTTTTAACGATATGTACCATTATTTTTTGTTGGCCGGCACTTTGAAAAAAGGGCTAAAATGTATGGAGAGCCTGAATGATTTCCTTTTCAATGTAAAAAGTCCCATATGGACTTACCTTACCTTAAAAAAATCAACACTCGAAAGAAAAATTAGCGGTACGCAAATAAGACCTAATATCGGTTAAAAGCTCTAGCTGTTGCTATGACGTCGTAGCTAAAATATAATAATTTAATTATTCTAAGCGACGATAATGTAAAATTTACAGAATTTATAATAAATAATTATATGATATACTGCGTGTTTTTTTAGTCGTTGTTTTCCCGCAGCATAACGCTTCACCTTCAGTAGTACTACCGATTTTTGCAAGTTTTTTTTTTTAATTTTTTTTTTACTTTTTTTTTAATTTTTTTTAGAGTTTGATGGGAAAATGGAAACTAAATGTTAGTAAATAGTAATTTATCATTTTTTTTATAAACGCGAAGTGCAATGACCCCTGCCGGTGACCCTCCGCAACGCAGCTAGTACTATTGGTTCGAGTTTCGTCTATCATAATAGTAAAACTTTTGATTTAACTAAAAAAAACTTTATTAATCTATTTTACTACTAAGATAGAATCATTTTACTGCGGGAAAACAACGACTAAAATTCCACGCTGTATAGTACGATCGCGGTATTCGCGGTCACCCGCGCGTGATCACCCTTATGGCTAAAATCCTGTGCAGTATTATTATATTATCGCAGTATTATACAGTAACACATTAAATGTTATAATTCAGTAAAAATTAAATTTATTTTTTATTCAAAGAATCCTGAAGAGTTTGTAACCTTGGCGGTCATGCTCGCTAAAATGTGCTTGGGGTGGTGGCGCTATGTGTCGGGTGGTTACATTCCCTCTAATATGGTTGAGTGAAACTACGGCTGTCACATACGTCATACTTGTGCTGCAGGTGCCACCTTTGGGCACTGGTCTTCCAGGGCTCACGGATTTTTCTCGATTATAGTCTCATTCTTTATACTGTATGGCTTGGTATTCTAAAACTAATCAGTAATTGTAACAAACAAATTGTAAACAAACATGGCGATGAAAAACATTCCAAACCGGTGGTAGAATCTATTACATCTATGTATATTTATTAGTATATTGTATGTATCGAAATATATTATATGTATTTTTATGTAAACTACTTTTATACTTGAATATTTTAGTTTTTGACGATTCGTAAGTGCTTCTAAGAATGCCTATATGAATAAAGATATTTTTTGACTTTTGACTATCACGTTTACAAGCGCCGCTCCTAAGAAGTCACGATGCGCGTGCATGGTATATTTTTTCAAAAGTGATCACGCGGCAAAGTCCTCGATCTTACCTAGCACGCCTACATACATCATGCATAGTATAATTTATTTTTGTATAAAAAATTAAATTGGAAAAGTAATAATGCCCTCTCTATTAATATTGTACTCTGTGTTACGCTTGTGCCCGTGACGTATGCAAAGGTACGTACATGACAATAGATGGCGCGCGACTTGCAGCAAAATGAGCAAATGTCAATGGCGTCGTATTAGGCCTTAATGATTTGTAGGTTTCGATACGGCATGGCAAGATACAGTACAGGCAAGGGACAAGTGGTATGATATGTGTTCGCATGGATTTGACGTGGATACAGGTTGGTAAGCCGCTTGAGGCGGAGTGACTTTACGACGCACGGTTGGTTTGAACACGAAGATGTTCAGGATATAGGTACGCTCGTTCACCTTTGTACCGTATTTGAACCATCGGCAGTATTCAGATAAAGTGCGGGCTAAAAGATAAAGGGCGGAGATAGCTTTCCACAGGTCGTTCGAGCCAAGTCTGAGGGTCATCTAGTTTCTCGGGTAACCCTACCTAGGCGCCAGCCTGACTTGAGGCCTCTCAAGTCGGGGTATCCAGGGAAGGGCTGGTCAATAGCCACAAGGCTGACACCGGCTCGTCCTAATCGGGAAACCGGGGGAGTTTAGTGGGTAGTGGACGCTTTAGTCCGAGTCCTACACACGGCCGCAGGTCTAGTTAGCCTGCGGTTTTGGTGCATATAAACGCATTCTCCTCCGAAAAAAAAAAAGTATTGAGATAAAATAATAATATGACAATATGCAACCATTACCTACTATTTATTTCTGCTTATCCCTGGGGTTGACAGGTAGAGAATGCCATAAAAAAAAAACACATGTAAACGTGACGCTATAATATTACCTATAACAGTCGTTGAAATCTAATAAGTGCGTTTTGACAAACCCAGGTGTGACCGAAAATTGCCCTTTAATCTCATAGAAATAAGATTAATGAGCTTGTTTATTCAGCCTTACACACAATTTGAGCCTGCTTCTAGTGACGATTCAGTGGAATGAAGTGTAATTTTATTGTAGATGGCCCCAGTGCCATCGAAACTGGCGAAATGGATGTATTCTATTTTGACGACTATAATGTGAACGACACTGAAAGTAACGGTGTCGATAGCGCAGTAGGTCCAACGTGAGAGGTGCTACTAAAAAGACTGATTGTGCTCAACGATCTTGGACGAATAAACATAATGAATAAATAAACATCTCTAACTCACCCACCAGAGAAGCAATGACACAGGTGTGAACATAAAATACTCTTTTCGAGTAGATATCCATAATTATGTTAAACAAACACGAAGAAGTTTGGGCCGATATACGACATTATATAGAGTAACTTAGCACTAGTTAAACTAATACTGTAAGTTGTAATCGTCCGTACAGAACCGTCGCTGTGGATAAATATATTTTTTTAGAAAGTTAAATTAGTCTTTCATTAATTCTACAAACAAAACAAAAGTGTTTCCATAAAATTGATAGAATGCGGAGACTTAGAAGCTTTCGAGGCGAAAAAATAGATTCAGCGTTTTCATTAAGGTGAGACCGTTCATTTGCAAAATGATAAATATGGCATAAATTATTTCATTTAATATTCAATTCGGTTCTTTCTCCGTTTCGTATTACGGGTAACGAGTAGCATACTTCGTGTCGACACCCTTTTATTTTTTCCCCGGCAGCGATACTGTTTGCTTGCAGGCTCTTCATTTCGAGTTTAAATACGGGGGAGAGACACGCTTAAAAGAACGCCCGACAAATCCTAGACCAAACAACTGGGTACACCTGGGGCTAACGTAGCTTTATGTCATTTTGCCAACATTTGCCATAAATCTCAGTGTTTTTATGACTGAAACACATTTTTGTTTGTTAGGTTATGTCCTCAGAAATTTCAGTAAAACCGCATACAAAAAATTATTATTATGTAGTTAAGTTACATTGCATTTAGTGGTGTTTTAATTTGCCACAAACGTAGCTCCTGTTTGGGAATAGGTATAAACAACGCAAGACGTTGGAAAATTCTCGCTTTATTAATGTTCGACGAGGAGGTCCTTAAGTCGGCCGTCACCAAGGATAGTTTCAGAAATTTACGACGTGTTATATTATAATTTAGTATCGCGAAGCAGCCGTAAAGTCGGGCTTAAAAGATCATACTCGGGGATGGTATTTGCGGCGCACAGGCTCGCAGCCGCGGCGGGGCGCTCGCTTGTTTTGCCGCGAGGACATCGGTCATCGATAATATCACCAACACTTTTACCGGGGTCACTAATGCGTTGTACTTTTCGCGATCAATAAAACGAGGAATAAAATAATACTTAAGATACCTCGAAGAATGAGTTTAATTGTTCATAATCATGCCTATAAAATGTTATGTAAATCTTAAGATAAACTCGCAATTGTCATTTAATTTAGTAGCCAATTGATAGAAAATAATATCACAGTTAAGGTACCTAATAAACATTTACTTTTATATCCACTAATATTCATTAAAATTTGTAATAAGGTCTTAAAATCCATTCATCCCTCCACTTGACTGTATCGCCGAGTTCCAAGATTTTCCGGCGCTGAAAATTTATGAAATTTAAAAAGTTCGCTCCGGAGGGAAAAAAATGTGATTAAATATGTTTTGTTCAAGAGCAAGACATTAAAGCGATGTTAAGGGTGTGATAATGAGGGCGTTGATAAGCATTTATTAGCCGGCGGGCTCGGCCCGGCGATCTCAATAACGGGCCGTGTAACGCTATCAAGGGGGAGTTAAATCATTTTAACGTAGTTTGGCCCGTTGCTCTCTTAGGAAAAATGCGATGATACGACGCTTATTTGGCTTTTAAATTGTTCGCCTTGGACTTGGCGCGATGAGTTTGCGGAGCTACCATTGTTTTTAAAAGTGATTATATTTTTAAACAATGTGGTGTGATACGGGGTTAGATAGGGATTCTTTGGAATTAACAAAATATTGGGGGATGGTATGTACCTATAACATTGGTCGCTTTAAATAATAATATTTGTATAAATTACCTGGAAGCCTGTTTTAGGCTTTTTTGTTGCGTTATGTAGAATAGAATAGAATAATACTTTAATGGCGCCCCTTACAGCATTGCAAATTCTGTCTATTTATTAATCTGTGATTCTGTGTGTTGACGTATTGCTGACGTCTTAGCAGTATCCGTGCATCGAGGCGTACCGTGTGGCGTGGCGCTTTGCGGGAGCTGCGGGCAGCGTGCGAGCAGGTGCGCCGGCGGGCTTAGCGCTTTGATGCTGTGATTCACGGCCTGTCATCGAAGCTTTACATTTCTGGTGCGAGCAAGGTACCAGCAATGGCTTTCAATTATATAAAATCACAATAAAATAGTATTATACAAATAGAAGCAATCATTTATCACATAAAAGTTTTTGGCAGAAGACTTTGATCAATATAATAATTACCTAATTATTTCTTTTTTTAATATCTACCTAGTGAACGGGGATAGCTAAAATAAGAATATTAAAGGTCGAGAAAATGACACTTTTTTTCTGCCAGGAATACCGTATATTCTTTAAATAATAAACGAAACCCGTTTACTTATTATATAACTTCTCCAAGCATTGATTAGTATTTTTGGAAAATAAAAATGTAAAGGATGCGGCGCGTCTTGTGATTGTCGCCAAGTTCCTTCAAATTGAGTGCCTACTTATTTTATTGCATTAATTTATTATCACGTTCATTAAATTATTACTGAATTATAAGCATTGTTCGCGCAAAATAACCAGAACACCGCAACAAATGTGGTCACAGGTGGCGCAGGGAGTTAGCGCGGCGTATCGACGCTAGTGATTCATGCCCTGTCATCGGAGATTTGGGCAAACACCCTCGTATACATATATCGTTAATGACGGTCGTATTACGTACTTAAGATTACTTTCCTTCACTTCGATTGGATAGGGTATTAAGCAATTGAGGATCACTTGAGTCGTCCTAAAATGCTAAATTTCACTAGTCAGTGAATAGTAGGTAAACTAAAAAAATGTTATTTTATTATGTTATCAGAATTATTATTATAATATTACTCATCTCAGTAAATTTATTTTTTTCTTTCGTCATCAAGTATGTGACGCATATAAAAAAAAAATGTTTTTGCCTTATCTGTGATCTAATAATAAAAAATAAAAAAAAACTTCTGGAATTGAGCCAAAATTAACTAAACATATTAAATTAGCCATGATTCATTTAGGCAGATCGAAGTGACAGCTACCCAAACGGATTAAGGATGAGCCATAAAACATGTCGCTCGCAATTAGTGCTCTAAAATTTCAATTTGATTGGTGTAATTGCACCTCTTTACACGGAAGGCACGGCACAGTTGTTATTAAGCGTTTCTAATTTAATATCATTTGCATAGACGTGACCTGCGGTGCGCCACGCGGTTCACCCTGCGGTTACATTCGGAAAGCGTATTTTGCATTCGTTTGTAGGCGGAATTGGTTTCTAGGTGATAAGGAGAATTAGATTAAAGGAAAATTTTAATGGTCAACTTTATATCGACAGATTTGTTGTAATGGTGAGGTCGGCTATTAGATCAGAGGTAGCGACAACGTTTTGCATTTGCATGGACATGTCTGTTTTTGCCCGTTTATCTATTTTATAAATCATTGGCCTGTTATGTTTAACCGTTAACTGCAGGGCCTGATTTACCCATAGGCTAATTAGGCTGCAGCCTAGGGCGCGAGGATCGAGGGGGGCGCTGAAATCGTGTCTTCGTATGCACTAATCTAGCATCATTGCATCTACCCTATTTATTTCAACTAGACAAAACATTAAAACTAAATGTGTGCTTGAGAGTCCCTGATTTTAACATTAAATTTTGAAATTCCCATACATAATAATCTTCAATCTTCACGTAAACGCGCGTTTCTGTGAGGCGAATTCAACAAAAATCGCACCGCACACTACAATAGGCACCCCTCAGCGCAGCAACAGCTCCTTAGCTTGCCGCGCGCAATAAGACCGGCTAATTTAACGGAGAAAGAGACAAATGTACTGAAATACGCCTGAGTGTAAGCGAGTAAAGTATATTCAGCTCAATTTGCGACCGAGCGACGCGGCACACACACGTCCGACGTCACTTATTTTACCCTTAAACGATTCAAAATTATAATATGGCCAAATCTGACGTTTACTGTGTTGTCAGCTTTTCATAAAATATAGGTAATTAGTGCTGTGATAAGTGAATGAACCAAAAAAATTGATTATCGTGGCAACCATCGATTCATCATCATCATCATCATCATCAGCCTGTGACAGTCCACTGCTGGACATAGGCCTCTACATATGCTCGCCACGCTGATCGATCCTCGGCCACTCGCATCCAGCTCCTGCCAGCCATCTTGCGCAGATCATCGCTCCACCTGGCCTGAGGGCACCATCGATTATCGACGATAAATTATTCGTATTTTTGTACTTTTTATAAATAGTTGATTTTTATTGACAACCTTCACTTTTATTTGGTTCTAATGAAATAATTATTACACAATTATTATCCCTACAACATAAAAGCACGAAAAGGGCTTTTGTATAATCTAAAAATAATTACTTAATTACTATAATTTTCAAATAAATTATTAATCAGTTGCAAAAATATTTCACTGTTTCAAATGTTTTCTCTAGAGTAAATATTTAAAAAACTCAAGTCGATTCAATGGCAATGGAAACTAAGTTGTCTATAGCCCTTAGGCCGCGTGGTCCGACCGGCTTGTCCGATCAATCGGACCACTATGTTTTTTATTTCCTGCTGGTTCGATTGATCGGACCATCAGGATTTTTCTAATCCTTGTAGTCCTACTATCGGACTAACGACATTTTAAAAGTTCATCTTGTCCGATCGCTCGAACCACGAGACTTTTAAAAATCCTCTTAGTCCGACCACACTTCTTCTATCTTTCCTACTGGTCCGATCGATTTCAAATTGTGAGACCATAGCGAATTTGTGAGTACAAACAACTTCAACAACAATAAAGCAAACAAGAGTTGAGTTTGTGCTTTGTTTTCATTAGGTACGCTGGATTAGTACGACAATATGGGCCGGTTTCACCACCTCCTGATAAGCAGATAGTTTATCTGACAGATTTTTGACATGATATTTTTGTGAAAAACTTGTTACAATATCTGACGGATCGGCTATTTGCCACTTATCGGAAGGTAGTGAAAATGGCCCTACCGTATTTTGGTTCTGAATAATCATTACAATTTTTTATGTTACGTAAATAAATAAAAAGACGTAACTAACAAACTAACACGATTTTCAAATAAAAAAAATAAATTGCAACTTCATATGGATTTTATGATCTTCCTTTGTTATTAAAAAAATCCCAAAAAAAATGATTTTAAGAATTTTTCAGACGCATTTATAATTGTTATTAGTAGGATTAATTTAATTAAAAAAAAAAACAAAAAAAATCCTTTAAACCATCACTACTTTCTTTCTTATGTTTTTATAATAAGTATTAATTTGTTTTAAAAAAATACATGACTAAAAAAATACTTTTTACTTTCTTTTGTCTTTATAATATTCATTTTAAAGAACAAATTTTTACTACTTGCTTTCTTTTGATTTTACAATCTTCTGTTATTTAAAAAAAATAACGAAGACAAATATCGTTGCCCGATCAATCGATTTAACAGGAAAAAAAAAACGACCTAATTGTTCGATCAATCGGTCTATAAGGAAATGAATAGTCCCAGTAATTCGATAATTAATCGGACCACGAGAACTTTAGAGTTCGATCAATCGAACCAACAGGAAATAAAAAACATGGTGGTCCGATCGATCAGACAAGCCGATCAGACCACGCGGCCTAAGGGGTCTTTAGAAACTAAGCCAATACAAGGTGGATTTGGTTTACTACTTTGGTAGCCTGCAGTCACTTGTCATGGTTTTGGTCTTATAATGCGTGAGGTTGCAGATCGATTTGAAAACTTTTATAGGTAGTATGAACCTTGTTAAAATTTTCATAATACTACTCTACTCAGTTCCTACTTTTAGACCCGTCCGTAACACACCTGGAGGGGGCGCGTCCTCATAATTAGCCTAGGGCGGTCAGAACTCTTAATCAGGGCCTGGTTAACTGGCACCTATAGTACAATCAGTAATATTCGAAGGATATTTATTTACATAACAATAAGAAAAAGTTATGATGGTATAAAAATGACAGAAAAAACATCAAGCTTTTGTTAAAAAGTACCATTTGAATTATTAGATGTCCACATATCCCTCGGGCTGTACACAAGATACATACATTTAGTTGTCACTTGCAAACGTCCAAAGTGCACTAAATTGACTTCTACCATTTTGAATTTTTCTGTTCAAAACTTAAACATGTGGTATAATTAGAATTACTTAAAAAAAGAGATTAAAAAATAATCGTTTCTGCATAAAGTCTTAGTGATGATTGTAAAGGGGGAAATAGCTAAAAGATTGCGGGTTCGGGCACCACTGCTACATTGCCTACGTAAGTGCCACAAAAGTAATTGAAAGAGATTTTTATGAAATTACCAGGGGTGAGTCTTTAGTGTGTGTTGCAAAAATATTATCTGTCAAATTAATTGTCAGAATGAGCGGGCGAACAGAGCGGGTACCGTGGGGCGCTCCCCTGTCACAGATACAAATCGTGCGGATTTACGCGCTCTCAGCCCCACTGGAATTTATCCGACGCTCCTATTTACGTATCCTTTTATTTGTTTCGCTCCTATTAGTCCCGATAGAGAATTTTTATGTTCGCATGCCCCCGGCGCCTGCAATCGTAAAGCGTCGATTTGTGAACACTTTACAGCGGCGATAACACAATTTTCGAGAGCGATCTCTGTTTATCGGATTATGGAGCATAACTTAACGCTCCGACTCCAGTAAATATTTCCGCTTACGTCCCGTTGGCTCAGCGTGACTAATTACCCCCGTTTGTTGCCGAATCCAGGTGCGCTGACGTGTTTAATCCCGATCGTTACAAGTGTTGAGTCTGTAGATCGCTGCATATATCAAGCGGTGTCTTCACGAGTTCACTGATTTTGTTGAACTTGTATACAAAAATAAGTTGAAGAAATTGGTACAAAAAATAGGCATGTTAACACACAAAAATGTAATAGATATCCTACCTGCATTCGCGGGAAAATTCGAAATCCCCAGCGAAAAACTACCTTGGGTACATCATTTGAAAAATAGGTTCTCACACCTCTTTAATGGCTTTCCCGAAGACATTTATGTTTGACGCCTACGGCGGAAGCCATAGGAAAGAAAACTTTAAAACAGACTTAAGAGATATCTACTGTCATAATTATATTGTAATGTAAGTAGCATGTTGATAAAAGATTACAAGTTTTATTCCTTAAAGTATTTTGTTTTTTTTTGTAAGTGGTCTATGTATATTCAAACAGAAAGGATAACTGTTAAATCAAACAAGTTGTCGATTAATATTATCGAATTAAAGATTATTCTCGTCGTTTATTATGGAAAATATCCTACTAATATTGCCCACAGCGTCGATCGGGGCGAGGATATATTATGCAGAGGGAGGGATTCACGGAATCCGCCACGCAAACATTTAAATTAATGTAATAAAGAGGCGTGAAACACACGGCTTTCGCGGATCGAGGGACATAAGCGCACCGGTCGTGTCTGTGACTCGAGAGCCTATCTCTACGTAACTAAACCTGTGTTTTACCTTTGCTGCCAACCATCGCATTTCATTTTTTAAGCGCCTCTTATATAAGTACTAGGGGAAGTTCGCTATGACTAAAAAAATAATAGAATTGAAAATTACCAGTTTAGTCGTACCATCCATAAGCTTGGGTATATAGCAAAAGATCGGGTGTTGTTATTCGGATGACGTTTACGAACAATGTTCGCAGCCCTAATTAAGAATCCAAAGTCAATGGTCAATAAGCGATTTGTATCAGTAAAGAGGGATGTGTTGACATTAACACGTAATGATACGGGCATCACGTGAAAGATTGCCTCCATATAATAACCTTTTTTAAATTGGTCTAATAAATTCGTGTTATTTACAGACTATGCCATTAATTGTGAATATGGTAAAAATATTTTTCTTTTCTGGTATATAAATGATATTATAATAAATCATTGCGGTACCTATATAAAATGCCGACGGCATAATTATAACTTATATATTAAATATGTTTTACTTAAACTCGTTATTAAGTAAAAAACAACAGTCTGCCAAGGTATCTTATGTTATGAGACGCAATTAACAAAGTTTTTTTTAGTTGTTAAACATCTCGAAATTTCTCGCTCCTGAGACTTTGGCTTGACGTTCACGAAATTAATAAAAGATTTGATTTTATTCTTAATTTCATAACTATTAATAAACAAAAAGTTAAATCTCAACGGAGTCCGATCAAAAGTCACCTTGCCGCAGCCCTAATTGCAGGTTAGTCGCAAAAGCCGATGGTCAATACGCGATCGGATCCGTGTCGACATAAATCGAGCCCGGCGCCCGCACGGATTAGTGCCGTTTAAGCCTAGCTGATAATGGGGTTAATTCGAGCGAGACTTAAAACAAGCCCCTTTTGCTTTACCCCCGAAAGGACGCATGTATTATCGTGCATCTCTGTATAGGAAACCAATAAATTTTTCTTTTGGCTTTAATTTATAGCCAATTACATATGTATTTTTTTTTAAAGTTAAAATTATATTAATGAAAATCATTATGCTATTAAAATATTAGCGATAATATTATTCAGAAATCTCGAAGAGGTCACGGTCAACTGTCACAAGATTTTTTGTCAAGATAAGAAACATCTAATTTAATATTTTTTAAGAACAAGTAAAAGAGGGATACAAGTTGATGCGAGTTGTGAAGACTTGAGGGATAAAACACGTTACAACACGATTTTCATCACGCAACTTTCTCACATGCGTATCTTCTTGCCGACGCGTGATCGGAATAGATAATGTTAAAAATGTATAAACTAGATATCATTACCGTTTTTTTTAAATTATTTTGTTGACGTTTAGGAAGAGGATGAGTAATGATGATGTTTTAAATGTGTATCAGAAGAGGTGGAAATACTATAATACATGATAATTATGGATCATAGTATTTCAATCTTATCTCAACAAATTCGTCATATTTTAGCCAACAGTTTGATGTACAGTTTCATCTGTGACGGGTGTGGCAAGAGGTGTCGTGCTGCCATCGGACTTCATAGTCACCTGAGACGTTGATGCTGCAACAATCATCTGCAAAGATGCTGTGGCCAATGATGATGTACCAAATTGGCGTGCCCATTGTCTCATCCAATGTATTTATTGTAATTGCATTGATAGCTATGAACGCTGGCCGATAAATATGTCAAAAAGGAAAAACATTCATCAAATCGGTCTCATATGTTCCGAGGGTCGAATATAACATTCCAATCACGTTGGCTCGCTTGTTTTACAAACCGATCCAACGTGGGTTCCGGTACCTTTGCCTCCCTTATAAACAATTTTAACGCTTATACTGTAAGTGTCAGGGTCGTTATTTTCGTGCAGCGGTATCGTCCACTAGACATGACAATGCAATCAGCGGTGACCGGGCGGGATTTGGTTCATACATGAGCGGATTTGCGGGATGAATAAGTTTCGACCCCCACAATAACATAGCAGTCTTATTACACGATACGCGTTTTATAAGGCCGTTTGCAAATTTTTTTATCGTTTTACATAAACTGCATGTAATCATGTAATCTATAAAGTGTACCTACTGATACTATCGTCGTACGCTGGTTATGTATTGTTCGCGTAAAACTGGTTTAAATGTTTTTAATGATTGAAATTGTTATAAACATATGTTAATGTATTTAGCTACTATAAAAAAAACATATTCGTAATATTTTTCCTGAATTTTAAGGAATGTGACAGTATAGCCATTTTGTTTCAATTTTTAAAATCATGAAAAGGTCGAAGTTAAAAAAAAGAATTTTATATAAATATATATACCAGGTACTATATGTAAGCACAAGAGCTAGAACAGTTTTCATTTTGCTTCGACAATGGACAATAATAGTCGAAATTCCACGGACGGAAGACCGACGCGTGCGGATGTGAGGCTGCGACCGGAGATCAGAAACGATGGTAAACCGCCGTTTTACTCCAGAATGGACATTTCGATTGCTATTACAGGGAGGTGTTACCGCGGTTAGGTTAGGTTAGATCGTTTGGCTGAAATGATGTGAAGGAGTAATGAAAAGTACATGATCTTCAAGGTAAAGTTACCTTGAGAATTTAAATTTAAATGCTAAAATGTAAACAACAAGAAATAAAACCGCGGTAGACTTCTTCACAACTGACTTTAAATTCTTGTTTTTTTCAAAAAAATTTTTTTTAACCAATCTGCAATGTTTGGATTTTAGCAAATACTAGCATCGAAATATATAAAATTATGCACAATATATGCGTATATATTGCAATGGGTCGGTTGGCTTGGTATTCGGTCATATTCGGCTGCGGCCAAATGCGACCAAAGGATTGATGTCGTCGATCTAATATGCTGACAGGTGCGGTCGCGCCACCTGCCTACGCCGCTTCAAACTTTACGCCATTTGAAAAGGTCGTTCGTTATTGAATATTCCTAAACTATCATCATCCTCATTTATTTAATACATTACTGTTATGATTGTTTGTTAATGTTATGATAATAGAGATTAATTTGCTTCATCTTCAATTTCGTGATCCACTGTGATAAGAAAATGCACTATCCTCAAACTATCCTTATTTATGTGATTTAAAATGAAATTCGAATGACGATCTTATTTTATATTGATGTATAAAAAAATTGTATATTCCAAAGTATGGGAATAGAAATGTCAATAGTTGTAAAAAAGAACATTTACTGTTATCTATTATTATTTTTGTACTAACACTTTTTGATAAAAAATTTCACTTGAAGGGCTGGTTACGTTGATTCACGTCAACCGATAAATAACGTATTCGCGAGGTATGACAGCTGTTACTAATCGCGCCCACCCCCTTCCCCGCATTAGTGAGATTCGCGGCGAACTAAAATTTTCTCTGGGCAAAACTTTGGAAACACCATTAAGTCAATCTGCTCGTTTTACAGATGTTATCGTGATATTAACCGCGGACGGGCAATAAGGGTGCGCTCGCGAACTTGCCGTCAACTTGACGACGCTGGCGAGACGTGACAATACGTGGCTTATTTAACCACGCTATGGGTATTGGATATACCTACCATGTAAGAATCTTTTTATTCAGATATCTATGTAGATAAATAAAAATGAAGCGCCGAAATACCAAGTTAGAACTAACTTGGTATTTCGGTGCTTCATTTTTATTCTGTATAATTTTCAGGACAAGGTTTGTATTAATGAAAATAAAAAATCATTACGTACAAAACTCAGGAAAAGTGAGGGTTTTAAATAAATTCAGATTAATTATGTAATATTTTTTCCCATAGTACTCGCTAGCCCATTGTGTGGTATATATTCTACTTGTCCTTTTGTAAATACATTTTAATAATACATCAGTCGTCGATGCTTGATAAAAGGAAACTATGTTTGGTACCTGCTGATTGTATTTCTACTGATAAAATATCGATGTTAGGAAATTATTCATCCGCGGTGAACCCTCCTCGCGCAGTTTTAATATAATCAGAGTTATCACGACAAATTAATTGCGTATGACGTCAGCGGGCAGACCGACCCCGGCCCGATGATGACAAACGATTCGCCAGTACTTTCATAATTTTCGTGCGTGACGTCGCCGCGCTTTGCGTAGCGTTGTGAAAATGATGAAGTAGGTATATTATGGTGTACGTCACTATTTTTAATTTCGCGAATTGTAAAAATATTAAAAGTAATAAGCAGTACGAGTAAATATGTCTCTTTTTGTAATGTATGTCTCCAGTAAGAGCGTCATATTTTTTTTAAATATTTTAGGTGACCTAACCTATCTGGGCAAAAGATCGTTTCACAAAACCTATTGCCACAGTCTTCGAAACCACAAAGCAAAATAATACTGTGTTCGTAATATACGTAGTGATAGTAGGCAAGATAGAAATAACGCAATAGTAAGTCAGCTTAGCTGGCAGCTCTGTTTTCAATTCAAGACGCGAGCCGCGAGCCCACATCTCACTTATTTACGGCCTGCAGCCAACGCGCTTGATGCGTGAATAGTTGTCGTGGCGGGCCTAATGTATTGCAATATTACTACGTGCTCACTCTAAACTTTACGAACTAAATCTTTTAGTGATCTCCATATAATGACTATATAATAGAAATCTGCTGTTTGAACCTTGTGTGAAATGTGAAGTATGCTGCAGCAATCTAATTTTAAATTAAAGTTCATATAGGGAGGTGTAATTTTTTTTAAATTAAAGTATTCCAAAATTTAAATGGATTAAATCAATCAAAATTTTTGTATTCCAAAATTTAAATGCATAAAATCAATCAAAATTTTTGTAGTCCGAGAGGGCGCTACCGCTCGATCCAACCACGTCGTAGCCGTAGCCACGCCGTAGCCGCCCGTAGCTAAGCGTAGCGCGTAGCACCAGCTGCGTACAAATTGCTTACACTCGATAATGGCCTTTTCAATTTGAGAGGATTTGCAACTTTAGCTTTGAATAGACGTAACAAAATATGCGGTTTTTTCGTGTTGTTATATTTTAGAGTTATATCATTTTAGTATTGTCAGTTATAATATATAATAACTATAATTAGACACTACTTCAATATAACACAATATGGAAAAGGAATATTAAAGGTTTACTTTTTTTGTGTTTGAATCATGAGTAGAATTTTTTTGTAATAGTATCAGATGAACTTAGAAGTGTAATGCAATGCCTTGTGTGTTTGTATGAAAATGCGAAGTTAAAATTAACTCATATCGTTGTGATGTGAAATCATAGCTCTATGATTTTTTTTCCGCAACGGTTAAAAGTCTAGTAGCTAATAGGTCGCACTTTAAAGCTATGGCCGCACCCACCAGGTCCGCGTAAAATTCCAGATCCCGGGTTGGACCAACAATCTGGAAGTTGGCCGTTTCCGTTCAGCCGTTTAGGCGTGATTGAGTAACAAATAACCAGACATCCAGACTTTCGCATTTATAATATTAGTAGGATATATCTAACAATGTATATTATTTGTTTTTAAGGCTAGCATTTAGCAACGTAAATAAACAAGGCGATTTCAAAGCAAGTCGTATCAACCTCTGCGCAAGTAAGGGCCGTGAGCCGCGAAAGCCCCGCAGACACGGATAATCCGTCCGCGACATAACACAGATTGTATTACAGCAACTTCGCTTCACGATAGGGCTGGCGCTTACTCCTATTGCCTTCTCCGTGTGACAGTTCAGTAGTTCCATCATGGAACTGTATCATGGAACTAGTGTCAACGAACCGAAATTATAGTATGAGCCAGAACAATCTAAAAACGGAGATGGCAGATTTCTACAGATCGCAATAAGTAGGAAGTAGTATAGTCCGTTTTCCAGAATCACAGGTATGTGTGTATACTGTTTTTTTTATAACGAAAGCTACAGAAATATTTATTAAAACTGAATAAATAAGCCATTTTAAGATTAAGATTTTTGGAGAATTAAAGAACAGGGTTAATTGTAAATATTAAACAAAAATCAACAAAAAGTCTTCAATCAAAAAGTAGATGGTGGCATCCCTACACACAGCCGATAAACGGGGGCTTAATCTCGGCGGATTTTTTCACACGTCCCCCGCCCTCCGCGTCTTCGGGAAAACTAATAAAGAAACCATCTAGCAAGCAGCTGAAGCTTGAAATGTATTTTTTATATAATTTGCCGCGGATTGATTGCGGGACACATCTGAATCTCCTTGTTATGCCTTCAAAAGGTACACTCACTTTTTATTACTTGTGCCAGTAACAGTAATTTCTGAGACTATTACGTTTAGAATCGAGGATTTTGTTCACTTATCATTAAGAAACACAACCACCTAGACCTAATTAGGTTTCTTCATATTTAGTAAAACGATATTTGATTACAATAACTTCGGGTTCCAAGTTGTTGGTTTATTGTTTGCTTGACCGTATCGCGTTACGTAGAGAAATAAGCATCGATGCTCCGCAGAAACTTTATTGTTTCTTCCAATACGCGGATAAAACTAATTGAAGAACATGAATGATTGCTATATATAGAAGAAATAGTTTTTTTACAAGCCTACCGTTGCTATGCTCATAGTAATAATCTGCACGTGCCAGCGTTGTTACTTATATCTGTCCCATTTCACTTAACATTGCGAAATAAGCCCGAAATTAAGCAGACAAAACAATATTGGTGCGTTAGCCGCAGTGACAACGTAACATAGTTACGCTAGTGCAGCGATTGCGTCGGATGCAGTTTGCGGTCGACTCGGGCTCGGCGGGTGCACCGCGTTTCAACGACGGTTTTTGCAGCAGTGGCCGGCCATAACAGTGTGGACACGCGCCCCTAACCGCGCTAGTGTTGGATATTCGACGATTTAATTTTCACTGAAATGAAATATTTACTTTCTGTAATTAATTACACTTGGTCGGCTTTTAAATAGTAGTTCCGGTTGTAATATTATTGTGTAGCGTGATTCGAAAGCGAAACAACTGTTTTAAGATTTTTATTGTTTAAAGTTAAGGTAAAGGCCTATTTTTTTAGTAACAGAATAAGATGGCGCAGCGGCCCCACAACGGTCTATTTAAGCCGCCTCCCGTCATAGTTCTTGACGTGCAGCTCGCATAGGTCTTTCGCCACCTTTTCTTCCGAGCGGTCGTCCTAGTAAGCAACCCGATCATCTCCCATTTTTTTTAGTTATTAGTACAAAGTTATATTTAAATGGATTGTTTGCAACATAAGATTGCATGAAAGGGTAGATAGAGATATCGTAAGTTAAATAAAATAAAATGAGACAAGGTTAGGATTAGGATTAAAGCAAAATATTGGTGAAACGATATTTTTTTAACATATCAGATTAATATCATATCATATCATTGGGTTGTTCAGTATTTATTTATTCATTTATCAAGCCCTATTTTATCTATACATATAATAAATTTGTAGAAAAGTGGTGTCTGTACAATGGAAATATATTAAAAAAAAGTAGCAGGGGTTGTTATTATATCGATACAGAACCCGAAATTGTAATTAAAAAATTTTTTGTCTGTTTGTCTGTTTGTCTGTTTGTCTGTTTGTCGGTTTGTCTGTTTGTCTGTTTGTCTGTGTGTTTGTGCACGCTAATATCAGAAACGGCTTATTCGATTGAGATGCGGTTTTCACTAATATATTGTGGTAAGCTTCACTTAACATTTAGTGTTTATTTCATGTCAATCGGTTCATAAATAAAAAAGTTATGTCAATATAAAGGTACACGCCTCGCGCCTGAGCTGCGCGTCCGTATATAAAGCGCGCTGAGAGTATGGCGAATAGGTACCTAGTTGCATTCGATTATTGCGATTTACTTGAATACTGACAGTTTGGATATTTCATTTATTTATATTTAAGGGTTTGTAGGTTAGGTTGTCTTTCTTTATTTTCTTTAAAAATTTGTAAATAAATATTGTAAGCATTTGTTATAGGTTAGGCATTTCTTTCCTTGATTTTTGGTATACTTATCTTAATTTTTTATTTAGGGTTTGTATATATGAATATTTTATAAGTATTTGGTATAGGTTAGGCAATTCTTTTCTTGATTTTCTTTATTTAAGTACAAGTTTATAAGCTCAGGTTATTAATTAATTTTTCTAGCAATTCTTTTGTTTCATAAAATTTGTACGTTTAGTTTACACATCTTAACACTTTTTGCAGTCAGCCTATGTTTTGCGATGACAATTAATAAAGCCCAAGGTCAGACGATGAAAGTTGTGGGTGTAGATCTAAGTATCAGCTGTTTCTCGCACGGTCAGTTGTATGTGGCTCTGTCACGGGTTAGCAATCCTAGGAGCCTATGCTTTCATTCCCGATGGCCATACGTCACATATCGTATACCTACAGAGAAGCATACTGTCGGGTAAACACTCAAATTTTTAGCTACCCAAAGGACGGTATTTGTTATTTAAAATATGCTGCCCGAAAAGTCACTATTCCACGCGGACGAAGTCGCGGGCACAGCTTGTTCTACATACAATTTTAATTTGTGACATGTTCTTCTCATAGTATTTGTGGAAAGATTATTGATATGTATGTAGATTAGTTCGCTCGTAGCGATTGTAGCTCTATACAGTTGACGTCGTAAGTTAGAACTACAATTAAATGATAATGGAAAGCCTAACGGGGTTATCCCATGGGAGCGAAGCATGGGATCCAAGTGGACGGAGGCGTAATTAAATGATGGGCCTAATTAAATGACACTTTTTGTAAAGTTGAAGGATGAGTGAGAAACGTCGACAGTTTCAGTATCGGCGTGTCGCGTCCCGCCGCGTGGTCGGCGGTCACAGCGTGTTTTGCGCCGGCTGACACGTGACGGCGTAATTAGCGCGTGACAGCGCGACGCCCTCACGTCGCCGCTCCCGGCAGCCCGCTTCCCGACCGCCCGTCCACCCGTTCACCCAGCATCGCTCGCTGTCTTGTTTATGCTCACATATTATTTATACTTGTAATGGTTCAGCTAAATCAGGTCATTGTCACCTTCTGAGATGTAGATAATCAAGTAAGTTACCAAGACAGTAAAAGTAGTATGTAGTTTTTTAAAACAAATAAACAATAAACATAAAGCGTTAGAAAAAATATATTAATTATACGAGTAGCATAAAATATAATAATGCGGTCATTGATTATTATTTTTCTCATAGGGGTAGGTATGTTATCAGAACTTTACCAAACGTATTAATTGAAAAAATATATGATACTTTATCTCAAAAGAAAACACGAAATGCTCACAATATCTGTCTGTATCATCCAAACGAGCCAGAAAGAGGGTCGAGAAACACCGCTTTGATTCTCACTTCAAATTGCATTACAGTTGCCGTGAAACGAGCGCTCTAAAGCCTTCCTTTGCCAGCTGCAACTGCGTCGTTTCTATTTGATGCTTGTCGTTGAGGATGGGTAATTACAGTTCAAACATGTGTTTTTTATTGGTTTGGATGGCGGTTCACTAAACTATATTACACTATTATGATTTTTAAATGTTACTTACATATGTTTATTCGCGCTAAAAATAGATAAATAAAATACCTACCTTAAATTTTTTGTTTCTTGGTTCCTGAATTATGTACTTAAAATATTTTCTGCTTTTACTTTCTCGGTAAGGTTTAGCATATCGATGATTATTCGTATATTAGCGATCGTGAGTGCTTGAAAAAGGTATTGTGTTACATTCATACATAAAAGCTTAAAAATAGAGTGATTATATCACTCACTTTCTATAGGAATAAACAGTGTTGATACTAAACACATTTATACGTATGTTTATACAAAACAAGCAAACGTTTATTTACGACTGTCTGAATTAATTTGCAACAATCTAGCGCCGGAACGGATTCGGGGCCGCTGATTCAATTATGTCACGTTTGCAGCACAACCGCCGAGGCGAAAAGACGAGGAAAAACGGGAAAAATGCCGACATCAGATCGCGTTGCCGATAAGTGGATGACTTCGCGCATGGTTTCGCGTCAAAGGGCGAGCAGCGAGGCGCGAACTCAGCGTCGCAGCCGCCCGGGCCTTCTGACCCGTCCGCCCTTAATAAAACAGTTTAAAACGCACATAGTTTATTGCGACATGTTCAATTTTGATGCGAGAGCTTTTACTCCTGACATGAGCATTTGGACGAACTTTAGTTGAAAAATTGAAGAGCTTTATTGATGTTTAGTTTATTGTATGTTTGTGGACCGCATTTGTCTAATTATATTGTACATTTGAAACATTGTTAAACAGTGTGTTGTGACTGGCGGAATTTTGATATAATCCGTGTTGTGACCTAAATCTTGGATGTTTTTTTTGTGTTCCCGATAAGTAACAACATTTTGTATTACACTGTTGTAACGCATTGTTCTTTTTCGCTGTCAAGAAAACCGAATCGTAGTTTTTAGTAATAAGATTAAAAAAATTTGCTGAATAAGTTTTTAATTGTTTCACATTGACGTTGCGGTCTAAAATATAATATAAAAAATTACAGCCAAAATTAATGTCATGCCAATATGTCGAGGAAAATTGGCTAAGGCTATTTATCGGTGGTGTCAATTTTATTACACATTAAAGGGGATAATACTTAAAAGTTTCCGGCCGGAGGTGCGGCGTCGAGCTAACCACGCAGTAAAGCAAATCCTTTCTAAATTGCGTGCCGGGCGCGCGATCACACGTATGCCCCATATGTCGTTTGTCTATATTTTAAAAGAACGCGAGCGCCTCACATAAAAGAGATACGAGAGTCAGGACTTAGTATCCATTTGCCGAAATTGGCCTCGTTCAAGATAACAACAAGTTTTCGCACCCTCGCAAATAAATGTGCAATTCATACGTGAGTAAAGTGTGGACTGTGTACTGCGACACTGTGCTCTAAAATTAAAGGGGTAAGGTTGAATTCGTAACGGACAAAAGAATTTTTAGCATATGTCATTGTAGATGCGTGGCCTTATCAGATGTTGTTGGACAACGTGCGGTGATCCCAAGTTCTTTCTCGTTAGCGGGATTTTGAAGGTGCAGGTATTATGTTTGTTTTATAATGGTACAAAGATTTGTTACACACATTAAACATTGAGTGATAAATATGAAATTAAAGTCAAGTCAATTTAAAAGGCCACATTTGACAGTTCATTTATGCAAAGAAAAATATCTCTTACGCTAAAGGAATAAAACTCAAGAAAACAATAGAAAATTTGACTCTACTTCTGATGTACATAAGTTTCACTTTTTTTGCATAAATGAACTGTCAAATGTGACGTATTAAAATGACTCTGCTACTCTGCTATAGCATAGTTTAACAATGAGTACTGGCTATTGTAAGTTATTTTATAACGAATTCGTTGTTTATAACAGTAAACTTTAAATGGAATAACTTTTGTTATGTATTTTATTTGTATAATGCTTCTCCATAAATTAGATTTGCCGAATGTCTTGGTGAATTAAGTTTCATAAATGCAATTACCATTCTGCCTCCAGTGTACAGAATGTTATTTGCGTATTATTTTATATGTAATAATTAGTAATAGTACTAGTTTTGCCTTAATACTCTTTTACCGCATACTTTATTTTATTACAGTTGAAGTGTACGAGAGTATGTGATGTTTTGGTTAGCTTTGTGTTGTAGGTATCTCATATCCGCTTTGCATGCAATTACACGCTCGAACGAACAAAGAAAACAGGCGACCGAACCCATGCGCATTCTTGGCTCGATATTGCATGCATTTTCGATACCAGACGAAATAAATGAATAAAGTTTGTATATGGAAGTAGAACTTTAAGCAAATGCCTAATGCAATAAGTGCAATTGAATTAACTTAATAATGTAACGTTCTATTATTTTATCTCTTTTAATCTAATGCATATATACATCATTCATTTATGCATAATGAGGATGACGATATTATATTATGATGTGTGGTTATTCACCTTTTGTACATCAACGTTACTTCTAATAAAAAAATATAAAGAGGAGAGATTTAAATTTTTATGTTATTTAATTTAAGATTCAAAATGCACTGGACCGATTATAAAAACTCTTACACCATTACAATGCTCTATCTATTTATACCTTCGAGTAACATGTGCTATATCAAAATCTTTGAAAAATAAGTGTCCTCTCCCGCGAAATATTTTTATGATGTAAATATAAAACAGCAACTATAGTGATTGAATAAAGAGTTATAACAGGCGTAGGCGAATAAGATATAAAAAGATACTATATCGCAATAAACGAGTTAACAGGACATCTCAAACGAATGCTCCGTACCCTTCGTCTCGCCGCCCCACACATCCCGGGCTCCCATAACTGTCATCTTGTCAAATTCTAGTACGCGCCAAATCCTCATATTTCCATACTGCCATATTTTACGGCTCAACAGAGAAAATAAATAACAACGATAATATAAAATATGAGCATTTTCCGAACCTCCGAACGTCTAGTGGAATTTACATATCAGTTGTTGACAGTACAATCCCCTACACAAGTTAATGCTAGTTTAGGGGTGGAAATATCAATTTTCATAGGTTAAGAAACGATACCGAACGTAGTTTACAGCTTTGTTTACCAAAGGAAGTAAGTTAATGGGAAACCTTTCATTTTTACTACTTTATCAATGTCAACAATTAATATTTATTTATCTTTATTTTAACTTTTTTAACATAGTTTAACTCTTATATAGAAATCAGACGGGATAAATATATTTATACCTTTAAGTCTATTATCAGCAGCAGTGCTTAACACGTGCATAACTTTAATAAGATACTAAACTTGATTTATAATTACAAAGCATTCCACTCGGTATCCAATAAACCGTCATCTAATTTTATCTTGTTATAGTGTTAGTAATTTAGTGAGGGATCAATTTGCTAATTGAACTTAGTTTACACATCGATAAGACAGGAGTCATGTGGCATATCTTGCCGGCGTTGAAATTGAGCTGTCTCACCGCAAAGCCGCCGCCACGCGATGTTCGATTGTGGGTGATGGATGTAGGGGTCATTTGTTCTGACCCCAGCTGGGTTGCATTAGTAATCCTCCAGCGTTAAACGTTGTACCCTAGGAGTAACATTTTGATGAATGTACGTAAATGTAAGTTGATGGGAATTCATTTTATCTGAATAACTTGAACCTGATTGCTGCACTGCATGACAAAGTCTGCCTCTATTTCCACGTCCAATATCACACATTTATCTAGATCATCCGTGTGGTCATACAACATTAATAATGTAGTTGGTAGATTATAAATTGAAAGTAAAACAATGTTACTTGCAAACCCAAACCTAGTTTTATTGCCAAATTCAGTGGAACTACTGAGAATAAAAAGTGTCATTAGTTTCATGTAATGTACATTGTACGTGCACAATCGGGTAGTAGGATCTTAGCTATAGGTAAATACAACGTCTATCACTACAAGGCTGTGGGGCTATAGTGTGATAGTATGGGCTTATGAAATGAATGTTAAATTGATACACTCCAACATTTGGCAAGAATGTGTTGAACAACTAGTAATAGAGAACGTCCAGGTGCTACCGGCGATGTAATCAACAACGATGGAATCCGCAAAGCCCCTAATTGAATAATATACGGGAATGTCGTACTTACCTACTAACCTCGGTAATTAACAGAAACTGGGTTTTGCAAGTTTGATAACAACTACTAAGACAAAAAGATTTTTTTTGTTTGTATTGGGTGTTAGAGTTTTTAATCTTGGCTACACAGCCATTGATAATAATAATAATTTATTATTGTGAATGGTTGTCCTTCCCTCTATAACTTTTCTTGGCTCTTAACATTTTTTGTGTTTTCGTTGAATGTATCTTAAGCAATCTTAAGTTTAAACATATTTGTGTATTTTTAAATATCCATGAAAGTATTATTTTTTTGTTTATAGAAATTTTTAGTGGTCTGGGTAATATTAATTAAATCTTAATTCTTTATCCATCTATATAAATAAATAAAAATGAGTTGCTGTTCGTTGGTCTCGCTAAAACTCGAGTACGGCTGAACCGATTTGACTAATTTTAGTCTTGAAATATTCGTGGAAGTCCAGGGAAGGTTTAACCGATGAGAAAATATGGATAAATTGCCAGAAAAATACTAAATACATACTTATTTAGAATTCAATTAATAATATGATTTGTATTAAGAGGTACTTAAGTGATACGACGTTCACCGGGTCAGCTAGTAAAAATATATTGGGAACAAATTAAATGACCACCAAAAAACACAATCGTTACCCAAACAGCCTCATCCAAAATAAATATAATATGTACAAATAAACGAAACCTTTACCAAAATATTTCGGGCTATTTAAGTCATGCCTGCACTACAAAAACTTTTCGTAACCCAAAAAGGCCACGCGTGCACCAAATTTTAACTAGCAAAGTTTTGTGTCATTCTTACCCAAATATATCATTACGTTTGCCATAAAATGTATTCATATAACCAAGTATATTAAATTGATTGATGAGATATGGGTGAATTGCCCAAGCAAAAAAATACACGGCTCACCTGAGAACGGTAGTGCAATGTGCTGATTTTTAATTTTATATATTTTTATTCAACAAAGTAAGTACTTCTCTACCTTGGCAAAAAAAAAAATCATTGATTTATACCCTCTAATACAACAAAAAAAAAATACAAAGGGTCATTTTATCATCACGGTGCCTTGTCCCCAACCCAATTCCGCTCATAAAATACCTTCCCCTGCAATTACATTCGTAATAAGGATATAAATCGATTTAGTTATCATTACATTATAAAATGTTCGATCAAATAAAACTATTTTTGTTTGTTTATCTTCCATCTCATGGATTTGACAGGCAGTCAACTTTTGTCCCGAAACAAGTTATCATTTCAGAGGACAGTAAGTTTTAGTAGAATAGCCACGACAACACTGCGTTGTTACGCCCTTCTCACCTTTCCTCACTTCGGATCAGTCCGGCTCAAGCTATTGACGCCAACGCGCTAGTCCTAACGTCTTACGGTTTCCCTCCAAAAAAGTAAGTTTATCATTTCAGTGATATGGGGACAAAAATATTTTCATTTCGGTGGCTGTTATAACTCGTGCTAGATTCGTTTAATTTGTTTCAAAATTATGAATTAGATTCGCCGGAAGTACTGTTTTGTTCAAGTAGTGTTAATATTTTTAAATAATTTTATTTCGGAGATAAATGTAGAAATAACCTCTATTTTATCATCTCAGTGTTATCATTTCAGTGGATTCGGTGGACTGTTATACCAATTACAGTCCACTGAAATGATATTTATCACCGAAATGATAAAACCGTAAAGTTTTAGAGTTCCTTGGGTCAAATATAAAGTAATGGTTTTTCAATGTAGGTACTTTGTAATTTTACCTAGAGTGATTATTCGGGTGTATTTGTTGTGTAACAATTATCACATTAAGATATATATAATTATATAATTATATATATTATATATACATCATTATATAATTACATATTAATATCATTTTTTGGGGTTATTGTAACCTGAAAGTATGATATATGTAATATCTAACTATAATTTAAAATAACTGTGTACTGTCCTGTCTCAGTGTTTATCTAAAATTTGTGGAAATCAAACCTAACAAAGTACAGAACCCTGGCTGCTCGGCACGGTTGTTCATAGCTGTATCATTTCAGTGGATTTATTTCATTCCTATCATTTCAGTGGTTATTTTTATCATATCGGTGGACACTTATCATTTCAGTGGACTCTTAAAAATTCATCCTTAAATATTTATATAAGTATTGATGATATTGGATGACCACTCACGCACAATGTTAAAAATAGGCTAAAGTTTTATTTGTCACTAAAAATATAAAGATAGCATTGAAACAAAGAAAGTCCGCGGAAATGATACAAATTTTTTTGTTGTTGAAATTCACCCATATGTGTTAGGTTAGGTTAGAACTGCGACCACTAAACGCTGAACTGAATTCTACCCATTTTACTTGGTCGGGACAGAGAGAAAAAGATTTTGTTTATTTACTATCAATCGTCAAATGGTATATTGTATCGGTAAATCTTTAGAACTTCATTTATATTTTTTGGGTATACAATGATTTTTGTACGCATTACTTTAATTTATTAGGATAAAAATATGTAACATATTTGGATGAAATTTTTAAATACAATGCGAGTACAAATTTGGTGCACGCGTGGCCTTTTTGGGTAGCTCAGCGATTATTTTGACGACACTTACGTTTTTTAGGTAAGGAGAGTTAACGTTTATTGGTGATCATTTCATAATAAAATGGGGATTAAATTCTGGTAAGTACTTAGGATTTTTTGGGCGTTATATTTCATTATCTCCTGTCCGGATATTTCGGTACAAAACCGTTTCAGATTAAAATATAATCAATTATTGTATTTTAAAACCATATTTTTTGTCCCATAATAAAATTAATGGTGCCTATGTAGTTAAAAATAACAGAGTCTAGTAGAGGTAGGTATATTATGTTTGTTTCACAATTGTAAAACAAACAAAACATAGGTACAAAACCTTTCCTTACATTCTTAAGTATTCTGGCTAAAAATCCAAATAGATATTCGAAGTTTTGATGACTTATTTATATTTTAAATCAGGTACATATTGTGTACTCAATAGAAATCAATAAATTCCTATAGTTAAACTTCATTGGACCGGAGCCAGCCGCAGTGCAAGTTTTACCCTACGGTTTCAAAGCATTTTAGATACTTGTATTTTCTGATAGACCAGGTTATCAGCAATGTTATTTGGAAGTAATAACTTATTTTTCACAAAATGTAATTAGCCTGTTACTTTTATTTATAAAAGTGGTTTCGTCAATGTTGGTTGTCATGACAGTTAGTATAGAATAAACATAGGTTGTTATTTCCCTGTAAAAATCATGGAAATAATATTGTGGTAAAAATAGTTTCTTTTGAGCATCATTAATAAAACGCATCGAAAAACTTACATTTTATGATATTGGCTTAGGAAATTGCAACGACCACTTAGGTGGTAAGTTTTACTTATTTAACGTTGAAACGTTTAATTATCTGGGATTGGGGAATTATTTTATCTTTCCAAAATATGCAAATGAAGTTTGTTTTACTGGGCTATGTATGGCACGAATCTTGAAAGGCTGGCCTTCAAAATAACATTTAGTTTAATAATAAACATAAAGAGATAAATTAAAAAAAAAACTTAAAAGGATATATTAAAACAAAAGTTTATAAAAGAATCTGTGATTCCCGTAGCCGTGGTGCGTCTTGGGCAGGTTTTGATTGGAAGGGCAATAGCACGATTACGTAGTGTGAAAAAATACGTATTTGCGAGAATGTTCTGCTGCTTTGCAAAGGCTGTAATGGCGTGAGGGCGGGCCCCGTATATTTTCAGCTGGGCGGAGTCAATGAGAAAAATATACCGCCTTTCGAAGGCCACGCCCACCGCTTCTGGCTTTTCCTCGGCAATTTCACTTATTTTGCTTTCATTAGGCGAGCGTATATGTAACGTCCGCGTTTGCGTACCCCCCTCTGACTGAATGCCAGACATTAAGGCTGCTTGCTTTATGCACACCATATTTCTCATAACGCGGTTTAGGAGGTATTGTAACAGTGATTGTTATAGCTACATGTTATTGAAATGATTTAAAACTAAAATTAACACATTCCTACCTAAATTGGTGGCTACTCTTACCTACCATATCAGCAACAAAATGATTTCTGATGAAATTGATTTGATGTCTCAACGGACTGGATTTTTCCGACGTGTGCTTTATCGTGATGGTGTGACGATGGCAACCTCATTTCTTCTGTGTAAAATGCGTAGACGTCGTGAGCCTTGGTCCTGGGCATTATAATGAAATAAAAACGATATCAACGAAACTAACGTACAAAATAACAATGTCGAGAGGAAACTTACATGTTTATCATAGATTTTTGTTAGATGTATGATTACTATAAATATCTGAATAATATAATAAATTCTTGCTGCCAGTTTTCAATGAAATCAAGCCCCCACTATTAGGTAGTCCAAAGACCTAATGACGATCTTACAATGTACGTATCCTAGCCAGAGTTCCAGAAGTCATTGCCACTAAAATGTCACTAAGGTGGTGGCGTAATGTAAAGATTGTGGAGGGTCATTACATTCCCTATGATGTTGTTGAGTGAAATGATGGCTTACATGATTAGGTCACTATTGTGACCTTTGGGGACTGGTCGGCCACAACCCAGAATATTCTTAAATATTGTTTGTAATTTACCTCAACACAGGAGAATGTATAATGCCCATACATTTAAAATACTATTTTATGCCGCTTTTATGCATACATAAAATAATCCAATAATACAGAGCATTAAATACTTACATTTTGTTCAATCAAATATTTGTACGTCCTGTGACTCCTGTCGTTGTACTCGTGAACATTTGTGAGATATTATACGGCTCTGTGACAGGAAGAAAAAGTTGTAGCTGCTGTTCATGTCCCCTCGCGTGGTGGAATATCTATTTTTGACGTATAAATGTGACCTTGTGCAAATTTAGTAAAATCGTTACATAGAGGATTCATAGTGATCTGAACAGTCAACATTTAATAACCAAGAAGCTACTCTTGCTTGAATGCTCCCATCCAAGCGGTTAGTTATGTTCGGCAGGGAGCGTAATTGGCTGATATTAAAGTTATCGGTGGTTCGCGGCGGCTTCACCGGCGCATCCATATTTCCCGCTCGGCTGGTCAAAGCTCGCGTGCAGCTTTCATATCTGGCGTGGGGTCTGCCTACGTTATTGGTTCAAATCACTTTGTCAAAAATCATATCACATTCACTAAGCACAATTTTAATGCTAATTTTACTATAAATATCCACACACATACGTGTACATTTATCTAACCACAAAGTTACTGAAGAACTTGTGTTTTGGGTGTCAGAAACAACGAAGATACCTCAAAATCCTAAAATATACGATACGGCACACCTACTAAATATACAAATATAAATTCTGACAAAGAAACAAACATATTCTTCACATAAGTGTTAAACGTGTGTGGTCCTTAGAACACACAACTCCTGGGGTACCTACAGTGCAGGACCAATATTAAATGTGGACGCAAGCCAGTCAATAAATAAGCATATTAAATAATTTACATTTGCGTTTTTCTCGCCAGAGCGGTTCTATGTCAGATATCTTTAGATAATAATATTATCGTACTATTCAAAATTACAACAAAGGAAAGATATTTATCTAATGAAATTAAATTCTTTAAGATATTCCTAGATCACAATTAGATCACAGATCCTGTCATTTATTTTTTTAGTTTGATGTTGTTTTTAACTTTTCATTAAACCATGACGCTCTAAGCATTTTTCAGACGTTGTTGATGCTTCCATTTTTGGCCTGAGTAACTACTATATAAGAATAAGGCAGAAAATTCATATTTGTTCCTTTGACCATAACCCGTATTTCATGACAATTCTGCACTGCCCACTTTCCTCTCTGCTTAACTAGGGTTGACTAATTTTATTGTTGTATGTTGTGGAGTAAAGTTTAAATAAATAAATAACGTTTATAGTGTTGACTTTTCTTATATAGTGAAGAAATATTAAAATCAGTCAATCAGAGTTATGGGATTTTCTCAATTACAAGTATACCGTTGCCTAGTTTTGTAGGTGTCTTGAAATTCAGAAAAACTGTTCTTTTTTAGAAGATTTTTCTTTAGCAGGTCAGAGTATGGTCCAGTCATAACTGGGAAAATTTGAATTGATGGAGGGAGTGGAGGTCCCAACTAGCAAAATGGTCAATTGTTAATGCTATATGGCCTTATAAAGATTCGATGATGGTTTTGGTATTTGCTACTACGTTTTTAACTGCATAAAATGGTGCTATTTCTACTTGAGTATGTTTAATTCTATAATTAGGTCTTATATCGGCATATAGGATCAAATATCGTGGCTATTAGAATCTAGGATTCCTATAAAGGCATTAAATAAGAGTAATTACTCTCAGGTGTAATTACTCCGGTAAGGAAGATTTATACTCGTATGTGCCTACTTATAAGATAACATCTTAGAGGCATTTAATTCTTAGGCCTCCTCTAGAAGCATCTGCCAGGATAAGATATTACACTGGAGAGCAATCACACTAGTTACTTTTACTAATAATGTGATTTAAGCTAAAACGTCAAACGATTTGCGTCACATCTAAATCATTAGATATTTTTTAGCTTCAATAATCTGATTAACATACATACATTTTTTTTTACATGTAGGACATCGATGATTTCGGATTGTTCTACTTTAATCACATGACCTAAATCACCTGGTTGATTTAAGTACACCAAACGGTGGAATTAAATCACCCGTCTTAGATCTGACGCGCCCAAGTACGTCCATGCAAGTAATTTTTAAAAATTTTTGCAAAATCTATAGCCGATCCCCCCACCGATGAAAAGGTATATTGTATTATATGAAATTTTTTTCTTTTTATCATCTAAGCTTCGCAACCCAGTAGGTCTCTATGAGCCCGAGTAAGTACAGGATTAGCATCGTGGGCTCCTCTACTAAAAGTAATGTCTGCAGTGGCACTTGGACCTAAAATATCACAATTTTTAAAAAAATAAGTGTGCCTTTAAAAAAATTAATCATGTCAAGTGAAAAGACGCCAAACAGTTAAAGGACACCTAAAGAGAAAAAAGTAAATATCAGTATTAAAAAAAACACAAAAACTATTTTTTAAAAATGTATTCTTAATAATATTTCTTACAAAATATTAGAACAAGTAGTTGACCGGAATCGTAGGTATAATTACGGCTTGACACTATCGATTTGTATAAAGAATGAGTAATTACCAAGACTAGTAAAAAAGTGGCTGTGACATACGGACGGACAGATAGACATGACGAATCTATAAGGGGTCCATTTTTTGCCATTTGGCAACGGAACCTTAAAAAGTACAATAAAGAAAAAATTGTTACATCGTTTACATGAAAATCACACCAGTATAAATGTTGAGCAAAATACCCCTCATTACGTAGTTAAGTACAAGCTTTCCATCAAAAAAAATATAAAGGTAGGTCATATCTTAAAGGTAACAGGAAATAATTAATAATCACAAACTTTTCATTATGACTAAAAGGTTTTCTTGTAAATATAGCACAAGGAATGTTTAATACAAGTAACATGTTTACTTTCTAGACTTAGTCTAAATTAATATGATATTATGGACACCAGTTATAAAAACATAAGTAAAGAATAACGTTTTTATCTGGTAAATGTTTTAGACATTTTGAATTTTAAAAATCCTTTTAATGACCTTAGAATAACCTGGTAATGACTTGTCTTATAAAGACAATAGAGGCTACTCTGCCTCTGTGGACGGTGAACTGGAATCCATGGGAAGCCCATATATGCGGCGTAGTAGTACGTCGCGTATGCATCTGATAAAAATATAAAAAATACATTAGAGCTGAATGTTTTTTATTTCATTTATTTTTTTATTTTGACTAAGGGTAAAAGTCAACAAAAATATTTAACTACACCAAATATTTAAAAAGTGAATTTAAGAAAACGGATTACGACTGAGTTGTTAGAATTACACCAAGCGCTATTACCTGATGTAGGCGGGCGGCGCGCGAGTGAGGTAGGCAAGGCGCGGCACTGGATCGGGTCCACTGAAGGAGAAGTAGCGCGCAGTGGCAGCCACGCAGCCTGCCACCAAGTGCAGCGTGCGCATCGGTCTGCGGGTCGCCTCCTCTATTGAATAAGCACCGCATCATCAATGACAAGTTATTAGTTAGACATAGCGAACATAAACAGTATGGGTCGTTCAATAAAGGCATGAAAAGGTTTTTAACAAGTCGGCAACGCGCCTTGATACCCCTGGTGTTGCAGGCTTTCATAGGCTACGGTTACCGCTTACCATCATTGGGCCGTACGCTTGATTTCCAATTTTATAGCATTAAACAAAAACATTTTAACAATAAAAGTTCTGCACTCATCCCAAAATTTTAGTTTAAGTTTTTTTTTTTTTTGTCATTTCCATATAAAATATATTCAAATTAATATTTTTGCGCGTACCTAAGAATATTTAGCACAATATATAGATAAAAAGTACTGATGACTTCACTCACTAAATTTTGGACACGAATGCTCCAAATTGGCATACCAGCGTACATGTCGGTCCAGCCGATCGTGTATGCACTCTGCCATGTTGATGATCACGTCTATGCAGTTGAGCATCGCCTGGGGCAAGCCCACGTCCACACCCAGCAACTTGCCTGCCTCCATGCTTGTCCACAGCGGCACGCGAAATCCTTAAACAGACATCAGGCACACATACGTTCAATTGCCCCGAAACACTTGTGTTATGGGTATCAGAAAAAACAAAGGCATCACAAAAATAGCTTCAAAATAGCTTCACTACAAATTCTTTTAAGAATAGATATCCTATGACAAAACAAACATAAAACGTCATTCCTTTATACCAAATCTTAACTTAATAGTCCTTAAAATTAATTCTAGATACTATACCAAGAGTCTTAAAGACCGTAAACTCAGAGTCATTGATTTCGTTGACTGTAAAGAGCTGACGCCCCTTGCTCGTGAAGATGCGCACGATTGTGTTCGCGCTTATCTCGACATCGGCGCAGGTCATCTTGGTCGCCAGCTGGATGCACGAGATCACCCGGATCAGAAACCGTGAAGACATGAAGCGCTTATATTTCTCCCACTCCTCGCGGCCTGTCAATTCATCAAATAGATCCATACTAAAATTTTATTACAAAGGACAATGCAAGGAATTGTATGGGCTCTGTCCCCACCCACCAACAGACCTGGCACTAGTTTCAACATTATTATGACATTCCATAAAAAGACAAATAACCATTTTTTATCCAAAAACTGACGGGGTATTAAAAAAAAACCGTGCTTATGCCGCACGCCTAAGATTCAGAATTGCGCTGTAAGTGTCTAGCTTCAAGTAGACTCGACTGTACTTAAAATATTTTTAGGAAAACATTTTGATTGTACACTTTTATTTAGACCAGGGTAAGTTACTCTTGAGCCTCTGCACATTTATTTTCACAATTCACTGTGTCAAAAAAATACTTGAAATATGAAAAAAATACAAGATTCATATTAGATTTGCGTTAAATCCCCATTCCTACGGCGGATGTCGTCATACAAAAAAGATCAGTACGGCAAGAGGTATTGACAGAGATACGTTTGAAATCTGTTGGTGCGTGGGGACGTTTTTTGCATGGTCCTTTAATTAACGGTGTTACGTTTCTATGCCAAAACTACAAGTACTAAAGCGATTTTAATGGATTTTGGTAACACAGACTAAACCTTAAAATTGGATATAAGATTTCAAAGCGAAATATGTCACGAATTTCAAAAACACAATTGCTAGGAGTAAAATTTTGCAAAGAGATTTTGTTTTCAGGACGCGCGGACGTTACGGCCAACTGACAATTTTACGATTTTACGTTGACGAAGTCGCGGGCAAAGCTAATGCTCAGTATTCATGGCAACCGAAACCGTGGGGATAGTTTGGGAGCGAAAAATAACACATTCCAGGATAACGGATATTCTAAATTTATAAATAAGACTCCCGTGTAAATGGTGGTTGGTATTATTATCATTAACTTTTCTATTATTGACGCCATAAAGTCCAGTAAATATTAAGTGTATGCTAACCTCGGCTTTAATCATTAAACAAGCTAAGTGATTAAAAAGTATCTTACTCATTGGTACGCTTAGGTCTAAGCGCGTTTGAGCATTTATGTAACGTTCCATGATCCGGCAGGCTTGTCCTGGTATGCCGTTGCGCTCGACGCCAAACATCTTACACAGGTGCCAGATGGTGGATCTGCAGTCTTTTTCAATTAATTTCATAGGCCACAAATCGTCGTTGTACGCTAAAATAAATATTGCGGCAATTGCAGTATATAATTGTCTCCGTACGGACTCATACGGATATACGAATTTCCAAATACATAGAAGATTTTTTCTGAAGTTTGTGGTTTTTTAAAAGAGCGTTAAGGCGATTGGATTTCTCAATTCCTGAAAATGGGCAATTGGTAAAGCCTACTCCTCATTAAATACTAGTCAGAAAGAATTGAAAAAAATATATGTTAAACATCAGTTCTTACACTACATTTGAAACACTGGATATTTCTTTAAGTCTTTATTTTGTACACTAAAAAAAATATCTACGAAACGTCGATTTTTATATTGAAATGCCTACTGCTCCTAAACGGCTATGTTATTTGGAAATATTTTTACACAATCATATAAAAAATTTCTTAATCTTAAAATGAAACAATGCTTTTGTAAATCGAATAAATATTTTCTGTATAAATATCAAAATAAAGCAATTCCGAAAGAGTGGTTGCAGAGGGTGGCCTGTGCGGGCGCGGGCGGCAGTCGTCCGCTGGCGTTCAGACGGGAAGGCTGTGTCGCTCGCTGCAATTTTTTTATGACTGCTCACGCGTGTTTGTCCTTTGTTTGTGTGCGTATTTTTCGTGTCAGTGTGTTCAAAGAATAGTGCAGTCAGAGATAGGCAATACGATTGCGTTGTGATTTGGTGCGTGCGGGGACGGTGTATAATTATTAGTGTAAAAATATTTATAAACCTTGTTTTTTAATACTACATGTTCGTAATATTTTATAATTTAGAAGTAATAAACAAGCAAAAACAAAATTAAAAACCACAGAGGAAGAAAATAAAAATGAAGAGATATGCAAAACATAAAAACATACAAATCTCAACATAATATCAAAAAGACAGCACAACGAAGCTGAAGGACAAAATAAAAAGCAGAAGATAATATATTATGTGCTATAGAAAATTTTAATAGTTAGTGTTTGAGAATTAAAGTTTACATAATTTTTAATTTACGTGTTTTACTTATTGATATCGGGACCTCTTAGTAATTTTAGTTTAGTCAGCACCCTCAGAAACCTAGAAATCACATCAAACTTCCCAAACTTTGTTAGCTTTTTTTTTAAGCGGTGAATGCATGTATTTAGGTTTAGGGGCCAGACGGAACTAATTTAGATTCCGTCTGCCCCCACTAGGGGCAGACGAAACGAAAAAGTTTCGACTGCCCTTACTGCCCCCCTAGACAAGTGGCATTTATGACGTTCGTTATAGCTTAATTTGCGATAGCGAATGTCAAATCCCATACTTTCAACACGTGACTTTTCTATGGCATCTGTCAAATCCATACAAATTGGACTTAGCGAAATTCGCCAGCTATGAAGCGATGTCATCTTGTCTAAGCCCCCTGGTTATTTAGATGGGGAGGTAGGTAGACTGTCCAATTACCATTGAATGCAAATATCTGAAGAGCGATGTATTTAATTTGTATTTGTATTTCAAAAAAGAAGAAGAGCAAATACATTTAATAAAATGTGTAAAAATTTCGGAAAACAAATGAATGTCGGGAAAACACTGTTTATTGATCTGAAGTTAAAAAGACAGGTGTAAACGATTTTCGACCTTATCGACATTTACCAAAATAACGGATTTTAATGAACCAGCAAAGATAGTCAACAAGCGTTTGCGAAAAAGCAACAAAATTTTGAATGTCAATAAGGTTGAAAATCGCTTGCACCTGTTTTTTTTCGTTCAAATCAATAGACAAACAATAAAAACAGGTGCAAGCGATTTTCGACCTTATCGACATTTACCAAAATAACGGATTTTAATGAACCAGCAAAGATAGTCAACAAGCGTTTGCGAAAAAGCAACAAAATTTTGAATGTCAATAAGGTTGAAATCGCTTGCACCTGTTGTTTTTCGTTTAAATCAATAGACAAACAATAAAAACAGGTGCAAGCGATTTTCGACCTTATCGACATTTAACAAAATAACGGATTTTAATGAACCAGCAAAGATAGTCAACAAGCGTTTGCGAAAAAGCAACAAAATTTTGAATGTCAATAAGGTTGAAAATCGCTTGCACCTGTTTTTTTTCGTTCAAATCAATAGACAAACAATAAAAACAGGTGCCAGCGATTTTCGACCTTATCGACATTTACCAAAATAACGGATTTTAATTAACCAGCAAAGTTAATCAAGGAGCGTTTGCTATATTTTTTTTTATTGAACGAGGACAAGGAAAGTATTGTGCGTTCAATGGTTCACACGGTACTATAGGCATCTACTGGGGTAGCTAGTAGCTACCTACCTACCTATCCAAATAACCAGTAGGGGCAGTCGAAATCTTTTAGTTACGTCTGCCCCTAGTAATCCGAGCAACTCATGTCATCCCAGTGTCCACCAGTGGGGGCCAACGAGAAGATTTCAGTAGCGTTGGTGTCCCCACTGGTGGACAAGTAGTTACAAGTTTAAATGTATTGGCTAAAATACATTATCTGCATACGTACTCGTATATATTTATTTAATTATATATATTTTTATGCATAATTTATTCCATAGACATCCTCTTATAATCACAATCACATCTTATGATGCATTTTAAAAGTAGAACCAATCACATTATTCTATTAGGCTCTGATAATAATTATAGTAGTGTACAAAAGTGCGCTTCTGTACGCTACGCCCGTGCATTCTTTGATAAGTGTTTTCGTGCGGGGTGCGCGGTTACGGCGCGGGGAGATAGACTCAAACGTCCAAGGTCGTTGAGAACTATAATCGCCTTAAGTAACTCATTTTTTTAACACGGATAATATCATTACAAGCATAAAAAGTCTTAAGACCAAACCCGAAACGGGTCAAGGAAGTTTGTAAATGAAGAAATACCTACTGGAAATGAAATAAAATAAGTACCTATTTGAGATAGCAACTTCATTGCCAATTTGCACACTGTGTTTTTGAATGTTTTTCTTTCATTATATTTTATTTAGAGATTAAAATTAAATTAAGAATATATATACTCATCATTATTCTTAATAATTATATCTAATGTACAGTCAAAAGCACGACAAACACTTTGGACTTTGTACCGCTCTTATGTCGGGGGCATAAGCGCTATTATCGAACTGCAAGTGTATACCGTGATGTGCTGTTGACCGTACATACCTTTTAATTATAATAATAATTACCATGGAGCTTGCAATTAGGCATAATGCAATTTTCAAAAATATATACTACATAATTAGATGGCATTAAATGAATACTTCGGGCAATAAAACAGCACAGTTACGTAATACGTACTATTTTAGTGTATGTACATCGAACTAAAGTTATCGGGTGATACTGATAGCTTAAAAAAACATACTATAATATATTTTGATAAACTTGAACATGACAATATTATGAATTGAGTGACTATGCCTTAAACTAATAATATTCTAAGGGCTACAACGCAGTATGTAAATCTTTACTGTAAACGCTCGCTGTGTACCTAATGTAATAACCAGAGTAAGCTAATAATGAGCTTAAATATATAATTATTATTATATTTAAAAGCGATTGAAAACGTAAAATATTTTAAAAAAATGAAAACGTAAAATATTTAAAAAAACCCAAATCTTTGAAAAAACCCACCTTCTTCTCCACAATCCTCCAGCAACCGCAACATCCATTGCGGCATGAGATATGTGGAAGGGTCTCTGGTAAACTTTATTACTGTATTATCTGACATTTTAGCCAAAAAACTCTGGTTGTTACAATGCACAACAAAAACGTGCTAAAAATTTTTGCAACAATGCTGTCACGACAACTTACCGCTATGTACCCATAACCTCCTTTTTGGCTTTCATTATTAATAAAAATTATGACTATTACTTTTTTAATTTTGACAGCTTACCATAAACAAAATCAATAAAGAAACAGTGATAGTAAGAAGTTTCAATTTGAAATTCAATAATCTTATAGAAGATAAGCGAAACACGGAGCGGGAAACGTTTTCTTAAAAGATTTTTTTTACTATGAGTACTCGGTTCACAAGAAAATGTAATATTTAATACTTAAATGGATCTGGGTAATAATGTATTTTGTGATAATCATTGTAGACTTTCTGGAGTCTCACGTTGGGGGCTAGCTGTAAGCTCAATTTTGGAAACTCAATTTAAATTTATCTACAGGATTTCCGGTTTATGAAAATATAAAATGTCTAAGATTAGGTATGTACTTCTAGGTTTTAAAAAAAATAATTAACACATTGACGTTGTGAAGACGTACATTTTTATTAATGAGACGTATACCTATTAATCCTACTAATCCTACTAATATTATAAATGCGAAAGTCTGGATGTTTAGATGTTTGGATGCTTGTTAATCAATCACGCCTAAACGGCTGAACGGATTTATGTAAAATTTGGCACACATATAGTTTATAACCCGGATTAGGACATAGGCTATAAGATTCCTACGGGAAACGTCTCATTCCCGCGGGAAGAACAATTTTGAAACTACTGAACCGATTTGAATAATTCTTTCATTGTTGGAATGCTACACTATCCCCGGTGAACGTAGGGTACTTTTGGTCCCGGGAATGAGAAGAAAGGGGGGGGGGGGGTATTTACGCGCGGGTAAACCGCGGGCGGAAGGCTAGTAATTAATATTTTAATCGGCGTTCTAGCGAATTACGACCTATATAATTAAAAAACCTAGTCTTGCAGTATCAATTTAAAAATACCATTTTAAATAAATAAATTTATGTCTCACTGACCTCATAATATAAAACTGCTCTGATTCCAAGTACGAGTAGTAGTTGTTATTATATTATTATGAGGTTAAATGGTTTCGATTATTCATTTTCCATTTAGTTTTACTTAACAATATCGGACAATAACCTGAAATGTGTTTCAAAGGGTATCCGCCAAAATTGCCCCAGTCCCGGCGCAAAAGAATTGTATCTCAGATTGTAGGTACCTACATTGTATTATTACTACATATGTGATAATGTGTTTATATCATGTGTTTTATTCATTTTTTGCCAATTCAATTAGTACAGTAAAATGAAGTT
Organism: Mecyna flavalis; assembly: GCA_949319885.1. Classification (NCBI taxonomy): domain Eukaryota; kingdom Metazoa; phylum Arthropoda; class Insecta; order Lepidoptera; family Crambidae; genus Mecyna; species Mecyna flavalis. Next base: position 7,798,210 of record OX439425.1, read on the forward strand.
TTTCCTAAAAAGTGTCATGTTTGCATGTAGCGCCTTTGAAACTTCTCTGGGCAAAATAACCATGTAGCCACCGAATTAGGAAATAGTGACACTTGATATTGTTTCTACTAATAATTATCTAAAATCTCCGGGACTGGGGTTTTTTTCTATGGGATTTGGCGGAAACCCTTTGAACAAAACTCTCATGGAAGTATCAAGAACGGATGAATTTTAATTAAATGGCAATTGATGTGGTCTTGGGCGCGCCGCCGTAAATAATCCGCAAAATGTTAACAAGTTATAAAAATTATGAATTAACGTCAGCCAGACGAGGGTCAGGCGCGGGGAGGCGAGGGCAGCCAACAATGCGAGCAGCTCTAGGGTGCCCAATAAAAACTTGACAAATGGCGTTTCATAATCGAGTGGCATTCCAAGCCTCGTCAACGGGATCCCGGATTGTCCTCCCCCTTGAAAATGTGTCTGTTCTGAAAATGCCTTTCTTAAGCTGCATAATAGCCTACCAACAAAAAAGCGTAATTACCATTTATTTCCTGCTGTACTCTGGACGGCAATAGCCAGAGCCAAAAAAAAATCGCTATAAATAAATATCTCTGGACATTAATCACACAGCGCCATCTAGCCCCAAACTAAGCATTAGCTTGTGCTATGGGTGCCAGACAACGGATTAACATTACTTATATACTTTTTTTTTGTAAATACATACATATTATACATAGAAACACCCAGACCGATACAAACAGACATGTTCATGCACACAAATGTTTGTACCGTGCGGGGATCGAACCCGCGACCTCTGGTGTAATAGCCGACTTCTCGACCATTACACCAAATGGCTCGTCGAATATAGTATGTACTTAATGTATTTAAAAAAATGTAATCATAATGAGGGTGTTTCGAAATAAACAATCTGCTAGATGTCGCTACGTAGCCATTGCATAGGGTCCAACTATAACGTGATTCGTTTACGAGTATTTTTACGGAAGATGACAAACCCCAATCACGGATGATGATTTTTTTATTCTGAAAAACCCTCTAGCTTAATTACTGAAGAAGGACAATAAACGATTCATACATTCTATGTTAGTGTATTTTTATCTACTTACAGGTTTATTGTACTTAGTCAAATAATTAAAAATATCAATAATTTCTTCTCATTTTTTAATATAACAAATCAAATACAATTTAAAACTTACAATTTTTTACGTTAAGCACACCGATATCGACACCGATACCCGCTTTTGTGATTTGTTAAAGTTTCAAAATCATTCTTGTCAGTAGTTACAAATATAAATTCTCCGGGAGGTAGACAAACACAGCACACAGCAAAATGTTTGAATATTTTTTGTGCATATTCTTTTTTATTTTTTTTTGGTTTTATTTATTTTGCGTATATCTGTTAACGTATCATTTTATTCGGTGTGTGTGACATATACAAGTTCAATCGTAAGTCACTTTTAGCTCTAAATCAAAATACCTAAAATTAGATTGTTGATCAGAAGAAAAAATATTGAGCAAGAGAGGTAACGAATTGCATTTCTTAGTTTAAAAAATGATTGTGTTGAAACAGTAATTCATTCATTGTTTTTTTTTATCATGTTACTAATAACTTCATATTTTTATGAGCATAAGTCATAAAAAACACATTGCCAATTTTACCAAAAGCACAGAAAATATTTTTTATTTCAGTTATAATATGGACTTCTGAAATAGATGATTTGTGATGATGACTATAGCGCTAAAGGCCTCAAATATTCTACGAGAAGTAAGTTCTTTCTATATTTTGTATGATTGAAATTATTTCTGAGCTGTATGCAAATATGGTGATGGGGAAGAAATATATGGTACTTTACCTATACAGTAACATATACATTATATTTAACTACATCTCTTATTTTTTTTAATAATAAACCCAAATAAATATTCACTGCTCATTGATACCGTTACTTACACCAATATCAGAGAAGTAATGAAGCGAAATGACGTTTGAGTGTATCTAATTGAGCTAATTAATTACAAATGATCATTGCACAGCTCCAATTAGGCAAGTTGATTGACGCGCTTATACCCTATCATTTATATGTATGTATCTATACATGGATAGTTGAGGGTAATATTGTCACTAAAGTTTTGATAATAATGTTGTAACAGATTAGTCATAAAGAAAAAATGTATCAGCCTATTAATGCCCCACTGCAGGGCAAAGGCCTCCATCCTTGAAATCAAGTTATCGCTACAATGATGGGTATTGGCTTAATCACCACGCTGGCCAAATGCGGATTGGTGATTACAAACCCGAGCTGTGTCCGAAAAAATCGACACAAAGTTAGCTCAACCCGGGAATTGAACACAGGACCCCGAGATCTCGGCCCGGTACTTAAACCACTAGACCATCGAGGCGTTGTCATATTATTTTTAAAATATAATTTTAAGACATAGCTATGTAGGTACATCTTTAAGTTCGTGCTCGGTGATGGAAAAGTTTTATTAACAAATTACAGGACTTCCGAAAAATATTGTATGCTCGATCGCTGATTTATAATTTTAGTTGTAAGTGATTATATTTGTTTCTCAGTAAGTGAATACCCATTGTAATTTGTAGTTTAAATGAGAAATAATAAAGTTCTCTAACCATAACCATAAATAGGTACTAGTAATTAATATTTAATGCTAATATTGTATCTTCTGTTTTGGAAGTGTGTACGAGTACTATAGGTATATTAAGCCAGAAAATATATAAATAATGTAAGCAAGATTAAATTCATAGTCAGGTTTTTACCACTAAATACGTCAAGTTTGAATTTATAATACAAACTTGCTTAAAATTGTTTATATTGTACATGACGTGACTCCTTGCGTCGATATAGTCATAGCCGACCATAGTTCACTGTCATATAAAAACTGGGGTCATAAAGTATGTCTGGTTATTGCCTGTGAGTAGCAGGAATGCGTATTAAGAGGCGGTAGTTGGCAAAATATTGTGCTTGTCAGCGGACCCCACACGAGCTTACACCGTGTTATTAAAAATAATTCCTCACGTTTATTGCCCTTGGTGCAGTGGCTGAGGTTATAAATGACTACGTCGTTATTAGGATATATGCCACTTAAGTATTTGCGGGACTTTTTATTAATTTTATGGGAAATTAATATTATCGCGCATAGTGATAATCGTTAACTGTTTCTACTACGTCCTTACAAAAGCTTTTAAAACTAAATTGAACAGCCATAAATGTTTTTAACATGAACTTTTACGTTGAATGCTTATGTTGTTGTGTTTTGTGTACATACCTTTTATTAAACTTCAAAACGGTTTATCCTCTATAACATAATTTCTTTCAATATTTGGAATTACTAAAAGCCAATGCCCATTTGCCATACATTAATTATAATTGGTCAATATTGGACAACACTGTTTCCCATCTTATTAAATGTGTTGTAATTTTTATTTTCCCAGTATTGTGGGTATAGTTCTTACCTGCAGGTCATGTGTTTACTTTGGGTTGTACCTATAATGTGGTTGGTGGTACGACTTTTTAGAGTCCGTCTGACTAGCTACCGCTCCCATAAGTGAATTCTGCTAACATAACAATATTCTGTGTTTCGGCAATAACAATATGTGAGTACCATCAGGTGGGCTGCATGCCTGTCTGCCACTCTAATATAACTATGTAGCATTAAAGATATCTGACAAATACAGGAGACAAGAAGCAAAAACATGCCTAGAAATAGTAGGTAAATTAAACTCACATTGTAATTTAGCCTGAAAAACTAAACACTTTCATTCTCTCATTTAATATTTTGCAGTGAAATTAAGCAGAAGGTTTGATGTTTTCTTGGATTCAGGCCCAACTCAAATATTACTATGGTTGGAGTAGTCATCGGGCATCGTAGGCTAATGCGGACACATTTACAGCAGTAATGATTAATTGCATCTTTCCCAATTTCTGATTCATCGATCAAGTTTGTCTTCCATCACCAAAGATAGGTGTCGTAATCACAGCACAAGCAGAAAATAGGTATAAATCACAAATCAACTGCATAATCCTCTCCTACGAGCCCCCATGCAAAAGAAGTGGTTTAGTACCAAGTATTATACGTGTCTAATATTCTAATATTCAAAGTAATTCGCACCGCGGTGCGAAACGCCCAATAACTTTTTGAAATGAGTCGATTCACACCGCGGGGAATAAAACAGCTCTCTTATTTGATGGATGATTTTGATCGAAATACTTGACAAATTAATACACCTCCAATAAAGTCATGTTGCCCTAGTACATTTGTAAATTTACACATTTTTTTTTACTTCATAAATGAAAATCGCGACCATTCGGTGTAGGCATTTTTATTATTGTTTTCAAAACACACGAATCGCGACTAAATGATTTGTTTTTTAAAAATTACCACGCACGAACCGCGCCCAAACCTATTACATATCTCTATACAAATAAATAGAATCCTTAAAAGTTTTATATACGAGTCCAAGCTGGACATAAAAAAATGCGCATTGGGTTGCTTTGCTCTGTAGTCCGAATAGACCCATTTCAAAAATGACTTGGACGATTCGCACCGCTGTAACCACTGCGGTGCGAATGGCCCCATTCAAAAAGAGCTCTTCGGCGTTTCGCACCGCGGGTCGAATAACTCGTGGTCCGAAACGCCCCACGACCCAAATGTTTGTACCGTGCGGGGATCGAACCCGCGACCTCTGGTGTAATAGCCGACTTCTTGACCATTACACCAAACGGCTCGTCAAATCGCAAATTTTGATCGCAAAGTTTGATCCTTTGATTTAATAGATTAAGGAAAAGGAGAAAAATAAACAGTTTAAACTTCAGTCTTGCTATTGATCTTCTTCTTCATCCTAGCGTATTCCCGATTGCATCCAGTATGGAGCTCAGGGTCCGCTTCGACTATGATCCTAGATTTGACAAGCCTGGTTATTACAATGGAGCGATTGCCATCTGACCTCCGTAACCCTACAAGGGAAACCAGACCTACTTGGAACATAGTCATTGCTATTGATACTTAAAAAATTCCGTTCTGTGCTGCGATGGTCGATCTGTATTTTGTTTTACCTAGACGGTGCGCTTGTGTTACGTATCGTTAAAATATAGGATGGTGGTAGTTAATTTGACCGGTGTTGGTTTTTTTGTGGTGGTAGGCGGGGGGGCGTGTCCCCGCGGCCGCCCGCCCAGTGCTGCGGCGCGGGCGGCAGTCCTCTCCAGACCTCCGCGGCGAGTCCTCGCGGCGTTTCGCGTGACGGTCACTTTATCCGTGCCGACAGTCAACTATACAACTCCGGAAACTGGTGAGTCTGATAAATGTAATTTTTGTCTGTGTTGGATTTTTTTAATGAGAAAGTTTTTTTTATATTTTATCGTATAATGTTTTTATTGCATCTATTTCATGAAGACGGGAAATATACTTGTAGTTCTTGATTTACGTAAAAATAAAATGCAAATTAAAGTATTCTTTAATTTTACTTGAAAAAATAATAAGAAAAAGAGAATAAAAGACAAAATTTAATTTCAAATTGCTTTTAAAAACAAAAAAATCGTGATAATTTACAAGTGTGCAAAACATAAGTGCAATACGACGGTGGATTAGATTAGATACCTATATCCCCAAATTAAAAAAAAAATAAAGCAAATTTATAAATACCAAAGGGATTTAAAGAATGAGATAAGAAATAAATTAATAAATTATCACACAGTCATTAAATTGCACCCATTAAGCAGACATTTTCTCAAAATTATTAAGGGTCGTAAAAGGTATATGTCTCATAATTGAAAATGTGCAATAAAAAAGGAATTACCGAATTAGTTTAAATTTAAAAGTTTTAAAATGCATCTATCCAGTCTATCGGAATTTAAAAATGCAGTATTATTTTAAGTGGATATCCAAAGGGATACTCTAATTTATTAATTTTAAATCTTTATAATTAAGTACAGCAGACTTTTTCAATTCGTTGCCATAATTTTAAGTTTAAATATTATTGTGACAATGAAAAAACACACTTTTGATACAATAGACGTATATAATAGACTAGACACATGTTTTTTATTACCTTCTAAATTAAAGAAAATTGCCGATAAATTATTATTCGTTTTATTCAAGTTTATCTCTCAGTCAATATACGAGTAATATATCCTTAAGTCTTTCGTAATATTGTATCGAACAAAAAAAAATATTTCAAATGCATTGACTTATACTCTCTTGAAATCTTTGTGACATAAAGTTATAAATAAGAATGCAATTACATCTAATTAATAATAGTGAAAATGACTTCTCGTTATCAGCAGATTTTATTTGAAAGCTAAGTTAGTTTCAAAAACATTCAGTTATCAACACATACATGTTTTTTATTTGGCATGAAGTTGATGCAGCTAATGCTTATTGCGAAAATTAGAAAATACATACAAAGTAACTAAGCCACTAATAAATCTTTAATTTAGTCCTTTTTAAATGATGCAAGATTTTCAACGACGCACGAGTCACGATGCAGCAAATTAAAATCATTTTTAAATTCTTTTTTTTTTTTTGACTAGAAAAAACATGAGCGCCTTTGTTTATTTTATTTTTATGTTAAGGTGACTGAGTTGAGTGAGGTTTTTAATTATAGTACAAGATAAAACGTCAGATTATATGATTTTCAAAAAGTACTAATTTGGTATTTGCCTATATTCTACTACAACTGCAATGCAATATCGAAAAAGGTAAAAACGGTATGAGCATTCGGAAATTATTAGACGCCTCAATATTTAAGCGTGCCAGAAACCGTTGCGCTTTCCGGAGTAGATGTGACTGCTACGGCGCGCGACTGGGCGCCCCGTAGCGCCGTAGCACTTGGATTTAAACATTTAGAATTCTGGGAAATGAAAAAAACAGTACTTAATTCTTTCTATTACATATCATATCTAATATAAATAAATTTATCTTTAGATAATAGTAATAGTAACGAAGAGATGTTGTTCATCATGTAGTTAACATATTTATGTTCATTAAGATATAACTGTTTATATTAGTAAATGTGTCAAGAATAATACAAGAATTTTATTTTTTACACAAAATAATTACTGGAAGTGACTATTATTTGGACTATTAATATGGACAGTACATTATCTTATATCTTGGAACTCCAACGAAATAATCTATATATATATATACATAAAAGAAAGTCGTGTTTGTTACAACACTTATAACTCGAGAATGGCTGGACCGATTGCCATGGTTTTTGATTTGTTGGATTTGTTTCCGTCCCGAATAGCAGAATACATCTTAAAAAATAAAGGATTTTGATTCCCACGGGAACGGGAACCACGCGGGTGAAACCGCGGGCGGCCGCTAGTGAGTTAAAAAGTTAAATTTTTCCATAATCATGAGTTTGCAACACGTATTTTTTTTATATTTTGCATTTGCCGCGGAATTTAAATCGTACTTAATAAGTTATAGAAATAAGGTATAAAAGTTTATAATTATGGAGCATGCGAAACTAAGAAAATGAAAGAACAAAGAGATATTTTGCTATGACCTAAGACAATTATTTCACCAATACTCGTATCATCCATAGGTACTCATATCGTCCACATTAATTTTAAATATTATTATTTATTTTACTCTATTATTTCCAGATGCAGGTGTTTTTAAAGCGCTTGAGAAAATGGTTTGACGCGTGTATAAATGGTAATACGATTACTATATTATCTGCTAGGCGAATGTTTAAGATAAAATGCGTACCTACCATCATTATAATACCAATAGGTACAAATGCTTAAAAAAATATTGATGTCCATTTCACGTGTTTTTAGATCGTCAATACAAGATTACACTGGTAAACACTGTTTTTGTCACACGAGCTTTGTGATGATTTTTGTATATGTTGATGTACCCTCATTAACAATACTATAAATTGTTTTCTGACATCATATACGTCTTACTTTAGAATAACTTCATTTAGGGACTGTATAACTATTGCATTCGACTAACTTACATCTTATTACGTTGGTTACATCGTAAAAATGCCACGAAAGTGCTTTAACAACCCTGACAGTTTGTCTTATGTGTGTGGAGAATTAACTATTACATCTAGCGTGGAAATATCACATGACTAATTGAACATTGCTGTTTAGACAGGCTATTTTGGAAATCACATACTCCTCGCCATAAAAATTTTAAAAGTGATCCTTTAGTGAACCCTGATGACATACTTTTACCACCGTTGCACTTAAAGATCGGCCAAATTTTTTTTTTGAAAAAGCTATTCCTAAACTGCAGGAGGATTTGTATATCTGAAAGAGAAATTCCCTAAATTCAGCGAGGCAAATATTAAAGAGCGAATATTTGTAGGTCCACAAATACGGCAACTGATAAAGCATAAAACCTCTGAAGAAGAACTGAATGATCAGAAAAAACTCGCCTGGAAATGCTTTGTAAACGTTGTCCAAAATTTTAAAAGAAAACATAGATCGGAAAATTGTAAAGACTTAATAAATGAACTTTTAATGTCTTAGAAAGCTTTGGGATGTAATAATGTCTTTAAAAAACATTATGCTGGAATCTCATCTGGACTTCTTTCGGGAAAATTTGGGTGTTGGGAGTGACGAACATGGCGAGAGGTTCCATCAGGACATTTCCTTAATAAATAAGGGCTATCAAGGGAAACGAAGTCCAGGAACGCTAGCAGATTATTGCTGGCGACTTAGAAAAGACCTTTCAGAAGCCAATTATTCAAGAAAATCACAAGTTTTTATTCAATATTAGGCAAAAATATCTCTAAATGTAGCTGATGGGTGTACTTTTTTACGAAAATATATGTTTTGTTGTCACAAGGAAACCTGACGTGTCAAATTTTTTTCATCCGCATATTAGTGTTTGGTGGCCTTATTAGATTTAAAGTTTGATATAAGTTTTCATGTGACAAAAAAAGTTTAAATTTTGTTGACCAGTGTTATACTATTCATCATTTAACGATTTCAATGCACTACTTAAATTTTCGTCGATAGTTAAATCTTGTATTTACGATCAAATATTTATTAAATCAATATTTATTCCTAAATATCACTTTTCCCTAGGTAAAACGAATGTCTAGTAGTGCATTGAAATCGTTAAATGATGATATAGTTTAATCTTGAATTTACGACCTAGTAAAACGTATAATTGATATAAAATATTCTTATACTTTGTTCACCAGGCCGGTGAATATTTATTTGTCGTTCCCCGATTTTCCCAAATAAGTAATAACATAATATACAAATTGGCTAAACGTTCTTTATGTGCTTTAGAAGTAAGAGGTCCCGAAATCGGTATTTTGGGGCGTGAGAGTGTCCCCTAGCAAAGTTACGCCACTATGACCTATCCTATATAACACATCGTCGATTTTTTTGAACTTACATATTATTATTTTGGGTTTAGATTATACAGCATTGTATATTACTATACACGTAGATAAGATTTTTTGAATGAGGGCGCTTCTTAGTATCAATCCAGGCCTTGGAATGAATTCTGGTCACTAGCCAAAAGGCCAGCACCCCCTCGTCCCAATCGGGTGTAAAGGAGAAAAAGGGGAGTTTAGTGGGTAGTGGGACGAACTTCTTTAGTTCTGAGCCCCCACACACGGTCGCAGGCGTTACTAGCCTGCGGCTTTGGGGCATAAATGCATATGTTCTCCTCCGCAAATAAAGAAAATATCCGTAGAGTGAATAAAATATTCATCATGTTTAATTTAAAACAATGATATAAAACGTAAGCTAGAGCACGTTATAACATCAGTTGGTTGCATGTCGGACCGAGCCCTCAACCGACCCTTGCCGCAGGCCGGCGTCTGGCTTTTTGTGCTCGCCATCGGTCAGGCTCATCAGAATATCCAACAATAGTTACGGTTTTCGGCTGACAAGAAACGGCTACCTAAATGTTCGTCTAATATTGAAATGCCACGGGAAATGTAAGTTTCATTCATTATTTTATTAAAAATAACCCCAGTTTTTATTTATTTTTCGACTCAATAAGCGGTATTATAAGTAGAAAGTACAAATCAAAAATAAAAATATATCTGACTTCTTTATAAAATTGCACTTGTATTATTTTAAATAACTATACTTAATAGTAAGTATCAAAGCTCTTATATGAGAACTATTTTGATTGTATTTTCATATAAAAACAAAATACCTATATTAATAAAATAACAATAGATCTTTAGTGTTAAATTCCTTTGGTTTGGAATATTTCCCTTTTTGCAATTTAATTTGCTCGTAATTATAAGCTGTGGGATTACTGAATGGATATATTTAAATACATTTATAACTATTATTATTATTATTGCTACTGTGGCTTTAACGTTGTATATATCGTCGCGTGCATTCATTTTGTTTTCCCGTCACTGACTCCGTCGGCATTTTTCCGAATTCCATCTGGGCGTGGGCGGCCGTCTGGATTATAATTATTATAATAGACCCTGAAATATTTTAATGTCTCTCTCGCCAGTGATTTTGGCATTCATATTAATGCTCGTTAATAAGTATGCATCAGCCAATAATGTCCTACTACAGAGAAAAACCTCCATCATTGAAATTAATTTATCGCTAAAAGAGATTCTGACTGTCTTGCCAAGTGCGAATTGGTGATCAGAAATCCCAGCAGTGTCAGAAAAATCGACACAAATGTTTACAAAATTCGACGATTCATTGCTCGACGCGAGATTATGAATATACCCAGGCCTCGAGATCATGCCCACTAACACTAGTCCAACGAGGCTTGTCAATGCTTGTGATGAACGGATAGTAGTTTATAATTTTAAATATGCATGTCTGATTTAGCAGCATTCTCAATAATACTTCCCGGTTGTTTCAAGTAAAAAAAAAATTAATTGCATACCATGGGCGGCCGCGCGGCCATGATTCTTATCGGCCGCTTATTGAAAGGGGCCGCATTCCGCTCCGGAATAAATCAGTGGGTAGTATTTCTTTCGAAGGTTCTTTATTGCACTCTTATTGGCCTATTACGAATACTAATGCTTCATGGAACTGGAAATGTGTACGATATTAGTATTTTGGTAAGTCTGTGAAAAATGCGCCTCATTTAAAAGTGTAATAGAATAGTTCTATACACATAGGCAATATACTTAGTAAGTGTTATCGGAAAATATTTTTATCTATATCCATACCATAATAAGTCTATTTTATAGTAAGTAATATGGATTTGAAGCTAACATATGTAAGCAAAACATCTTGATGTATTTTCAAAGGTACCAGGAGAGCATAACCGCAGCGTAACTATTCATTAAATCAAAGAGTTTGAAAGACGCGAGCTAGCCTTGCTTCTTGTTCTTCTCTGCTCTCCTGGTACTACGGATTATAGGTATTCCACGCGGTTTCACATCGATCCTGACTTTAAAATAAACATTTATCGTTTGAATGAAGATAAAGTTATGTATGTGCCTGTACATAATTAGGCATTAAAATACGAATGTGGTTTTATGAAACGAACGAAGTGAGTGAGACCCTCATTATGCAACAGTCACATAAATAACTAATTAATCTTTTATAATGCATAATATTACGATTGTGCCGTCACTAATTCTACTCATGTACGTATAACCGATAACTATAATACGCTCACTTATGACTTTATGAATAAATATTTCGTGTCTATGGCTAAGTTGGGAGGATTCTTCTCCATCATGAAAAGACAATTCAAGGGGTTTTCATTTTAAAATTCTAAGTTTACCTATTTGCAACTTGTTAACCGTGTTGCATTTTTCTAATTTCTATTTAATTTTTAGCTTTACTCAGTTAGTAATCATACTTTTCTATCAAAACGCCAAATTTATGGAAATCAATCCGTTTTACAATTAAAGTAAAAACGTGCTCGATAAATATTGTAGACTCAAATAGAATCTATCGGTCCACCGCGTGTATCATATCATAACGTTTACGTTGGCGCAGTTACCGCCTTGTTCCGGGCACTATTCTTTTGTGTTTACACGTAAGGAGCACTAATAGAATGCACACTGACAAGGCCCAACTGTTCTCTTTGTATCGCCGACCCTGTACGTGGCTGGACATTCAATAACAGCGTTCGATTCTCGTTGCCTGCTAAAGTTCGATCTAGTTCATTGAAACAACGTCAGCAGCAGTAGCTTTGAGATTGGCATCTATTCTGTCTGATAGATAGATGATAGGGATATTCACTATACCTTTGTGGCGCTCCAGATGTGGACTTATGTATTCATGGCTTCAAGCTTTAAAACATGTTCGAAACCTACGCTATTATTGAAAGACACGGTTTGTGACGTGACTATAATTTCCAAATAATATAAACAATAAAAGAACAAAGAATCTTGTCATATTCACGTTATTAATATTTACTCCTCCTTTAAAAGACTAAGTGATGTTCGATACGTACACCTATTACATTACATACATATCTTACAGACAATATTATATATATCTTAGTAAGAAATTACTATAGAATAGCCCATTTTAAACGGTATAAAATGATTAAGAGTTTCATCTTACACTGTATTACTCTTGAATTAATTTAATCTTATAATCAATTTTGTTTGTAGGTATTAGCTTACAACGTTGATTCAGTTCTTTAAGATGATGGGCGCTACAAAGCTAACTAGACCAACATCAGCGTTGTCCGCTTATCCTAATCCCTTAAACATGGAGATATCACCTGATCATCAAAGACGCAGTGCAGTGTCTGTGCACTCCGCTTCAAACGACATACAAATCGGATCAAGCGGCGATGTGGCTGCGTTGTTTGTCCACCGCGCCTGTCACAAAGGAGCCCTTTGTTTATTTGGCGATTGATTACGACAAGCGAACTAGACCCATTATGTTGTGCACTAACTAATTGGCATCTGAAACGGCAGTGATCAGGCGCGGCGTGTAAGCCGCCCTCGTCCGAATGTCGCCGCGTCGCGCGTCGGGCACGGGTCCTTAATTCTCGTTGCGTTATTTGAGGGCCGTTTCACACACCAATGCAAATGCAATGAAATAAAAAAAAATGAAGAAAAAAAAACATTTTTTATAAAAGATTTTAATAATTGTATGTAATACAATTATTTTGTTTCTTATATACACTTTAATAGAATTTTATTTATTCTATTTACGAGATATAAATTTTTCTGGTGTTATTGGTGTAATAATATTAATGGTGGTAACTATCTTTCACCGGGGTGGTGTATTAATATTTAAGTGTCATCTCAGTAAATCTATCTTGCGGGGAGGAAGATACCTACACGAGTCAGAAGATTCCACACAAACTTTCACTCCAATATTGGAAAGATTTAGGTCCACCTGAATATAATACACTTATGTATTTTATACAACAATATTGTTGTAATATAACAATATACAATGTTAAAAATAAATGACTTATTACGCCTTGCCTTACGCACATCTCGAGTAAGCCGAGCCGTAGTCGTAGCCAAATGTAGTATTCGTCTCTTTGCACTGACGTATCGAAGCGCTGCTGTCGACATAGCGCAAACGCAATTATTAATGTTAATTAAGTATCTGAAATGATTCTAGTAGATTATTACAATAATGCCCTCTTGTACCGAAGAAATCTTTCTTGATATTTACCTAGACAGAAAATACAATTTAAAGACATCTATAGACGGTATTCTCAGTATTTTCTGACTAGTTTTTTAATTCCAAATAAGCTACGTACCTACTAGTTGGTAGTGCTTTGCGCTATAGGTACCTACATTTGACAATAGTTACAAGCTGTGTGTACCACTTCTGCTGCGTTCTCGAACATGACGTAAATCGAGATACAATACCGTAGGTTGAATGAAACAACAAAGCCGTGACAGGTTGGTTGTGAGCGTATTAACATCATGGAATTAATATTATCTATATTATCATAGAGCTCAGTGCCGTTTGTCCACCGCGCCGCCGTCACCGGGCCGTCACCGGGAAAGAGATGGCGGCGCCGAGGTTGCGGTACATATACATTTACTACATAACAGTCGTTTGTCCGCACGCCCGTCACCCGAGCGCCGTCATCTTGAAATTGGTCAAAAACATTGGTCAGAAATAAACTCGGTTCTCGGTGACGGCGGCGGTGGACAAACGCTCTAATAGTCTCATAATGAGCTGATTGGATCCTCAGTCTAGTTGATATACAGGGCGTCCCACGGCCATGCCACACGGAGGGAAAGTATATTAAATATTGAAGGTAGGATATTTTACTGAAAGGAGACATCATTTTATTTTTAATAATTAATAGAACAGCATTCACAGATTTTTTAAAAATCGCCTGCTTCTTCCGGGAATCGAACTCGCGAAATGTGAAAAAGTAAACACCATGTATTTTATGATAACAGTCGAAAGGGTTAATCATAAGGATTATTTTTTCCTAAGGAACATAGCATCTGTGATAAAAGGAAGATCATGAAATTTAATATTTTATTTAAATTTTGGTCAGAATTAATCTTTTGAGGAAATAAATTTCTTTAACCGTATTTCGTCTGACTGTCGTGTTTCCTATAACTATGTAACATTATGTTGTAGTTCGTGTTTAATTATTTTAAATAAAATATAAATTTTCATGATCTTCCTTTCATTACAGATGCCATGTTCCTTAGGAAAAAATAATCCTTATGATTAACCCTTTCGACAGTTATCATAAAATACATGGTGTTTCTTTTTTCACATTACGCGAGTTCGATGCCCGGTAAAGGCAGGCGATCCTATACTTTCCCTCCGTGTGGCATGGCCGTGGGACGCCCTGTATATGAACGATAACTACGCCAGTTACATTGTCAACATCATTAACTAATTAGTCCTTTGTGCAAGTTACCCTTTGCCCCACCTTATGGATGGAATATGTTATGTAAATGTTGTTACTATCAAATATATATCAAAGAATGTTACTTTAATTATTATATGTACCCATACTGATACGAAATAAATATTTTTAACAAGCTATTACAAAAGGGAATAAAGGTTTCTTCAAGAGTATTTTAACTCATAGTGCCCAAATCACTTTATCAAAAAAATAATTGTCAAAACGACAATAATAATATGATAATAATGTTCCGTTGTTGATCGTGAAATTATGCGATTGATTTGTACCTACTGAAAAATAAATTAGATAAAGTTTTGGTTAAAAACCAACTTTTCCAACAATCATGACAATCACAGTTTCAAATCAAAGTGTTTCACATTATATCTTGTTATTTCTTACTGATACCGGCTTATTAATTTGTTCCCGTATCCTTGTTCACGTGTAATGACGTGATGTTTACGGCATCGTGGCTATCGTATGGGGATGTTTATTGTTTCGGCTAGATGCCCACTCGGCGCCCCGCATTGTGCTACCATCTACGATTGTTCTCCAAATAAACAATTTTATAGCTAATCTTTGTGGGGTTTCATACGGTTTTAGTGGTTGTAATTCAAATCTTCGTTTGTTTGTACTGTGCCAGTTAAACGTTCTCTTTACGTGGAAATGACTGTCGTAATGTTTTTTGTGTTTGTTCCAGAAAAGTGGTCGTAAAATGTTGAACATCTTTAAAAAAGAAATCGATATTTCGTATTTAATAATAATAAAGTTTAGGGATGCATTTGCATTTGTAAAATAGTGATGCTTTGCGATACTGACATATTATAATTATGTACCTATATACTTTATTACTTGAAATTGAGGAAATCACGTTTCTATTATTTATTTATATACATTATCTGCTATTAAATCTGCTCGTCGTGAGTATCGGGATATTTGCTAAATGTCTGTATTAAAGGCATACGAGCACGTGTATAAGTAATGTAATCTTTCTACATTTAAGTTTTCCAAATATATAATATACGCGATCCTACGGGGGCACCTTTGGGCACTGGTCTTCCAGGGCTCACGGATTTTTCTAGATTATAGTCTCATTCTTATACTTTATACTGTATGGCTTGGTATTCTAAAACTAATCAGTAATTGTAACAAACAAATTGTAAACAAACATGGCGATGAAAAAGAGTAACTGTCGAGTTTCTTGCCGGTTCTTCTCGGCAGATGACTGCATTCCGATACCGGTGGTAGAGTCACTCTGTAATTGACGATTCATAAATACTTGATACAAGTTTACATGAATAAAGAATATTTTGATTTGATTTGATTTGATTACGGTAATACCAGCTTTCTTCAAGCAAGTCTTAAAAGTACCTTACCCTTTGTGCAGTTACATGATGATTAATTCAGTTTAGTAAAAAGAGAGCATCTGCTCTCTAAACTGAATTGATCATATCAACATTGATGCGCCGAGCGTATCCACGTAGCATTTGTCTGCCCAAAAGCAATCCGACTGAATGTCCGAACAGATTGCGAGTATGACGTCCCGTCAAAACAACGCGATCTACGGATATTAGGTACACGTTTAGAATAGGTATAGGTACATGGCGTAACAGAAGGGTTGTGGTCATACACATACGTATATCGGCTATCGTAAGGGACGCGTTTGTCGATTCATGGGAATATTATCGGATTCTCTATTCAAACTATCGGTTGAAGCATTTGAGACATGTCGGAGCTATCAGGTTCAACTAGCTAAGGTGCCTTATCAAAATGGAATAAATAATGAATAACTTATTCTATAACGGGGCAATACAACAATTTCAATTTTAACATAATATGTGGAAAATAAAATAGACCAAGAGACATTTATTTTATTTCGCCGATTTGAGAAACTTATTGATCTGTGTGAGAAACGATTTTACTTTTTACACACGTCAATAAGTACTTACTTCAGCACTTTATTTCACAATATTTCTATTAATAAGGCTTGCGACGTTTTGACATAAATTTAATACTTCTAACACGAAGAAAATTATGACCCATAGTGTCACAGCAGCCATGGAAGGTTTCCTTCATCACATGGCACCGCAGTTCCTCCACCCAGCCTTGCAGAGCTTCGGCTGCGGGGCATTCCGCCCGATAGGGGGCGCCTTCCACCCGCTTTACCCGGGAAAAGCATTTGCAAGACATCTTGGCGAGCAGTATGCACTGGGGCAAAGCGTCGGCCAAGCTTTGAGGGTAAGTATAGAATTTTAAGAGAATATTTTACATTTATGTACTAGTAAGTACAATCATGACCTCATTGGAGATATATTAATTTGTCAAGCATTTTTTTTTACCAGTTGATTAGGATTATGACTTCTGAGATTATGACTAGCCAAGCATAGAGAAGAAAAAGAGATTAAAAGCTGCAGTGTATCAACCTTTTGATGAATGAACCGTAATATTTATCTTCAGAATCTTCGATAAATCATTCAGAGTTATATATTGTATTGCGCTAAAAGATCAACGTAGGAGGTTCTTATACATATGTTAGTGCACATCAGCGCGGTTTACGTTGACATCTTATATTGTATGCAGTTTATAATTCGGCATTTATTAATAGATATGCGTTTCGTTCATGTACAGTCAAAAGCACGTCAGACGTAACACTTTGGACTTTGTACCGCTCTTATGTCGGGGGCATAAGTGCTATTATCGAACTGCAAGTGTTTACCGTGATGTGCTGTTGACCGTACGTTACGATTATAGTTCAAGCATGCGTTCTTTACATTAATGTTCCGAAAGATTATCTTAAACTTCGTAACTACACCCATATGCACAAATAAATAGGCATTAAATAGAAATTAGAAATACACCCAATATCTGCCCTCAAAAACCTATTTCAAAGTTATAGATGAAGGCTGTAGTTGCTTAATCAAATTCGATTTCACCATTGGTCTATTTAAATTGACATAATTAAGAAAGTATTTTACTATAATAAATTATCAGAAACTTATCAGACAGTGTAGAATCTGGTCTTAAATCGTGATTATAACAGACTTTAGAAATGTTTCTTAATCAGTTTAGTCGACGTTGTTCCTTCGGGGATGGTGTATTGTTAGTGATCGTTTGTGTTCGCTGCAGCTCGAGCTCGTTAGTGAATGCGACGGATCTGCTGGTTGGGTTTATGCAGGTTTGATCCTTTGCCTTGTCTCCCCTAACAAATAGGTCGTCTCGTTACTCGCACAAGTGACACACAGTTTCCTTTACCTTGCATTCACCTGCGATCCGATGAACTAATTAGTCGACATGAACCGTAAGACACAACTACGAGTACGAGCATAGCCGTATCAATCACACGTACGGTCCTCCCTAACTAACGGGGCTATAGTCTAAGATCCGAACTAAGGTCGAATTGCACCGAGTTGGTAATAGAATGAAACTTATTTTATCATATTTTATTATGAATTTAGCATATTAGAAAACATATTAAAAATCGGTTGCCTAAAAAAATCCTGGACAGACCAATTTTTTTTTTGTAATGATTTTTAACAAATTTTGCAATAACAAGATAATAAGAACGTAGAAAACGTATAGAATGTGCAGCCTTTGGGTTTTCTATTATTTACGTGGGGGGACTACTGGGTTGTCAGGTATAAACACGTATGTGTCGATACCAGTTCATTTCACCTAATTGGATAATAGATTTTTTTATATCATCTTATGCGCTGTTTTAATATGAACACGTTGATATAGGGTTGTCTGCAAAAAATTGGGATTTTGTTTAAAAAAAATTTTAAAAGACAATTAAACATACTCGGTCCAGGATTTTTTTAGGCAACCCATTTTTAATATGTTTTCTAATATGCTAAATTCATAATTAAATAAGTTTCATTCTATTATCAACTCGGTGCTATTCGACCTTAGTTCGGATCTTCTACTACTATGTTTGTAGGCTGTCTGAGCGTCAGATTTACTAGCATTTGTAAAGATTTGAGAATTTCTCATCAGTTAGTGTAGGTAATAAATCAATTTATACATATAGGAATGGTATCGCGAGTCATGATGCTAATAAAATAATTATTAAATTATTTATCTCATTTTAGTAATTAGGTACTATATTATTTATAATATAAATACTTAGATAACATAATATACTGTATGAAGACAGGACATTTAGCGATATATTTTGGCGATTAATTTTTATTTGGATTTATTAACCTTATTTAAGGCTTCCCCTGCGTGGCCTGCTATATTGTTATCGCATGGGAACTAACCTAATCTCGGCACAAAAATTAGTCTACTCTACATGTGTTTCCAAAGATCAGTTTCAACTTTAAAATACAATACTGTTGTTCCGTCTGTCATCACGGTGCCAAACGTTACTAAGAAAGCTTTGTCCACCCCCACTGGTGGTAAACAAAACAATGAATTTTTTTTGTTTTACCAACATTTACCCGTTTTACCAACATGAATTTGATTTTTCGATATAGGTACACTTGTTTTTCCGACATTCGGTATTTTTTCCGACATTTACTTGTTTTCCCGACATACACTTGTTTGCCCGACGTGCACTTGTTTTCCCGACATTCACTTGTATTATTTAGGAACTAGCCTCCCATTACCTTAGACGAATATCTAGTCCAGAATGAACATGTGGTGGTCACAGAGCGTGCGCGACGAGAGCAGCACACCGCCGCTGTACCGGCACGCGTACGCGCGGGATGACACCAGCTCGCCGGGCTCCGCCGCGTCCGCGTCGCCGCGCCCCTGCAAGGACGACGACCCGCCCGCGCCCCCTACGTGCACCGATTCACACGACTTCTTTTCTGGTAAGAACATTTTAGCTTAAACGGGAACTTCAGTCAGTGCGTTAAAGCTTTTTGTTCGTGAGTGGAAAGGGAGACGAACACAAGTAAGGCGAAAGATTGCACTTCGCCTGACGTTGTACTTGGGGGCCGTCCATAAATTACGTCATTCTAAATTAGGGGGGGGGGGTTGGTCTGCGGATGACGGCAAATGATAGATGGGGGGGGGGGTGTTTCAAAATTGACGTCATTCTTATTTATTTATATATAGTTTATTGTTCACGTACAAAAAGATTATTTCTAAAAAGAAATTTCTTCCAGCACACCTAGTAAGTGAGACTGCAAATGTGAGAGGCGGCTAAGGCGCGTACAGTACTAAAATAACTTTTTACTTTTTACTTTTATATTATATTATACCAATGATTATTGCCAAAGTAAAAATAATAAAAGGTGATTCTATAATCAAGTGTTTTAATCATTAATACCCTATTTTTCTCAAATCTGCAATGTTTTAATTTTGTCAAACTGGTAATGACGTCAATTTTGGGAGAAGGGGGGGGGGGTCATTAAGAAATGACGATAGGATGATTGTAGGGGGGGGGGTCTAAAATCTGAAAAAATCGATGACGTAATTTATGGACGGCCCCTTGGTAGTGACCCTGCTTTATGAACCACGGGCGGGTCGCGGGCACGAATCCCACGAGTGTGGATATTTATTTGTATTTAAGTATTGTAGAACCTTCGTTGTTTCTGATACTCACAATACAAGCTTTTACTTTCAGTACTTTTAATGTATGTGTATGACGCTGTAAAAAAGAATCTGCTTTGAAAATTTTGTTTCTAAAAACTTTTATCTTCCTATATTTTCCGTTATGATACTTTTAAACTTCTGTTTCATCGTAGCCGATGGTGAGCGTAAGTCATCATGTGGCGTATGCGGTGCGCGGTTGGGTCCAGGGGTGGCGCAAGCGCACTTCCTGCAAGAACTGCAGCATCTGTACAGCCTGAGTGCGCTGCCGCGGGACGCGACTGCCCCGCCCGCCCACTCGCTGCACCACCAAGATGAAGATGCTCGCTGGGAGGTATACATTGATTCCACCTACCAAACAATGTAAATTAAAAGTTGGAACTTATTAAAACGTTTCGTCCAAGGGCAGTAATTATGCAGATGTAGATTCAGGTTACTTTTGGGTGTCTGCAGCATGTATATTTTTAACCACCTTTGGCAATTTACTTAACATTGAGTTTTTGTCGGTTCAATCAAGTGCATATCAGAAGCGCACAGTAAGCCCAAAGTAGTCAAAAATATCTTGGCATCATTTTGAGTGACTAAAATCTTTGACAGTGCCAGTCTATGTCATAAAACTCTATAGTTAAGTGAATTTTTCTTGACGCCAAGATATTTTGACTACATTATTGGGCTCTTTAAAATAATTGGGGGCGACCATACATGAACATTATTTAATTTTGATTTACCTTAGACTTACCAGCGCATCCGCGCAAACCGTCAACGTCGGCTGAAGCTGCGCACCCGCAAGCGCCACCACACCGTGGAGAGCATGCTCGGGTACGACCTGGAGGAGGAGCGGCGCGAGGAGCGGCCGCGGGAGCCGCGCGCCTACGACGCGGAGGACGAGCCCGTCGACGTGGAGGGCGACTCGCTCGGCTGGCCCGACGCCGCCATTAACGTCGACGGTACGGCGCTAGTCATAAGAATAGAACACATCGGCTGCCACCACTGGGTTAGCTACGACGATTGAATGGGTTGTTGTATATTCGTCACAAAGTAAATACGTCACAGAAAATAGTATGTGTAAATTCGTCACAGTTCTAAAATTCTTCATTATATTACTTTCCTTCTCCACCTCGTCTCCCCAGCGGTACCTGGGGCGACCGACCGGTCGTCGACCACTCGGTCGTCCCATCCCCCTCAATCATTCTTTCCAGGTGGCCAAGCCAGCGAAGTCTGTGAGCTTTAACTTCCCCGATGATATTTGGCTCGTCCACGAGATCTTCCAATTCTAAATTCTTTCTTTTCCTCAAGGTGCCATCCTCCGCTCTTGTTGGCCCCAGAATCTTTCTCCAGACCTTTCTCTCTGCCACTAATCTCTGGTCTCCTCTTTTACAGTGGGCGTCCAGGCCTCACAGCCGTACATGAAAATTGGTCTTATCACCGTCTTATAAATGCGTATTTTAGTGCGCTTACTAAGAAATTTTGACACCAGAACCTTGTGTAAGGCCGCACTACAACGGGAGGCGTTTTGTCTATCTCCTGTTCCCTGGTCTTAGTGTCCGTTATAGTGCAACCCAGGTACCTAAATCTGTCTACTCCTTTATACGCAACGTGCCCGACGACAAGGTTTTTCCGAGGCACTTTTACATTTCTGTATCGCCGAATGTGCATGTACTCCGTTTTTTGCCGGTTAATTCTGAGACCAACCTCCTTTGCTGCTTTCTCTAATGTTAATATCTCAGTTGCATGAGCCACCTCTTCCTTTTTTTTCCCCAGCAAAGCAAGGTCATCTGCGTATCCTATCACCCTATGCAGTCCATTTAACTCCACTCCTCCGTCGAGTGTTACCACTTGTTTAATGACGTGTTCGAGTGCTAGGTTAAAGAGCATGGGCGACAGAGCATCCCCCTGCTTCAAACCGACTCTTACTTCGAATTCCTTCGTAAATTCCGTTCCAACACGAACCACTGCCCTGCTTCCTTTGATGGCTGCCTCTACGACGTTTACCAACTTAGACGGAATTCTGAATTTAGTTCATTATATTAATTTTGATTATTGTAAATTCGTCACGTCGTTATTTTCAGTATAGACAGCATAAAAAAATCAAACAATAAGTAGAATAAAAACGTTATTTATTTTTCACCTGTGGTGGTGATGGTACAAATAACTTGTTATCCTCGTAGTCATACTGTTAGGACAAGTAAGTATGACATGGAGGAAACGGCGATCCATGAAAAATAAATATCTTACATGCAAACCTATGTTATATTAATTGTAAACATCGTTCTAGAACAACATCCAGGATGTGGATTGACAGTGTCCTACAAATTAGACCTGATGCCGGTTGAAACAAAAAAATTACAAACTTATTTTCCAATATTAGCAGAATCTGTACAAAACTATAAGGGCCAAGCGTGGTTCAAATAACGTGTGATTTATCAGATTACTAAGAATATATTATAAAAAATCATCCTTGAACTGTCCAGACTATTCTAAACTCATCCAAAATCCTTCGCAAAACTATCGTGAAACCTTACCGCCGCCCGCGCGAAACAATCGGACGCGCTGCTGGTGTAAACCGCGTCATGAGATCTGCTCTTACTTTTTTCTTAAATCAACAACACTCTACAGAAGCTGCGGGCCCCCAATCACGGCGGGCGCGTGTGTAAACCGCACAGTGAGTTCTTAGCCTAACTAACCACAAGAGTTTAAGAGGAAATACTAAGGGTGAGAAAATTGAAAATTGGATTTTTGTAAAATCTATTGCTGTCGCGCAGTGCCCGAACAACCGAGCTATCAATGTGTAAGTGAGACTGTCAATGTTTGCGTGCCACGCCGCCTCCACGCCCCGCGCCCGCCTGCACACAGCGAAGGAATAGAACAAAAGAAAATAGACTTCTGTTCTGCATAATATTTAAAACCGGTAAATGTTCACGGACAATGCAAAGGAAAAAACAGGTCACTAATTTCGACAGACAGTATTAAGTCTTGCTGGTACAGTGGCTACGTACTGCTCATCGACACCGATAGGTTCGTGGATCGGATCCGACGAGTACCCCTATTGCTTTTTGTGAATTTATTCGCATTTGTTAATAGAAACTTTTTTTTTTGTTTTTTTTTTTTTCCACGAGTAAAGTTATATGGCTTTCTCTTGTGGCAAATGTAACACTCAAGCAAAGTTAAAATAAAACAACTTTAAACGGATGAAAACTCGCGTATATTCTACATTTTGAAATTTAAACCCGACGTTTCGACTACTTTTCAGTGGCCGTGATCACGGTATGACTCAGGTGTTATGCGTCAAAAATTGTTATTTCTACCTTCACTTTTATAATTATTTTAGAATAATCAGCAACTGTCGTCTTCACTATCATTCAATACGTTCCTATCCACGCAGTAGGAGCTGATGGTGTCTTGAAGCTGCACAGTATTGTGATGTCCATTGGAAACCATTAGATGTAATACTGGGTCCCAAGTAGGTGGTACATTCCAACCATCTTACATAATGAAATTAGGATGTTTTTTAATTTCAATGGCCTCGCGTAGCATTCTGGGTATATAGCGATTCTCTCTGGCAAGGACCTGGGATTTATCAAAGCGAATGTAATGGTTGGGCTTATCCAGTACATGTTCACACACTGCTGACTTCGTTGACCTCCGGTGTTTCATATCCGCGATATGTTCTTTTATTCGCGTACTGATACTCCTTTTGGTTTGTCAAATGTAAGAGAGCCCACAGTCACAATCAAGCTTGTATACTCCTGCTAACATTATACTAACCGTGTAAATATTAGAAATCATTAGGTACTCAAGCAAAGGTAAAGGACATGGTTTAATGCTCGGTCTGTGACAAAAGATATCAGACATCTTCGTGGGGCTAGTGGTTTTGCCAGGTTTTTTGCGAAATAAGTAAGTCAAACCTGAAATTTTCTATTTTCGAGAAATATTGGTCACCTTCGAAGTGCCATAGCTTGGCTTCTATGAAGTCAAATAGAGCTGCCTCCAGTTGTAGGTAGGTACTTTAATACAGTTTATTAGTGTAGTGTGTCGTTCACAAAAAAATCATAGTTTTGGCCCTGGAGAGCAAATAGTAAAAAAAGTCCCAAAATTTCGAAGATTTTCTCGATTTTCTCAGTTTCCACAGGTTTTTCGAAGTTGCAAATTTGAAATAACATTACTCTCACAGACCTATACAATATACTTAAAATGCAGAACTACATCACGCTTTGCGAATTTAGCTTCTTTTTTTGTCTAAATCCGACGGCCTAGTCGAGGCGTTTTAGTATATAATTCATAAAAAACTGTCAAGAAAAAGTTTATCAGTTACATAATACCTTCCAACAATAAAACAACACAACAATTTGCTAAATGCACTTCACGCAAAATATTCTAACTGGAAATATCGATATCGATGAACAACACTAGGATATCGATATAACTATCGACTACGTCACGTCATAGAGAGTATACGTATTAGTCCGCGTCTCCCCAACCTCAAGCCTCCCCCGCAGAGCGCGATAGAGACAACTGCAGCTTGGACCGAAAATACCTATTTAAAGTACGGAAAATCAACGTTTCGTAGTCCCCTGATTTCTCCTCCAAAACTTGACCGATTTAACTATTTTTTTCATCAAAAATTAAAGAAAGGCTTTGACCGTGTTCCTATGTTTTCCTTTTTTTAATTAAATCTAGTTAAATTTGTTTTCTGGATGTTTAAACACAGCGGAAAATCTGGCCATTTTTTTAGGTTTTTGAAGGTTCATATCTCTCTTAATTATTAATTTATGAAAAAAAGGAAAACATAGGGACATGCAAATAGTGGTCATAGATTTTTGGAAAAAAAAAATATTTCACTAATGGCATTATCCAGGGAGAAAACAGGGGACAGCGTTTGTATGGAAAAATGGCTCCGTGCTTTCCTCTTAATGGATTAGAAAACAGGGATTCATTGTTACTCGAGGTTAATTTGACACAAAATAAGGTGACAGTTATTCCACCTCTATAATATAATTTTCAGATAAAGACCAGCGTGGCGACGGCGAGAAGCTCCACTTGAGCTACGCCGAGGATCTGGAGATATCCAGCACCAACGATGCCATGCACTCGCCCGAACGCGTCAGGTACACATCGTTTCAAACAAATATACAGAGTCCGGCAATCATCTTGATGTTCGTTCGACTGAGTGGGGGAAAGTTCGCGCTTGTACACTTGCGCATGACAAAATTAAATAGCGCGCGCGTATCTCCTGCCTGCCGCCCGCATAGGTACCTACCTCCTAAGCGTGCGCGCATCTCAAATTCGCGTTCTGCGCAATTTCAAAATATTTTCCGGGCATTATACCATATCTTTTAGATAACTAGGAATGCAATAAAAGATTATTTGGTAGCTAGGTCCCAAAAATGGCCTATGGAATTTTATGTTGGAGAATGATGTTTCAGCAGGACCTCATATGAAGTTCGATTTGAAGTTTTGTTGTAAGTCTTATCTCGGGAGAAACTTTACGATTACAGTCAACGATATAGGTACATTCGATTATGGTTACAGAACTGGAACAAGCAATGTTTGTTTCAGATTACGGTAATATACTTAAAAGTCTTAAAACCTAAGTACTATTTTTTTTTGTATTTTTTGGGATTTATAGCCCCATAACATAACTGATGTTAGATGCAAGTCCTTTTCCCAATATATGGGAATATTGGTGGGATGAACGGGAATAAACCAGTATATCTAATCAAAAACCTTCATAATTCAATAATATGTAGATAAAATTACATAAAATCGAATCATCGTACAAACAAGCCTAATTGAACATCGCATGTGAATTACGCGTAGGATCGAGACGCCGAAGCCGCTATCGCTGGAATGCAGTACGAAGTCGTCCGAGGTGTCCGAGCGTCCCGCCGAGGTGTCCACCTCGGACGCCTGGGGTGCCGCGGCCGCGGGCGCTCCCCCAGACGCCTGGCCGCTAGCTCCGGAGCCCTACGTGCGCCACAAGCTTGACGGCGAGAACCTGCCCTCCTCCACCGACTCTCGCAATTGAAACAACGACCCCAACATATTAGACAGCGTACCTAATATCTTTTCAACATGTCAGTTTCCTTAAATTTTTAACACTTTGACCGCGACGCGACCTCTAGCAATTGATTTTGGGCCTGGTGGAATCTTTGTAATTAAGACTAATTTAAAGTTCCGCGTAGTGTAAGTATAATACAATTACTTCTATATAAACTAAATGAGTGGTTGTGTAACGTGTACGGGCGGACTATACTTGCGACTCAATTCAAATATGCACAGATCAACCGTAGTGGCACGGGGCGAATCAGTGGTACATACGACGAGGAATGACAATTCCTTATCGTGCCACTGGTGGTATACGTTGGTGGCACGACGAGGAATAAGCCTGACGTAATTGCCATCTCCCTAAGGCCATGGCGCGCAGGCCAGTACTTGTCACACTTAACATGGTACTAAAGGGTACTATTTTTGTTAACTTGTTTTTATTTATTTATTAATAATTTTATTGTAGGTATGAATTGCCTCGTTAAAATTATAAATTAATAATTTAAATACCAATGTCTAATACCTACAATATAGTTATTTTTGTTAATTTAAGGTGTAAGGATGCATAACAATGAATGATATAACAATTTATTTTTATCTTATGATAAAGCAATTTATTATGATTGAGACTTATTTGTTTGAAATGTAAATATGGAGAGGTAAGAGTCCATCCCACGGGGTTTATACGACTTTGTTCAGTTGAGCAAATGAAACGAAACAACTACGGCTTAAGTTTAAGCAACCACCAGATATAATGAATTAAAACGCCCAAAAAATCGTAAGTACTTACCAGAATTTAATCCCCATTTTAATATGAAATTATCACCAATCTTTAATATGAAGTATCGTCAGAATAATCGCTGAGCTACCCAAAAAGGCCACGCGTGCACCAAATTTGTACTCGCAGTTTATGTAAAAATGTCATCCAAATATGTTACACATTTTTATCCTAATAAAGTAAATTAATGCGTACAAAAATCATTTGATGATTGATAGTAAATAAACAAAATACTTTCTCTCTCTGTCCCGAGTCCCGACCAAGTAAAATGGGTAGAATTCGGTTCTGGTAATGGTCGCAGTTCTAACCTAACCTAACACAAATCTCATCAATCAATATAATATTTACTGGTTATAATATGCATAGGTACATTTTATGGCAAACGTAGTGGTATTTGGGTAGTAATGACACAAAGCTTTGCTAGTTAAAATTTGGTGCACGCGTGGCCCTTTTGGGTTACGAAAAGTTTTTGTAGTGCAGGCATGACTTAAATAGCCCGAAATATTTTGGTACAGTTTTCATTTATTTGTACATATTATATTTTTTTTTGATGAGGCTGTTTAGGATAACGATTGTTTTTTTTTTGGTGGTCATTTAATTTGTTCCCAACAACTACTAAGTTACTTGTATTTCACTTATGCTGGCCATACACCATCCTTCCCTTTATTCCCCGTGGTCCCTTCTATCGTCAAGTCGGCATGATGCGATCGATTGGATCAAGTCGAATTGACCGTGTGTGGGCGTGGATTGGCATGACAACAATATTTGTCATGCCTAAAACGCCTAAAACGTTAACGACGATTTCAATATGAAAATATTTAATACAAAATTAGTATGTACTTCAACATACGAGTTATTATAGCAAGATCAAGTCAATATAAGTCAATTATATTTTTATTATAATACCATAGTGGGGACGACCGGGAATAAACCATTACCAATTTTAATATGAAAATACCAAATAGTACCTACTTGTTTCCATTACATTTGGTGGGACGAACGGGAATAAAAATTAATTAATTTATTCAATTCCCGTTCGTCCCACTGGTGGGACGAAGCCTGATGGGACGAACGGGAATGAAACCTAATTGTGTAGTAACTTCTATAGCGGTCCAGACCATTACAATGTGGCCCCGCTGGGGTATGGGCGGGTGGTACGGTGGGGAAGTCACGCGCGGTTCTGATGCTCACACGAAATGAGGACACCATAAGTGTGAACAAAGTTGAATATTCCAGTTGGGTATTGTAGTAGAAGATCCGAACTAAGGTCGATCTTCACCGAGTTGATAATAGAATGAAACTTATTTTATCATGAATTTAGCATATTAAAAAACATATTAAAAATGGGTTGCCTAAAAAAATCCTGGACCGACCAATTTTTCTTTTTTTTTAATGATTTTAAACAAAATTTTGCAATAACAAGATAATAAGAAAATTATGTCCTGACTTAACGTACAAAACGTATAGAATGTGCAGCCGTTGGGTTTTCTATTATTTACGTGGGGGGACTACTGGGTTGTCAGGTATAAACACGTATGTGTCGATACCAGTTAATTTCACCTAATTGGATAATAGATTTTTTTAAATATCATCATAAGCGCTGTTTTATTATGAACACGTTGATATATGGTTGTCTGCAAAAAATTGGGATTTTGTTAAAAAAAAAATTTTTAAAATACAATTAAACATACTCGGTCCAGGAATTTTTTAGGCAACCCATTTTTAATATGTTTTCTAATATGCTAAATTCATAATAAAATAAGTTTCATTCTGTTATCAACTCGGTGAAGATCGACCTTAGGTCGGATCTTAGACTATTGTATTTTTGATTAATAATTCCGTGTTTAAGAAAAAAAAATTACGTTAGTAGAAAATCGATTAATTGATGTGTATAAAATATTAGCAAACTATAACTATTACGTATTTATTGTTGATGTTTAACTTTTTGTAAATAATATTCACTTTTCTAATTTTATTCTATGTTAAAATCTAAAATAACATTTGTCGAATCATCATTTAAAATATATTGTCGGACGTCATAATGTAACTTTTGTCAACAGCGGCTATCTAGATAATATTTTTGTGCATGTTTAGATATCTTTGTGTAAACACTTTATAATCGTCAGTAGTATTAGTTCATAGCTCCTACTCCAAACTAATTAATGTCATTTTAATAAAACATCGACATAATGTAATAAAATCTTTATTAAGAACACCATTGAGGTTTCGCTGCGGGCAGCAAACAAGCTTACGTAATGTTACATTCACAATTTAATATCGACGTAACAATAATATGCATACGACCAAAATATCGGTACCTACTGGAAATGGTCCTTCCGACTTACGTTCTAGAGGAGGAGGCACTAGCGGGTTAAGCCGCGAGCACTAAAGATTACTTTTTGCGTCTAAAATATTTCACACCATATTTTGCGCCATGCTTCATGGCGTAATGTGCACTGCATAGGTGCAGAGGCATTAAGTATTCAGCTGCTGCAAGTTAGGTATGTTTACCATACCAAACCCAGTGTAAAATGTCGCGAAGTGACCCCGTCCTCTAGACTAACCTTTCCTTATCAAAGCTACGTCTAGATACAGTAAGAGGCAATGCCAACAATTTGGACAACCGTGTTAAGTTATTATTTATGATAGTATCAGAAAAGTAAAATCTTAAAAGGAAATTTATCAAAACTTGATAACAACTCAAGAAAAATCAGCTCTTAACATCATTATTTTCAAAGCCTTGTAAATCATATAACATATATTTTTAGAATAGAGAAGAAGCAAGTGACTTACATGATAAAACATAATACAAATTGAAATTATTCGATCATTGCAAGCAATTTGTAACGAATCGTTAATTTATTTGTTGACTTGGTGACACCATTACTCACTGACTCGATAAACCTCAAAACCTCGAAATGAAAGCTCGTATAAATTACATGATGTTTGCGCCCTGCAACTCTGCGGAAATACCCGGGCCTGTACAATAAATATACGACAGATGTAACATACACGTACAAGACGAAATGCACCGATGAAAATTATTACCTATAGCCATTACATCTAAGCAAATTTTTAACACAGGCCTCAGGCGATCCGCGAAGAACCGTACATCGTCTAATCTACACTGAAAATATACGCTAACACGACAATTACCTAGATGCTATATTTGTTCAGTCTTGTATCTGGCGACGCCTTGGTAATTTCAAACTGCGATTCTTTCAGCTATAAATAAAATAAAGAATTAATGAGTTTATTGTCTTATGGCAGTAAAAAGCTATTTATTAAAAGCAATTAAAAATATTATGTTTTTATAATATTCTAGATCAGATAGCAGGCAACTAAGCACAGGCAGGTAAGCACTGCAGCCCACTGGCCACCAGATAGTATGTGGCCACTGCAGCCTAAGGCTACGTCCCCAGTAGGCAAACTGTGAGCGGCAAACTAAAGTTTGACAGTTTGCCGCTTTTCGATTTAGTACGCCTTTCCTTATATTACAAATGGAGTGTCCACAGTTTGCTAGTTTTGCGCTCACTGTAGAGCGGCCGACTCCCTTCAAAATGACAGCTGTCACTAGTGATGAGGTGCAATCGATTCGCATTTATACGAACACCGATTTTGGATCGTAAAAATTGTTTTTTCCTATTGTCTATCAAATATGATTCTATAGTTTGTAAAATCTAGGATAATACTTGCAACATATTGTGTTACGGTAACATTTCTAGAGACGTCGATTTATACTGCAAGATTGAGTAACATTAAGAAAGTATTCTTATTTTCGAATCGCATTCACATTTAGATTTTTTATCCAAGGCTTTACTACTTTAAATTTAATTGATTGATTTTTAATAATATGATTTTACGCTTAAAGTAATAAGCGAAACAATGTTTTTGAAATTTTACTCGGTTACACTCGATAATAATTGTAAGCGAAAGATGACAGCAATGAACATCTCTAAGTTGGCGGCGCCGGCAATAATGAACGCCATTTCTCTGCATACATTTTGACAGTCAAAAATTGTGAGACATCTATGCTGTCAATACGATGACATCTGTGCGAAAATTGTTCTGAATTTGAAATTACAGTTCGGCCGCTAACAGTTTGCCTACTGGGGACGCAGCCTTAATCACCACTGAGGGAGTATTATTCAGGATTAGTCTCTAAAAGAAACGGGCGAAAATACGCATAGAAAGTTGGGCCTAAATTTTTTACGGATTACACTTACATATTTACTCTTATTATGTAGGAAATGAAGTAATATTTCAAATACACTACAATTTATTTCAATCCCCTCAATGGAAAAATATACTTAAATATGATGATTTTGATTTCTACAAAAATAACCCCAATCTTAGACCCCAATTGTCGAGTTCACTGGGTTCGTTGTGAGAGAAGCTTAGGTCGTTTGTTTTAGCTGAAACCATCCTTTAAACGTAGCGAAAGTCGTCAAATATAAACTAAGCATTCGAACAATAACACCAAAGAAAAAGTATTCACATGTTAATCAAAACGAGCAGAAACGATAAAGAATGATTGACAGACGTTGTTTGACATTTGATTTTTTTATTCTTTTCTGTTGCCGTAACTAGCAACATTATTATTTTTCTACGTTATTGTACCGGACATACTATGCACTATACACAACACACCAGATGCACAACAAAAACAATAGTATTTTCATTTATTAAATTATTTTTTTTATCTCATGGTATTCAAAAAAGTATAATAAAATTGTATTTAACTATTTAAAAACTTGTAATTTTGAATTGTGTAACGAACACTTAAGATCAGGCCCATTTTCGCCCGTCTCCTTTGCTAGTACACTGTAAGTGCTTCTGATCTTATAGCCTTTGAAAAATTAAGCGTACTGGCTCCTACATTCATAAATAGCTAGAACATTGCCAGTGGTTGGTGTCAAACTAAAAACAGCCTACCACCAACCAGACCAAAGTCGGGAATCGAACCCACAACCTTCGGGTTTTATACTCAAGCGGCTTAGCTGTTCCACAAAATCGCGCGGGTAGATCATTAGGCTACGTCCCCAGTAGGCAAACTGTTAGCGGCAGACTAAGAGGCTTACCCATTTAGTACGCCTTTCCAAATATAACAAATGAAGTGTCCACAGTTTGCTAGTTTTGCGCTCCTGTACGCAGTTTGCAGCGCTACGCGTGCCGACTATCTCACTTATCTCAGTGAGCGGCCGACTCCTACTAGCAACACCGGTTGCGACGTTCAAAATTTAAATTGCAGTTCGCCACTTTGCGGCTCACTCAGTCTGCCGCTAACAGTTTGCCTACTAGGGACGCAGCCTTAGTCACTACTAAAGACGCAGTACACGGGCCACAAACCACAGCCACAAACTCTTCCACTCCAAGCAACCGTGTGCGGCAAGTCCATACAAAATGTATGAAAACTGCAGGAAATATTGCCGGTGCGGGGACCCTACCTAAGTACTTACGTACCTATTTACGCATCAGTCGAGTTGTCCGTTTGTCGAGTCAGCAGGAGGCGGGCCGGCTACTGCGGGTGGTCACCGATGTTCAGCTTGAACGTGGAGTGGCGGTACGCCTCGTCCGCCGTCGACGCCGACGCACGCAGAGTCGCCGGGTCCACATCGTTTGACCTATAATCTTGCACTACCTGTTTAGTACAAACAAATATGATAAACTAGCGGCCCGGTACCTGCTTCGCTACGAATAAAGTGAAATAACAAAAAAAAATTATAAATCAAGAACTGCTCGACCGATTTTGGGAAAACTTCACATAAACCGTCTACTAAATAGTCCGAACAAAACCTAAATATTTAGTTTGGATAGGTGAGCCAGTTCTTGAGTTATAAAATTACAACGAAAAGTGGCATAAATTTTTATAATATGTATGTATACATAGATTGTCCACCTAGCCGAGTATTCTACTACGGCGAACAACGACGCAGGATACATTATAAAGTAACATTTTGATAGCGATAGCGGAATTCGTTAACTCCAAATTGTATAGATTTGAAATCTATAGATCACGTGACTTTTCTAAGGCACTTATTGACCATGTAACTTTTATAAGCGAAGTCTCCCAATGACGTTCAATATACAACTAGACACCCAATCTCTAAGAAAAATTCCTCAAAAAACGTCCGAGCGGCGTTGACACAGATGACATTAACACATTCGTTCAAATTAACACCTTATCTCGTGGCAGTTAGTGTTTAATGTCAATTGTATACAACTAAACGTAAACTCTGCCCAATAGTCGGAGGGGCAGACTTTTGCTTCGGACAATATTTGAGCGTGATTGGGAGTCTAGTTTTTTAATTGAACGTCATTGTCAAATTCATATAATTTGGAGATAGCGTATTTCGTTATCGCTATCGAAATGTTACTTTCTCTAGGCCGCAGGTGCACTCCCCAGTCAGTCACTGTCATAACACGGTGGGTCAGCAGTCTGACAAGACCGAAGGGATATCGGGCGCAGGCGCAAACGGCATTACGTGCTTTCCGAGTTGGAGCGGAAAGGTCCCTGAGCGGTGGACCCGTACCGGGAAACGCAGCCGTGCTAGGTCTCCCACAAAGGACTGAAAGCGGGTGGCATCGAACCGATCGATTAAGAGATCCTTGGAGGAGGCAAAGAAAGATATCCAATCTTGACATAGGTCCAGCTTTGAATGTCTATCTACTGAAATGATAAACAACTACAAAATCGGTCGTCAATGTAAATAGCGTGGTGTGACGTACCCTACGTATATGCTCTTCCCGGGCAGCCAGCTCCTTGGAGAGCTCCTCCTTGCGGCGCTCCAGCTCGGGGTCGTAACTGCCCTCCTTGATACACTTCTCGACCTGCCCCAGCGTGGCCAGAATGTTACTTTTGTTACATTTTATACGTAGATTTATTTATAATGAAAAGCATCCTACTGGATGGTAATTAAGCGACCACTGCGGTGTATTCCTTTGGGGAACACTTTAGCGGGAAGCGTCGCTCAAAATCTCAAGATTTAGGTGAACTGGTTCTCATATTTATATCGCCGGACACAAAGCTGTTATGTTTTTTGACCATCTTATGTTAGTTTAGTGTTACACGACTTCATAATATGTGACGATTTAGTTTACATTTTCGGTAAACTTCACGAAAAAAAATTTATTTGCAACCAACAGTTTTTCCGTTGTTAACAAAATTCATCTACTGTAATATTTATTTAACTAAAGAAATCGTATGTAATATTCAAATTTAAATAATATTGCAATCCAATATCAATGACATTATTTTCAAAGACGATAGTTTTTGAATGTTAGTTATCCAAATCTGGAATTTTATTGCACAAAGGTGTACAGACTACGTCGCTAAACACGCGCGATGCTCGTGGACGCAATGTGTTGAGCACCAGTAGGTACCTACCTCGCCAACGTGCGTAATGCGTATCTTATTCGACGTGATACGTAATGTGAGATTTGTGGCAAAATCGCCTTTCTAGGCAAGCGCAAAAAAGTTATTTTACCATGGCATTGACCTGCTCGTACTCGCGGTACAGGCTGGCGTACTCTGCCAGACTCTGCTTGGCTTCCTGATTGCCACCGCGCCCCTTCGACGTCGCCCCGTCCTGGTCCTCGCGATGCGTTGCCAAACTGCTTAAAACATCAATTGAATTTTGAGACGGCTATGACAAACAAAATAAAATGTAACCAGATACAGACATTAACGGATTACATTTGTTTATAACTTAAATGTGAAAATACAGGCCCAAAAATCATTAAGAGCATTTGTCTACCTACAAATTTTATAAGGTCTGACATGGTGAAAATCCGTTTTTTCATACATTAATGCATAAACGCAAAATTAAAAAAAAAGTAATTATATTATTTTATAGTACACCGAGACGTACGGTCAACAGCACATCAAGTTAAACACCTGCAGTTCGATAATAGCACTTATGCCCCCGACAGAAAAGTGGTACAAACTTACAAAGTCCAAAGTGTATAGTGTGACGTGCTTTTGACTGTACTATAGGAACTCACTTGTACATCGAGGTGTAGAAGTAATGCGGGCGGCTGATGGCGCGCAGGAACCGCGGCACCATGCCGTCGCCCTCGCGGTACATGTTCAGCAGACGGCTGTACGACATGTACCGGTACGAGGGCAGCCGCAGCAGCCGCCGGCCCAGCTTGATCACATTGATCTCGCGATTGTCCAACGATGGCTGCTAAAGGAAAAACCAAAACAAAGACAAACAGTAAGAGCGCTTTCACATTTATGCGACTTAAGCAACGCGGTCGCGCTACAGTCGCGCTGTTCACAGGTGTCAGACTATGCGATCAGCTAGTGCATGACCACTGCACAGAAGGCACTTTTCGTCGATCTACCAGCCCCTATCGGCACCAGTAGGTACGCAGAGATTACTTCAGTATAAAGCGAGCAGGTATAAGCGGGGATGATACTTATAGTCTTCTGTTGCCAATTAATGAAAAAAAGTCTCAGCTTAAGCTAGGCCGAACCAATGCCACAAGACGGGCACTGGCTCGTCGCGTTTAGTGGTGAATATTTCACGCCAGACTAACCTTCACATTATTCTGTCACATCAGTGTGAAGGAAAGGAAATAAAAATCCTACCCTTACTACCAATGTCTTAGATAGACAAACAATTTCCTAACTGTCATATTTTAATTATCAACCGCATCAGTGTGTATGTCAAGAAACTAAAATCCTTACTTTTACATTAGTGTGACAGAGCGGTGTGAAGGTAGAGAATTTGTGTTTCAAACTATCACACTAGTGGGTCTTTTGGAAGATTAATTCTTAACCATCACACTATCTAAAAGAACAGTGTAACCTTTTGATCAAGCAAGAGTCCCACTCACGATCACAACTCTGCTCTATGTCGACCATAAGAAATTGGATATACCATTTAATGACCCTACGGGTATAATAGCAACTAAAAGAAAGTCAAAAGAATCATTCATACCATGACAGCGCTTCTTGTGCCATGTGAAGGAATGTGTCCGAGACCTGAAAGTATGTGTAATTATATAAGTAAGAAGGAAAACAAATACTCTTCTTTTCTTAATAAATTGTCAAACCAAAATATAAACTCACCCATATGATGTGCGATTGTCAGAGGAATTCCAGACAGTGGTTGTTGTTGTTTCACACCATTCAATACCTGCTCAAAAGGTCGAAGGATAATCTGGGGTATAATTTGATCTGACTTCAAGACTTCAGAAAATAGTGATTTTTTAACGTTAACATTCAGACGGAGCGAAAATATGATATGTTGATGAAGAAAATGTAGGCCGAGAAATTTACTATGAATTATGATAAATCATACCCCTACAATAATTGCATTTTCACGAATGGTTGAAGTGGCAAGAAAATTGTGATGTTTTATCTTTCGTCTGTGGTTGACACAACAAAACAGTAAGACGGCGTTGTAAAGTAGCTGCAGTAACTGCAGTTATATTGAAATTGTTTTTCTAAACGCGAATGCATCCAATTAGTAACCTGTTGTATATTGACGCCGATGTTGTGAGAAGGCGCAGTGCTCTTGCTGGCAATGAAAGGGATGTTGGTGGTGTTCGCATTCTCGTAGTAGTAGCGCATTCCGGCCTGTTTCATCTGCGAGGCGACGGTGGGCAGCTCGTAGCGGCGGCTGCGGTACTTCACGCGCCGTGGGTTCCGGTGACCCTCCTGCGGTAACCATTACATTCGAAAATAGTCAACGCAATTTAAAAGAAGGAAAGATTTTTTTTTCTTGCCAACAAAAATATAAATGCAAAAGTGTTTTTGTAGAGAGCAGCGGTTTCACATCCAAAGAGCCGCAGGTTGGCGACCTCTGCGCTAGTATAATATGATGAAGTTATAAAAGTCATGTTGTCCGTAGGCAAAAAATCTGACAACTGAAACTCTTCATTTCCAATAAAGCATCTTTATTTGTGCTGTAAGTTGAAAGGACAGTTATAATAATGTAATTTGTAGACAAAACTGCGAGAATATTTAGTGTTACAGAATATGGTGGTTTATCCTAAAATATTGTACACTGAGCCTCTGACAACCTTTGAAAATCTGTGAATTCCTGCAACCAATTTTCAGCTTTATGGCCATCGCATAGAGCTCTATTATTATTAGTCTAAGATCCGAACTAAGGTCGATCTTAACCGAGTTGATAATAGAATGAAACTTATTTTATTATGAATTTAGCATATTAGAAAACATATTAAAAATGGGTTGCCTAAAAAAATCCTGGACCGAGTTGTTTAATTGTATTTTAAAAATTTTTTTTTTAACAAAATCCCAATTTTTTGCAGACAACCATATATCAACGTGTTCATAATAAAACAGCGCTTATGATGATATTTAATCCTTCTAGCCCCGGATTACTAGACACAATAGAAAATCTATTGTTATGCGGCACCCGAGTGCCGGTTCGGCGTTGAGTGGTTAAAAAATCTATTATCCAATTAGGTGAAATTAACTAGTTATCGACACATACGTGTTTATACCTGACAACCCAGTAGTCCCCCCACGTAAATAATAGAAAATCCAACGGCTGCACATTCTATACGTTTTGTACGTTAAGTCAGGACATAATTTTCTTATTATCTTGTTATTGCAAAATTTTGTTTAAAATCATTAAAAAAAAAAAGAAAAATTGGTCGGTCCAGGATTTTTTTAGGCAACCCATTTTTAATATGTTTTCTAATATGCTAAATTCATGATAAAATAAGTTTCATTCTATTATCAACTCGGTGAAGATCGACCTTAGTTCGGATCTTCTACTATATAGAGCTCTATGCTTAATAGTGACACTTTTTGACAGATTTGTAAAGGCTGATTCGTGGCTCACTGTACGTTTGTAGTTCCAAAACCATTATTATAATGATAGAAGTTCTGAATGCAACTTTATGTGATTGCCAAGGATATTTTCCTTATTTATAGATTAAGAAAAACCGGTCACATACCTTTTTCGTTTCTGCTGGAATAGATTCGTGCAACGGGCCAGTCCTTTGGTCGTCAATTTTTGGAGACTCTCGAACTGTCGCAAATGATACTGTATTTTATTATTGTCATTGGAAGGCGTAGTAAAACAATGCGGATGTAGAGAGGATTCTAATTATTGTTTCAGTGCGTTGAAAGAAACATAAGACTGATACGTTAGATTCTAACGTAATCAACCTAAGCCAAATTCTAGTCCCGACGCTTGACTGGGACTTTGCTTGTATCCTAAACTATGTCAATCATGTTTGTATCTTGGGTTTTGGAACTTGTAAATAACTACTAAGGATTCGTTGTGAATTAGTAGGTTTCTATCGCCATAATAGCTTTGGCTGTGTTTCGGCAATATCGCCATAATAGTTTGGGCCACCGTGTAAAGGCTTGAAGATCAGGTTGGCAGTACATTAAGAGAAGCATCCTGGTTAAATAGCCCTCATGAGTATAGGCCACGAACAAGTATTAGTACGCTTAGTTTGAAACACGGAAAGACACGTACAAGGACTTAATCTACTAAAGGTGAGGTTAAGTAGTGTTAGACGAATAATTGGTTCACTCGATTAACACACCACTATGGTCACCGCGTACGGTGCCTCGCACTAGTCCGGGAGATTGACAGATAGATTTTACCGCGCTTGCAATATAATATAATGCCGATTAATGCCTAATATTGTAAAAGTATATAAAGTTGTAATTATCAAGAGAAATGAATTTTATATCTAACTAAATAAATAAATAATAAATAAATATCTCGGGACATTATTCACACAGCGCCATCTAGCCCCAAACTAAGCATTAGCTTGTGCTATGGGTGCCAGACAACGGTTTATCCGTTGTCTGTCATTACTTATATACTTTTTTTTGTAAATACATACATATTATACATAGAAACACCCAGACCGATACAAACAGACATGTTCATGCACACAAATGTTTGTACCGTACGGGGATCGAACCCGCGACCTCTGGTGTAATAGCCGACTTCTCGACCATTACACCAAATGGCTCGTCGAAACTGTAGGTACAAATGCCGCTTTAATCACCTTTCCTGTTGGTTCTCTTCTCGGTCGGTGACTGGAGCCTGCCCAGAGGGGGGCTGTCGCGGCCTGGCACCTTGCTGAATAACTCCACGACAGGTCTCTCCTCGACGTGGGCGCTGGCCGCCGCGGCTCCTGTGCCGTGCCCTAACCATGACGTTATGTATTATGTTATTTTTAAGCGTATCGTGTGTTAAAGTTTTCACACGGAATTTAAAAAAAAATAGTTGCAAGATTATATCTATTGATAAATTGTGATGCGACACATTTGCAATTATATGTATCTTCAGTCTTCTCTGGTGTCGTGCTCTGGGGCGGGCCCACCTTGACCTAGGTACGTACAATTGGTAAGAAAGAAATGTATAAAATATGTATATAATTGTAGTCTTAATTTAAAAATATGTATATCCATAGTTTTGTTGTAAACATCAATTCAAAGTGGGCCCGCTGGAGAGCAGCTTCACCAGCGGGCCCACCAAATATATTGCGTTACTGAAGGTTTTTAAATTCGTTTATGAGACCATACAAATGTATATTAAATGTATATGAATCTGCTATACTCAATTTTGCATTTAATTTGGTATAAACCGATTTACGACAATTTTAAAATTTCCTTCCGGTATATACAGGGTGGCCCTGAAAATCGTGGATCAAACGAAACAGAGAGATAAAGGGGGTTATTACCGACAAAAACCCCTCTAAAGTATGACCTCACATCGACTCTACAAAAAATTAAAGCTATTTTTTGTTTTGAAAAAAATAATGCCTTATTTTGTAATCAAATGACAAAATAATGAAAACAGATTGTTTTCTCTTGCTTTGTTTTGTGTTCAATTATTGTCAAAGAAAGCATCTTTACATAAAAAGTATTTTTACCACTGTGGGGACACAAATTCGTAAGTAATGGCACCTTTCTTAAAAGAAATTAGGTTTTACGAAAAATAAATTCCAACTTCAAAACAGTACTGTGAAAAATAATTGTAGGACCGACAAGTGACCCTGTATCAAATAAATAAATGAGGTATAACACTTGGCTATTTGTAGCTAACTTATTTTACAAAACTTGTTTATTGGCGCCCAGGTCTAACATTCAATAAATTGAGCGATCAATAAAAAAATCGTTATTCGCGTTGATTATTTTCACCTTAGGTTTAAAGATTTTACTTTACTTTACTTTACTTTATTCTCATACGAAATTACATTTCATTTATAATGAGATAGAGAATTATAACAATTTAACAATTATTAGCCGGTACTCGACTCTAGGTACGATCGAGGTCTCTCGCGCGTGATCACTTTTGGAAAAATATACCGTGCACGCGCATAGTGACTTCTTAGGAGCGGCGCTTGTAAACGTGAAAATACTGCACAGGATTTTAGCCTTAAGGGTGATCACGCGCGGGTGACCTCGATAGTACAATCTCAACTTATTTTTAAATATATTTATGTTTTCACACTCTTTTATATCATTTGGTAACTTATTAAATAGCTGTGCTCCCTCAAACACTACCGTCTTTTTTCCAAAGTTAGTTCTAGGCACTGATAATTGTACTTTATTTCTAATTCTGAGATTGTGGGGGTTGCTTTTTATATATAATTTTATATTGCTTTTAATAGAATTTGTAATTATTTTTTTTACCAAAATGCACGTATTAAATTTATATAATTGGGATAGGTTGAATATTTTAGTTTTTTTATATATTTGATTAGTTGGGATGTGAAAGGGATATTGAAATAGGGCTTTAATGACTTTGTTCTGGGATCTTTGTAAAGGATTAAGGTTTGTAGGTGCTGCCGAGCCCCAAATCTCGATAAGGTAGGTTAAGTGTGACTTCGCCAAAGCGTTATAAATAGTTAATTTGACTTTCGGTGGTATACAATGTGCTACCTTACGAAGAGCTCCTACCAAAGATGTTAATTTACCCGACCCGAGTGTGAAAAGGATTTCGACCCGAGTTTGATACAGGGTCACTTGTCGCTCCTACAATTATTTTTTACAGTACTGTTTTGAAGTTGGAATTGATTTTTCGTAAAACCTAATTTCTTTTAAGAAAGTTGCCATTACTTACGAATTTGTGTCCCCACAGTGGTAAAAATACTTTTTATGTTAAGATGCTTTCTTTGACAATAATTGAACACAAAACAAAGCAAGAGAAAACAATCTGTTTTCATGATTTTGCCATTTGATTACAAAATAAGGCATTATATTTTTCAAAAAAAAAAATAGCTTTAATTTTTTGTAGAGTCGATGTGAGGTCATACTGTAGAGGGGTTTTTGTCGGTAATAACTCCCTTTGTCTCCCTGTTTCGTTTGATCCACGATTTTCAGGGCCACCCTGTATATACCGGAAGGAAATTTTAAAATTGTCGTAAATCGGTTTATACCAAATTAAATGCAAAATTGAGTATAGCAGATTTATATACATTTAATATACATTTGTATGGTCTCATAAACGAATTTAAAAACCTTCAGTAACGCAATATATTTGGTGGGCCCGCTGGTGAAGCTGCTCTCCAGCGGGCCCACTTTGAATTGATGTTTACAACAAAACTATGGATATACATATTTTTAAATAAGGACTACAATTATATACATATTTTATACATTTCTTTCTTACCAATTGTACGTACCTAGGTCAAGGTGGGCCCGCCCCAGAGCACGACACCTTCTCTGATCCGTTGTAGGCCTTCCTTAAGGAAGATGTGATAAAAATCGCGCAAATAGCCAAAAGTCTCTGGCACCGGCTCGTCTCAATCGGGTAGAAAGGGGAAACCGAGGGGGTTTAATGGGAAGGGGGACGAAAGTCTTTAGTTTCGAGCCCCACACACGGACGCAGGCGCTAGGCGTGGCTCGCCAATGGCACGTATTTATATGCGTTCTGCTCCCCCCCCCCAAAAAAAGAAAAAATGTTAAGCTTAAAAAGACTACCCGATTCCTTGTAGTTGTGTGTTCTGCTGTTTGCCTACCAGAGTTTGTCCTGTTGCCGAATTGCTGCCTGGTGCGCTGCGGCGGAGAGCCCGTCCTCCATCTCCCCTGGGCGTCTTCCCACGATTGTCGTTTATCCTGTCGCTTCGTTGCTGAACAAAATCAAACCAAATTATATCTATGTAGGTACTTATTCTTTTTACTTTTCTTTGCCTCCTTTCTATCATCATATTTATGCAAGGTCAGAAATATCAGAATAACCTTCACACGTTCTAATGAATTTAAAAGTCCGGTTCTATAATACATTAAGATTTTTTTGTACTTTTAAATTAAAGCAGAAATATTTTAAGATCCCTGTTAAAACAAAAACATGTTAATAAACCAACCTTCTTTGGGGGGCACTTCTTTCGGCGCATGTCTCCTACGAGATGCCATCGCGGCCGTTGGAGGCGATTTCACTTTATGTAAGTTTGGGCTATAGGAAAATATAACAAATGAAAGCTCTGTAAATAAATAAACGTTTCGTACGTAAGAATCATAGCTAATATACTAATGGCTTAGTAACTAAACTATTATATAAAGTTGGTTATTTATTTTGGCCTGCCTAAATTTAAAAAAAAAAAACAGTTAGATTCTCACTTGCGCTCAAACAAAATCTTACCTCCGAAAGGAATGTCACCCAAGTCCTTAGGTAGTAAACAAGATAATATTAAACTTTAAAACTTCTCTTTGATAATAACATGGGAAAAACCAACAGGAGGAGGTTTCCAACGCCGAAAAGAATCCCAGCTGATAGAAGCGTTTACTCGAGAGATTTAGGTCGAAAAAAAGCTCGTATAAAACTCTGAATAACTAGAGGTGATCGTTAGGTTAGGCTTCTGCCTAGGCGCATGGGCGGTCCCCGCTTGACACGAGAAGCAACGAGAGCGGTGCGATCCCGATTCTGTCAAACAGTGATCGGGTGCGCCTGCGTGCGCTACCGCTCCCGCTTCAGAAAATTCGAAGCAGAGGTCGAATACTCACAATTCGTACTGATGATCGAACATATCGTTATCAGAGAAGTCGGCCAAGATGTCGTCGTCGCCGCAAGCCACCTCCGTGGGCCCGGTGCTGGTGATCTGCACACCTTGCCCGCACACGCCGTCACATGAAGTCATTGCTGCGAGAGTAAATACTCTGTTGCGTCTTTATTTTATACGAAATTATGGACTTAATGGGCATATTCAAAATGTAATCACCACAGATTAAACAAATAGTTATTTTTTAATGACACAAAAACAACTTGTTAAATGACAAGTATCTTATCGTATCTTGCGTGGAAAAATCCTGACTTATAATCGTGTGTTCAGCCCGATCGTCTTCGTTTTTGGTACCTGCCGCTACCGTATACTTCCATTGCGGCTTTTTGTGGAGACGATAGTACGTTTTTTTCTGGCACGCATCATTCGGAACATTTTAGGGTCCGACCGTTTCGTATCCTAGGCGGTATGATGCCCCCGGCCGGTTTTTCCCTGTGGATGCAAGCCGGCCGGGGCCATACCAGACTGGGACAAAAGTCTGGTCGTCCAGTCGTCCAGTCTTGACAAAAGCTTGTTTTGTTCCATATACCTATTTATGTTTTTGAGATAAAACACAAAACAAGAAACAAGGTCCATTCTCATGTAGGTACAATTTTCAGTTTCAATTACCATCCCCATCGGCACGCGCGCGTTGCGTGCGCGGCTTCGGTGACTCGTTCCCACCGGGCTGATGTCTTTGCTGCAACACCACGTAAAACTACTTTTTAATACCAAATACGTAACAATAACTTTCAATTGCTAGTTACTATTTATAGAACTAATAATATAAGAAAATAGTCCTCTTAAATGGTCTAAAAATGAAAACAATTTTTGAAAAAAAATATGTATTAATGACGCATTACAAGAAAAAGAAAAATTTAGAAGAAGAAAATTACGAGCCAGTGTGTGGCCAATAAGGACTCAGCCTCAGCCTATGCCGCGAGGAATTATGTTTCTTCGGCAACGCTGATAAATATTCTGCCTATGAACTCCGATGCTTCGATCCAATGATAGTACAATATTAATAATTACACATTGAACCTGCCTGAACACGCCTGTAACTTAAAATATAACATAAACCTGGAGACTTTAATGCTGTGGCGGAAAGTCTCATAATGCTATAGCCTTTAGGCGCTTGGCACACGATGCCACTTTAGTTGAAGCAACTATCAACTTTTTAAAAGGTATCTTTACAAATTGCTAGTTGCTACAACCAACTGGTTTACAGTTACAGTAAACAGCTACTGCAATGCAAGTAGTTACAAGTTGCTCCATTTGCAAAGCGTGCTATAGTAGAGTCAAGGGCGTCGCCAGCTTATGTTTAAGGGGGGGGCAATGGGGCAATATTATTTAGTAGAAAAAAAATGAACGCCGAGGGCATGAAGCGTTATTACCGCTTTGCGGCTAGAAATTCGTTGGCGGCTAGCTACATTTGATCTCTAGGGGGGGGGGGGGCAGCTGCCCCCCCTGCCCCCCCTTGGCGACGCCCTTGAGTAGAGTCATTTTAATAGGACACATTTGACAGTTCATTTATGCAAAGAAAAATATACCTTACGCTAAAGGAATAAAACTCAA
The DNA here is from genome assembly GCA_949319885.1 of Mecyna flavalis. NCBI lineage: Eukaryota > Metazoa > Arthropoda > Insecta > Lepidoptera > Crambidae > Mecyna > Mecyna flavalis. The sequence goes on from OX439425.1 coordinate 7,842,932, forward strand.
GAAAACGACATCAGCTGTTCTTAACTAATACAATTATTTATTTAGAAAATTAGAATCTACTCATGATGTACATAAGTAGCACTTTTCTTTGCATAAATGAACTGTCAAATGTGGCCTATTGAAGTGACTCGACTATAGTAAAAGTACAATCGCAAGTTACTTTTGGGTCCATAGGGCGGAACACCTGGTTGTAGCCGCGCACTTGGCCGATCATGCGGTGCTGCTCCAGCGTGGCGGGGTCGAGGTACCCGCGCGTGGGGTTGGGCGGCACCTCCAGCCTGCGCAGGCGCGCCGCTTGCTGCGACACTTCTGTAATCAGAAGCGCTGCCACGGTTTTCCTATCTTACACGCTTTCTATCGGTGAGTGTACCTGCATCTCTAGCTATGAAAGAATATGGTATACGCACTGCGATAGTTTAAGGAAAGATTAATACCTACCTATTCGATATATGCAAGAGATCAGGACTTTGTGCATCATTTGAAAAATTACACATTGGAAGTATGGATACGGAAACTATGAGTATGTTGTAATTTTTTAAATTACACGATTACAATCTTGATCGAAGTTTGAAACTCACTTTTCTTTGGTTGCGTCCGCACACTTATAAAGGGAATATTTTCACTAACGGGAACTGGGTCCGCTACACGTGTCATGCTGAGAAAACATTTTTATCATGAGTCAGTGGAATAAAAAAGGAATTAATTCCAAAAAATCTCAAAAATGTAAAACCTGTATACCTTCGTTTTTTTAGTTTACGTTTTCTTTTTAAAACTTTAACTAAATCGATTTTTTCTTGCAAATCATCGCATCGAGCTTCCGCAATGGCAAACTGGTCATCAACTTCTTGTATAGAAGCTGAAATTTAAATTGGACAACTTAATTTAACTCTAACGTTCAACTAACAAAATCTGTAAAATTTTGTTCAAATTATCCAATCGTACTCCTGATATCCAATTTCCTCTCGGAACGCGTTCCTTCTAACACAACCCCAGCAAGACTGCTGGAGCTTCTATGACGCTTATCTGAAACGAGTTAGAGTTAGCTTATTACTATTAAAGTTACAAAATCGAACTACTAAGTTTACTGATTGACGATTCGTGTAGTTTCACTTTAGTGTCACCAATCTATACTATTATACTATGACTATAAAGAGGAAAGATTTGATTGTTTGTTTTTGTTTGTTTGTAAACTACTGAACCGATTTGAATAATTCTTTCACTGTGGGAAAGCTACACTATCCTCGGTTGACATGACCACGACCCATGCCTGCTTTTGATCCCGGAAATGTGGGGGAAAGGGGGAATATTTTAAAAAATAAATTAGGCGTGGGTGAAACGGTGAAAGGCTATACCGTATAAAAGAAAAACTTCTGTAGATAATAACAAAGGGTAGAATTAATCAGACATTACTAGGAAGACCGAAGATGTATAAGTACTTTCTTGTTTATTGGTAAAATTCTCACATCAAGTAATATCGGGAGAACCAAAGATTTAAAGGGAGAACGTTACGTTTTCTTAACTAAACTCTTAGGTACACTAGGCCATATATTAAGCTATACAAATCTGTCAAAAAGTCTGAATCGAAATAGAACTTTATGCGATAGACTTATAGGTGAATATTGGTTGTGGGAATGGGACAGATCAGGGTAGGTCGATGTGCTCCTAACTGTACATTCATAGACATTATGCTGAAGTCTGCTGAACTAAAGAAGACAAGATAAAATTTTGGGTCACCAATCTATTTAAGATTCTGTAAGTAGTTATAGCTTGCAGTAAAAATCCATAAAGATAATAATGAATCTTATCAATCCGCCATTTTGACATGTAATCCTATTCCTCGTACAATAATAATTATAAAATATTATTCCCAAAGAAACTGTTTGTACTAGAAGCGCTTAATTATTGTTTGTAGAATGATTCGCTTCACTTTATTTCTAAAAATTCAAGACAGAGTTCTTGAAGCAAATTTGTAGCTATCGGGTTAGAACAGTTTACTGTAGACGTCAGTAGCCTCACCTTTAGATAACTTTAAACCGTCGCCCATATTAACTTGAAATTTTCATACCACACGACTTGTGATCTCGTGTTAATTTTAAAATAAACTGACAACTAATTAATAAATATAAAAAGGGTGATAATAGTAAAAGCACTAAAAAATCATTACGTCAAAGTTGTCAAAATAATACCAGCTGAACAAGATAGCATCGGCGTTTACTTCAAAATCTATGAGCTGTGGAAATTATTTTTATGTACAAAGGAAAGAGGTTGTATTTACAGATGTAGGAGCTCTAAATTAATAGGAAACATATACGGTGGAATTAATAAATCACTCAAAGGAAAAAATGCAAAAGGTGTATGTAATTATATTAATTTGTCATTTAAATCGTTTCCACATAGTTACGACAAAATTGGGAATGGCCTGACTGAAGGCATTGGTCAAACCAAGGATGAACCAGTCCAACCTTCTAGCACCGGAGTTTCGAGATTGGCCTATTAATATGATTTAAAAGACTAAGATACACAGATAAATGATTTGCTTACGGCGTATAAAGATTTTCAGAAAAGGCGCTTATTCGCTATTGAGTTATTTTTTTAAATACCAATAAAAAGTCATTAATATTATAATTGAACCATGCACTTCAGCAATCGATGTTCCCCTTAACGTAGTACCTACAAAACTATTTCCAGAACAACATCGATTGTTGACGTACAGCACAACAAGCATTTGACAAATAAAAAGCGAATTGTGAGTAAAATGGATTATGTAGTGTTAAATTCAAACGAGACCGCCATTAACTACCCCAATCAATACGTCGCGACTCGAAGGGTTGGGGATCAGCCTTGGCGATTGCGGCCAATCAAAGACCCGTGGCGTCTGCGTACAGCGATTTAAGATTCAACCAGAGCATAAATTCAGCTTAAACTAATGGAACTCCTTGGCGTTGGGGGAATTCTGTCAGAATTTGCTTGACGTGGGGTACTTTTTGTTCCCGGCGAATACGAAGGGCCCAGTTCAAACCCAGCAAGTTAATATATTTCTTGTTTTTATTATTGATTTATTTTTAATGTCTCCTTTACATAAGTAGACCTAAGTAAGTAGTTCGAAATACCGTTTTATATTGTAATTATTGTATTGTTTGCATTTCACTTTTTTTACTTGCAAGTATGTACATATTATCAACTAACTCGTATTATTTATTTCATAACTACAAGTAATTTTAAAAGTATTTTATCTACAACATACCAAATGAATGAATTCTTATTTTTTTATAATAATTTATAAATGCTGGCTACCTCGTTTTTAGGGTTCCGTAGCCAAATGGCAAAAACGGAACCCTTAAGGAATCGTCATGTCTGTCTGTCTGTCCGTCCGTATGTCACAGCCACTTTTTACCGAAACTATATGAGCTATACTGTTAAAAATTGGTAAGTAGATGTATTCTGTGAACCGCATTAAGATTTTCATACAAAAATAGAAAAAAATTATAAATTTAGGGGGCTCCCCATACTTAGAACTGAAACTCAAAAATTTTTTTTTCATCAAATCCTTACGTGTGGGATATGGATAGGTATTTAAAAATGATAATTAGGTTTCTTATATAATTTTTTCCTAAACTGAATAGTTTGCGCGAGACACTTCCAAAGTGATAAAATGTTGCCCCCCCCCCCCCTGTAACTTCTAAAATAAGAGAACGATAAACTAAAAAAAATATATAGGTATGATGTACATTACCATGCAAACTTCCATTAAAAATTAGTTTAAACGAGATCAAGTAATTAGTTTTTTTAATAGGTACGTCATAAAATTTTAAACCGCAATTTTCCTCTCATTCAATCAATTCAAAATATTCAAAAGCATTGATTAAACTTACAAAGACCTACAAGAACTTTTTTAATATGATGATACTTGCTGCTAAGGAACCCTTCATGGGCGAGTCCGACTCGCACTTGGCCGGTTTTTTTCTATTCCGTGCTGGCTACGTACCTATAACAAACTTTTTATCGAAGATAAAATAAACTAAAAAAGTATTCATCTACATACGTTCGATACATCATCCATTTTGGGATAAAATTTTTTTTTAGCGGCCATCAATTTTAATTACAAAAGTGTATAGTACACATAAACCTCATTATTTTTTACTATGGCGTCAAAGTCGAAATCTATTTGGTTTCGGAGATATGATACCAAGTAAGACATAAGGGCTGAAACTGCGTAAAGCGGGCACCCGCGCGGTTTCATTTCATACAAAAGTGACCCGTGCCGCGACCGCGCGGGAGACTTTTGTATGAACCGCGCGCGGGTCCCGCTTCACACAGTTTCCGCCCTTAGACCGAAAACAATTTGTTTTCAGGGCTACTTTCCATTTGGTAAACTTCCCATTTGATAAACCTCAATCAGTGCCTACTCAAAAGTTGCGTTTGGTAAACATTTATTTACTACATACGTTTTTCATACATTTAGTCCCATTTGGTAAACAATCGAAATGGGACTAAATGTATGAAGTAAATAAAATGTTTACCAAACGCAACTTTTGAGTAGGCACAGATTGAGGTTTAACAAATGGGAAGTTTACAAAATGGGAAGTAGCCGTTTTCAGGATTTTAGTTGTACAATACGCGGTTCACTCAAGTAAAAACTTGTCTTAATATAGCAGTCACCTCCGCCCTCCACCCCCTCCCCCCGCCCCCTTTTTCCCTGTGCTCGTCATGTCAATTCCTTAATCTTAATAGGTATCATCTTTGTTTTATAAGATTCAGTACTATACTAAGTCAGTTGACAGACACATACGCAGCCCACCTGATGGTTAGCGGCCACTGCGGCCTATTCCATTGAGGGACACTTCACCACGAAGCGTCGCTCAATGTGCTGCCAGACTGTAGACTCATCTGATCTTCGAGCCTTTGATTTCAAAGTGTACTTTTTTTTGAGAAGGAGAACGCATTTGCGCACCATAGCCGCAAGCTAGCGATCGTGTGTGGGACTCGAGACTAAGTCCCACTACCCACTAAACTCCCCCGTTTTCCCCTTCACACCCAATTGGTGTGAAGGGGACAAGCCGGTGCCAGTCTTGTGGCTATTGACGAGCCCTTGATTTCAAGTGTACCTACTGGCTCCCACATTAATACTGCCGGAACACAGCCAGAGCTATTATGGTGGCAGATTTCGCCTGTGGTAGCTAGCCAGTCGGACTCTGAAAAAGCCCTACCACCAACCAGACCTTAGGTGGGAATCGAACCCACTACCTCCGGGTTTTATACCCGAGCGGCTTAGCCACTTAGCGGCTTTGCGGAGGCGATCAAAATAGTAGTAGTTCAGGTGAAAATTGTATAGTAATAATCATACCAGATCTTACATAAAATGGTAAGACGATGTTATTTATTTCACTTATAGATCGTTATCTAAGGTATATAGAGTATTGTCGCCATACAAAAAAATTATTCTACACCTGTCCCCATTCCAACAAAACATAATTTATTTCTGGCCGCTAACTTTTTTTTTTATCCCAAATCTCCATACAAAGTGGATGATGTCCTATAAAAAAACTTTGTCTTTGTTTGACAGCTCAATAAAGTTCAACGCGCGTGAACTTAACTCAATATGCAGTGTTGCCAGCACGGGGTGGTTGCCAGCGAGGTCTTGTCAAAAGTCACCTGAGATCATAGAATTCCATGCCTGAGATGTACATACAGTTACCTTTTTGTAGGAAAAGTAACACTTCACCATTTTTTTATAGGAAAATTACATTATAGGTGATCAAAAAGAAGTCCGACGAGATACGAACGACTACGATTGACCGGTCGAGCATTGGTGTGAAAGATAAAATTATTATTGTTACTTGAAAAATGCTTTCCGCACGCAAATTCCAAAAAGTCACCTAAATGTAACCTTTTGCGGTGTAACCTAAAGTAACCTGAAGGAGTCAAAAATCACATAAAAGGTTACAAAAGTAACCTTCTGGCAACGCTGCATTTTACGTTGACCGGTGCATGGAATTAATAATTACTAATTATCTGACCGGTGTAGCAACCAAGTTGGTTGAACCAACAGCAGGTCAACATAGCCCAATCCAATCTGTGAAAAAGTTTCAATTGTTGAAATAGAACTCTATAGACCGACAAACTTATCTGTTCCGGTGGCGGCGTCGCTACTGTCTATTTAGAACTGTCATTAAATATCGTTTTTGCAATACTAAATCTATGTTTTTGCATTGCATTTAGCGTAGTTCCAATTTTGGCCACCGGAACAGATAAGTTTGTAGGTCTGTATGCGAATCACTAAATCTATGATGCGAATACACTTTTGTAGGAATTTGACAGCTCGGTCATGCATGTCTGTCATAGATTTAGTAGTCTGTCGACACTGAGGTCAATTATAATACGCGTCTGTCGACTACAATCTGAGGTCGACTGTACATTAGGGATGTTAAAAGGTTTTGTGTCAATTGAATACCTTACTATATTTCAATTATATATAATATTCGTGAAGTTTAAAGTTTAGGTAATATAGGTTGTAAGAAAGTATTACACTGATACTTTCTTACAACTTATAAATTGATTAAATTGTGTTGGTGAGTTATAAATTGATAAAATTACTATAAACCTGTGATAACAGGGCTTGATATCATCAATATAATTTAGGTAGGTATATTGTTTTTGTTAAACTTGAAGCATTTCTTGGTTTAGTATAAGATGGCGCTGTGTCATATAAATCACCGCACCAACCGAGTATAGCTGTCGTTATTGCAAACGTAAAATTTTAAAAGGTGAGTCAAAAAACCCTTTTTGGTAAGCAAGTTTTATGAATGTAGCCGTATAATAGTACTGTTAGGTATCATTGGATGCGTGAAAAACAAGCTTCTAGGTGAGACGAGTCTTAATATTTTTAAAATAAATTGAAGTATAATTTAAATAATCATGAAAATGTTTATTTATTAGTTATTTTAGTGATTTTCTTTACATGTCTATAATCGGTTGAAATATTAACCAAGCTTTGTTCGTAATGAATGCATAATGACGACGTTAATAAAGTTATCTAGATAGACTTAACGACACCTGCCGGTGGTGTTGTGGACGTAAAGGCTCATCCATTCTCAGGACACCACGACACCATCAGGCAAGAAGGAGCACCCCGGGGTTTAGTGGGTAAACTCCGCCGTAAAAACAAAAAAAAATCGACTTAATGACACCGTGCGCTAGTATTCTTTGAAAGAACATAATTTTTCATAAAATTAGTGTAGCATTGGCTTACCACGAGTATTAATAATAGGTATTATCGACTTATTATGTAAATGTCGATAGATTTTAAGGACGATGCTCTATTATTATTATTTAGCGCAAAAAAAAACTGATAAAATTTCTGGTAATGTGTTAAGGTCACTTGATTTCATTTATTCAAAAATGTTTTTAAAGGTAATAAATGCAATATTTCCTTCAACAAATATAGACCGACAAACATATCTGTTCCGGTGACGGCGTCGCTACTGTCGATTTAGAACTGTCATTAAATATCGTTTTTGCATTGAATTTCACGTAGTTCCAATTTTGGCCACCGGAACAGATAAGTTTGTCGGTCTATATTTTGTCTTAACCCAGTCGATAATTGATTGTTCAATTGACAAACGCGTTCTCGTATACAACACTATTCACTGACAGTACTATAAAAAAGGTTACTTTTGTGAATTCGTGTTGATTTAATTTGCGAGGGTGAATTTTATATGTCATTTTTATTAGCATTATAATTTTCCGCATTGAATTGGACACGTACATACAATTTATAATATATTTGTTATAAATATAATAAGTTATTACTTGAAACGAAGTTACGAAAATGGCTGAGTAAGTAATAGTTTTTTCAATTATTATCCTAACCTCCATCTCCTGTCGGTCACCTCTAAACTTCGATCACGATGACTTGTAAAAGTTTAACATGAGTAGTACTTGGAAGTCAAACTATTGCAAATAATCTGGTTAACTGTTAAACTCGTCAGCAACACTAATGTTTTTTAATTTTATTATAATGCCTTTCTAGACGAATGTTAAAGATACTGCTTGTTAAAATTGTCGTATTTAAATCCTGATATAAATCCTAGATACTAGATCCTGTATGTTGTTTGTTAACCTACTGAAAACATGATGCATAATATATGTATTTCTATCATGTTTTTTCAATGTTTGTTTCTATTGGAAAACTACTTTCTCTTTTCATGAAAAAGTACGCCATTTAGAGTAATGGTTTATCTAGATAAACCATTACTCGTGACTACATCACTAGTGATATCTGTAATTTATTTGAAATTAGAGTAATAAATTGTTGTAACCATCAATGGCATACTTATTGAGAAACTTAATTTTTTGGATGTGTTGTGATAGGGCAGGGCAAGGTTACTTGAAGGTGAATGTAACTAGCTAGTGCTTGCAATGCACAAGTTAAAGTTATCTCTCAATTGCTTATAGCAGCTTAATTTTGATTTTGATTATTTTGTTTATTCTTTTAAACAACAACTTATAGTAAACTAATTCCTGTGTATTGAAAATTTTTCAGTAAATGTTATTGTAAATATAGTAAAATTTTGCATGTGATAAGTGCATATCAGTTTGTGTAAAGTTATACATACAATTAAATGAAAATGTTATTCAATTTTTTATCATAACTTTTCATTAGAGATGGGCCGACTATTCGCCGACTAGTCGGGAAAGCCGACTATTCGGCACCATTCGCCGACTATTCGGCACTGCCGACTAGTCGGCAAAATTCGCCGACTATTCAGCAAAATTAATAGACATATAATAAATTATAATAGTATTCAGCACCTTCAATATTATCAAAGAATGTTCACGCGCGATACTATTAGATATTGTAAGATATTTGTGAGTATAACCATAGCAACCAAGTGTTGCTATAATCATAGCTAGTGTGGCACCTCCAGAGCAGGTTTTTTATTTTCTTGGTCAGGATATAAGTTTCCACTAAGAAGCGATTTCTGGAAGTTAACTCTCAGGGGTGTTTCATAGTGTTTTACAGGGTGTAATCTACGCGAGCGAAAGTCGTGTTTTATAATTTTTTAACCATTGAAATGTGAAACTATCGAGTTTTTTGCCGGTTTTTCTCAACTGTCTGAAGCCAGTAGTAGAGTCATTCGGTATCATTGACGATTCATTAGTGTTTTTTTTTAAGTTTACTTAAATAAATACCAAACAAATAAAAAAAAATTAAACACCACGTTAGGCCATGCTCAACGGCCGCCGTCCGAAGCAGTGTTGACGAAAAATCCCGAACACCAGTATAGCGCGTGACTTTTTTGTCAATGTTTTTTCGCAGCAGAACGCTAAAGATGAATCTTTAGTAGTACTATCGATTCATGCAAGTATTTTTTTTAATTTTTTTTTAGGTTTGAAGGGAAAATGAAATACAAATGTTATTAAATATGTAGTTAATCATCATCTTTTTGATAAGCGCGAAGGGCAATTATTCCGGGCCGGTGACTGTCCGCGACGCATATCGGTTCGAGTTTCGTCTATCACAATCGTAAAACTTTTGAATTGACTAAAAAAAGCTTCATTAATCTATTGTACTACTATGATAGAATCATTTTACTGCGGAAAAACAACAACTAAAACGTCACGCAGTATACTTATAGTATGATCAGCACTGCCGAATAGTCGGCCGACTATTCGGCAATTTTAAAACCGAATAGTCGGCTAGTCGGTTAGTCGGCAAATACTATAGTCGGCCCATCACTACTTTTCATGTTTCATAATTGTGATATAATATTGAAATAATAAGAAGTCCTAAACTCTTAGATGTGGTAAAATATAGAGTTAAAAATATTTCTTTATGATGAATAAAATCTTTCAACAATTTATTGTTGTGTAGAAATAAATTTACTATTAATTTTTACTAATGTAATAGATATGAGAAATATTCACAAAATAATGTTGGAAAAGTAATAGTTTTAAAGTAAGTTTAATCACAATGATTTGAAGAGTTGTTACAGGTGTCAGTTTATAGTCTCACTATTGTAATTAATTATTTGGTTTGATTTTAGGCCCAAAGCAGATATTGCTCTTATTGGATTGGCTGTCATGGGTCAAAACATCATTCTCAACATGAATGATCATGGATTTGTTGTTTGCGCATACAACAGGACTGTTGCAAAGGTATAATAATAATAATATTTATTTAATAATAATATTTATTTCTTTCTTTCTTTCACAATATAGCTATATAGTATGTTACTATTGTTTATCTTACATCCATAATGTAAGGAATAGAATTGTACTAAAATGTTATTTGAAACAATTTATTACAGGTTGATCAGTTCCTAAAAAACGAGGCTAAAGGAACTAAAATTATCGGAGCCAAGTCGTTGGAGGACATGGTTCAGAAGTTAAAGAAGCCAAGGAAAGTCATGTTACTAGTGAAAGGTATATTACAAAAGCATAGATTAATTTGTATACGTGTTTTTACACAATATCGGGATGGTAATAAAATACATTGAGATTCAATATTTTAATTACTGTACTTCCTCTTTTGTGCAATTTTATTTATAAGTTTCATGTATAATTTCAGCGGGCTCAGCTGTTGATGAGTTTGTCAAGAATTTGGTTCCACTATTAGAGAAAGGCGATATTATAATTGATGGAGGAAATTCACAATATTTGGACACACAAAGATGGTGCAAGGAACTAGCCCCTACGGGCATCCTCTATATTGGCATGGGGGTAATATGTTCTTTCTCCTCTTATGTATTTTGCTGTTTCAATTAAATTGCTTTTACATTATGTGTTTGCACTGCATATAGATATTAATCTGATTTTCTATAGGTAAGCGGTGGAGAAGATGGAGCGAGGTATGGACCTTCACTGATGCCTGGTGGACACCCAGCTGCATGGCCACATGTCAAACCAATTTTCCAGGTTTGTTTCTGTTTTAAAAAATAACACCTGTTTTTTTGTAATATCTACTGTAAATACTTATAAAAAACGTTTAGCTTAGTGAATTAATAATAAATGTTTTAATAACTTTATTGTACTTTTCAGGCAATAAGTGCCAAAGCCAACAATGAAGCTTGCTGTGATTGGGTCGGGGAAGATGGAGCTGGCCACTTTGTTAAAATGGTACACAACGGTATTGAGTATGGTGACATGCAACTAATCTGTGAAGCTTATCACCTGATGAAGGATGTTCTTGGTAAATTATATTTTATGTTACAGAAATTCCTGTTTTCCAAGTAATTTCTTTCAAATTGCCTTTATTTTTAGCTCTATTTTAGTTTTTAAAGTAAATAAAATGTATTTGCCATGTGATAAGAGGCTTGCTATTTGAAAGGCTTGCTAAGAAATTGAACATTTAGTTTCACCTTGACAAACAAACTGTCTCTTATATTTTAGGAATGGAACAAAATGAGATGGCGGATGTATTTGAAGAGTGGAACAAAGGGGAACTGGACTCCTTCTTAATTGAAATTACCCGTGATATACTGAAGTTTAAGGACACTGATGGTAAGGCTTATCTGACTTATGTAATAGTAGAAGATCCGAACTAAGGTCGATCTTCACCGAGTTGATAATAGAATGAAACTTATTTTATTATGAATTTAGCATATTAAAAAACATATTAAAAATGGGTTGCCTAAAAAATCCTGACCCGACCAATTTTTCTTTTTTTTTAATGATTTTAAACAAAATTTTGCAATAACAAGATAATAAGAATATGTCCTTATTTAACATACAAAACGTATAGAATGTGCAGCCGTTGGATTTTCTATTATTTACGTGGGGGGACTACTGGGTTGTCAGGTATAATAAACACGTATGTGTCGATACCAGTTAATTTCACCTAATTGGATAATAGATTTTTTTTAATCATCATACGCGCTATTTTATTATGAACACGTTGAAATATGGTTGTCTGCAAAAAATAGGGATTTTGTTAAAAAAAAATTTAAAAAACAATTAAACATACTCTGGTCAGGATTTTTTAGGCAACCCATTTTTAATATGTTTTTTAATATGCTAAATTCATAATAAAATAAGTTTCATTCTATTATCAACTCGGTGAAGATCGACCTTAGTTCGGATCTTAGACTATAAGTTTCATAGTTTATTTTAGATCAAATGCAATCATTGAAATAAATGTATATCAGGATAGAGATAAGTTTCAAAACATAGTTGATATTGTGGAATAGTACTTGAGTTTATAAGTATGATCACACACTTGTAAAATAAATTAAAATTGCAAATATCACAATGCCCTTGATTTTTTTAAAAACCTAGATAACAGATACAAATAACCTATTTAATATCTTCACATTTTATAAATTTCGCCAGCATGTAATAGGTTAAGTTCTTTTCCAAGCTACAGCATTTTTCTCAAATATTATTTGCATCCACTGCTTTACTTAATTTAAGGCTTTTTTTTAAGGTAGGCTATCGAATTCCTTTTTGTCTATGTTTGAAATTAATCTTAGCTAAACATTGATTTTATTTCTGGCTTCGATAACAAGCTATGAAAACATGTAACAGGATTCATCCCAATCAACCTAAAAGTGTACAAATAAATATTGCAAATATTAATTATTTTCCAAGGTAAATACCTGCTGCCGAAGATCCGCGATTCCGCCGGTCAGAAGGGCACTGGCAAGTGGACCGGCATCAGTGCTCTAGAGTATGGAGTTCCAGTCACGCTAATCGGAGAGGCAGTATTTGCCAGATGCCTGTCTGCTCTTAAAGGTACGAACAAATTTTATACTGAGTGACATTTTAGTCGTTGTTTTCCCGCAGTAAAATGATTCTAAGTAGTACAATAGATTAATGAAGTTTTTTTATAGTCAAATCCAAAGTTTTACGATTGTGATAGACGAAACTCAAATCAATAGTACTAGCTTCGTCGCGGACGGTCACTTGCAGAGATCATTGCACTTCGCGCTTATCAAAAAGGTGATAATTCACTATTTACTAACTTTTGATTTCCATTTTTCCTTCAAACTTAAAAAAAAAATTAGAAAAATAACAATAATAATACTACTATAGGTGAAGCGTTCTGCTTCGGGAAAACAACGACTAAAAACACACGCGGTATATGTACACAAATAATTTATACTCAGCATTGAACAAAATGGACAGACATTCCCACATCTTGTCTTGATCAATTGCTAGAGTAAGAACTTTATCTGGTTGTTTTTATAAGGCATTGCTACTGAGTCATACCCTAATTTTATTTAATTATTATTCTTGTTATGACTTCACTGTTTCTGTAGTTAGCAATCGCGTTGACAATAGAGAAAACCAGTATTTAAATTGATTATTTTATCTCGAATTAACTGTGGTAAGACAATTATTAAGGAAACCAAACGTTTTGACTCATTTTAATTTTAGTTCCAAAACCAGATTAAAAGACCCAGGTAGTCAATTTATTTATAATAACTAAATGATTAATTCATTTATTGATATTTATTACATATCCTATACGAATTAAACATGTTTCCTAAAAAAAAAAAATGTTCGTCAGGTGTTTGTTATTATTATTATGTTACATTTATACATTTTTGTACACTTGAAGTATCTACACAGTACACTTGAAATCAGAGGCTCAAAGATCAGATGAGCCTACAGTCTGGCAGCACATTAACGGACGTTTCCAGGTGAAGCGTCCCTCAATAGAATAGGCCACAGTGGCCGCTTACCATCTTCTTGATATGGTGATATAAAAATAGTAGTGAGTCTTATCTTAGAATTGGAACATATTGTACCTCTTCTAAGATCACCATCAAAAGTCACATAGTTTAACATATTATTATAATACAACATTATGTTTGTCTACAGACGAACGTGTGGAAGCGAGCAAGACTCTCCAGGGCTCAACGCAGAAGTTCACCGGCAACAAGAAGGAGTTCTTGGAGCACCTCAGGAAAGCTCTCTATGCCAGCAAACTCATTTCATACGCTCAAGGGTTCATGCTGTTACGAGAAGCTGCTAAGGTATTTTATTAGCCGCACTCATTCATATTAGCTTACAAGAAACCTCTTATTTCATCTATTTACTTATTTTAATGGAAAATTATACTGAAACAACCATCTAAAGAACTTGTGAGGATGCTCCGCGATCTCAGGCAAATTTCTCACCTGAATTGGCCTAAAAAAAGAATTTGGAGATAGATGAAGTGGATGAGCCCAAGCTTTACATCAATAACATTGATATGGGAAAACAATTGAGCAAGTTAATACATTAACCTTGGCCAGAAAATCAGAATTGAAAGGGTTTCTCTTGCTGCTGAAATTCTATGGGCGCATACTTGAGTTGCCCAGCTACTGATAGTTTCGTCATCGATAGTTGATTATCTAAAATTAGTAACAATATTGATAGTGCTGTCAATAATATTCATGTTATCGATACTACTATAAACTAGGTGATCCCCAGGAATGGCCTCAGCCTTACATTTTACCTGATTTTCACATTATGTTACAAGTGAAAAGTATGAGGGTTAGGTTGGTGGTAGGGCTGTTTCAGAGTCCGAATGGCTGGGTGACCACCCCCACAGGTGAAATCTGCCGCCATAACAGCTCTGGCTGTGTTCTGAAAATATTAATGTGGGAGCCAGTACACTTGAAATTAGAGGCTCGAAGATCAGATGAGTCTACAGTCTGGCAGCACATTGAGGGATGTTTTAAGGTGAAGCTCCCCTCAATGGAATAGGCCGCAGTGACCGCTTACCATCAGGTGGGCTGCGTGCCTGTCTGCCAACTGATCTACTATAAAAAAAATTAAAAATTGGTTACTCAGATTTATGATTACTAACTATATTACACAATTATACTAGGTATAATAACTTTAGCTTTTCCTTCAGATTTTTCTAAACAGAAATGCTAGTTTCGTCACTATTTCATTATGATCGCTTTGTTGATTGTTAAATTACGTATCATCATCAGGTACACAACTGGAATCTTAACTACGGAAGCATCGCGCTGATGTGGCGTGGCGGCTGCATCATTAGGAGCGTCTTCCTCGGAAACATCAAGGTTTGTTACTTTACAACTAGACTTTACAACTACACTTAACAGCTAGACTTTATAACTAGACTATACAATTACTAGACTTTACAGCTAGACTTTTCAACAAGCCTTTAGACTGCCTGTCAACCGAA
Organism: Mecyna flavalis; assembly: GCA_949319885.1. NCBI lineage: Eukaryota > Metazoa > Arthropoda > Insecta > Lepidoptera > Crambidae > Mecyna > Mecyna flavalis. Next base: position 7,858,074 of record OX439425.1, read on the forward strand.
GCGGAGCGAGGCAGCGGAGCGGAGAAACGGTGAAATATTAACCAATAAGATTACACAAAATCTCCGCTCAGACAGGGAGTTGCCATCGTATTGGTTAATATTTCTTCGTTTCTCCGCTTCGCTGCCTTGCTCCGCTTCAGTGGACAGGCAGCCTTACAGCTATACATGTCAGTTAGACTTTACAATAAACAGCTAGACTTTATAGCGAAGACTGCGTTAACGGCCAGATGACTTCAATTGTCTATTGTATTGCATATAGGTTCGTTTACAGTACTTTTAGAGAGCTCTTTCTGGCAAAATCTGCCATCTCTGTCTATAAGGCGCTTCGTATAATCGTAACCTATTTCTATGTTATGATTTTATTATGACTTTAATATTGATATTATTTTATATAAACATAGGGATAATATTGGGACTACTAAATGTTTAAAACTGTGTTAAGACCGGGCCTCAAGCCTCATTTTGATCTGATTGATTCTACTTCATTTTTATCTCAACATACATAACACGTCGTGTTCTCATTAGCGCTCAAATCTCAAAGTTTGATACTAATTGACACCTATATTGATAATGTTGAAGTGATAAGATAAGCCAAACATTAAAATTTGTTAACATTATACCTAAATAATTATTGTTACCTCAGTTAAAAAATATTTGTGATCAACCTGTTGTCTGTAAATTAAAGATAAAAAGTTCGCCATCAGCTGTGTGCGTGATTGTACCCTGACCTTTACAAGTCACTGGCAAAGTCAAGTAGTATTACGTCATATTGCTTGGTTAAGTTATATTATATAACTTATCACCGTCATACAAAATGAGTTAAGAAGGACGCTGTCACATTGATTTACAATATAACTATTTACCCGCGGGTTCTTTTACTTGTACTTAGACTTCTCAAGAACATTGCATTGCATACATTTTTTGGAGTTATGGTGTTTTTGAAATAAAAACTGCGAATGTAAACTAGGGTCATTACACGGTTAGGGCGTACAATTTTAGTAAGTTATCTTACTTCTGTATCTCTCTGTCCTATAATTTTCATCTTTATATTACTCAAATAATAGTTAATACTCTGTAAAAGTCTTATGGTCGTTTTTATTTCGAAATACTCTATATTATCCTCAGCGTTCAGTTTTATGTAGACAATATTAATTGTTGAGCCAGTTCTTTAGGGCCAAAATTCAACATAATTATAACAAGTTAAGGAAATACAAATATTTTTAACTTGTTATATGTTTTGCAACCCCAGTAAAAGTTTCGCTCAGTTTGGTCAGATGGCGTTGTGTGAATTCATAATGTTAAAGGATATTTTTTTGTCATAATGACGTCAAGGGTTTTGCAGATACTTGATAAGTAAAGTATCAACCTATTAATGTCCCACTGCAGGGCAAAGGCCTCCTTCTTTGAAATTAAGTTATCGTTACAATGATAGGTACGAGGAAACAGGGGAATACGTTTGTATGGAAAAACCGCCCTAGTGTTTCCTCTTAATCACCACGCTTGCCAAATGCGGATTGGTGATCACAAACCCGAGCTGTGTCCGAAAAAACCGGCACAAAGTTAGCTCGACCCGGGAATTAAACCCAGGACACCAAGATCTCGGCCCCGTACTTTAACCACTAGACCGGGGGCTCCCAAAGTGGGCGATAACGCCCCCTTGTGGGCGCTGCAGGCCTAAAGGAGGGTGGTTAGAGACCCAGAAAAAAAATTGGGGCGTTGTGTAGAGGCTTCGGGTGTGCTAAGGTCTCAAGTTCTCTTGCGGATTATTTATAGTAAAATTCTCTTTTAGAATTAATGTTTAATCTTCGCTAATATAGTTCACAACAATTAATTAATTTAATTTGAAGTTATAGTGGTTTTTAAGTATAGGTGAAATAATGGGGGCGCTAAAAATTCATTTATTCTCAAAGTGGGCAGTAGACAAAATAAGTTTGGGAATGCCTGCAGTAGACAATCGGGGCGTCAGATAGTTATAAACGATTCGTTATTCCAGGACGCGTTCACGAAGAACCCCCAGCTGTCGAACTTGCTCCTGGCGCCGTACTTCCGCGAGCGCATCGGCTCGAGCCAGGCGTCCCTGCGGCAGGTGGTCGCGCAGGCGGCGCTGCTGGCCGTGCCCGCGCCCGCCCTCTCCTCAGCGCTCGCCTTCTACGACGGATACCGGAGCCCGGTGCTGCCCGCTAACCTTCTGCAGGTACATATCGAATCCGTCCCTTTAGGCGCATTTAGTCCAATGCGCAGTTGGCCAAAGGTTAATAAAAATGTCCAATTCGCACTTAGTCCAATTCGCAGTTGGTCCAATTCGCGGTTGGGCCAATTAGCAGTTGGGCCAAAATAGGTAATGTTTCCTAATTTGCAGGTATTACTGAAAATCATCTATGATTTCAAATGTCAAACCCGAATTTTATAATTACTCACTTTTATTTTTATAGCATACTAGCCTTCCGCCCGCGGTTTCACCCGCGCGTAATTTCTTCGACAACGTACTATCTCTATCAGAGTTTATTTTAACCTGATTAAAAAAAGTGGAAGTTCTCACTCAAGAAAAAAAACAGAATCGAATTCGACTCTGTTTTATTTTCTTATCGACTGCCCTTATAGAGCAGTGTCGAATCTGAAAATTTATTAAATTAGGGATTTTTTTATTATAATGTTTAAGTGCTATAAAAATCCTTCATTTTCAGATTCAATACTGTTCATAGGAGCAGTCGTTATGTATTATCACCTCGCGCTCGTCTCTTCTCACTGGGCGAACCAATTTAGATGATTATTTTTTTGTTCAAAACTGATCTATGTGTTGTGTGGTTCCATTTCAAATTAAACGAGATCAGAAAAATACTTTTTGAATTATGAACAATGATGTGTCAAACAGCTTTAAAATTATTTGTTTTCAGTCGGTTTTTTAATGGTAAAATAATTTGGACAAAAATAAACGTTCTTTAATTCCCTTTGACTTGCCCAGAATAACTCAGATTTACACATTTTATTTACATTAAACTATTATTAATTTAATACTACGCCAAGAAAAATGGGTCTGTTTTGATTCTTTTACATTCAAGTCATTTCGTCTAAAAGTGGAGGTACGACGTTTGCACTGTTATAATGTTTACAGAAGAATCAATCGACAAATGATGATTTGCAGTTGTCTGCCCGCTATACCAAAAAAAATATATGTAAACATTACATTTTATTTGATTACATATCTATGCATTACAGGCCCAGAGAGACTACTTCGGTGCCCACACCTACGAACTAGTGGACAAGCCGGGGCAGTTCGTGCACACCAACTGGACTGGCCACGGCGGAAACGTCTCTGCGTCCACTTACACAAACTAATCTTCAATGCCAACATTCCACTGACGATCCAAGGTTCCTACGAAAATAGCTGGTTTATATGGTACCAAAAATTGCAATATTCACACAAAAATATTAGCTTATAAGTAGCAGCAAATCAGCTGATAATAATTAATATATATTATGTTCAATCAAAATATTTGAATATTTTTTGTTTACTTTTGAATATCGTCTTGTGGAAAATGGCGGTTGTCGCCGTACTATCATAGACTCTTGTTGCTAACATTTTGTTGTTTGTACAAAAAGTACGAACGTACTGCTGATTTCGTCTAACTAATAGATGTATTCAGCGGCGACCATTTCACGATCATCTTTCGTGTCGCTATATTTATTTTCATTTTCTTTTTATTTTATAGAGACGAATTATAAACTATGACAGTTGTTATATCAATGACTTTTGATATTATGTTTTTTACGATCAAAAATTTAAATATACATAATTATATACATGTTTTTATTATTGGCAACATCATCCATTGTTGCAGCGCTGTGAGTATAACATATTATCATACATGTTAAGCTTCAATGATTGTTATAAGACATTCCTTTTTGTGGTTTTAGTTATAAGTAATAATATCTATACTTTCCGATAACATTCCTGTTGTCATTTTTAATAAGGTGGTTGGTTGTTACATATGCTTATACTTTTATACAAGTAAAATTTCATTGCATTTTCGTATTGGCGGTTTAGAATGTTGTATGACGCTAACAACTTTTGAGACTACTGTGAATTTAAAAAGGGTGCTTCCTGTTTTTGTCGTTATCTACTGAAATAAATTTATTTTATGGATAAACTTTTTGTTTTTTTTTTAACTACACAAGCGTTTTTTTAAATATTTTTAATTTCACTAAAAACACTAAAAAATTAAGTGCGAAATCCAAAGACGTCATTATCTTTGCCGCAAATATAATGTTCCATAATCTTATTAAAACTTTCTGTCAAACATCTGTCACGTTTGAAATTTTTGCATTATAAGTAGATCTTAGAAGTAGATTTAATCAAATAATGTGAAATTATCTGTTTTCATGAGTAGATCCTAGGTGAGAATTTAATTCTCATCTAGGACCTTATAACACAAAGGATAATTATAACACAAACAACAATTATATAATAATATATCTATATAATATATATCTAAATATAAAGTTGGAAGGAACTATTTGACGAGGTACCCATATAAAGGGATCCAGTTTACAAGAACGAATAAATTTAGCAAAACGAAGCATTTAAAAGGCATTTTGCTGGAAGTTTTTGTGACAAACATTGATAATTATGAGTGATATCAAAAATATAACTCCTGCTTTGGCAGTAATGTGAGATCTACGAAGCATGGTTTACGGCTTGATCTTGGCGACGGCTCTCCTGGTGATGTGGTTTCCGTGCCTCAAGAAAGGCCTGTGGTCGGCGCCGGGGCCCGTATACGCGCGTGACCGCAAGAACCGCGCCTTCCGCATTACACCCACCGGGAATTGTTGCGAGAACTTATACATTTAGGTCTGGATACAAGATAACGCCAGTGCGACATGATTGGAATATTGCGTTATTCACATCAGTTGGTTAAGCCTTTATGGCGCGTTTGTAGAGCTGGCTTTAGAATGCTAGCTGGAGTCAAATGTTATTGTGTTTAACATAGCTGTGGTATAATTCTCTAAAAATTAAATAAATGTTTATTATATTTCTTCCGTAAGTTTCTCTCTTTTTGTTCCGTAAGTAACGCCGCGATGGCCTTTACTCGTAGTACCGTATGCACCATTGAACTGCATCAATGGCGCAGATAAGATCTTTGTGTACGGAACCATTTTTGAACTGGAAATTATTGGAGTTGTACTTATTTTATGATTATAAATACGGATACTGTCGTACTAGGGCAACATGGCCTTATTGTATTAATTTAAAAGTTCAGGTTTTACAATAATACGGATACCGGTATTTAGGGTACTAGGGCAACATGACTTTATTGGAGTTACGGTTTAAGATCTTTATTCATTTCTCAAACAGAGTTAATACATAATTCACTTACTGATTTTATTTTATCACATTAATAATACGGATACCGGTACTAGGGCAACATGGCCTTATTGTATTTATTTAAAAGTTTAGGTTTTACAAAATACGGATACCGGTATTTAGGGTACTAGGGCAACATGACCTTATTGGAGTTGTTTATATCGTTTGGATCATCACAATGATGCAATAATACGGATACTGGTATATTAGTACTAGGGCAACATGACCTTATTGGAGTTGTATTTATTTAATAAGAATTAATAATATGCATGTTGGTATATATTAATATATTATATGGTTCTAGCTAGGGCAACATGACTTATAGTGTGGCGGGCAAAATGATATTATAATTATTTATTATAATATCATTGGTGGCGGGAGCATTGTTTTTTCAGGGAATGTTCAGGGACCGGGTTTAGTGGGCGTAGGTAGGATCTCAGGGAGTTGTGTAAAAATGATAAAAACATAGTTATATTTTTGTGATTTTATTTTTACTACACAGAATCAATCATTGGGTTACATGGTTACATGGACATTGAGACTTAAAACCTTTCATTGACATTTCATAATAACATTATTCCAGATGATAATGCAATCAATTATAGCTTTGACATACAAATCATTACAAAAGTTAATAAAACAATCAATTTTTTAATGAAATGTAGGTTGAGCTCTGTTCTTCTTTCCCCTGTACTAACACACTACACACAAATATTGATTAATATTGATGACGTATACTAGAACGTAGCCTATTTACACCGATTTACGGTTCCAAAAGACAATAGATAACTATTGGTTAGTTGCCGTCAGTTGACTTGTTACTATTTATAAAAGAACCTATAGATATTGTTATAAATAGGTATTAAGTCGTTGTCCGTAAACTATGTAGATCAGGTCCCAGGTGTTTTATTGGTAACGTAATTTAAAGAACAGTTTTATGTGATGTATTTTTACTAAATTTGAACAGTACTTAATTTAAAAAAATCGCGAATTTATATAACTTTTTTTAACTCAAAGTTCAATACGTTTGTTAATCACTATAAATTTTAAGGATTTTAATAACTATATAAATAAAAATATCAAATAAGTATTCGCGCAATCGTGAAAGCTTGAATTATATCTGTTAGAAATGTAGTAGGTACCTACTTAACTGTTTGAAAAAATTGTACACGTATTGTAAAGACGCAATATTATTATATAGTTCTTAAGTTGACCTGGTGCTAACAATTTAATGCCGTGTCCGATCGCATTCATATCGGGGCAAATCTCTTTACTGTGTCTATTAATTTTGAGACATGTAAGTAAATAATAGGAAAGTAATATTTTAACGGATATGTTACGTCCATAGTAATTCGTGTCGAAATCACGGACCTGAATCTTTCTTTCAGGTCCGTGGTCGAAATCTGTCCTGAGCCTGAGAAAGTTTCAAAGTTGAGTAGAGCGAAAGACAAGGAGAAATCACAGAAGACGAAGAAATAGCAATTAAGAATGATTGGTTTGATGTCATCTTGCAAAGAATTAGGTACCTACCTATATTTGAAAAAGGGAATGGTCCCAGACCCGTTTTCGAGTCTTTACACATTTCTATATAACACAAGTATGTAAATATGCTTCTTTTTTATTACCTAGTATCATTAACTATCATTGTAGGTATAGTTAGTAAATACCCTGGAAGTATACAGTGGACCCCCTGTAATCCGGCCCCTGTCTATCCGGCACCCTCTGTAATCCGACATAGTCTATTATTTATTATTGAATATTTTTTCGATAATATTTAGCCTTCGTGGTTATTTTTTTTAACACCTATTCCCCTAAATTAACGATTTACCATTCATTTCGGCTTATTCCTCGTCGTGCCACCAACTTTTTCCACCAGTGGCACGACAAGGAATTGTCATTCCTCGTCGTACCACTGAGTGTAGGTACATGCAGGGATGGTAGCTCTACTTAATTTCCCTTCAGATATCTATATATCTATATATTCAGTTACCAACACACTGATTTCTTATATTTTTTACATTTCTGATTGCTATTTAGGAAATGTGTCTAATATCTATAATTTATTTCACACATTTCCGGGCGATTTTAGGAAATACATACAATTCCTAGGAATTGTATACAATGACGGATTACATACATTTCCGTTGTCGGATTACAAGATACTCTTTTGTAAAAAAAATCGGACTATAGGGGGTCTTAGGCAGTACTCTTTAATCCGACAAATTCGATAGTTCGACACTGCCCTGCAAAACGTTTGTCGGACTATAGGGGGTCCACTGTAAGTGCATTATAGGTGTGGACACGGCATCTCAACGTGTTTTGAAATATAGCTTATTATCACCTACAGAGTACTTACCTAATATACAAGTCATATTAAATTGAGAGTCTACATAAGTTCATGATAATCATTATTAGGATACTATTGATTGAAATATTAGATTAATTACAATTATCGATTATAATGCCGCATGCAAGCTTCAAAAACATTTGTGTTACTGACATCTTGTACATAGGTACCTAGGTACGTTGAAATCTGCACAAAGTGCTTTTGCTTTTCTCAGGATGTACTACCCAATGCCTTATTATCAGTTGTACCCAACTTTTTCTTCTTGTTTCATCTCATAACTTAATGACTAGGTACAAATAATATTTTATAACTTTGATAAATATAATTATTACTAAAATTGTCATTTGAAAAATTTATTACATTTTTATTAATAAATAATTAATGAGTAAGTACCTAAAACTAATTATAATAAGTTTTGCCAGTAAAAGTGATTTTCTTTAATTGAAAACTTCATTCGCAAGGCGCATGACCTTCTCTAAAAACAGTCATCATACCTAAATCTTACCACTTTTATGGACAGATTACACACACAATACGCGTTATACGTCGTTTAAAATTGTTTTTCTAAATAGTTATATCCTTTGGTGTGATAAATATACGTCTTATAATCTACGAGACCTTTCTTTACACTATGTTTACACGTATAATATACCATACAAAAGGTAATATTTTACTACATTCTAATAATACCTTTATATTACAATAAAAAATCATATTCCTATATTATCTACAAAGTATGTTTTTCCAGCACTTATTTGATTGAATTACAATAATGCACTATTAACTATCTAAGTACATATCGGAAAACGTCCTAAATAATCTACCTACATGCATCCTCCATCTATATTATATCAATAGTTTTGACCTCAGTTCTATTTGCTGGAACTGCATTTTAACGTTTGCCTAACATAATTATAATTACTATACTGCAATAATAATATTATTATCTAGAAATACGTTTGTATATAAGTAAAAATTCAGAACGACTTTTTACTCTACATTTAATAAACTCGTAGATAGTTACTACGATTAGAAATTTTGGTAAAAATCATCGTAGAATAGCATTTATGCTTGCACACAATTAGATAGGTTACTACTAAGTATATAGAAATACTGTATGTTGTCATGATTAAGGCCCATTAATTTAGTTCAGTTCATAACAATAAAGTGCTAAGCCAAGAGTGAATGTTCACAATATCATAAAAGTAATGGAAAGGCAATTCGGCAAACGTGGGTTCCAAATGTTTACCACCAAGTCTTCGGCTGGACAATAGAATAGCATGAAAATCAAAGCAAATAATTGGAAACTCCCGATTCTTTGATTACTCCAAAGGATCGAGTTACTTAAAAGATATGCTAAATAAATTGCATAATTTTTAATTTTCAAAATTAAGTCAGTTTTTTTTCGAAACAGTATGCATATTTGCTCACTGTTTTTTGCGAGAATATTATATATTCATAATAAAACTTTATTTATATATATTATTTAACATGACCTATGTGCTTATTATAAATTTTTATATGTGGGTTATTATTAAATAAAAGTTATACTTACAATGAATATATTTCACTAATACATAGATTGGTTTATTAAACTGTTTTTTTTTGTTTAATTGTGAGATGTACATCTAATTTGTTCTGCAAATACAATTTTGGGTAGGGAATAGGGATAACTATTAGTATATACTTATAACAAAGAATATTCTTTGTTTTAATTTTTGGTTACAAAATCTAAATTGAAATATTTTTTTTTAACTAAACATCGTCAAAAAGGACCAGCCAAATAATGACTATGAACCTACTTACAATATTGCCATTAAATTACTATACAGAGCAGGCGGAATAGGGAAGGACATGAATTGTCTGACATTAATAAAACGCCGGCTAAAGTGTCAGGCCCCGTAAATGCATTTTTACCATAATATGGCACTTTGGTACCATAAATGACGAATAATTACATAACACACCATACAGAAAAAATCCAGTTCTTTAAATAAGTGGAGTTACTACGTTTTACACTTTAGCCGGCGATAAAAGTTAATATCAAGGTTAAAGTAGGTACCTGAGTTCATTATCCTACTTGAACTGGTGTACCAGGCGTCGTAAAATGGTTCGATTACATCAAAGTCAAATTACTAATACTAATTGTTACAATTTGATTATGGGATCACAATAAATTTCGATTATGTCGGGGTTTTTACGTTATACCTAATCTAACGAGTCAATAAAGCACATCAAAATTAAAGTTATTTGGCCCTCCGCGGGCGAGCTCATGAATGAAAACTACCAGCACCATCTGTAAAGCCATCGGAGGTGTAGTTTTCTCTCCGCAGTTCAGTCTCGCGACTTGTCGCGTCGGCGTCAGTCGCCCCGCTTGTCGTCCTTGCGGCCCGGGCTCAGCGAGCGTCCGCCTTTGTTCCTGCACACGAAAACAACCTTTAACTCCTTTTTTTTAAAGAGAAGAATGCATTGAAGCACCAACCACGGGTTAGCGAGACCTGCGTCCGTGTGTGGAAGTATCTATTGACTATTTTGTTTCACTACCCACTAAACTCCCCCGTTTTCCCTTCACACCCGAATAGTCGATGCGCACCTTGACGAACGAACGCCGAACATTTAACTACCTTAAAAGATCCCTCCCTCTCTCTCTCTATATATCTCTGGCTAGTCGAGGGAGCCACAGTGTGGGAACACATTTCCTTTAAGTAATTTACCGGCAGGTGAGTTGCTTGTCTGCCCACTGAAGTTGCATAGAAAAGCGCTGTTGCATCTAGTCACGAAAAGTATTGATGTACCTATACACAAACACATACATGGCAGCAAATGCGAACAGTGCTCCTAAAAACAAACTTCTTAACTGAATCTTAACTGACTAAAAGGTACTACCAGATTACGTAATGTGAAGTCGGATTTCAGACAGATAGAACAAAAGGGCCCTCGCCCACACGGCGACTTTTTGTAGCGATGCTGTCGCGCGTCCGCATCGATACAGTCGCGAAGTGGTCGCTAGCTGTGTGCCCTCGCCCACGGGCTCAGATTCAGACTATATACTGTCGCTCCGTTCTTCCCCCGATGTCCGAGGCCGCGCGTATGCATCGATACAGTCGCAATGCAGTAGCGCGTTGCAAATGCGACTAACACACGTTAGAGCGATGCTGTCGTGCGTTTAGTAAACGCGCGACAGCATCGCTACAAAAAGTCGCCGTGGGCGACGGGCCTAAGGGTACAACATTAATATAGGTTATTACAAATTGCTGTGAATGTGGTGACTCTAAGAATAACAACATGCTTTACTTAATTTTGTTAAGGAGGAAAAACTAAGAGGTTTTGGTCATACGTGAACTATAATTATTTACACATAGAAAATAATAAACACATACCAAAATTAGGAATCTTCTCATTAAAGTATAGGTACATACTCGTAGTACCTACTTAATTAGTCACTTGACAAAGTAATCTCGATAGAAGACTACTTTCGGCCCAGTTTCACAGTAGGTACTATTCGGTTCAGCTACTATTAGGATAATACCTTTTGGAAAAATGACGGCAACTGCACTTGTCCGTAAAGTTAGCAACGCAAAATAATAGTAAGTCATTACTCAGTTGACGAAATTTTTCGCTCAATTTCGAAAGGTATTATCCTAATAGCATTTGAATCTGATAGCCTACGTCTGGCTTTAAGATCAGTTTCCCGATATTTACTTGTCGTATAGAGATGGTGATGTGTCCTTTTTTGAAAATTGGCAAAAGAGACTGGATCTTTGAGAACTGACAGAAAGATTACGAATTTACGAGGAACTATGTGGCATGTTAAACTGGCCCTAAGTCCATTTACGTAATATGTCACAATTGATAAAGTGATTTACATTGCAACATCTAACATTAAAATAATCAAAACACAAAAAGGTGATTCGAATAGGATAAGGAAACACTTTATAATACTAGTTTTTCTACAACAGGCTAAAGCCCTAAAGGCTCGCAGACATCTACATCATAGTATAATTCTATTGGCTTGCCTTGTGAAAGTCATCACCCGCCAGCCCCTTATTTGTCATCCTTCTATTTTGGAGTGCCACCCGCCCGAGCTGAAGAACGAACTAACACAACCAATGTTAGTGGAATGCAAAATTTATAACTGCTACAGATTAAAAAAGTTAAAGTTACAACTAGTTACAATTACATCCTTCAATACTTCACCGGAGAAATAAAAAGGACGGCGACCATTGAAATCATGTCACAAGAATAGCTTGCCAATCACCAATGATGTGGTAACCTTATGTTGTTACGTACCAGATATATGTATGTATGTGTTATGTACTGCAGCAGCTAACCATTTTCAAAAGACTATGTTTTTACGAATGTTCTTCTCGCCATGAACTATGATTTGAATCATAAGCAATAACATGTTTGTGAAAACAGCAAGCCCAAATGTAGAGTAAAATATAAAACACATGGGACAATTGAAAAAAAATGCAGCTTTTGCTATGAAACCATTTTCATAAACGTAGGTATCCAACAAGTTATTTTGCAATCGTACAGTGTTTAGCAAAGGGCATTTACTTAACTGGTCATGATATGAGCACCATTCGGTCTAAAATCGGTCAGAATCAATTAAGAAAATGGTAAAATATTTACGATATTAGATAAATTTAATTAAGTACCATCTCCGGTATCAGAGATTTCTGTGGTTTTTAAGAAAGAGTATTTATAATATTTTGTAATTCATAGTGAGACAAAGATTGGTTTTACCTGCTGCTTACAAACTTGGACTTCTTCTCGGGTTTGTCAGAGCTTGTGCTTGGACCTGCAACCGCTGCTGGTACCACTTTGTCAGCCTGTGGAAGGGAGGGCATTAGTTTATAGTGCAAACTATCAGCCAACTGTGTGGTATAGGCTTCGATCATTGTCAAATAGATCTAGCGGATGGGCAAGATTTGAAACTAAAACCTCGCCTATATCATTATTATTATCATTAAAACTGGAAAATAAATACTGGAAAATTTTCAAACTAAAAGAAAATCTGTCTAGACATCCCTAGACTAGAATAAACTATAGAGATAGCGTAATTTTATTTTTACCGATTAAAAACTGAAAAGCATGGTTGAATATAACTTAGTTCGGTATGATTATAAAGGAGCATTATGAGATGATGATTAATTTTTGATAACTCATATTTGGTCAAGTTTATAAAAGCTTACCTTTTGGCTCGTAGAGGGTCCTGCCTCAGCTTGCAATTGCGATTGGCTATTCACATGTCCCATCTTCGACAATGGGGGGTTCTTGAAAGAGTATGAGAATGCTAGGCCTCTTTTTAGTGATGCTCTGTAATTTCATAAACGATTACGATATAAAACACTTGTATACAGGTATACGATATAAAACAACACCAACATTTTCAGATGTAGGCTAGGGCGCTACCTAAAAACTTCCCCAAAATAATTAACTGGTTCAAAGCAACTTTATTGGGTAGTTAAATAACTTGTAGACATTTTAGTTACAGCTATCATGAGTACCTAAATATTTTACAATCGTCGTTCTGGATTTCTGAATAAGGTGATGTAAAACCAGAACAGGCGTAGGCAATCAAGACCTGCATCCCTGCAGGACTAAAGCGTCCCACTACCCGCTAAATTTTCCCTTTCAGACGCGAAGAAAGATGAACCAGTGCCGCTGCCAGTTGGCAGGCATAGTCTCGGGTACTTCGGCCCGATGCAGTAGGTAGATCGGGGTTTCCGTGTAAGGAGGAAGTCAAGTAAGTCGGTTTCTAAAATCAGAGGTGTGCAAGTTTTGAAGCGTCCCTCAATAGAATAGGTCGCAATGGCCGCTTACCATCAGGTGGGCTGCGTGCCTGTCTGCCAACTGACCTAGTATAAAAAAAACAAGATAGAGTTGATTCAGATGAGGTAACCTGGTAGGGCTGGGCGGCGGGTAGCTGGTGCCGCGGTGGTTGGGTGTCAGGTACTGGTGGTGCTGCGCGGCGGACAGCCGGTTGCGATGGAGCAGCTCCTGGTGAGACTGGTACAGCTTCTCCGATGCTGACTGCGGGCTCGGGCTGCAACAACGGCAAGTTCAAAACATTTGTTATAGGGATACTGGTTTAATTGGATTTTCTTCATTATTTCTTTCAAAAAGTGACGTTACCTGTAACCGAAAACAGATTATCAATTGATCCGATCAGAAATTGCTTTATATCTGGTGTGACGTTACCGTTGTTCGGTTGCATGGGTACGACGTACAAAAGACATTGTTTTACTTTTGTAAATATTTTATTTACAAGAAAAACAATTTGTGAAATTGAAAGTCTTTTAAAATGTCCGGCAGACAATGTGCCTGTGTGGGGACCTCTAACTTTATCAGCAAACATCCTGCATCGCGCAAGCTTAGGAATCGTCGCCCGCTAGCATTGTATATCACAAATCAAACTTGGTACAGCAGACTGTGGTCCCCGAGCACAGTCAATCTAGCTCGGAGGACAATCTTCTGCTTTTAAGTGAGCATTAGATCTTCTTCATCCTGGGCCCCTGGCTCGGACTTGTAAGGTTAGATACCTTAGATACCAAACCTAAAAAACTGAATTATTTAAATACTTACTCGACAGTCGGCAAGCGACACAAAAAAATGACCACACACAGCAGGTATAGTTTGCTAGTTACTATTATTTTAGACTGCTGCCCCACCCTTAGCCAATAGCTATCTTTTTTTATTTTTTTTTGCATTGCGATGTGTAACAAGACGAGCAGATCGTACAACTAATGGTAAGCGCCACGTCTGCCCTTAGACAGTTTAGTACCAAACTGTAACTAAGTAGAACTTGCTGTCTGGCACCGCCCTGCGCCCGCTACAGCGAGACGCCAGTTATTACGTCTCATATAACCAGTAATTTCACTAGCTTCAGTGCCCTTTTCCCGAAACACAGAAGTGCATGACACACTTCTTTTTCACGGGAAAATATCTAGCACTGCGGTGGTACCCACCTAGACGGCCCAGTACAGGAACCTACCACCTGGTGACTATCTGTGAGAAGTTGCATAATAGGCGGTACCTCTGCGACGGCCTGGGCGGGGAGGGGTCGATGGTGAGGTCGGGCAGGCTGTGCACGAGCGCCATGACGCCGCTCTGCGGCTGCACGCGCAGCGAGTGACGCGCGCTCGGCGCCCGCGCAGGCGGGGCCGGCAGCTTGCTCGCCGACTTGCTCGGCGACGGCGACTGCTGCAGCTGACCGGACAGAATAGGGTATTTGACTGTAGTTGAAATTTTCATATTTTGTGACTGTATTCGATATTACAACACAGAAAAAAAATTAAAAAGCTTAGTGCTGTTCATTAAATAAACTGTCAATACCCTATCAGTTATACCATATAGAAGTATGTTTCAGGATACGTCATGTCGCAGAAGGAGGCAGCGGAACGTGAGCGGGAAGAAGATCCCCTCGCACCAGCGATCCGCAGGCGGAGGACGGGGCGGAGGAGGCGGGCGTTCGACCGTTTCTTACCGCCCCTCCAAGGTGGAGGCTAGCAGGTTACGGGTGCGGGGGCACCCTGATCTGCCTTGCACGGCCTCACCGCCGACGGGCGGAAGTGTCCTAGTACTCAAGGACACTTCCGCAAACCCTCTACACATACGAAGAGTCCACTTGATGGACTGTCGCCGGATGGCTCGCGGAGCAAGGGCTTTGCCGATACCCGTGGCCGTCCATTAGGGTGATGAGGGAGTACCGCGGGGTTTTTTTTTTTTTTTTTTTTTTATACTATGTCAGTTGGCAGACAGACACGCAGCCCACCTGATGGTAAGCGGCCACTGCGGCCTATTCCATTGAGGGACACTTCACCAGGAAGCGTCGCTCAATGTGCTGCCAGACTGTAGGCGCATCTGATCTTCGAGCCTTTGGTTTCAAGTGTACTGGCTCCCACATTATTACTGCCGGAACACAGCCAGAGCTATTATGGCGGCAGATTTCACCTATGGGGGTGGTAGCTAGCCAGTCGGACTCTCAAAAAGCCCTACCACCAACCAGACCCAAGGCGGGAATCGAACCCACGACCTCCGTGTTTTTATACCCGAGCGGCTTAGCCACTGTTCCACGGAGGCGGTCAGTTAAGTGGGTAAACCTAAAACTGGGATTCCCACACACGGCTCTGTTTCGCCCCCAAGACAGAGTGACAGGTGCGTAACGCATTCCCCGCGTTAAAGCAAAAGGTACTAATAACAGAACTTTTAAAGTTTTTGTTATAATATAATGTATAGGTTCTGGTTGCAGTGTATAATATTTATTTTGACAATTACTTGTTTTTACTTTTTTGTATATATTTGTAATAAATTTTGTTCGGATATCTATTAATGTAAATAAATGTATTTACAATTCGACATTTTCGACGTGGAAACTGCATGCATAATATGCATATATTGATTATCCACCCGTGTACCTAGGTAAGTACTCACTTGGGCTTAACGATGCAGTAAGCAAGCATGCTTACTTAAAGTAACTTTAAGCCGTTCATACGAAACTGTAAACTTTGCAACCGATAGTGAAGTGTCTCATGTCACAGGTATTGAACGTAAATCCACTCCATGGATATCCCGTTTGTAAGATAAGCACAGGTATTATATCTGCATGCGCTACATTGTTAATCTATCCGTCGTTGTGGAAGATTTATGTGGACCACCCTTCGCTTTCGCGGTAAATAATGATTCGGTCGCACCTGAGCGCGGCGCGGTCGCGGCCAGCCTGTTAAGCACTTCGAACTAGTGTGCCGAGTCATCTATTTTTGGTATTCGAGAACGTAGGTATTCATTAAAAAAGATTGGAATTAGTACTCGAGTCAGAAGACTTGGAAAGGTATTCAAATACTGGCACGGGTATTCGAATACTTCAGTGGACTCTAGGACTTTTTGAATCGATGTTGTAGTTTTATTTTTCTATTATTTTATCAAAAATCATATAAATCTGAAAAAGTTCCATATTTAAGTCACTTAAGTTACATATATACCTAATTTCACGTTTACAATGAGTAAAGTTCGAAGGTTGCTATTAAAGTAACCAACGTAGGATTCGAATACAGCGCAAGTACTTACTCGAAACCTGTATTCGAGTATTGTGGATCCGAATACACTGCCTATTTCATATCCTCGACTACGTGAGAACCTGCTAGGTTTAATACCTAGCAGGTACTCACGACTCCATTAATTGGAGTCAGTACATACTCGAGTCAGTGTGACTCGGCACGTCTCTACTTCGAACGTGGAATTTGTAATTTCTTACGTTTACTAGGGTCCGGCCGTTATGCCCCCATTCCGGTTTGCCTCCGGCCGGTATGCCCCCACAATTTTAAGTAAATTTGTTCCAGTTTGCCGTTAAACCGTGGGGGCACACCGGCCGGGGGCAAACCGGAATGGGGGCATAACGGCCGGACCCGTTTACTATCGGTCCGTCCCTTCCCTACATTGATTTGATAATGGTGGTTTTGCTTTTGATGTAAAAGAGTAAAATTACTTAACAAATATTTAAACGAAAGAACTAATTCAATTAATTTTATTGAAATGTTTTAGTTTAGAAGTGATTCAGATTTAGACTACGGTCCCACCCAAAAATATATAAGATATAAGAGTAAGAGCATAAAATAATAAGATTCAACACTATGCCGTCACTTGTAAGCTGTCCAACTGAGTGAGAATATTATCTATGCATAAAATACTTTAAAAATAAATTAATTTTATGTTGTTTCAAATCACCCCCCGGACCACGGAAAAAGAGGGGGTTGCAACCCTCGATTTTCTCCCCTTGTCGCATGATTTTTGTACGGCGTTGCGGGATAATGGTTTAGAAGCTGTATTGAAACAGTATGAAGCTGATGCCGTACAGAATGAAATGACCAAATTTACCCTCGAAATTTTCAGAAAATCAAAGAAATTACTGACTTTATGGCGCACCATTTTTTTACGGCACTGCGCGCTTTCTTATTATTTTTCATGGATCTACCGATGGTAAAAATGCCGTACAAAAATATATGACCAAAATGTACTCACTCGGTGCACTTTTGAATCCTCACCAGCACTCAGGTGGACAGCTTACAAGTGACGGCATAGTGTTGAATCTTATTATTTTATGCTCTTATATCGTCCTATATACGTCACCTGGTGGTTCATATGACCCATCCATTTTTTGGGTGGGACCGTAGTCTAATTGGGACGCGATATAGAAATACGTAGAACTAGAACTATAAAAACATTGTCTTTTTGGTAGTTTTATTGTTTATTTATAACTAACTACATATAACCTTTTATTCGAGACTGTGGAAGTTGTCTTTTTAGCCCATTTTTATACAATGAAATGAACCCATTTTTATACAATGAACAAACATGGTTTATTAATTTCATGTGTTTAAATTAATTAATGTTAATGCGTGCTTACCGTAGGGGGTTGTTCCGCTGGCACTACAGTTTCCGATTCACTTTCACTTACGACGTTTACAGTGATCGACGTCACAGCTGAAATATTAAAATAATTTTTCGTGTTAATAAAAACGAAATTGGGACACCCCATTTTATGGGCTATACCCATGTATCTTCATAATCCACGAGATGTAGAGAGAAAGATTTTCAGCTCTTAGTTAATTAGTTCCATGGCAAAAATGTTTAAGAAAAAGGGCTTAATGTTTTATAAGGCCCAATAGCATAGACATCATTCATTAATCTCTCATTAATCTTATTAAAATAGTGTAAATAGTGTCCAGGTATTACTTTATTATTTATTTATTTACTTCTACGAAGTTGTCGAATGCGCTAGAGATGAGTCTTTAACAGCTGCTGGAATCTTCAATAAAGGGGTAGGTATGTGAATTTAAGTGACAAATAAATTCAAAATCAAATCTGAAAGAGGGTCGGGGGCGCCGAAAACTTGTCTTTGTTTCATCCCGGAGGCACAGACTACATGACAGAGGTCGATGGAGGGTCGGGCGACCGGGGCGCGACAAGCGCACATCACGAATACGTGGGTACACCTAAAAAGATATCGGGACTTTATCATAATTATGCACAATTCCGCTTGTATGATAGGTAGTATTTTTTTTAGAAAACTGCAGACTTGTAAAAAGCGAAGTTTTATTCTGCTACGAAAAGATATGATGAAAAGATAGCTAGCAAAGTTTTGCTTTAAAAGGAATAATATTTATTCAATTTCTAAAGTCGGAGTAATTTAATGCTTAACATAGGTACTAGTTCTAATACCAATGAAAAATAATTAGTGGACACGGACACAATTGGTTTCAGCGTTATTAGGGTGAGCTGTAAAGGCCGAACGATTTTAGGCATCGTTTCATATGTTTAAGGTTGGGTTCGAAACTTCAAATATCGCGTGCGTATTTGCACACTGTGCGTTGACCATGATGCAATTGGTTCATTGACTTATGGAGGTTAAATGGCAGTCGCTCCAATGTAATTATCTGGACTTGCGAAATCCTGGATCGTGGTGCAAGCGTATCCTGATTAGGTCGGAACAAATAGCTCGGAGTACCTAATAAGAATTATTATAGCTCGGAGTACCTAATAAGAATTATTACGGGTATAATAAGAATTATTACGGGTATCCTTTTTAAAGCTAGGGACGCTATATCCACTAATTAATTGTTGACTTCTTTCGGCGTTCCCCTTTACTGTCATTATAATAACCAGTTCAAAGTTCGAAGTGACAATTTCTTGCAGAAGTTGAATAATGGCAAACTTTCCCCGTCGGTCTAGAAAGCTTAAGTACTAAAAAGTAACATTAGTTGTAAACTTACCGTCATCGGGGTTTTGTGGCGGGATGAGGTGCTCCACAGAGGCGCCAGCTTTGTACGGGTTCTTGCTGGGACCGGCCTGCGGTTCGTCGTGGGACGCCGCGCTACGTACAATTCGATTGTCTTGAGCCTCATTTGTATATTTAATTACCATGGAGGGTTTTAACTAAAATATCTTTTATAATTTCTGTCTAAATAAACTAAACTTTTCTGATCTCAAATCAGAAACTGGAGTCATGTTTGTATCTGTAAATATATTTTTGAGAACATACAGAATCGGTAATGATAATTTCAAAATCCATAATTATACAAAAAATACCTTCATCCACCCAAAATATTAATATACCGTAGACATCAAACCCGTAATGCCTTGTAACACCAACCTTCGATTAAGTTCATCCTGTATTACCGTATAGACACAGAATATTATATAAGTATCTATAGATCTCTACTTTTCACATGAAAGAGAATATTTTTCTCTACAAGGGGTAAGTAACCTTTAGGCTGCCTGTCCACCGAAGCAGAGCGGTGAAACGGTGGAAGATTACACAAAATCTCCGCTCAGACAGGGAGTTGCAATCCTATTAGTTAATATTTCTCCGCTTCTCCGCTCCGCTGCCTCGCTCCGCTTCGTTGGACAGGCAGCCTTAGAGTCGGATGAGTTTATAATTACAATTTACAAAATATTAAAGTACCTATTTCTGAGCCACCATTTTATGGCAACAATAAATAGTACTTGCATAAATAAAATGTTCTGATAAAGAGCCGCAGCTTCACCTGCAAAGGGCCGCATGTGGCCCGCGAGCAGGTGGCCGACCTCTGGTCAATACAAGACGGTAAAGAAAAATATCATACACGAAATGGAAGATCGAGGAAAGTTGTCGTGATATCTACTCAATCTATTCTTTATCGAGTAATTTTAACACAAGAACCCGTCCTTAGAAAGTGCTAACCTAAACCATTCGTTGATGAGTCTTCTCTGACTACATCAAAGTTATTAATATAAAATATATTGGAAACGAGTAATAGGTTAAGAATATACCCTTAAAACTTTAATATTGTATGTAATCGATTACAGATTCGATATTTTTTTCGACAGCATCTTTCATACTAAACCATGGACTCAAATATGCATGCATGAATAGTGTTAATTGTTAATATCCCTCTCCATAACCAAATATAGTGTGTTAATCCATATTTTCCGACAAAAAATAAAAAAGAAGCTCACAATGATACCTATTAAAGAGATGTTGGCAGGAGATCGGGCATTATTTTTTTCTATATATTTTAAAGCAGCAAATACTTCTTATGATCACACGCAAGCTCCTATTGTGAAAAATAACAAATTAAAAGGCAATTTACCGAATGTGCTGCCAGCACTGAGGTCCATTATAATACGCGCGGCGTCTTACGCATGGAGATCAGTGGCTGCCAGACTTAAAGTATACTGGGAACGCACGACCGGGTTTTATGACTTAAGCGGTTTAATCATTGTTCCAAAGACGTGGTCAAAGATATTTGAAATAAAAAGTTCGTAATCGTCATTCATACAACACGTATAAAAACAATGTCGTCGATACAAAGTGTGACATACAGAATAAGAAAAACATAGGTTTAACTAAAATGTCCACTACTGTCAATCTACCTTAAGTAGTTTATTGGCAAGAGAGCTTCTTTCGGTTCCGACTTGAAGAGATAATACTGAATAATAGACAGTAGGCGAACAGTGAAATGCTGTCTTTACGTAACCAGAAATGTGCCTAACTATAGAATATCAGGAATCAAAACGCTTTAAGTTTTTTATACTATGTCAGTTAGCAGACAGACCCTTAGCCCACCTAATAGTAAGCGGCTATTGAGGCTTATTCCTATGAGGGACATTTAAGTTGATATTATATTGTTATTAATTTGACATTATATTATTATTAAGTTATTATTGTACAACACAAAATGATTTAAAAAAGGCTATCATATGTAACTGTTGAGTTTCTTGCGGCACTTCTTCTCAACAGCAGGCCATTCATTCACGTCGAAGTGCTGGTAGGAAAAAAAGTTTATGACGTGCAAAAGAATTTCTTGGTAAATCAAATCGCAAAATAAATACTTTGACTTTGACTTTTGAATTATGTAGTACATATACATAGTTACAAAATATAAACTTTTAAGAAAAAAATTGGTTGCCTGTAAAGTCGGTATACGGGCGAAAGTTTTACGTGACAACGACTTTTTATGTCTGTCTCTCTCGCTCTTAGGCGGGACGCGTGCCTCTCACTCGCTCTCATTGTGAGCGCATAACGTGAGCGGAGCGTAACGCAGTTTCTTGAAGTGTCATCCGGCAAACCAATTTATAAGACGTTGTCACGTCAAAAATAGTAACGTTAGCAAGAATAATGTAATGTTTTCTTTTTTACCATTATATCTGATCATAGCTGGAACGTTCATTTATTCCAAAGTTACAGAAGCAGCAGGTGTTATTTTAGTACTAATTTAAGAATTAATATTTTTCGCCTGAAGAATAGTGTGCACCTGACTAATTATACCTATCATTAGTTAGGAAAGAAACGCAGTGTTTTGGTGCCCATTCACTTATTCTATACTTTAGCCCATTTCATTAAACAGTTACCGATTTAAAATATTATTATGTTTAACCAGAGTATATTATTTACCTTGTTATGCTAAATAACGCTTCATTATTATGTACGGGCGAATCCATTTTTGTATTGGTGATTCACGAGGATTTATAACCTTAATACGAAATGAGTGAGTGAATAATTTTGTATAATAATTAATGTTATATTCAACGAATCTTCTAATATATATTTTACATTTTAAAGTGTAAATGCATATACGAAATTTTACTTTTTAGACTTTCTTTGTTCTAATATGAAGGAAGCTTCCTCGCATGAACTATTCAATCAACAATCACAATCTCTTAATAAATTGTAGCCTATGTATTATTCGGATGTATAAGCTATGTTATTGTAAAGTTTCATTAAAATCCGTTCAGAAGTTTTTGCGTAAAAGAGTAACAAACATCCATCCATACATCCTCACAAACTTTCGCATTTATAATATTAGTAGGAAGTAGAATAGATAAATGTATCTACCTGGTTGACTGGTGGAAGCTGGAGAGGCGCGAGTTGCGCGAAGAGCCGCCCGTGGAGTTGCGGTGCATCGGGTGGCGCAGGCTCAGGCCGGTGCGTCCGCTCGCCCCCGACGCGGCGCCTGCGCACCAGAACGACAACGTAAAATAATAATGTCCCCTTAGGCCTCTGCCTTAAATTTCGCGGAAGTGGGAGCGGGTGCGCACGCAGGCACACGGGCGATCACCGCTTGACCAAAGATTATTAAATAGATAAGGCTTGATGCGGGCCGTCAAGCCGGGTATTCACTAGCGAGCCGTAATCATAAATGCGTGATACAGTAACGAGGTTAGAAAGGGAGGTATCTACAATTACGGCTCACGATGTTACCGGAACGCTTGCTGCAAGCCGCACGCGTACCGCTCGCAGCAGGTTTGCGAACCACGTACACACTATGTTTTTTGGTTACAGTACATGCAACGGTTACAGTTACGGCTCGCTATTGAGTACCCGGCTTAACGAGCTGTCACGAGCGGTGCGATCCTGTCAAGCGGTGATCGCCGTGCGCCTTCTGCCTGCGTGCGGCAGAAACCTTAGCCGAGTTTACTGCTACCATAGTGGCGGACAATCTTTAGAGCCTTGCCGTAGTTGCCGTATAAGGACGCCATGGCGACGTCGCCGGCTAACGTATCCAAGCAGTTATTATTGAAATGTAGGTATGTACAGGACCTCACTCACTTTTAGCGAATATAAAGCATAGAGAATACTCATAATCTCTTAAGATTTTGTTAATTTTGTTTTTCTAAAGCTGTCTTTTAGCAACGATAACAATATGACGTAACTGTAAGCTTAGTATCAGTTAAGACAGTAAATGACTCCATGCGTAAATTATTATTGACACTTTAACCTTCACCCAAGAATGAGTTAATAAATGGAACGTGGTGTGCAAAATGCGGCATAATGATAAAGAAATAATGTCGAGAGTCGAACTACGCCGCGCACGCTTGCAATTCAATTGCATTGTCACGCATGAAGAACTCTCGCAAAACTGTGCTGATGTTGTATAAAGCCACCCACTTTACCACTCTATCTTTGCGGCCTGAAGCTAATTAGACCTTTGATTTAAAATTACATTCACATAATATTATAATAATTCCACTTTGCAAAGTACCTATTTTGTAAAAAGGCTTTTCTAAAAATACAATTTCATAGCCCAAGCCCTATTCGGTAGAACGTTGTATTGTATGTGATATAAATTGGGTTGGGATTAAGTGAGAATCAAAGAAACTTCGCCAATGTTTTGGACAACATTGTCAGTAAAGACAACTACTGAATTCTCTCAAACTTTGTTGTAAACCCACTTCCAATCGTATTATTTTATAAATTTTCATCGTAAGCCTGGCTTCCGTAATGTATTTGATGCAAGTTATTGGTTCAGCTGTTTCCTTGCTAATTGGCTGAACTAAAAGCACATCAATTTGAACCCTAATTGAATATTGATTAATGAAGACAGAGTAGCTAAACCAGCAAGTAATGCTCCCGATCTTCAGTATTTAATAATAACTTCCTACCATATACAGTATGATTCAGTTTGACTATATTTTGCCAGAAGACTGGGCCCTGAGCCTCTTTATGTTGGCATTGGGAGTATTTGTAAGTTATATCGAAGTTTTATTGTGGAGATCCCTGTGCTAATTTATCTTAATCAATCACACAAGGATTATGGATTGCCTGCAATACACGTATGTGTGGAACATAGTTTATTTGTTTATTAGAACCCTGAGTACGTTCCAAGCCTTTATCTGGATGCCATTTGGAGTTTTAGATTGGTTCGACTAGTACCGGAAAGAACTAGTATTGCACCGTAAGTACTAGATAGCAATTGATTATACCTATAGACATGCTGGTTTTATAAAGTATATTACATATCACTTAGTAAACTCATAAAACACAACATTTACCGTAAAATGTTGTGGAAGTTTGAATTTTATGCAAAAAAATTTTTTGTTTCACAGAAAAGCGTATTATAGTGGGGGAAATGGGGTGTGTGATGAAAGCTGCAACAATGCTTGCATATTTGTTTCGCTGCAGTATAATGTATGCCTGAAACCCGCTCAACTCGGATAATCCTAACCACAGCTGGGATGCAAATATTTTTATGCATAGCTTACATAAACGAGACAGCGCCGTCGCCTTTATGTGAAGTTTATACGCTCGGCCACGAAATTGGTTCATTGTAACGATGCAGGTATTTTGTTAGATGGAATATTTTAAATGGTTCATTGTTTGTTGTATGCAGAATTAGAAAATATTTTATTATTGAATTTTTTCGCCACATTTTAGGTTCAGGCATCCGACACTCACCAAACGGAGCGCCACAGCAAAGCTGCTACTGCTACTCATATGTTGATCTTCTGCGAGAAGGTACCTTAGGTACCCGGTCAAGCCAGCCAATTTCGACTGATAGGAACTGTCGGCAGTATCGTTCTACCACACATATCATGCAAGCCTCATGTAGTGCATAAATGCGCGCTCGTGGAAGTGGTGCGTAAACAGTTCTGTTCGCTTTTATAAGCGGAATAAAGTAGCGAGCGCGGCCCCGTGAAATGGCTCCAAGTTACTTCCCTGCCCATAAAAGAAGGTAGTAAGGTACTACGTATTAATACGTGCCCCTGGGTAAGGAATTGCGATCGGGTAGGGATGTGTAAGTTGAAAGTTGAGGCTGTAGCCGATACTCCATACCGCCTACTACGCGGTAAGGTGGAGCACTACCCCAGGCTTTAGTGGGTAAACCTTGTCCTTTTCAAGGCGGTGGGACTCCCACACAAAGCCCTCCCCTCAAACGGAGGGTGACGGTGCCTCATGCAATCCACGGGTCAAAAAATAAGCTGTAGATAACGTACCCTATTGATAAAATAAATGTCGTTTTCGTCAATTTGACTGTCATGAAAGTTGAGACGCAAAAGTTTTTGTTTACTAACAATGTTATTGGTCCAGGACCAGAATAGTTGGCGCTCTTTATGGGAGGCCTACGTTCAGCAGTGGGCGGCAATTGGCTGATTGATTTGATTTAATACTTACCGTCAAAGGAGTCCGTGGTCATTGAGGCCTGTGAGAAGTCGTACTCCGTAGAGGCGCCCATGCTGCGGTGCAACATTGCGGCGACACGCTCGCGAGCCTCGCGCTCGATGTTCACGTCGTCAGAACTCTAAACCACAACACAGATAGAGCCACGATCAACCTTTACAAATCTATCAAAAAGTCTCACTTGAAATAGAACTCTATGCGATGGACATTAAGCTAAAAATTGGTTGCAGAAATGACAGTTTTGTTGATCAGAGGCTCAGTGTACAGAATAAATTATCTGTACGAGTCTGTATGTCTTTTATTACTTAGTAATAATAAACTATAATCGACATTATTGAACAGTGGTGAAGCCTCTAGGGGTTTCCTCGTGATATCGAATGAAATGTGTCATAATTAATATATATTTATTTTCTATTGCCCGTGAAGCAATCGGAGGGCGACATGTCTGTTTTTTTTATTAAAACATAGAAATTTTGAAAGAAGTGATGTTGAATATCAACGCTTGGTGCTAAAAAATCCTTATCTATGCCATCATTTTAATAATGTAGGTATTTCATTAAGCGCTACGCTTGTAACAAAAAGACTGGCCTGATGGAGCATTTAGTAGTTACTATGCTTTATGCGCCAGGTATCGTGGGTTTGAATCCCACCCGGGGCCAACATTTTTGTGATGAACATTTGTGTTTCATATGTGTCTATTTGCATTTAAGTTTACCTTCGTTGTTTCCGATACCCGTAACAGAAGTTCCTACGCTACTTACTTAGGGTTCAGATCAATGGATGTTATGTATGTTATGTATGTTATGAATCAAATTGTTATGTTTAAATGAATGCAGTTAGTTACCGGGCGTGGACCACCGCTGGCGGCGCTCAGGGCGTAGTCGGATGAAGAGTCCATGTCAACTTCAGACAAGTCGCGCGAGGGGTTCTTCGCGAACCAAACGCCGAGCTCGTACGTCAGTTTAGCCTCACGGAGCTTCTGCTCCCAGAGCTGTATGCAGAAATAAGGAATCTATCATCGTAAAGCGAGCTTAATATTACATGTACCCATGTAATATAAACTACTTAAAGAACGGGAATGTTAGTATAGTCACAGATTATTAAATAGTTGAATGAAAAGAGTTTTTGGAACTACTGATATGAACACATCGTTACGATTGATTTCTATATCTGAGCAATATTTAATCTAATTTTTATCAACTTAAAATTGAATGAATTAAATATTGCACAGAACATTAGAACAGGGCTCTGGACATAAGTCCAGCAGTGTACTGCGAAAGGCTGATGATAATATCAACGTGCACTGTTGTGAAAACTTGTACTGCAATGTAATTTGAAAGCTCAAGTGACATGTGACTAATCACTAAAATACAGCTCTCTCTCTCTCCCTTCCATTCCATTGATGAAACTGGTCAACGTTTGTGCACTTGCAAAGTTTTATATTTGGAATAGCCACAAATTAGTAAAGACGTAAGTAGAATGTTAACTGTTTCACTTTAAAATATAATTATGTGTTAGTAGGAAATAGATACCTTTAACGTGGAGTGAGGGTTCGAATCCTTGGCTGGCTCAGTAAGGGCGAAGCTTTGGAAAGCGGTGCCTACATCGTCCACCACCACGAATATCAGGCCGACAATCTCGCGACTGTTTGCGCGGGAACCGTACTTGGGGAAGTGCATCATCTTGTCCACCATGTACTTCGGCCTATAACAGGACACATTGACATTGATGCAATAGTAACGAAATATCAGCCTGTGAAATAAACTATCATAAAACACAGAAAAAATTACGACCAAACTAACCTAATCGCAAAATCGTAGTATTCGCATAGCTTAATCATATAAGTCGCTCAAGAATTATACATAATGTCTTCATTCGATGTATCGCATTGCTAATACAATGCTAATGTAACCAGAAATATTAGATATGGTTTCATCTAAATTGACAGTAACCAATATTTTACTACTTATAAGGAACACTGAGTTTCGTAGCACATAAATTAAAATCTGAAAAAAAAGTTACAATAGCATTGTGCTAGTAGTTGTAGAACTTGTAGACAGTCTCGGATCAAATAAAAAACCAAGACGGAACCTCCCGAACAACGCACTGAAGCTAGTTTTTTGCATTCGATGTGTGCGTGCCGGTGATGCTATGTGAACCTCGAGCTCTGTGATTGGCTGTGACACGTACACCCATGTAACAAAACTACGTCAGTTTTACGTCACGCTGTGTACATTATACATCCGTGACGTAAACTGACGTAGTTTGGCTTCAGTGCGTTGTTCGGGAGGTTCCGTCTTGGTTTTTTTTATGTATTTTATGTGAGTAGATAGTATGTATTTTTAAGTCTTGCTAGCATCCGAATAGTCTAGCATCTAAGACACGTTTTACGTTAATTCTTAGAATACGGTTATTAAACTGGACAAAAGCGGGTACAATTTTGCAATGTGGAGCAGGATCAATGAACTAACGAAATAACCCTAAGCCAGCTCAATAATTTGAGTGAAGCATTGAAGGTTCATTGGAACAGAGTACCGTCTTATGCAAATCATTTGTGATTTGTTATTCGAATAAACAAAAAATCAACTTTGCTTGTTAGAATTTCGTAGTTCAGAAAGTAGTCTTGTACTGTGCCTTAAATACGGACTTCATTGATTAGTTATAGGAATGATTAAAATAAATCTTTTATTGTTTAAGTCAAGTAAAAGCTGTCGATCTTTGATTGTTACCTAATCATTTTGAAGGGGTGTGACGCGCCCTTGGAAAGCTTCTTGCAAATGAGCAGCATGTCCGTCAGAAGAAACGCACGAACTTCAATCTGTAAACGGAAAGTCTGTTACATTTAAAGGACGTGTGAATGCAAAAAAATTACATTTTTAAAACTGTTAACAATTCGCAAATAGTGTAAAAGACATTCGCTTGATATGCAATTGTTTATTTGTAAAAGTAACTATGTAAAGGTGTCGATTTCTCAAAGTGTAAGTCACATAACATTTTTATGAAATTCTCCAAGTAAAGTTAACCTTTACATAATTATTATTCTGATACACATTTATAAATTTTCGGATGCATCCGATTCCCCAAACGCTAGCTTAAAACATATAGTGAAAGGTTGTGTTCTGTGTCCTTGCCTCCTTCATACTATCTCTGAACCGGAGGTCACCCTGATGAATGAGCGTGCGGCTGTGCGTCGGCAGGCAATTCACCATCGGCGCCTTGAGATTCAACGACGAGAACAATCTGAAGTACCGGTCCATATCTTCGTCCTTGAAGTCCTGTTCATCAATACACAATTAATAATCACTTGTAGAAGTTTAACCATATTTTAACAAAATGAGACAGCTATATTGAAGTAGGTAGGTACCTCGTGTTTTGTTTTATTTTTTTGATTTATGGCTGGTTGCAAAGGTTTATAAATTGCTGTTAGATTCCAGAAACGTTGATCTTGCTAATAAACATTTTAATTTGTAATTTATTAATCAAACTTGAATTTTGTTTGTACGTTATATAGGACACTTATAAATATTTAATAATTAAGTTAAGTACTTTAATTAGCCCTTGGTTTTAAGACATAATAATAATTTGTTTAATCAAATCACTGTAGTTGTAAATTCAGGAACGTGAGCAGTTAACCTCATGAAAGTGGAAAACATCTTTGACTTTAGAATAAAACATCGTAGGGCTATGGCTTGTAAGTGAAACGATTTACGGGACAAAACTTGCTATAGTTTGAATTTAATGTTAGGGTCCTTAATTTAAAAATGGGCAAAAAGCAATAATTGTTTTGCATTGTGATGTTACTTACGATCTCATATACGTCAATGGAATTTGAAAGAGCATCGAGTTTCTCGAGCTCTTCGCGTTGCCGGATGGAACGGTTCAAGTCCAGCACATAATTCTTAGCAAAGGATTCCTGCACAGAAGAATATAACTTTTAGTGCTGGTTCATGTTGAACGCGCGGGCGCGGTGGCGGGCGCGGTCGCGTTGCTCGCTACATAACCTGCGCGCGCGTTTGTACGTGGACACTTCGATACTACGCCATGTGTTTGATACAACGAATTTTATATCGTTTTTTTCGAATTTAATATCGTTGGTTTGATATTTCGCGCCCGCGCCCGCCACCGTGCCCGCGCGTTCGCAACGTGAACAAGCACTTAGTCATATAAAGAGGGAAGCAAAGGTTCACCTGACACCTGATAACAAGTGCCTAATAGACACCTGCGACTTGGTCTAAGGTGTGTTGCCCGCCTTTAACCTTTTGGATGCCTAAGTCGTCTATACTTCACAAGCACCTGCGTGCCCTGTGCGCCAACGACGTCTAAACTTGACAAAAACCCTGCCTCTAAATATACTAAATAAATATGTATTATATTAAATAAATATATTAAATAAATAACTGGTATTTTTTCCTCACATTCGACAATAAGGAATAACCTAGCTCTGGCGTACAGGACACGACAGTGCGTTCGTAGCTTGGCATTCAAAAGGTTAAAGGAACATGGAAGGAGGAGGAAGGGCTATGTGAATTCACTTGTCCTCCTCCTCCTCGCGTCGGTCTCCTCAATGCCGAGGGTCGGGATCACCCTGCTGACGGAGCACTTAGTTGCAAATTATTTGTCGCCATCTGCCTCTGTCCGAAGCAGAGCGTAGTGCACGATAATTAAGTACAACATATTTAATAAATTATTAATCACACATAGCTACTATAAAAACTTGTACACTTAAATAACGAGCTACTTTACAATTTGTTAACACGCCATAACGGCATGAATCAACTAATAGCAATTGAAAATAAATTGTATTATTTTAATTCTAGAAGTTAATGTAAGTAGCTCGCAGGTGCAATGAAATCTGATTAATCACCAATGATCATTAGCCAGACAGATCATGCCTAGGCATCAAACAAAGCCGTATTGAGCATAAATTCAGGTCGTTAGGGACTGCACTAATAGAATCCTACCGTTCGCACTACCCACTTTTTTCTGCTTGGCCCAAAGGTTGACTGGCAGAGAATGCCATTAGGTATTAGGTCCACCTTATGTACTCTTGATTGTGCATTAAAGTTTAAATAAATAAATAAATCCTATCAATGTAATGCATGCTATTTTTATTGAGCTTCGTATTAGCGACAACTGTCAATATAGGCGTGGCCATAAGAAATTAAGAATTGTGTGGTCGAATCTCAACATCATCAATGTTTATAATAATATCCTGCGATTGTCGACAAGACCGTTGTAATGTAGCACGTTATACTTTGAAGGAGCATATCGATTTATATCGTTTTATCTTATTCTAGTACCTTTGATAATGATTATACTTACCATAGCTATGAGTGATGTTCTCTCAGGTTCAGTTTCCGTGTGAGCTATAATCCTCCGCAAGATTAGACTGTACTTGGTAAGCCGCTGCATTGGTTTTACCATTATGTCGGACAACTGCAACCTACAATAGGTAAAAAATAACCTCCAATTAAGTGCCAACCTTTGTAATCAAGTAGGATTGTAAATAAATTTAGTCATCGTGCAAAAACCATGCTTACATTAATAAATTACCTATTCCAAAAACACGATATTTTTTTTACACAAAATGTTTCAAGCTCTGATTGATAAAACATGCTGTCATGTTGATTTGTGTGTACCTACTTTAGGTACGTAGTACTATTAGTATTCTATGCTACAAGTCAGGAGTTTATTATATAATATACCTACATAATAAAAGAGAGAGATAGTTTCCAGGTGGTGCAGACTTGACTTCAAAGTTTTGTGGTTGGTTTGTTTGGCCGACTTTCCGTTGGACCAGATATTGTGTGGGAGCACGGTCAATTTAAATGACATTAAACTATTGCATAAACATACTTTCAACGAGAACTAAAGCGAAGCCATTAATACAAGAATTGCTTAAATAATCATGTGTTTATTATTGGGATAGCAATGCACTAGTTAGCTTGTTTCGTTTGCTTTCCTAATTTAATGGTGTAATTAGATTGTCACAAGTTTTATAAATAATATTTTTTAATAAATCTATTGTACCTACGGTATTATGGGTAGGATTTAAAGAAGCTCTTGACACTCGTACACGGTTTAAAGGAAATGTCTTTTGAACCATGTGTTCTACTGTTGAGATTACTATAAAGAAGGACCATTACCGATTGCAAGATTTGTGGCTATGACACCAGGTTAAATATGTCATGAAGTCAGTGTTGCTGGACAGGGATCGCAGGTAGTCCAGTGCCTTTGTCTGCTCGTTCACAAACTTCTCGTATGGCTGGAACAGCTCCCGGAATCGACAGAATCCAGGCGACATAAACTCCGTGTTGAATCTAGAACAACAAACCATTTTAAAAATCTTGATGACCTTTTTGGTGCAATGGTTGAGTTGACGGCTATCACATAAAGAGGTCGCGGGTTCAATTCCCGTTCCCGCACGGTAAAAGCATCTGTATGCATGCAAATGTCTGTTTGTATCGGTCTGGGTGTATGCATAATAGTGTTATTAAAATCACCACATTCACCATCATTTTATAACATTAATAACATACTCTAAAGATAACAATCGTAAATTCACAACGTAAAGCAAAAACGATAGAAAGGTTCGATAGGGAATTGTGTAGGCTATTTGCTATTCTATTATCAAGACCTATTAGTTCTTTATAACATGCCGTGCATGGAAATTGTCATTATTTGTTCAGGACAGTACTTTTTGTACGAGTAGTATGTGAACTTGAAAAGTAAGTAATCCAATCTTAATTACAATGCACTATTGTAACAACTATTTATTACTTAACCAATTTAATGTAAATTTTAAAAAATAATGAAATATATTTATTTATACAGATATAAACTTGAATTTTAACATTTTAAAAACAATTAATTGATCTTTTCCTACACTTGGCACGATTATATACTATACCTACAATATATATTTAATTTATAAAAGATTAAACAGAATTATATAATATATTTTGAAACAAAAGCTTGGTTTTAAATACTAGCTTTCTGCCCGCGGTTTCACCCGCGCGTAATTTATTTTTTCAAATATCCCGCGGGAATGAGACGTTTCCCGTGCGAATTTTATAGCCTATGTCCTAATCCGGGTTATAAACTATACGTAAGTATGCAAAATTTCATCTAAATCCGTTCAGGCGTGATTAGGCGTGATTGAGTAAAAAACATCCAAACATCCAGACTTTCGCATTTATAATACATATTAGTACGTATAATTCAACGCTTTGGCTCCCAACATCAAGATAATAGATCGGTCCACACTTCGCCTTCTTGGGTCCCCTATCTTAGACGAGTCTTTTCCGGCTTTTGTCGAGGACAAAATTAGACACTTTAATTCAGTTTCGGAGCGGCTTATCAAAATTAACAATCATATGTCCTACACGATAATTCGTCACTGTTTATTCATACCACAATTCACGTACTCACTCCGTTCATCTCCTTTCTGGAAGCATTCTCATCTAACGTCAAAATTGGACGATTTAATTAGGGATACTCTTTCGGTTTGTTTCAACGTTAGATTTGAAGGCCGCATATGGACCCAAGCCTCCTTGCCAATTCGCCTTGGGGGCCTGGGTATCAGGAAAATTTCTAGTGTAGCTCTTCCGGCTTTCCTTTCATCGGTTCATGGTACCCGCGATCTTACATCCAAAATTTTGTCCAAATCTCTCGCTCATTTTACTATTCCTTTTTTACCAGAGGCTATTGAGTCGTGGAAGACTTTAAGCTCAGCCGACCTTCCTCATGACCTCTCCTCCCAGCGCCAGTGGGATGGGCCGCTTTGTAGAGTTGTGCGTAATAACCTTCTTGACACGCCTATCAACTCTGCTGAGCGCGCTCGCTTGCTGGCTGTGGGAGAGTGGGAGTCAGGTCTGTGGCTTCAAGCGCTTCCATCTACCAACCTCGGAACTCTTCTTGATAATATTTCATTCCAAATTTCTGTTTGCCTGCGTTTGGGCGCATATTGCACAGTTCCTCATCTCTGTCCATGCGGGAAAGACGTTAACCAGCTCGGGCACCACGGGCTGTCCTGCGGCAGAAGTGCCGGCCGCTTTTCCCGTCATGCCAGCCTTAACGACATTATCCGCCGTGCTCTTGCCACCGCTCGTATCCCAGCTGTCTTAGAACCTAATGGTTTGTCACGCAGCGATGGTAAGCGCCCGGATGGAATGACCCTTGTCCCCTGGAAGATGGGGCGGCCCCTTGTTTGGGACGCGACTTGTGTTGATACTTTGGCGCCGTCTCATCTTCCTTTGTCGGTTGGCAGGGCTGGTTCTGCGGCTGGTTCGGCTGAAGACCTCAAAAGGCGCAAATATTCTGTCATCAGTGATGCCTATATATTTGAGCCTTTTGGGGTTGAAACGCTGGGGCCCTGGGGTCCAAGCGCTCGCAGGGTGTATCGTGAGATATCTAAGCGTTTGCTGGAGTCATCTCACGATCCCAAAGCTGGTCTGTACCTAGGGCAGCGTATCAGCCTAGCCATCCAGCGTGGAAACGTTGCTAGTGTCCTGGGTACTTTTCCCATGGACGGAGACCTCGGCCAAATTTTTTATTTATAATTATGTTTAGTTCTTTTTTGTATATATTTTTAATGTTGTAAAAAGTAAAAAGTGCATATTAGTAGGATAACAATATTAATCCCTGCAGTGCATGTGAGCGCATAACTTAAGAACGACTGACTACAGCAAAATTAGAACATTTTGCCGACCAATTTGGTGTAATGGTTGCTATGTCGGTTATTAAACAAAGGTCGAAGTTGTCCGCACGGTACAAACCACGCAATAGAAGTACAAACACTGGTGTGCATAAAAATACTCAATCAGAATTAGAATATGTGGTATTTCCCATTATTTATTCACAGTTTATTGCACAAAACTAGTTGCCGAAAGGCATTCTCTACCAGTCAACCATTGGGCGTAACAGAAAGTGTGAATTTTTTGTGGTAATTCCAAAATGGTAAACATAGTCGAATAGGTAGTTAAGGATATGTTTTTATTGTTTTATTATTAAATCAACCAAGGTAATAAATTGCTACTAGAGACCTTCTAAACAATTAGATTCCGGCTACGACACGGGTCCTCCTAAGTAAGCCACCTCAAACATAGTTCTCTGGTGTCTAATTGTTTTGCTTGTAAATTAATGGGACGTTTAACTTCAATTTGGGGGATGTTCCGACGTTTGTAGCTGATTAAACCACTGTCACCTCAGCCATCAGGTCGTAATTTAATGGACGTAAAGCAATAGTGTCGCGGTATGTAACTTTTGTGTGTATGTATGGATGGATGTTTGTTACTCTTTCACTCAAAAACTACTGGATGGATTTTAATGAAACTTTACAATAATAAAGCTTATACATTAGAATAACTTATAGGCTACAACTTACAAAGATATTCCCGCGGGATAACGTCCTATAGTTCACGCGGGCGAAGCCGCAGGCGGAAGGCTAGTTTAAGAATACTTACGGCGCCCCCTTCTCGAGGGCATCAACGATCATGGGGTAGATGGTGATCTCCCAGAAATGCAGGCTTGCGTTAAGGACATCCGGGGTGTTGGAGAACAGCTTCTCCGTGTCCACATCGAGCAGCTTGCCGCTATCCTGAAGCGCGTGCGCAGCGGCGATGAACACCTGTGCAAACATTCGTAATATATTTAAGGCTGTACCCAACCCAGACCAAAAGTTAAAAAAGTCTTGTTTTTAACGGCTATATACTCCTTATTTAATGCATATACCTACAATTTTTTGAAAAATACGTAAAATGTTTTATCTTAAAATCCTCATTTAAAATATGTGTTTATCTTTATTCATAACAACTCGTACGATAACTGACTTTAAAAATACGTCTAAAATAATAGATAAACTCACCGGCAATAAAACCTGGCCACTGGGCTTTTTTCATACAAACGTGGTCAATTTAACGTCTCATAGATAGAAAACTATTTGCAGCAGCTGTGCAATGATTTATTACATCCATGGAGAGACCAAACGCCCAATTATCGAATCACAGTTTCAAAAATTGCCAAAAATCGTTCACTATTCTCAAAAAGGAAAAACAAAAAACCGAACTCAACGCTCCATACTACGATGTATTTATTTTATATTGCCGGTGAGTGTAGAATAATAGATTTCATGCATCTCCTTCTAAAGTATTTTTTTTTTATTTGGCTTTCACCAATCGATAGACAATAAAAAAATATTTGATATTGGCCACAAAAAAATTGTCAATTAACCTATTATTGATTTTTAAGGATTATTATTTATTATTCATAATTTCAAAATCAAAGTCGGACCGCCATTGCCCTTGCTGTTTGTATGGTCAAGGTCATTTGCTCGGGGAACCGCCTTAGTATCCATTGGCACTATTTACATCGCCATCCAGCTGCAAACTAAGCAAAGCTGGTATATAAAAAAACAAAAAAAAACTACGGGTGCTAGACAACGGATAAATCAATACTTAGATATTTTTTTTTGTAAATACATACATATTATACATAGAAACGGGCATCCAGTGACGGTCTGTTACTTACGTTATTGTGTGTGTTGTATAAAACTTTTTCTATTTTATTGTAATTAGCCAATTAGCCTAAAGTGCCATAAATATTACTGATATTCGATTTAGCTCCGTTTCTTATTTGTCAAGTTAAAGTAATGTTCTTTAATTACTAATTACATCAAATAAAAGTAACCTTTTTACCGGATGGCAGAAAAGACTTCTATATTGTTAGGTATGTATTTAGGAACGTTCGTCACAGCTATAAAAAATGGGCGGAAGTTAGAATTTTGTATTTCGTGAGATAAAATTAAGGGATTTATTTATATCACAATGTGGTCAATTTCTGTAAACACTGGTCCAATCAGACGATCGGCCGTTATAGATAATATCCCAGAATGCTACATATACAGAATTAATTTACGTACAAGTAGCAACGAGCCGTATTTGTTTTATTATAAATCATAAAATTATACTTATTATGTATAAGAAAAGAGATTTAATACTCGTTATCCGTTTAATACCGGTTGATCCCTTTGAGATTCCATTGTTCGTGACTCGTTGAAACGCTAGCGCTAAATAAACAGTTGATTCAGATCTCAGTGCTGATCTTATCAATAAGTACCAAGACTGATGAAGATGGATAGATCGTGGTGTGTCACTGACCTAAGCCGGAGGGTGCTGCGAGCTAGGGGTGCCGAATCGATTTCTTTCATATATACGATCCACCACTGATATCAAAGGTGTTTTCATGATAAAAAAAAATATCAGTAGTTCCATCATGGAACTATATCATGGAACTAGTGTCAACGAACCTTTTTTATCGACTTAAATTAGTCTTTAAAATATAAAACGACAATAAATCGATATAAAATTTAAAGAAGGATTAAGATTAAGCTCACTATTGCCTTCGTTTTAAATTCATTGTTATGTTTCGCAAAATGCAAAAAAGAGTAAGTTAAACGAACATAAAAATCTCTATCTAATTAAATTTAATCAGTAAATCTCATGATAGTAGCACAAATTGCGCCATTGAGCCAGTAACCAATAAATAATTATATTATAAAAATCTCTTAAAGGCCTTATATTATCTGACGTCTCAACGAATTAATTAACATTTGAATTGTAATTTGATTTTGCTAACAAGTTTTACAGGAATTTCATAAGCACAAACAAAATGAACAAACAGAATTGTTAATATGTTCTTTTGCATAATATTAACCTCGAGTCTTCTTTGATATTTATACCTATTATTAAGCGAGAAAATCAAATAGATTAGTGCACAATACTTGCACAAAAAGTACACAATAATTTAATACTTGTAGTAATCATAAGGTAGTTACATCGCTTCGCATAGATTTTGAACGATGACTGAGAGACATGTTTTATGTTTGGTCCTCGTCTTCGGTGTGAAGGTTGTATGTATATTGATTACTAGTTATTCCGCTAAGAAGTGATCCCCCCGTATCATAAAACTCCAGAAAAATCTATAGTATATATCTTTATACTCTAAGCTCATCGAGTAATGGTGTCATACTCAATGAAAAAGACTGCAATCGCTCTCTATCTGTTGGGCTAACACTCTCAACTGAACTTGCCCAATAATATCTATGTTTTCATACACAATGTATACCTTACTAAATAAATAAAACGCTTAAAATTATAATGCATCGATTTACAAACAGTGTATCAGCCCTAGGAACTTCTGGTAGCTCCAAAATGAACTGCCACGGAAAGTAATGAAGGGATATTCCGATGAAACTAAGTAGAAGCCACAACTCCACAAAGAGCCGCGGTGCAGTCAACTGTAAACGATTTATAATTCGGGATCTGTTTGCAGTTCTCGTAATGAGTTTCGTAAAGTGGTACACGGCACACGACGCTGACGTGCCTAATCACTGGAAACGAGCCAATGTTACGCGAATCCACAGGAACCTGTCTTTCCAACTGAAAATACTAACCAGTTATTAAAAACTAACTGAGCTGTGCGGAATAATCCGTCTTCCGTCGTAAAAGTTACCTACGGGTCTGTAAATTTAAGTTACACCTTCTGCGGTTTTGTACGGAAATGTTGAATAAATTAGTGGTTTTCACACTGAAAAAACTACACGGCTATAAATAAACAAGTTGTTGCTATTTACAGCCGAGTAACTCGCTTCGGAGGGAGCCTGCAAAGTTTGTTGCTAAAATTACACAAGTCAACTTTGTTAACGTTGTTGGTAATATAAACCCAGTAAGTTGGTCAAAAAATAGATATCCAAGGTTGGTTGCTTCTAACCTATTCACTCAGTAAACTTAGCAAACCTATTATCTATAGTGAATCGAGTCACTCTGTTAACAATAGCAAATTCAATCGGTCACTGCAACAACTAACTTGGTTAAAGAATAAACACAACTGTCGTCACAGCCAACGTGCTTTGTTGTGTTTAGCAAAGTAATTCAGTAGAATCAATTATTTTGCTTCGTAAAACTAGCTAAGTAGCTTGAATATTTTTAATCATGTATATTGGGTAGGGACAGCCAACCTACTTTGTTATTTCTACTCAATTCAAATTGGTATATATAGCAAAGTTACTTGGTATTATCAATCGTGTTCATTGGGTAACTACAATTAATATACTCGGCTATTTCTAGTCAATTAAAATTGGTATATTTAACCGAGTTACTTGGTATTATCAATCGTGTTTATTGGGTAACCGTAGCTAAAACACTTTGTTGCAAGTAAGTACCAATTTAAACGACACATATTAAGCTAGCGTGTTTTTTTATATCCCATAATCTATGGTTGATGAGACTGTAAAGCTGAACGTCTTTTACTATGGGACAAACTCTGAAATCGCGGAAAAAATCTGCTGTTTCATACAAAAATTAATAACAAAAAAATCACAATGTATGAAACAGCTGATTTTTTTCGCGATTTCAGAGTTGGTCCCATAGTAAAAGTTGTTCAGTTTCACCTAGAATTATGGGATACAAAAAAAAAAACAACTGACCTGTGACGTACCTACGTAAGGCTTAATATACAATGTGAGGTCAGCTCATACTGAAAATGTGTAGTTCGATATGTTGTCGTTTATACCATTGTTACTCACTGTGCAGTAGGCAAAAATTTGGCATGTCGGGAAAAAACCAATGAAACGTTCTGCGTCTGTAGTAAAACAACAGATACATATTTTGCCGACAGACCAAACCGCAAAGGAACTGAAAGAAAATGATATACATTAATCTTTGTTTTATTCTTTCTTACACGATACATAGTATGTCTGTCGTCACAGATCAAAGGTAACATTTAACATTTCAGGTAACATTATTGGTTAGACTCGTATACTCCTCTTAAATTGTACTTAGTCTTAAAAATATAGCTCAATATTTTTATCTTTGCTGCTTTTCTTGCGCGCCTTTGCCAGTTCAAATATTTTTGGCTTGATTGTGGGGAATTTTTCAGTTATTTCGGTAAATTATTGTCCTTTGTACAGGTTGACAAAATCATTTTCTAGCTGTGAACAAATAAATGAAACAAAAGTAAGTATACAAATATTTAAACTAAATCAGTAAAAAAATCTAAAAACTGAACTCTCCAGAATATATCCTTCCTACTTTTATTTAATTAAAAAAAGTTTTTGTGTATGTCTACTTACGTTTAATAACTTCAATATATTCTTCCAAATTCCATGCTGTGAGAAGATTTTTAACCTCTTCATCCATCTTTTAGATATATCTAAAATCCTGTTTTCACATAACACACGCGCAGTAAAATATCTGCAAAAAAGTAGGTAATTGTTTATTTTTGTTACTTCACTGTTATAAAATAAACAAGGCAAAATTCATAATAATGTTTAAAAGTGGTTTTTATGTGAAAATTGGAACAACCTTGTAGGTGTGAGGCAGCAGCGCTTCAAAAGACGTACGTCACTCAACTATGATTTAAGAGAAATGGCCGAATTCACAGGCTATGCAGCCAATTCCTTGTTTAGTTTTATCAAGTTATACAACTCAATTTTTAATTTCATTTCTTCACATCTTAGCCTACTTCCTTCCAAAAGGGTATCTTGCAGTTTTATCTCGTTTTCCAATTTTTTGGCCTTCAAATGGCCTACCTTGGTCTTCACCTCCCCTAATTCAGTCCATGTTTTGTTTGTTGTAGTGCCAGTATACGTTCTTTTACAGTACCGCCTCACTTCGGATGTACCTTGTTTATCCTATAATACAATATTGTTCGCATTAAAAAACAAATAAATGTGGAGTACATAAAGTCACATCATATCTATACACATAATAAAACAGGAATAATTAAAGTCTGTACATTGAAGATATTTATGAAAATAGGTTCATATATCATATAAAGGGATAGTCAGATAATAAGTACCTGTAACGTCTCTGTCAAGGGGCTTCGCAACATAGCTGGAGTGTATGTATCCCAATTTTTGAGAT
The DNA here is from genome assembly GCA_949319885.1 of Mecyna flavalis. Taxonomy (NCBI): domain Eukaryota; kingdom Metazoa; phylum Arthropoda; class Insecta; order Lepidoptera; family Crambidae; genus Mecyna; species Mecyna flavalis. The sequence continues at coordinate 7,898,645 of OX439425.1, forward strand.
TGTTATCCTTCCTAGGACGGTCGAATTCTTCCATTTGTAAACTGTCATTAGCCTAAAAATAAAAATTAATATATTTAAGGGATTAATGTAACAATCATTTTTACCTTTTTAATAATAGCTGGACTCTCAATATCTTCTTTGTACTGTAAATCCTGCAAAACAATGCAAATCAATTTATTAAAGTATATTGTAACACTTAACTAATATCAATCAATATAAATCAATATGCACCTTCAATGTGTCTGTACCACATACCAACACCACATTTTGGCTTTCATTATCCTGTAAAAAGAAGTTCCTATTATGATTTTCATACTGTGTCACTTGTGGGATAGGCAGAGAAAACAGACTGCGAATCATACATAACTCCTATGAATATCATTGTAATTATTGCTATATAACATGTTTATCGAATATAACTTAAAGCACATTCTACCCAAAAATTGAGTACTTTCATGTAAACATAATTTTAACCAGTTATGCTAATCACTGTGATATAAATGATAGGTGATAAATATATTTAAATGACTATTCATGTTTCCTATGGCCAGCAACTTAATCTTTTACAGTTTTCTTCATATTTTCCCATTTCTTTTTTAATACTTTGCTGTACCTAGATTAATAATTAATAATACTCCATTAATACTAGATTAATACTCCATTGCTTAGCAAGAAATAAACATTTTAATAATGTTTGCTTATATTAGAAGTGCAAAATAACATTATAATTACCTGTTAGTTGTGTTCTGGGAATTGAATTCTAATGCAATCTTATCCCATTGCGCTTGTTTTGCCAGGATACCGCATCACTCATAAATGTGATACATATTTTTTGTAAAACCTCCAATATAATTGTGAAGTTAGGACTTCTTTTTTGGGTGTATCCATCATTGTATCCATAGTATTCTGAAACAGAAAACGAACCTTTACGTTTTGTTTTAAAAATCAAAGCAAAGATCTTTATTAAAATACTTTAATTTACAACGATTCTATAAAATCTTTACGCTTGGAAAAGTTTGGAAATATTTTTAGGTAAGGTAACTCACACTCACACTATTAAGCTTAAATTATAAAATCCACATATAAAATAAACCGTGAAAATACTTACAAAGTAATTCTTTTTGGTAACCAATCCAAATACAGTAGATTCAGACTACGGCGGGATTGAAATACGCTTAGAATAATATTAATAACATATTCTAAGGAAATACGCCATTTTTAAATTAAGCTTCACTAAACATTTCCAATGTTAATTGCCGAGCTGTGCTTATTTACGAATAGATAATTAACTTGTATAATGTTCACTAATGCGTTTATTCAACCAAACACGTATACACTATCAGTTAATGGCAATATTAGTGAAAAATTATGATAGATTCACAGCTCGCGAACGCAGCACGAGAGTAGGAGCGACACATTGAGTAATCGATTCGTGGCTGACTGGCTGCACTGAGCAAGTAAAAAGATTCTAGCCAACTATGATTGTTAAAATTAAATAACTTACTTAACAATAAATAGATAAGTATGCTCGTCTATTTTTTACCGAACTTCATGTTTATTTTTAACCAAGTATGATTGTCTAAAATCAAATAACTTACTTATCAATAAATAGATAAGTATGCTCGTCTATTTTTTACCGAACTTCATGTTTATTATTAACCAAGTATGATTGTCTAAAATCAAATAACTTACTTATCATGAAATAGCAATGTAATCTGTCTATTTTTACCCGAACTCGGTGTCAATTTCTAGCCAACTATGATTATGTCTAAAATTAAATAACTTACTTATTATGAAATAATAACGTTAGCTTGTCTATTTTTGCTAGTTTTTGTTAGGGGTAAAATTTAACGAGTCGGTTATTTAGAAATAAATAAGTACTTTGTAAATAACAACCAATCATTTTTAGCAATACTTGCTTCTATAATATTAGCAAAGCTCTATTGCCCATTTTAAATATGTCTTGGTTGAATGCAGCCGAGTAATTTTTAACAGAGCTAAATTGGTACTTTGCTAAAGCAAATTTTTTTCAGTGCATTGTCCAAAATAAGGTAGGTACATTGAATTAAGTTAGAATTCTAATAAGTTTTTATTATTCTCAACTCTATACGAGTATAATATGTTCTTCGTGAACGATCACTATTTTGGTCAACTTTGCCGGCAAAATTGCTAAACTTCCAAACATAAATATGTCACAGTAGGTCATACAGTAGGTATTGTACCGTGGGTGATTCATATTGAAAACAGAGATTAAAATACACACGTATGGGAACAAGTAATATTAAGTGAGTGTAATTGTTATTCGTGGAAAGAAATTACAGATATGAACCAATGTTATGACGCTTCGAAGCGATTTTGGCTGTCGGTGGATTAAGCATACAGTTTAAAAATATATTCGTGCACAAGAGAGTTTGATAGCGTAGCCATAAAAGGCGGTAGAGTTTTAATGAAAATTTCCTGAACATAAAGTAAACAGCTAAAGGGAGAGCCCGCTTTTAGGGTTCCGTGACGTAACATTATCAAAAAACAGTTAATCTCCTGTTGAGTCTCAATATTGAGCTGGTTTGGCTACTGGCTCTATTTCACTGCTACTTTGTTGGCGTGACTTGCAAGTTGAATCAGATATGCCACTGTCATGAGTCACTATCTGACGTCCCCGTATTATGATACATTTTCCATTATATAAAATCCGTCTTCTCGTAATGTTTATTAAACATTAAACTATAAAATTAGTGATTTATTTAGAAACAAAAAAAACAAAGACTTTAAAGGGAAAGAATAGAAGAATATAAATTCGGAAGCATCCCAAAAAATAAATTAGTTTGTACAATGGCAGAGTGACGAGTTCATTGCGGATTTTTTCTTAACAACCCCTTAAAATAAATTAGCTTGGACAAAACAAAAGGGCAAATGTTCCTTGTCGACTGTCTTCTTAAATATTCCCTTATTTATAAGTGGAGAATTATAGTTTTGTTTAAGACAACATTTAACATTTAAATGTATTGCATATATGGCTAACGGATTTAACTGCGTTGACTGGACGACTTCATCCCGCAGGAATGTGATATTTTCTCGGGATAAAAACCTATTTATGTAACTTAACTAATTTTCAAACTATCTCTATGCCACGTCGGTCCTGTACTTCGTTGTGGCATGAATGGAGAACCATCATAAAAAGTAGGATTTGTCCTTTTACAAGGTCTAGTCTATGTCTGCATAATTTAGGCGTGAAATCGTGACAAACAGTAAGTATTACATTACATATTTATAATACTAGCCGGTTACCGGTGGCTCTGTGATAAAGAGACTCGACCTCTTATACAGGAGCTTTGAGTTATGAAAATAATTTAATCGCCTGCGTATCAAAATCATACAACCAGGTAATATCATATTTGGATATATTTCAGTCAAATCGATACCATTGTGTCTAAAAGAGCAATAATGGATCCTATTACACGCACGTTGAACCGGGGCCTGATCAGAGCCCGTGGGTAAATGGGGAAAGTTATTCAGATTAGGGCGTGCAACGATGACTCGCACACCAACACGGGGATCTTCCCGATAGGGTTGCGGAAAATATGTAGTTATTAATCTATTAAAAAAAGTGAAATACCACTTACTGATTAATCTCGAAATCCGCTAAGAATTTTACAGATTTTACGAAACTCCACCCAAAGGGGTAAAACGGTTGACACTCATTAATATGCGACTTAATAGTCGCAGGCGGCCGCTAGTTACCAAATGTGCAGTCAGTCAAATTATATCAGTTCTTCAAATAGATATCAAAGGACTCTATAGTATATTAAAGCGGCTAAAGTGTATCTAGCGGCAATCGAAAAAATCAGCTTTAAGACTCGTCACGTGCACACCCATCAGATATGCAATACTAATTCATGATGGAAATAAGTGAATTTGTCTCCGCTAAGATATACATATTATACTCACATCAAGACGGCTCATCAAAGGGAGATAAATCTCCATTAAACGGAGCAGGAGTTTGGTAACCCCGTTAGAGTAAATAAGTACCTATATTTTACAATTTTGAAATAATCGCAGTAGCAACCATACCGAATTCCGGTTAGACGACGGGTTATTACCGGTCGTACCGCTGTAATCTCAGCCCGCGGCCTATAATCCAATGGAATTATAACATAACAGTGAGTCGCCTCGTAATCTTTGACAAAATACCTTCGATTTTCTATAGAGCTAATTTTAAATGTGCAAAAGTAATGAAACTTTCTGAATTTTTATATGCTACGATACACCTTCTAGCCGTTAAGTCGACAATACAATTATGGCTAATTGGATCCTCTGCCAATTATATAAATGCCTGCCTGTCTGACTAATTCATTGCACTAAGCTCAAGGGTCACCTTTTGACATTTTGAAACTCCTGGTTTTATTAATGCATAAAAACACATGTGATCTTCTATTTCTTTTAATTTATTTACGTTGTATTCAAGATACAAACACAGGCACTATTTTCGATTTCAACGATGTTTTTGTTTCGTTCATGTTTAAAATAACAGCGTTCGCTTACTGCTCGACCGGATTATACTAGGTCATTTGCCATAACACGCTAGTACACACATTCTGTTGATAGTATCGGACATTTGTTTGTTGATTTTTCTTTTTTGTGGAAAACAATGCCTATCGTTTTCAACAACAAGGGCTAAAATAAAATCACTCATCGAGATATCAGTGTTCAGTTCTTAGGCAAAGTGCTCCAAAATTAATAAGGTACAGTGATTTTTTATACACGAGTAATTTTACATCTATAATTCTGTGACAAAAAGGTATAATAATAAATTTTAATGGTATAACGATACGGTTCATAATCGCTCGTAAACTCTTAAAATTGTCTGTGCGCGTGTGATATCATTTCTAAAAAAAATCGTCATTAGTTAATTTATCTTACCTAATGCTGCCTTTAGATTGTTCGGTCGATCAGCCAAAGCAGACGGTCATCTGCGGGCACAGTGCATCTTATAACAGCATTACACAGCAGTTCGAGAGTTCGAGACATTTGAATATTACCTTTGGGACCGTTTTATAATACCTATACCTTATGCAGAAACCTTCACGTTTTCAATATCGGTGTGCCCTGTCGAGCTTACGCCAGTCGGATTAAGAGGTGGGCGGGACCACTGTGGCTTTACGAGCTTATCCAGGTCTATTGAATAGATTAAAATTTCCTTTATACTTATTAATTGGGTTAATTGGAAAAGACATCACTTTTACCGCTTGTGTTATGTTTATTGATTTAGTATAACATTTTTTTTCATCACCCAGCCTTACTGATAAGTTTTACTTATCATTAAGGCTGGTCAGGGAAGTATACTTTACAATGTGTATTTTGTGGTATTAGTTCCAAAATAACTACTTGAAACCAGAGACCTACTCGAAGAGATTTTCTGAAGACACAGTCGTGTTTGCGTATGACGACCTACGGAGGGTGACCCTTCAAATAATCCGAGCTCAGGCCAGATTTGCGACACCTACGACATGTGTCTGGTCTATAAAAACCATTATTGACGACAGACTTTCACTATCATACTGAAACGGTTTTATGCTCTGAACCGCCCTCGGTCAGTCATTCCAAATAGGTGTGAAAGCTTTCCGATAAAAAAAACACTTTACACTGAAAATACCATTAGCGACAAACTGCAAAAAATGCTCAATAAATGGAAAGATGAACAATATTAACAAAAATCTTTGGACAATTCCCACACAGCGCTCAGTGCATATTTAGCACAGAACAAGAAAAATTTCACCATTTTTCTATTTCTATGATATTATTTAGAATGAGTGCCAGACAACTTATAAACATTTATTATTTATTTGCAAAGAAGAATGCGTTGAAGCCATAATCTCAGGCTAGCGAGACCTGCGACGGTGTGGGATTTGGGACTAAATGTCTCCCTACCCACTAGGGTAACTCTGTTTCCCTTTCAAACCCGCCATGACTATCTTGTGGCGATCGAGGTAGAATGTAAAATGTGCTTTCGCACTCTTATTACTATGACATTTTCTTCAAAGTATGTAAGCAACTTCTCACCGACAAATCAGTTGGTTCTCTATTATAATGTTTTAGGTAAATAACGTTAAATGCCTTTAATGATCTGTTTTCCTTTCCAGTCTGCGATGCGGGTCTTTGCCCTCGTTATGTATGGATTAACTTTTCAACGAAATACTTCCGTAGCAATCGCGTTTCAATTGGAAAAATCCGAAAATATATTGCGTAACAAATGGAACATTATAATACTCCCAAGTTATCGTGGGATTAAGAAGATCGAACGAGAAATCCACCTCACATTTTCTGTTTGGTAGATAATTTAATCATATTAATTTCAGCAATATTGGCTTGAGGACATTTTTATTATTTTTTATAATAGTAACGTTGTATGTATGAGTTTGGTGGACATACTATATGTATTATATTGTAAAGGGGTGGAATAAATAAACACCAGTATACGGCAACCAACCAAGTCGTAGAAGCATTTTTAAGACAGGCAATTGGGAAGAGACACCGACCTATTTGCAGAAAAGTTGCGTTTGGTGCGACTATCTTTGAAATACTTTGACCAAATTTCGTATGGTGCAGATAGCATTAATAAAAGAAACCCCCGAATGCAAAGTGGCACAGAGCTCTTTAGACTGCTCAGAGGTGTTACCCTAATCCCCGTATTTTTGCGCCCGCTAAGTAATCTCTTCCAAGTAACTCATATTTATTGGGTTGTCTTATGTACCGAAAAAATACGCAACTCTCAAAAATATTCTCATATTTCCATCAACAAGCCTTATGAGTAGGTTTTTGTTTCACATGATAACGAATAACGAGGTATGTGTAGAAGAAGTGAGATTTTTGAAAAGCTATCATAAAAACTGTTTACTGTTTTGTGAAAGCATCCGTAAAAATTGCACCGCCATTCAGCTTTATGATAATAAAACAGCTTAATAAAAAAAAAAAAATACAGTATTTTGCATGCATTTCAATAAAAGTAACACACAGCTTTGGCCACGTATAACAACTAAGTATACATATACTAAGGGCCGGTATTTCAATATATACTTATCTTGATCTTAATCCGGGATTGATAATAAGTATGACTTAAGTGTATTTCATTATAGGATTAAAGTTAAGCGGCACTAAAGTCATACACTTTTACCCGTCAAAAGGATACTTATCTTAAATGTTATACTTAACTTAAGCAATCAGATAAGGTTACATTGAAATACCGGCCCTAAGTATACAAAAAAAGTTTAACGGCTTAAAAGTGGAAGTCATGGGTTAAGTTACGTGCTGGGCCTGATGAGTGGTAAGGCTAAATAATATTCTGAATTTGTAGTTAGTACTCTAGCAGGTAAAATCTAACCTCATTTCACGTACAACTGTAATTTTAAGCCGACGAGTATCATTGAAGAAAAAAATAATTGTTATCTGATTCATCAACATAATGTAGGCTAATCTATATAATATAAAACTCAAAGGTGACTGACTGACTGAATGACATAGATATCTAGCAACGCACAACCTAAACCACTGGTCGGATCGGGCTGAAATTTGGCATGCAGGTAGATGTTATGACGTAGGCATCCGCTAAGAAAGGATTTTGATCAATTCCCACGGGAACGGGAACCACGCGGGTGAAACCGCGGGCGGCCGCTAGTATTACATAACACGCTAACATACAATACGTAGGCTAATATTTAAATATATATATTTTTTAAATTGACTTTTGATATTTTTACTAATAAATATTTACGATAGGTATGTCAGTTTCATTTGTCATATCGAAAGGGTTTATCGCCGCAACCGCGATTCGACATACGTCGAACATACTGTGATAAAAGCGTGTCCGAATCAACCGATCGCTTGCATTTTACCAGCTCTTTGTAATGGTTAACAGGGGTCTTTTCTCCAATAATAAACTCACCGGCAATAAAACTTGGCCACTGGGCTTTTTTCATACAAACATGGTCACTTTAGCGTCTCATAGATAGAAAACTATTTGCAACTGTGCAATGAATATTACGTCAACGGAAAGGCCAACCAAACGCCCAATTGTCGAATCTCAGTTTCAAAAATTGCCAAAAGGCGCTCAATTTTCTCAAAAAGGAAAAACAATAAACCGAACTCAACACTCCATACAACGATGTATGGAGCGTTGCCAAGTTTTATTGCCGGTGAGTGTATATGTTAACGGAAATGTGTGAAATCCGTCATTGTATACATTTCCTAGGAAATGTATGTAATTCCTAAAATCGCCCGGAAATGTGTGAAATAAATTATATTACACACATTTCCTAGGAAATCTATACATTTACTAAATAGCAATCGGAAATGTAAAATTATGACAGTGTTTTGGTAATTGAAAGAATGGTAAATCGTTAATTTGGGTTTTCAGTGTTTAAAAAAAAACGCTCCGCTCCCGCCTTAACCTTCTAACCTATATCCATCCGAGTCGATTTCCGCCTCCGGTCGTTTAAAAAAATGTTTGTTAATCTCACTAATAATATTAGTCGCTCAGTTATTATTTATTACACCTCATCAAACACATACTTTATTACAGAAAGCCTCTTTTTATACTTTTCCTAATGGAATATTGGAATTTTATAAAATTCCTAGGAAATGTGTATATTTCCTAGGATATTTATGAATTAAAGAATTTTTAAAGCAATATTTAATACATTTCCTAAATAGCTTCGGAATTGTATACATTTCCTAGGAAATGTACACAATTCCTGGATTTCATATATTTCCGGTAACATATATAAGAAAGCTACGGTAAAATAATCCCATGTATGTTCAATAAGGCATAGGCTTCAGCATCATTGTTATGGATAACAGAATTAGCGGGTACTACAAATATATATTTAAATACAAATAAACATCAGGTCACAGAACAAACACATAATACGTTTAATAAACGAATATTTGCATGCATAGGACAGGGTTACTACCAAATACGTTTGTACGGTCAACAGCACATCACGGTTAACACTTGCAGTTCGATAATAGCACTTATGCCCCCGACATAAGAGTGGTACAAAGTCCAAAGTGTTACGTCTGACGCGCTTTTGACTGTACATTGAGCCAGGCAGTTGAGAGTTAGTTGTTAAAAATGAAGAATGGACTCACAAACTCCTGCTTTTAAAACTCCAGTAAACGGCTATTTGGGTTTCATTTCAGTGGTAATTTCTCGCTATCTATTTTGTACCCGTATGTCACGCAGTTTGATAGTTTTATTTAAACATAGGTACCTATTTAAAAGTCTGTAAGAGGAGGAATGTTTTATTGGGGCATTTTTACACCCCCCTCCCCCTTTGGTCATACATGGTGAGGTTTAACACTACCCCCCCCCCCCCCCTTACCCTACATCACGTGCATTTTTAATACCTACAATGAATCTTAATTTTTTTTATAAAATACAGATAATATGTTTATGTATCAATAATCACGTCTAGACGTAGACAGAAAGGTCGCGATTTTGCCGAAAAAATACTACGTAGCCATAAGGCCCTACTAAAACGTTATTGGTTTATTGGCACGTGATATATTACGTGATTAAGAGACGGTCCCAAAATTACTTAGTTCTCAGTGGATAAAAAAATGTTTCTGTTTACGGTTGCAGATTCGTGACCATTTGATAGAATAAAAAATTAAGTAGCAAAGCCAATAAGATAAGAGTTAGCCAGAATAGAAAATGCTAGATAAAATTTTATTCTGAAATAAAAAACTGCTAGATGGCGCTACGTAGCCATAAGGCCCAACTAAAACGTTATTGGTTTATTGGCACGAGAGACGTTAAAGCGACATCATGAATGTCAAAATGAACCAATGACAGTTTAGTCGAACTCTATCTATGGTTACGCAGTGCCATCTAGCGGATATTTTATTCCGAAACAATCTCATTGCCCCTTAGTTTTAATTATCTAAAACTTGTACATACCTCCACGATGGAGATGAGGTGTCTGATGTAGTCTGCCTCCGTGGTTATCAACTCCCTGATGACGGCCTGACGCGCCTCTTCATTCGGAGTCACCTCTGTGGACACACAACACAGACTCAGGTCTCAGTATATCGTGTTTTTTATACTAGATCAGTTGGCAGAAGCCTGCTTGCGTGCTTATTCAGCCTAGGTACCTGACTGTAAGTAGCCACTGCAGCCTATTCCATTGAGGGATTTTTAGCTAGGAAGAGTCGCTTTTGATTGCAAGTGTACCGTGTGTGTAGGGATTTTAGGGGAAAACCCCACATGTGCGTTATATGATGTCATCGTTTTTCATAGAAAATGCCACAATGTCCAGTGATATTTAGAGAGAGATATTATTTAAACACATTGGTTTGGAATTGAGTCGCCTAAAATTATGAATTTATTAGAATTTTCTATAAAATCAAGAATCAAATTATATTTCAAATATACAGTTAATATAATCCTTATTGCAAATGCCCCAAACCATTGTGGTGGGTCATAAAGAGTCAGGGCAAGACAGTAACTCCAGACTGTCACCTGAGGAGGGTTGGGTCGCGACAGCCACCCGATGCATTAGCGACCATTCCTCCTGCATTACCGCATGCAATAACGCTGAGGAAAGTGTTTCAGTAAAATTCCTGCTTTAATAAACATCGTATGGAGTCTGTACTGTACCTACATCTTTCTGACCCTAATAAGATTTGAGAGTTAGCAAAAAAGCTTGAGAGTAAGAAAATAAATACAGTAATTAGTAGCAAATTGTTATGGCCAATTATAAAATAAACTCACCGGCAATAAAACCTGGCCACTGAGCTTTTTTCATACAAACGTGGTCGGTCACTTTAGCGTCTCATAGATAGAAAACTATTTGCAGCTGTGCAATGATTATTACGTCAATGGAGAGGCCAAAAGCCCGATTAATAAGACACAGTTTCAAAAATTTACACTAACCGCTCAATTTTTTCAAAAAGGAAAAACAATCAAGTCAAGTCAAAATTCATGTGACGATATATGGAGCGTCGAGTTCGGTTTATTGTTTTTCCTTTTTGAGAATAGTGAACGATTTTTGGCAATTTTTGAAACTGTGATTCGATAATAGGGCGTTTGGCCTCTCCATTGACGTAATAATCATTGCACAGCTGCAAATATTTTCTATCTATGAGACGCTAAAGTGACCACGTTTGTATGAAAAAAGCCCAGTGGCCAAGTTATATTGCCGGTGAGTGTAGAAAGATTTTAGAGGGTTTACCAGTACACCGTATTTTTAATAATTATATAATATGTATAGGTAAAGTAAAACCTATTGCATTATGTTATTGTTCACCGTGATTGAACATTGGGATTGACAACGATTTCTACGACTTTATAAAAACTTTAAAACCTATAAATACTTAAAACAATGAAATCGATGATCTCGATGATTAGTGTATCGCATTTTTCTAAATAAATTAAAAGCTTTGACTGTTGATACGTGTCTAACAAAGAAATTCCGTCCGCGACTATTTCATTACCTTCGAGAACCGTTAACTTCCGCGTATTAAGGAATAAATAAAATTGTGCCATCTCACTTCGGTGCTTCAGACATTCGCTAGAGATTCTCTTAATTTTATGGTCCACCTATTAATATTTCTTACGTCGTAAAACGATCTCACGAATCATTGAGAGAGAAATATACCCATTATAATATTATTTCATGCTAAATTTCGTTTCAAATCCACTTCTTGATTTAGCAAAATTTGTCAGGATTTAACTATAGGGATTTAAAATTAAAAGAATAAATCCAACAATAAAAACAATGATTGACTCAATTAAAATGATGAAACTGAACGCTTTGGTATATTCGTTATTCTGCTGTCATTTTGAAACGTTATTAAATACTTAATATTTTGAATTACATTCTGTGAGAGATAAAGATCTTATAATATCTTAGAAAAGACTTCCAAAAAGCAATTTTTGATCGTGGTATTTCCTACCACAACACGATTTCTAAAAAACAGTTACATGATGTCCATTAAAATCTATAACCAAATACCAAATAATATAAAAGCACTGCCATCACACAAATTTAAATCATGTCTCCGAAAGTGGTTAATTGAAAACATGTTTGATTCATTAGAAGATTTTTTTAGAAATAAGCACAAAGACTCAATATATGCATAACATAGGCACAAAGACTCAATACATACATAACATTAAGGATAGATGAAAATATTAATTTTGATATAATATATTAATATGTAAAATATAGAAATGTAGCAACAATTCCAATTGTTCTAAGTAATGTATTTAAAAAGGCATAAAAAATTTATAAGTTGATAAATTTTAAATTAGTAGATTATGTATAATACAGTATCATAAGAGAACCTATGTAATATTTTATAATAAGGAATATAGATAAAATGTGAATATACTTAAGTGAATTCATTATGCATAAGTACCTAAATGAACATTCTGTACCATCAATGTGAACACCCTATTTTTGGCAAATAAATTATTTTGAATTTTGATGTAAACAAGTAATTTATTATTTATGTTTATTTGTGTTCAGATATTTACTAGTACATATATACAAAAATATCCTTTACGTGTAAGCTTAAATAGTAGGTACTCAGAGTTTCATAATTACTTCATATGTCAATCAGAAAAAAAGGTACTTACCTAAAAAGCAAAATGAGTAACAACAAAACGCCTCATAACATAGCATAGACTTAATATATATATAAATATATAATTCCATGTAACATCATAGACAAAAATTTGAAAGGAGCCTTTGAATGAATACTCAACCCTCTAGGTTTTACTTGTGCATAATTAAATGTTGTGGTCTTTGGGTTTACATTCACAAACGTTTAATTTTCAACTTTATTTCCATTTCAGTAAAGGTTAAGCAACAAATTGTTTTCTAGAACCATCATCAGGTCATGTTTTGGAAACCCGTATCTCGTTCGAGGATGAGTTAAATTATATTCCAATTTTCTTAAATAATATCTAAATTAATTTTCTCAGAAGGGTAGTATTTAGATTCGATTGTTTTCGTTCAACGGTTATTATTAAAGCCATAAAGCATGTTAATGTATCATAAATAAGTTACAAAAACTTCGTAGAAGCCAGTACTTGTACTACAGCATGGGAGCATGATATAAACTAAAGAGTGGAAACATGGAATAAAAAATGATTTATTTTACAAACTTTTTATCTCTTCCTCAAAGTGAAAGTATCGGGATGCACGGGTTAATTTCAAGTCATTTCTAGGAATCAAATATTTAAAATCATATCAGCTATAATGCATCACAAGGAATCAATGTTAACATATTTTATATCCAGAATAACTGAGTCACGAAGCTAAAATATATTGGTTCATTTAGTAAAGCAAGCATGCGCAAAGAAGGGGCGGGTCGGTAGTTGTTGAATATTTTCCTCTAAGGCGTGATTATTCAAGTTGTACTTAGCTCAAGAATGAAATAATAGTGCTACGCCGTAACGGCGCTCGTAGCACGTCGTAGCCATAACAGATTTTGTGCTTTTAGAGAAATATGACCTTTACTGCAATAATGCTTAGATTCAAATTTCGGTCAAGCATACTGTGCTTGACCGAGTTACTTCCGAATCAGTCAATTAATTACATGCAGGCTGTAAGAGACCGAAATTATAATGAGTGTGTTCGTACTTATCGCAATGAGTAATATTTGTGTGTTCACATCGATCACCTAGATTTCCTACACGCAATATTAGGGTCACCATTATCTTACCAAAAAGACATTTTTATTATGCTGACAACATTGAAGTCAAGTAAAGCTACTTGCTAATGAGAGTGGACTTTGAAAAAAGCAATCTCTTTTTGCCGACATGGGACAATATTGTAACATTTTAATAAAGTGGACACAATAAGTACCTATGTCTGCACAGCGTCTTAGTTTGACTTACAGCCTTAATTACTTAAAAATATGATTTTTGTTTTATATACATACTATAAACTAAATAAAGTACAAGAGACTTACCAAAATATTTGTTTTTACAAATATATGAATACCGCACGATATAAAAGGTAAGGTATCAAAAACTTAATTTTAAATGCACATGGTGATTTGAGTCAATATTATCAAAAATCTTACCAGATGTATGTATAAAAAGAGTCATGGTAACATGATTTTCTCTGTAAATTGTAGTATCGTCGCAGTATGTAGGCCTTAATTTTCTCGCCTTGCCTGTTTAACTTAAAGGGATACCCTATCGCGAGCGTCTTGCACGCAAGCTATGTTGAACGCTTAAATAATGGCGAATCATGTTTTACGCCACGTGATAATACAAAATACTAAAGAAAATCAGAACGAACTTAACAAATCACAGAAGCCAAGCTAACCATCATAAAGTATAAATACATTGGGACTTTTCCATTTATCAGACGATTTGGTGTAGTAGATGAAAAGTGGGTACCTACCTAAACTGTTACGACAAAGATCGCAATTCCATTCCCCGCACGAAACAAAAATGTGCTTATTTATGATTATGAACATATGTATTTGTTTATGTATAAAATGTATGCATTTACAAAAATTTTTGTAATTTTTATCCGTTGTACAAACTTTGCTTTGCTTTTGAAACTAAATGGCGTTATGTGAATGAGTCAATGGATATTGTTATTATTATTTACTTGTCTTCATTTTATTAGTTCAGTCATAATTCATGCAAATAAATTCTTTAAATTGAATTTACGATTTTGTAAAAGAAATACGTCATTCCGACGATATTATCAGGGTCATGCATCGATCACTAATAAGAACTAGATACACAATGCCATGCAAAAGTCGCCTCAAAACGGTCGAAAATCTAGTTCTTTCTCTTTCTCGCAAAATTCTAGATGGAATAATGTAAACTCAACCTTACGTGCAATGCGTGAAGTTGTATTTCGCAAAGCTATTACGAGTGCTCGCGCTCGACGAATCACAGTGCGCCAAATACCATAAAAATTTTACGACCTAGGCTCGCCGCAAGGACAGGGAACGGGGTGGAGTCGAATTGTTCAAAAGTTTTTTTTTGTTTTTATTGTAAATATTGATATGGGATTTTTGGAATGGGTTTATTTTAGTTTTAGTTACACGGTCACAACATTTATTTATTAATGAAATAAATATACACAGATATCATTAATTATATATTAATATTAAAAATTGAAAAAAAATAAAAACATTAAGTGAGTCACACTCACAGGTCACACTTATACTATTTTCACACCTTTATATAAATTATAAATTATAATAAATTTATTTCAGAACTTTAAGCACCACAACATACATTAATACAATGATGAACATTTGTAACATCATCCTTTGTATTTCCCCTCCTCATTATAATTTCTATAAGGAGGGCCTCTTATATCGACTCATATGGGATAAACTCCAATAAAATTTCACATGTTAAATTTTTTACATCCACTAAAAATTTAATTTATTATAATATGTTTGTATAATATTTACTTTTAAAAAGTACCAAAGTCTTATTAAACAAAAAAACAATACAGTTGTATTTTAATAATAAAAAAAAATTACAAACAATAGCGTCTCCACGGATTAATGGAACCGAGTAAACGAACATAACCCAAACAATTAAAGTGGGCTCGAGTCTTTACAATTGAGTTGCGTTATAACTACTGGTATTTATTTCAATTTAATTTTTAAAAATGATATTACGATGATTTTTTAATAAAAGTGATAATAATAATTAATGATAATATTAATACTTCCCGAAAATATTAAAGTCCATCCTTTTTTTCGTCTTGGATGGGTGATTTTTGCACTTTTAAAAGGAGCATTTAGGCATGTTTATTGTCGGAGCGTTCGAATGCTACTAAGATAAAAGTCCACCTAAATGTTGATTTTAGGAGCTCTTTCGGTGAGGACACTTTTGACCGCTGATTGTGTATCTAGTTCTTATTAGTGATCGAAGGGGTCATGTAATAAAAGTCCCAATTTGTTGAAATCGCCGGTCGGTCGGTATTACGGAAAACGCTGCCATTTATTACGTCTATGAAGCGATCGAAGTAAAAAATGTATCAGCTTACGCTGCTCCGATGGAACATAATATTTTGTGTTTGAAGATGGTTTTATAAAATTTATTTGGACGGGGACTATTTGGGTAGACATTTTAGATTGGTCTTTTAAAGCGATTACGTATTTGTTACAGACAACTGCCTACATCTATATATTATTTACCGCGCAGCCCAACCGTAATGTCCCTACATTTTAGACCGCTAGTTTCTAAATATAAGTATTGAATGAAAGCCAAGCACAAAATACGTAATTTTGTAATAAAATGTATTTATTCAATGATAAATTAATTTAACAACCATTAAATAAGGTAAGATAATACGGTGTTATTCATTCGTATGCCCTTTTTAGATTTTTCCATAAAAGTAACATAAACAGGGTATTCCTAGACCCAATTTTAGTGCCAAAAGTAGAAATGTTATCGATCAATCGAGACGCTTTGCATTCAAGTCAAAAATTAAGTAAGGCTAATGCCTTACTTAATTTAAAAAAATTATGTTACATAATTGTAACATAGCAATTTAAAAACCGTTTCCTTAAAAAAAACATACGAATTTATTCATTAGCAATATCAATGTTGTAAACCCATTAACACTACGTAAAAGTAGTTGATAAAACGTATTTTGGTATGGGCGTGTTTAAACTACATGATAACGACCGAGACTTTAGCCTTAATTTACATTTGGGCCATTAACCCTATAGTAATGGAGCCAGATTTAGAAATTTCATTACAATGGGTGGATATTCCATTAATTTTCAATTGTTTGGTGACAAGAATAGATATGGCAAAGTGGTGGATGAGAATTAGCGTCCGACGGCACGACAGCAAGAATGTTGAATAATAATTAAAACTGTTTTTACAAATATTAAATATTGTAATAACATAACTTAGCGCCCCCTATGATATTGCCAATGTATTAAGTTATTAATGTATTAGCAACGCAATAAGAAATATTAAGATAGATTATAGTATGGAAAATTTATTGTCATGTTGATTTTGTTTCCAAAGCATGCCATAGATGGTGTTATTCGTAATAAGTTCCTAAAAAGATCATAGATGGCGGTAGCACATTCAGATAATTTTATTATTGTATTCTGCCGTGATGAGATTTTATTCCGTACAATAACCCTCTGGCCGTAACTTTGTATTTTTGAGCAATAAGGTACAATTCACTAGTTGCATCTGTGCATTACGTCCTTCAGGGGAATAGTGCCATAGGACTCGTAGTTGAATATTATAGATACGCTTGCCCTCAGCGTCCTTCCTGGGAACTGTTGCGTGGGACTTGCTATCTCATCTTGTACTATTTGTAGTAACGTTCCATACTACGAATAAAGCTTTTTGTGGAGAACTGCGTTTGATTGAAGACGACTCGTCGGTCCTCTACGTGTCGACTCCCTACCTGTCATCGACACCAAAGCGTCATTCCCTTACAATATATTGTTAATTAATTTCATAATTTTAAGTCTTATCTATAATCATTCGACTTTCAATATAAAGTCTTTCATATAACCGTACATGTAATTGCATTTATAAAATAATAAATAATAACAAACAAATATCTTGGACATTATTGACACAGCGCCATCTAGCCCCAAAATAAGCTTTAGCTTGTGCTATGGAGCTATGGATGCTAGGCAACGGATAATTATTACTTTTTTTAAATAAATACAACCATATTATACACTCTGTTCCACATAAGAAGTCCTCTAGCCGCTATATTGGTACTACTGTTTTTCAATACTTTCGATCTGTTTTTTGACAGATTTACAAAGCGTAGGCAATGCTGCCAATATAGCGGCTAAAGGACAACTTATGTGGAACAGAGTGTAGATCGAATCACCCAGAATGATACATGTTCATGCACACAAATGTTTGTACCGTGCGGGATTCGAACCCGCGACCTTTCGTGTAATAGCCGATTTTAAATTGCGGAAATAAAGTGTGTGATGGTTTTTAGTTCAATTTTCTTTTTGAATTCTTCTTTTTGGAACTTTAGTGATAAAAGTCTTTACTATAAGTACTTTTTACGATATAATACATCAGAAAAAGAATAGTTTGATAACATACTACACTCGTGCAACATTCACATTTTACAGCCACTCTAAAAACATCTTTTTTTGGGTTACTAATGTTTCTGGCGATCAATAATAATTATGCGTAATACATCTGAAACCATCCAGGATTACCATAATAAAACGATCAGAAACTCACCCAATGTGGATTTGCCGCATAAAATATTATCATAGACCGCCAAAATTCAGCTCAGGGACCTAATTATAACGAATAACTTTTTCAGGATTGGATCCAAGATTAATCCCGTTTAATCTCGGTTAAATTGCGGCCCTGCTACTTTACCTGTTTCCCTCGGCCACCGGTGGACCATACATTATCTCACGATAAATTCCTTTCCTATATTATATTAGAATTTAAACTTCATCTTCGTTTATGGCTTTTCCCACGCAAACTTGTGTCGGCTAGGTACATTTTTTTTTAATTTACGAAGATATTATTATCGAATTAATGTAAATGATAAAAATCAACAAAAACTTGACTGTCAAGGAAGGAGAAGAGAATAATGACAAAAGGGACAAGTTATAATAATTATGAAACGTGGAAGAAGCATTTTAAAAGTAAACCTTTCCACTTCTGTATAAGTAGCTGTGCCAAAATCAAACATAAACAAAAAGGTGCGTTTCGTCGTCAATTAACGAGAGAATACTTATGAAACGGTTAAATTATAAAGTTAAGTAGTTTAATTTGTCTACCACATTTCCCATCTAAGAAGCGAATTTTGCATGAATAATTGCCTTTTGCGATTACAGTGATAATTCTCCGTTATGAAGGCAATGAGTCATCACTGTAGGGCACGGTGCGCGGTGTGATTTCTTCTTCACATCTTTCCTTAGGAAACTTTAATTAAAATGGTCGTTTGGGACGAACGGGAATTCTTATTTTCACTTCCCGTTCGTCCCACTGAACCTGCTGGTGGGACGAACGGGAAGTGAAAATAAGAATTCCCGTTCGTCCCACTGGTGGGACAAACTAGGTGGGACGAACGGGAATGAACCGTTCCAACCTACCTAACTAATAAGCATTTATAATGTTGTTTCTCGACATGGCTGCTAATAAGTATTATCGTATTCTCTCTATCTCAAAACGCTACGAGCAAAGATTGAAAAATGTTAGTAATGGAACAGTTAATTTTGTATTTAACGAAAACTTACCTTACTGGGTGTCACTTTTGACCCTTCTACTAAGCCCTTCTATAACTTAAAACCTATTTAACGTAAACACATAAAACTATGTGTGTTTAATTAGATCCATAAGGACACCCTAGAAGCCCACATTTCATGAAGCTAGCTCAAATGATTATAAGGATATGTAGGTCAAAAAGTCGTATTTTTAGATTTTTGCCTACGCTTACACACAATTACCGTCCTGGATTTCTTTCATCCTTCTATTATAGGTCATCTGGAAGTAGGTTAGGTTTTGCTACTATAAGTCAGTCAGTCAATACTGGGGGCCCCATACTTTTTTTTATTGTAGCGTTGGAATTGAAATTATCCCAATATATTATTTTATTATTTATTATTTTATTTGCTATATAACAGAAATATAAAAATAAAGTTAAGTCAGATAATAAGTGGTGTCCCCATACAAAATCCTTTAATAAACGCTAAACAACCGACCAACGCTTGTTATTACATATTAGCATAATTTTTGTATTGAACTTGGCTCTCCTTTTTTACATTTATGTTTTTGGTGGGATTAATATTACTTTTTTTTGTAAATACATACAGACATATTATTAAACATAGAAACGCCCAGACTGATAAACATTAAACACGTGTATATAAAAGCGAAATACCACTGACTAATTAATCACGAAATATTAGAAACTGTAAAACCTGCCAACTTTAAATTGGCGTTTAAGTTCCTCGTAGAGTGTAAATATCCGCTCAGAATAAATTTTATGAAACTTCACCCTCAAGGGGGTTAAATGGTTAAACGGGGGTTGGAAGAACTTTTCGCGTACGAGGTCGCGAGCGACCGCTAGTTTTCTATAATGGATACTTGGAAAGCATTTAATTAATGGTGAAAATCAATTCACCAAAATCGGTTTCGTCTTCATAAATGTTGAAAGAAGCTACCACGTATCAGTTTGGGATGAAATTTTAAGCCGTTTCTTAATATTTTAGTAGGAAGGTTGGGTGTATCATGACCCTCCAATACCGAGAGTAGTTTTACGCCACCTATGTGGAGTATCAAGTAACGTAGCTAATACCTGTATTTGATTTGATTCAATTCCAAATTTTTGGAGTACTCGTAAGTGGAGAAGAAATATACTCCAATATAAGTTTGTTGATATTTATAGAAAACATTAATTTTCCAAAATTTCCAAGTCTTCCTTTAGAATATGAACATTTTATGTTTAATACTTTCTCATCTTACTTTCAGTTATTAAAGAAAATCTGTTTTTTTTTTACATGCTCTTTCGTCGAATATTATTTTCATTCTTTAAAGAAGTGCTAAATAAAAATCTATAGCGTTACGTAAGTTACGTTATTAAATCGATATCTTGCATTTTATAGTTTATATTCACGGGTGCTTGTCGATCTGCCGTATCGCGTTGTTCAGATTTAATCATGCAAATTTTGTAAAATCAAAGGTACTGGGCGAGGCGGCAAGCCGTTTATAATGAAGCTTTTATTAAACCAGTTTTCAAGTGCGGAACACTTCAGACAGTGGTAAACTCTCTTGCCGACAACGCCTTTAGATACTTACAAAATTTTTATACTTTCCTTCAAATTATGTAGACAATAATATCCGGCTTGGTTAAAGTTAGACCCGTGGTTTAGGCAGTAGCTTGAGACGTCATAGGTTGAATATGGAATAACCATGGAATTAATATTTATTTAACTATTACGTTTATGGGAATAACCCGCAATATCATCGTGACAGATAGACTTTTTTATAAGGTTTTTTTGTTTATAATTATCTCCAAAAGTACCAACTGATTAATCGAGATACTATGGACCAAGATCGAAAAATTGGCGAACCTGCCCCCCTAGACAAGCGGCTTTTATGATGTTCGTTATAGCTCAATTTGCGATAGCGAATGTCAAATTACATACTTTCAACACGTGACTTTCCTATGGCATCTGTCAAATCCATACAAATTGGACTTAGCCAAATTCGCCAGCTATGAAGCGATGTCATCTTGTCTAAGCCCCCTGGTCATTTTAGACGATAGTGAGAAGCGACTTCAAATAGGTAGCTTTTCATTTCTTCTTAAATGTACAATCTTAAGAAATAGGCTTTTATCTACTGGTCCATGAAAGGTGTTCTCTATTGAAAGTTCCGCTTCATTGTCGTGACATAGTACATGCATTAGTTCGAACCATTTGGACCACTGGGCGATAGCTATTGCAACTAAGTGAAATTCTAAGCAGTCAATACGGGAGCGAAATCACTCTCTAATGGACCGAATAAATTAGTAAGGAAACGGAATTAACTTAGCTCTCGAAAAACATGAAGTTGGCGAAGTAACACCGTTAAAGTTTTGTCGATGTAATTTCATACGATTTATTTTGTTTGACGACTTTGAATGTTGTGTATGATTGTTATGAACACGACGAAAGTTGGAAGGATTTTGGGAGTTTGAAGTTATTCAAACAGGTCAAGGAAATTGATCCCGTTCACAATACTAAGATGGAACTAACCATGTCAGAAGTTTAAGCGTGGGCACAGAATATCTAACGTGTGGGCTTACAAAACTCTGATATCTACTGTTAAAATAAATATAAATATCTCTCTGGACATTAAATAAATAAATATCTCTGAACATTTATTTATTTAATGTCCAGAGAGATATATTCAGACAGCGCCATCTAGCCCCAAACTAAGCATTAGCTTGTGCTGTGGGTGCCAGACAACGGATAAAGATTACTTATATACTTTAATTTTTGTAAACACATACATTTATACATAGAAACACCCAGACCGATACAAACAGACTTGTTCATGCACACAAATGTTTGTTCCGTACCGGGATTGAACCCGCGACCTCTGGTGTAATAGCCGACTTCTCGACCATTACACGGCTCGTCAAAATATAAGATGTTGGTAGCAACATTTTATGGCTTTAAAAATAGATATCGGAGTTGGTGGTTGATTGAGACGGTTGGTTTAGACCAACTGTGGTTACAAGTTCTATCTGTATCAGTTATTATCAGCAAATAAAAAGGTATCCACTGTCTTTGTGATACATTCAGTAAAACGGGTGGTCATATCATGGTCATATCCTAAGATTGTGGTCTTCTTCCGAGTAACATTCCCACCTCGGGTTTCTTAGGTATTTCCGTCACAATAGGTACGTACATAGTTTTTAATATTTTGCATTGTGTTGTTTGTAATTCTTTTAGTTTTTTAAAGTTTTATTTATCTTTTTGAATGAAAAGCAGTCGCTGTTTTGTTTTTCTTGTTCTGTGTTTAGATGTGTTTTGTTTGTGTCAAATCCAAATTTGAAATGTCAAAATTGTCATTACACTTCACATTGGCTATGGAACAAAACTGTGCGGCCTATAACATTCCTTTTTAAATCAATTGTGTACACACACCTTTTTATTAGTATTTATTTATTTAAACACATTTATTATTTTATCGAAATTCATTTCTCAATATATGTATGTTTCCCTTCTACAGTATTTATTTATTTTCTTGCGCCACTCTTATCTGCCAGAATACCAGCGCTGCTGTGGTGTTTTCTAAATGTCACAGCAGCATATTGCTGAGGCAGAACCCATAAAGCATAATGTTGACCTGTTTAAAGTTAGTTTCTCAGTGAAATTGTTTTATTTTATTTTAATTGTTATTAATGTTTTGTGTGATCTTGTGTTTTTTGGGCCAATAAATAGTTCTTTTATTTCTTTCTTTCTAAAAAGAAATACCTTATCAGAGCAACCTTTATGACTGTAAATCTGTGAGCGTCCGTTACTTGTTGTCGATATCACCAATTTTTAAGGTAGAAAAGGCACACAGCTATGTTGGCTTCTTTATCCACCCATCATTCTCAGTATGAATACCTATCATTTTTTGAATAATTAACTAAGAGAAGGAGTTTACTGCGCAATTCTGCACAAATTAAACCTTTGTGGTGCCCCAAAAAAGCAAGTAATTTTAAACTCGTGAATTGCTCGTGAAGTCTTCGCAGAAATATTTGCTTTGATAAAGTTTATGTTTAAAGTAAAAAAAAAAATACTTTCTTGGTTAAATCATTATGTACCGCTAAAGGTTCAGACTACATAACAGCTAAGAGACAGGACTTTTTAATGTTACCACCTTGAATATAAAAATCGAAACAGAATAATTGTCTACGAATATAATTATTATATTCGTATAGGCTATTTTTTCGATTATTTTATTGATGCCAAGTTAAGATTAGATAAATTGGTATTGGAGAGAAAAGTATTTCATTTATGTGTAAATTATTAAGTAAACTAAAAGTCGTCAACCACTGTAGTAAACCATTTCATAGGTAGATCAAATTGACAATTTGGACTAGTGGTATATCTATCACAAAGTTTTACCACTTGCACGCGCTGTTCAGTCGTGTAACTTGCCATGATGATTTGGCATGGGTGGCTGAAAGATGGACGGAAGATTTGACAAATGTCACCGGGACAGGATGGCCGCCACGGGCCGCCAAAATCTACCCGTCCATATTGAAAAACCTTTACTTAATGACATTGGCATAGATTAAGCCGGATCCTATCTAAAGCTGGGTATTAGTCAAGTAAAGGCGTATCAACAGCCTGATCAGAAGGCCTGGTCTTCTGAAACCAGGTCAATCAAAGGTGATCATAATAAGATTAATATTCGGTGTTAATATGTTGTAGGTACCTTTTTTGTTTTTTCCACACTCGGCCGCAGGCTGGCTAGTCCTGCGGCATTGTGTGGGACTTGGGACTATTTCACCCACCACTAAATTCTCCCGGTTTTTCCTTTTCCCCCGATTGGGACGAGCTGATAACAGTCTTGTGGCTAACGACCACCGAAAAGATGTTTTGCCTATTTCTATTTAAGTGTTTCTGCGACGCTTGCAATATTAAAAGGTGGCAAGGTCACGGACTCGCCGGCCGAAGTGCTCGCATCCATCTAGTTCGTGGAGATATATCGATACTTGAGCAGACTTATTGCTGCGCGATTGGTGCTAAGGGGCCCTTTACACGCTATGCTCTGATACAATGATCTGATCCTGAATATATAATGGTAATTTCATTTTCAACAAACGGCCTAATAAGAACACAATTCCAAAAATAGGTGTCGTAAAATGTAACAAAATGGAAGAAAATGTTATACACAAATATAAAACATATCAGATATCAGATTAACTGTTTATAATCCATTTTGCCAAAAGACTTACTAGGTATATTATCTACGTACATTTCAATTTCATTCAATGAGATAAAGTGCGGAATCTAAAACATTTGAATTTTACTGCTCAAATAATTTCTCTAAAATTTATGATGGATCATTATGAGATTAATTCAAATCAAATAATGTGTTAAACAATTTTATGTATTTTAGATGTTAATTAGAGGAGTGATAAACTTTGTAATTACAAAGTTGTTTTACTCCAATTCAAGTGACGAAGTAATTTCAAAAGAAGTAAGCTCTCGTCTTTCTGAAATCAGGAGCAATTTTATGCAAATAAGATATAATGTCTCTCAATGCGGATTATGTAAATCGGAAATCGAAGATCTTCAGACTTTAGAAGAAGGACGATTGTGGGGTCAGAACTGACGCGCAATATGCATAATGCCTACCCAAAGTTACGTGGTTTTTGAGATTTAATTGTTTTTTGTTTATATTTGCACAGATAAATTAATGTTTGACTCAAGTTTGAAAATGGTATATTGAAAATATGGAAATATTCTGAATGGCCCTTCGAAAGCATAAGTGATTCCTATCAGTAAAGGATTTTGTAATCAAACTCCGTTTAATAAAAACATAGGTATACAATTTACTTATACATCTTATATACAAGGACATCATTGGCCTTTCTGCTTGCTTATAACCCGGAAAATTCAAGGTGATTATAATTATTTTTTTATCTAGAGGCGGCTTTATGTTCGAGTAACAAAATTGAACAAAAGACCGGCCATTGTTTCACCTGGCAAGCAAAGTCCGGTGACATACCGCAATCACAACCCTCAGGCCTACAAAGAATGGCGAATGTTTAATTTGAGTTATGTGTATCCTTGTTAACTTTGTCTGTGTATCTTCTCATAAAGGGCTTTGTGTGTGTTCAGCTTCGCCTACGAGTGGTGCGATGTTCAAAAAACCGAACGGAGCCTCTTTGAAATGTCAAATCAAATGCGAATTGTTACGCTTCGGAAAATCTTTTTTGTTTTATTTCAAAAACTTTTTGTTCCCTTATTTAAAATGAAGCTTATCATGGCTTGGGGGGCAACTCGCCCGTGGGCCGCGGCCCATATGGCAGTTTTGCTTATGATATTATGTTGCATCACTTATCAATAAAATGAAAATTGTGTATTTAGAGTAATGCTTTATATTACTTAAAATGTTAAGAATTGTATAAGAGAAAGAACAATATTGTCAGATTGATAGAAATTCCTGGTTTAATTTGTTACAAAACCGCTGTCGTTTAACCAATAGTTTAGAAAGTGTTAACACTATCATTGTATGTTTTCCACGTGAAAGTAATAATGAAACTTTAAATATTTAGGCGGCACCGTCTATAAATAGACTGCGAATCGTTCTGCTTTGAAAGATTGCAGACGATTCGAGTTAACTTAACCAGGCCTTTTTCACGTAAATCCAAATCAAATAGACTTGTTATATTTCCACACATTAAAGTCTAACCTCATTCAAGAAGTGTCGGTCCCGAGAGCATAGTAAAATAAAAAGAGACAACACTAGTTTTCATTCATGATTTTACAGTCGACGTCACGTCCTACCATTAGTTAACTCTGGCTTTCAGCAAACAATACGCGTATGGAATATAATAGTGGGATTGCGCGATTGTTATTAATGAGGAGTACGGTTCGTGCCTCCCAGTGGTTTCATTCAGCTAGAAGTTCAAGTGTTAGAAACACTTGAGTGGTTTATGTGCCCGGACGTGATTTTCCTGGCTTTGAGAAGCCGAAGGTTCAATCTTCGCACAGTGCTAAAATGTGTGTGAATATGTGTTTGGGCAGTGGTCTGGGTGGTTCGCATATCATCATTATCAGCCTATACGTTCCCACTGATCTCAAGTGTGATAAAGTGTGGGACAGTGGGCCATACTCCACCACGCGGGCCCAGTGCGGGATGGTGGAGGGGTGCGTAAGGCAAGTGACCAACCTTAATGTCTGATGTTATCAAGCCGCCAAATGGCCTTTGACGACTTATCTACATTATAGTAAATATCAGCCGGGACCAACAGCTTAACGTGCCTTCCGAAGCACGAAGACGCTCGAAAGAAATGTTATTAAATGTGGTCAGAATGGTCACCCATCCATTAACAGACCACAGCGTGGGCAGCTTGAACTTCGTTATCGCTAACGAACCAATGTCACAGATGCGCTTCGAGTATGGTTCACATCAACGTGTTACGATAAATGCGCAAAACCTAAAAATAGTTTGTTTAGAATAACGGGCAGAATCGATTAAACCACTTTTTAATATAGGTCACATTTTTCAAAAATATTAATTAAAAAGTTGTCCTTTCTATTTATTAAAAGGTCAAGCCGTCACGTGCGCAAACTAACCTACCGACTCCATCCGTGACGAAGCGTCGGCTCCGGCCGTTATGCCCCCATTCCGGGTTGCCCCCGGCCGGTATGCCCCCACGGTTTAACGGCAAAAAGGAACAATTTTTTGTTAAACGTGGGGGCATACCGGCCGGGGGCAACCCGGATTGGGGGCATAACGGCCGGACCCGAAGCGTCGACGCAGACGCAAGAAAAGATCAGAATTGCCACTAAAACTAAAACAGCTAAATGTTTCTTTTTCTTTCAGAATTAGGTCAATTCAATTTAAAATCGTTTGGGGTGTCTGAGGTTTTGCGCAGTTAACGTTACACGTTGTAGTACTATTATATATTTTGTGACGTTGCAACGTTGTATTGATGTTATCAGTTGTTTCTTGGTGCCGCTCAATCTTACTAAGAATTCTCTATCTCACCAAGTCCGTGGTTTAAAAAGGCTAAAATGTCAATGTACAAATTGAAAGTGGAAGGACCCTTTCTATAAATAGAACGAGTTTGCTGAATAAAATAAGGATTCAATTAAGTGCGTCCCTGGACAATGTACACAATGGCATATGAAACACAATATTGGACAGTCAATCATAGCGTTTATTTGAGATATTTTGTTCGCACAAAATCTAAAACACTCGCAGTGTTTAATGGTAAATGTTTGCTAAATTCAAGAAATATATATCATTTTCCTTTTTACTGTCGAATAAATAACTAGATTTCGTAATACAATAGGAAAATAAACTGATAACTTGAAATTAATAATATACCTTATTAGCGTGGTAATCACAGAGTACTTTTATAATTATATACTGAAAATATAACTTATTTTTTCTATATACAATACCTACACACTATACAAACCTTAATGTGTTTCAAAAAAGTGTGAATTCATAGGCATATAGGGTGGACTCAAAACAATAACGCGCAATTAATATAAGAAACTAATTCTTATGTGTAAGCGTTACGGTTCAAATTTAAATGCGTTTGTTTTTGTCCATATCTGCAAGAGTCGGCACTACGAAGTTATAATAGTAATACACTCCTTTGCAAAAGAACGGGTGCCTCATTCATACACATTCATTGTGTTATAACGTCATTAAACACCGTAAGTGTCGCGGTTAATACAGGATTACTGCTGCGAGTACATAATATTATGATTTGTTACCTTTTTTTTAAAAGGTATTTTGTCCAAACTCCAATTAAAATTTGGATAAAACACCAAATTCCAATGTAACGATTAAATCAAGTTGACAGTGCATTTACCGTGCAAATAAGTTATATTACAATTTACCACTTTGTACATATTTATAAAAACAAAATAAAACCGAACAACGCATCTTAGATCTATTCGCAGGTCCATAGGCAGTGATAATTTACCATCATATTATTATGTCAGCACATTTACTTTGCTAATTCATACATATTAAAAACTTTTTTTTATATGCCAAAGGCGGCAAACAAGCCAGCGGGTCGCCTGAATAGCAAGCAATTGACCACCGCCTCCTATGGACATCTGCAAATACCAGAGGGATCGCTGATGCGTTGCCGGCCTTTTATGAGAGAGTACGTTCGTTTCTTTATGGTCTTTAAATCGGGTGCGTGATAACTTTTTTATGCTAGATGGTATTAGGATATTAAGTGGACTCTATCGCCTATTTCATTGCAATAGTTAAGACTCCTCTGATCAGTTAAGGCCTTGTCCTGAACGGCGATTTTAGCGCACGAAAGTGTTGAGCCCCAGTAGGTACCTCGCCAACGCGCGTTATGTGTTCGCGCCTAAAGATTCACGACGAATTCGCTTTTCTGGACAAAGACTAAATAGAGAACACCGTACTCACTCTTCCAGTCGTAGACTTCTTCTAGGTTTTCTGGGTGTTCTGCCCACAGAAGGTAGGCGAAGACTTCGTCCGGTACATTGGCGATGCTGAACCCCTTCAGCGACGGAACGCCGCTCCGCGTGAACTCAGACAGCTGGTTTGACAGCTCGAAGTTGGCCTGCCACAACAAACATACATTTTAAAATCATTCCCTTACATATTTATTTTGGTATATAAAATGGAAAACATTTATCGAGAAATATTTTTTGAAACATAAATTCGCATTCGTTGCATATTTATTTTCTTGCATTTCGATTTGCTTGTCCTTACTATTTGTTTATAAAAAAATTAGGCATAGAGAGAGAAACAATAAACAGAGTAGGTACCTGAATCTTGGGTTGTATAGCTAGCCATATAAATAAGAACGCTGAACATGATTACGTGTTAATTAATAACATTTTAATTATTTATATTCTGAAGTTAAATTGTTACATGTATTCATCGTACACTAAACATATTTTCATTTAGTAAACATAATATTTGACCTGCTCTAAACAAGACGACAAAGTTTAATTACAGTTAAAATTAAATTCATTAAAGTCCCTGCAGCTGTGCGCTGAAATAAAATATTCTTAATTGCCTCTAAAACAAGCATCAAATAATATTTAGGCCGACGAGAACGGAAAGCGAGAGACACATTTAATTTGTAGGAAACTGGCGACGCAGTGACAGTTCCAAAAGCAAATCCAATTAGTACTGCCGTCTCATCAATGAACACTGATTTCTGCCTCAAGCCAGCCTATCAAACTAGTTTGAGTAGCTGAGATATCCGGCAAACGTCTTGTTCGTTTATTTGATTCATTAGTTAATATCGACTCCGATTGAGGCTTGATTTTCTGTTCAAGTTCGTTTCGGATCGGCGTCGGATTTCTATTCACTGTCCAATGCAATTTTTTTTAAACTAAGACTTTCTTTTAAGCATTCTATTAAAAAGAGAACCGTGGAACGCGTGGGAGTAATCTAACAAGAGCTGAACTAACGAAGGTTTAAATGAAATGAAGTACACTCATTTTGTAAAAGATAAGCTCAGGTAACCGTTTCTCTAAATGAAGTGAACCATCTTTTTGCATCTTACATCTTACCAAGCAATATGATTTTTTTAATTTTTATAATTTATCTCGCACAGCTGCACTTTAACTCTTGTGTAATTATGCTCACAAAGCAACATGTCGCTCAGACTGCAGTAAAGTAGAACTTGCCTAATTTAATTCATTAGAAAACTGGGAGAAGCCTGCTGTTAAAGTTAATTATAGTTAGGTTTAAAAGATTATTTATTTCTCAATAAAAACATAAATTGTCACTAATTATAGTTAGCATTATTACGTTTCGTTGTTTATTTTTGAACATGCTTCTGCAAAGATGATAGATATAAAAGTTCAACGAACTCAAAGAACTTTGAACTAGTATACATAGTAATACAAGCAAAGATAGCTCTAATTTAAATAGCATAATAAAGTAAATCTAGTCCCAAGTACCTTAAGCACTTAATGTCCAGGTGCCAGAATCTACAAAGGTACTATAAATAATCATCCAAACGCAGACCGATCACAAATGTTTACTACAAAATGAACCTATTTGCTTGGTTAGAATTTGAACTCCTGGCGCGTATGGCATGGTTGGCATTTTTCGCTTAGTTTTAAGTTTCTCATGCAAGTAACTGTAATAATGGTTTTTTAATGAGAAATAAAGATTTTCTTAAACCTTATATTATGACTGATTGTTTTGCATAATACACAGACATGCACGAACGTAGATGATTGGTTTGTCGGGTAACCCCAATTTTATGGCATAATCTTTGCGACTACTGCACCAAATCGGTCGTTAATAAATATTTAAAGGAACCATTAAAATATCATCATGGTGAGCACATTAATACAAACGAAAATTCAACTATGTTTTTTTCGTTCAAAGAAAATTATATGCTTCTAGTGAAAGTAGGCCATTAGAATATATCTGAAAAGGTTTTCTTTATAATTGTTTTGTGAAAAGACAGACAAGACAAGAAATAAACGAAGCTATAAATAGTTCCTTTAGTCTTCTAGCCCTCTGGCAGTTTAATCGTTAGGCAGCGACGACCCTTTATCTGATTTTTAAGTGACGTGAGTAATAAAACCCATTGGAGATTGACGTCATCACGATACTCATTATTCCACTGAGCCATTAACTTCTGCCAGTAAAATTACATGTTTGCTTTCTTCGGTGAATTAGGGGTTTCTTAAGGAAAATTACAGACCGTTATGTTTACACCTGTACCGATACATATGAATCCTTGCATCAAATAATAAATCAGTGACTAATGTAATAGCGTTAATGATATTAGAGTGCCTTGTATTCTATATATATCTGTTTTTTATCAATAAGGCTTTGTCAAGGCTTTGTTGTTTCTTTACCTTGTGGAAAATAAACT
The DNA here is from genome assembly GCA_949319885.1 of Mecyna flavalis. Taxonomy (NCBI): domain Eukaryota; kingdom Metazoa; phylum Arthropoda; class Insecta; order Lepidoptera; family Crambidae; genus Mecyna; species Mecyna flavalis. The sequence continues at coordinate 7,929,718 of OX439425.1, forward strand.
AACATTTTATATGCCTTGCGTAGGAACAGCCTTTGATTTGAAGCAGATAAAATTATACGGTAAATATTATTACGAATTCGATGCATAGAAACTCTTTTTACTGCGTTCTAAACGACCCAGAAAGTTACCGAAATAACTTTGTAATTACAACGTTATGCTTAGTTCCTTTTGGCCATAATTACTCACGATAAGCGAATTAAAGAACAGTAAATATGGCTATAAAGGTGTACAATTAGATATCGTTGTTTTTATGCAAAGGCTTAATAGCTGGGCGGATCACTACGTCAAAGTGCGGCAAATGTCAAAGAAAAGGGCACTTTACAATAAGGTCACCAGGTTGGGCTTAGGGCCATTTTATGACTATAGACTACGGTCATGGGAAGGTATAATATGTAACGTAAACGTACTCAGAAAATGGGAACGCACATTCTTTGATGAACTATTCAGTTTTGCATGTAAGAAAAATCCTAATATTTTTATATTGGAAAAAGTTTTAACAATGCGGTCACCGTTAAAACTTTTAAAAAGAAATTGAAAAACTTTATATACAAGGTGGGCCAAAAGTAATCACCCTATTGGAAGATGCTCTCATTTTTGCAAATGACCGCCAATGTCAATTATGTTTTGACATTTGTGGACTAGACAGATGTAGAATACAAGTGAACAAGCCATGGAGCGATACATCCCCCAAGAACGCGGAATAATCGTGTCTATTTTTTTGCGTAACAATTCGTCTGTGTGGTGTTGGCGCATCGCGAATTCCGTCGCCGATTCCCCGGCCGTCCGACACCGACTGCGCAAACACTGCGCTGGTTTGGCCACCAACCTTTAAGAGTATGGGACCATACGAGACGTTGCCAGGAGTGGCTGGCCCCGGAACGCCTGTTCTGCTGAAAATATCGCCGCTGTTGCTGAGGATGTCGGGCTATGTCGCCGTAAGGGACAACAGTGGACGGTGCGCGCTATAAGGCCATGTTAACCGAGTTTTTTTCTACCGCAATTGGACGAATTAGGACTGGTGGATATGTGGCTTCAACAAGACGGAGCAACGGCACACACTGCGCGAGCCACAACCGATATTCTGAAGGTGGCGTTCCCAGGTCGCCTCATCTCTTGTTTTGGCGATTTGCACTGGCCTGCAAGATCGCCCGATTTAACCGTTCCAGACTTTTATTTATGGGGTTTTTTGAAGTCTCGTGTTTACGTTAACAAGCCCGAGACCCTGGAAGCCCTCAAGAACAAAATTCGACACGACTGCGACAATCTGTCGCCCGAAGTTCTCGCCGAAGTGATGAGAAATGCCATAAGATGAGCCCGTATGGCAATCAATTGTGACGGCACCCATTTGACCGATATCATCTTCTCGACGTGAACAATAAAATTCTAAAGGTTCAAATAAACATAATCAAAAAAGAGAATCGAAGTTTTTCATTTAGAAAAAAAATGAGAGCCAAACAACATCGGATGACTTCTTTTGGCCCACCTTGTAGTACGTATAAGTACTGTGTGCATACATAACTTTATTTATTTCTTTATTAAATACTAGCAGTCGCCTCCGCGGTTTCATACGCGCGTAATTCTTTTTTGTCAATTATCCCCCCCTTTCCCCCACATTTCTAGGATCAAAAGTACCCTTTATCACCCGGGGATAGTGTAGCTTCCCAACAGTTTCCTTATTTAATACAAACAAACAAACAATCAAATATTTCCTCTTTATAATATTAGTATAGATATAGTATTGAAGTATAGATGTCCAATTATTATATCAGTCAATTGGAGTTACCATGTTTTATTATAAACCAAGTTTAATTAAAAACCTCTATCAGAGTGACATTCGACGGCATTTCTATAAGATTTGGGAAAATAAAGGAATTAGACGTTATCTTTTTCTATTCAGTTATTTAAAAATAAGCCGTGAATACACCTCGCTTTTGAAACACTTGGGTATGACATATAGCCTCTCAAGGTAATTCTGTAAAATTCAATTCAAGGGCCCCTCAAGTACGAAGCCGGCCCTGAGTGTTATCGTAAGGCCAGATTATGCGCCCTAAGAGCCTCGCTTACTGGAACAATCTTAACTAGGCCACATAAACGATGCTATATAACGCTGTGTAAGTTGTTGAGATTTCTCCATAAGGCAAATACCTTCCTTTACCTCGTCACTATAAAAACCAAGTTATGGAGGAGCTCATTGGCGCTTCTGATCAAAGTCGGACTACATAATTCTGTTATGCCCATCAGAATTAATACATAATTATTATATTTCCATAAATATGAAGGTGCCATCACCTTCATTGAATCTGAAATCCATGCATGGCAATTAGGTATGTACTTAATATGTACATATTATGTCTGTATGTAGATATATACATAAGTAGAAACTTTGAGTATTAACGCGGTGTTTAATATTCGTTTATACAGAAATAATTTTAAGTTACCAAGGACGTGAAAGCTAATTTAATATTCATTTCATAAAAGGGAATCAACTACGAAAGCAGTGTCAACAATGTGGCAATGTCTACGGGCCTGTTTATATTACGGTTCGGTGAAATTTGCACCCTATTAGCAAAACACCTTATAAAGGGGCGTCCCAAAAACATTACGTCATTTGTCCAGTTTTCGGATGGGTAAAAGGACAACTTGGGTGCAGCTGTCCTATCAATAGAACTAAAATATCCATATTGAAGTTGCACAAAATGTACGGCTATATACTTTTATAATTCCTAGGCTATTTCTCAAAATAATCCAAAAAAGTCTAAACGTATCTTCAAAAATCACGTTTGGCAGTTTAGTACCTAGTAAATGATTTAAAGTTTGTAAGTAGATAATAAAAACGCAATATTCTTAATGATACGAATAGAAAGGTTAAGCTAGTTCTGTGATGTAAAGCAAAATCGCTGATATTACAAAAAAGAAGTAAAACATATTTTTTATTGGTTGGATGTTATTAAAAAAAGACAGAGGTTCTCATATAAAATACATTTAAATATTTGACTAGGTTGAATGTTATCTCAGCTTTGCTAGTTTGACAAAGCGTTCAATCTATTGGAAAGGACACATGACTGCTTTTAGCAAGCGCACATTTACGCTCGACCCACGAATCCCTTGGGTCATTTCACCACTAGGTCTTGCTTACTAGCTAGGTTTTAAGACACGTAGTAATTTACATTATGACTACGTTACAGAGGGCCCGAGAAAGATTTTTTTAAGCAACCTTAGTTTATTTTATTTTATTAAGAATAGTGACAAAAGTATTCAAGACAGTTTATACCATACGAGTTACATCCTACGAGTTCCTAAGAAACCCGATGCTATTTTAAGCGTTCTCATCTCCTCACCAGTGAAACCGATGATTCACAAAACCCGCTACAGTCTGCTAATAAATAATGCCAGTAAAAGTAAAAGAAAGCTACACAGCCTCTGTTAGACAAGTCGTTTTGTCGTAAGTGACCAATTTTTTCGTCGGTCTTTGTTCATAGTAATTTACACAGTTAGGCAAAGTCTCATTATAACTTTGACAGTGTTTAAAAAAAAAATTTACTTGGTTGTGTAAGCTGCTTCATTTAATCATTACCTACTTAATTGAAACTTATAAAGAAAAAACAAACAGCTTATTTTTTTATCTGTAGTTACAATGTACATACATACACTTGCGAACAGCGCAAAGCCTTATACCACAAGTTGACACAAGTAAACATTCGAGTACGAAATCCAATACGCGGCGTGAGTTGGTAAATAACGTGTCCGTTAACGAGTTGTTTGGGCAGCGCGGCGTTTGCTAAGTTGTACACTTTTGTACAGTGGTCCCCCATGTCATAGTACAAAGAGTACACAGTACGCTATCTCCATCCACCACAACACGCGCGGCTTGAATGTGTGAGCCATAGTATGAGGGCGTCGCCGCTCGCAGACTTTACTTTTCTTTTTTATACTATATCAGTTGGCACACAACCCACCTGATGGTAAGCGGCCGCTGCGGCCTATTCCATTGAGGGACACTTCGCCAGGAAGCATTGCTCAATGTGCTGCCACTCTTCTAATCTTACAGAAGTCCTACCATCAACCAGGCCCGAGGCGTAAATCGGGCCCTCGATTTTATACCCGAGCGGCTAAGCCACTGTTCCACGAAGGCGGTCAAACAAAATCTCTTTGTTTGAACTGAGAAACGATTAGAGACAGGCCGCGCGCGGTTCGTTTGTATGAAGAACGTACAGACCGACAAACTTATCTGTTCCGGTGGCCAAAATTGGAACTACGTGAAATGCAATGCAAAAACGATATTTAATGACAGTTTTAAATCGACAGTAGCGACGCCGCCACCGGAACAGATAAGTTTGTCAGTCTCTACTGTGTACTTTTTCTACTGTGCCCATGTAAAATGGAGCGGGTCGATCTCATTTGATCGGCACACGAGACGGATATGGCATATGCAACTATGTCGATGGATTAACATACGAGTATATACATACTATGGCTAGCTTAAGCACGCGTTCGTTTGCGGGGACATCAGTTTACAAAATGCCATGACCATTATACATGTGCAATTTTTTTTCAAGCTATTGTATAATTGAGTCACATTCGTCCATCCTCACAAACTTTCGCATTAATCATCATCATCATCAGTCATTTACAGTAATTACTGATTATTATTTTGCGAAAGGTAAGTTAAAGATGTTCATTCAACGGTTGCTTAATTTGTTCACAATACATTATTATGCGTGAATAAGCAAAGCGTGCACTCACGTCGTACGAAATATAAAAAAATAGTTCTGGAGAGGTTATGGATCCATATCTAGAGGCGTTTGTTTGTAGGCCATTCGTAGCGTGCTACGTCGCCACTACGCCGTAGTCGCTACAGCTACGTAACGCCGGGTCGGAAAATTAAACTGTTATCATACCGGGTCCATGTTATGCAAACGTAATACATGCATCTTTAGCTATAATGTGACTTATTTACTAGCTGCCCCTTGGTTTCGTGCGGGAAAATAACATTTATTTACCTTGTACTGACAACAAACACATCTAAAAAGTAGAAACAATAATTTGGTGCCGTCTTCTGCAGATAAGCGTCCACATACATTAGAGTAATTCAATTTTATATATACAAATATAGTTGTCACAAAACAAAAATCCTGTACGTACCTGTATATATGCCACAGAAATATATAATATTAAAAAAGGCTAGTGGTTATGTACAATTTTTTTCCAACATTGTCTGGGGCATAAAAATTGTACCACCCTGCACTCTTCCACAGTCGGTAACTTTGCAATAGATAATGGAGTCCGACATAACCTTAGCTGCACGCTGCACCCCTCATCGGCAATAGGATCCAAAAAGGATTTTTAAAAAAAGGACCTTTACCAAAAGTATTTGCATAAATACCCAATCAACCTGATTTTTCTAACACCGAATAAACTAAAACGGTTTCTGATTAATAAGAAGTACCTACTGTTTGTAAGCTTTAAAAGCCGATTAGTATAATGCACCCATGATAAAATATATTCTGTGACTATGAGCCGGAAAGCTTTTAAAATAAGAGTTTTCCAGAAATAATGAAACGCTGCATCAATGGACGAAAAATGGTTACCATATTCTACTTATCGGAAAACAGGTTAAAATAAGTATAGATTTAGTTAATGTCAATATTGTCAATCATTGAATAATTTTGGTCATATCTATATTGCGCCCATGAGTGCGCCATTCCGAATGACATAAGAGGTCGTTTATTGCATGCACTTTTGAGGTTTTAGCTATTCGGCTATAACACGGCACTAAGTTCATCATCATCATTAGCTCACTTTGCTCGATCGTCGGCTACATTTCCGACACAAGTTGCATCGGTCGAATTCATAAGCTTTTCAAATAGAACATTGTCGTTATGTTTAAGAACAATCTTTGTAAAGAGGCGAAAACATGGATGGACTACGTATGTGTTTAGTATTATGCGTTCACGCATACTTGCAAGGCATGCACCAAATTTTATAGCGAGTTAACAGCAATAGTAAATGTAATCTATATGATTTGTAAGAGTGTCCTGACGATTAACACACAACACTAGTTCTAGTTTCATCACATTGAAAATAATTACGTCTAAAAATATAATATACCTAGCATAATATTATAATTATTGTCATTCACAAAGCAAAAAAGAAAAAATACAGAACAAGCGTTCAAGAAAGCGAAAATGATAACAAAAGAACTTACGTGTTAGCGTTTTTTGTCTCTTATCCGCGCACGAGATGAGGGGAAATCTTAAAAGTTATTTAATATCACAAGATCTTACGGTCTGTTTAGATATCAAGTTTTTCTCGGCAGAGAGGTTTCTTATTATAGGAAATATCGGCAAAGTAAAGCTGCCCAATGCAAAGGTTTTTTTTTTATAGAAACGAGGACATGTTTCCATTTGCATGCAGTATTTTTGTAGCCTTTGATTTATTTTAGACCCTGTTTACGACTACCATCAAGACTTAAGAACTAATTGTTGTTGTATTTTTTAATATGACCGGAATCAATGATATTATAATATATTATCATTGACCGGAATAGTTTGATCTAATATTAACTATGGACTTTACAATACAAGCTGCCACGTACAGTCACGACGCATACCCACCCAAATATTTTTTGTATAATAAATGTTTTTACAGAAAATATTGTACACGTATTTATACAAATGATTATTCATGAATACCTACAAAAAAACATTTGTATTGTATGTCAACTACCTTGATGATTAATAAAGCAACATTCTTCCTGTCCTTATCGCATCAAACCACAGAACAAACCTTTTGAATGCGATCTCGCTTAGATAAACTTTTTTATTTTATTATAATTACGATTTATCTTTCAAAACGAATTGAATGTTCAGCGCCAAATATAATCCGCGAGAATTTCACCGTTTAAATATACGAACAGTTCCCGTGTAAAAATATTGATACAGTAGATAACGTATTTTAATTGAAACTGCTCTCGTGTGGGCCTGATACAACAGTCGATTTCGTATTTCAAGAGTATAAAGAGAGTGTTATGAAAGTGAGGGAATAGGGAGTGCACCTGTGCTTGTATAAATATATCCTGCGTAGCTGTAATGTTGCTGATCGTAAAAGATTGCCGCATCCGAAAACTCGGCTAGGAGAAGGACAATATAAGTATGTAAGAGAATACTCTTTCTACAGTAATAATAATAATGTCCCCTAGCCGAGTTTTCGGCTACGGCGGCCAATCTTTACGATCAGCCAACTACGCAGGATATATTATAGTGCACAAGTGAGTGCGCAAGCACAAGTGTACTCCCTATTCCCTCACTCTCATAACACGGTGGGACAGCAGTCTGACACGACCGAACAGAGATCAGGCGCAGGACCAACAGCTTAACGTGCCTTCCGAAGCATGGAATCATCATTCTTTTCAGACATTCAGGTGATTCAAGCCTGCAATGTCCTAACCAAATTGGAAACAATCACACAAAGTGATGCTCCCCGTGGGTTTCGAACCCATGACCTCCGGGTTTTAGAGCCCAACACTCGCTCTAACCACACAACTTTCATACGTACGTACGTTACAGTACGCTACCTTCACACACTTACACCAAATTTCGACCCGTTACTCAGTACATACAAAGAGATCTAAAGGCAGATGAGTAAAGCCACTTAACCTTCTATCAAAGAAAGTTATCGTGACAACTTGAATACTAAGCAGATACCCCAATATAGGTACCTTATTAAATACGATGCCGACAAATAACTCAAGAACATTGTTAATCTTTAGTGACGAGTGTTTAAGTATATACGTCAGAAATAAATGTTTATTTTGTGAATAAAATATATACCAGCAAAAGATTTGTTTTAAAATATTTGTTTTTGCTTTATCGTAAATTCTTAGGTCTATGGAAGTTACTTCCGAAAGGGTTGTATTTAACTGCACATCAAAAAATACTGATTGTGCATCAAAAAAATACTGAACTGCTAATCTAACCTAACCTTTAGTGTGCAATCAGTTATTTTGATGTACATTTCAGTATTTTTTTGATGTACACTTAAAAATATTCCCTTCCGAAACAATTGAGCCGCTCATAATAAATTTCTTTATTTTGGGCAGCTGACCAGAATAATTTATAATTAATAAATAATTAAAAATAATAATATATCCCAGAAGTAACCTATTACATCTGAACATACATCGTAATCGCGACCCGGTGATCAAACCTACGCCATCGACCGTTAGCACTGACAAATAATATTATTATACCAAAATATTTCACTATGTGATACTTTAATAAATGTACACTGTGGTTCGATGATTCATAATAAAAGCTCTTACTCGTAGTTTGGCAGCATATTTTAGACCTTTACGAATAATAGGTACTTGTTTATTGTCTAAAACAAAAAATAACGAGACATAATTTTCGAAAGGTTGACTAGACTTCAAATTAATGTTTTATCGTACATCAATCAAATGTCCTAAGAAATAACATTCAATTGCTAAAATTATAATAAACAACTCTGTATCCGTCGTTTTAATCCTGTTTATTCTGTATTATCTTGTCGATATTTAAATAATATTTTTTCAATGAAAGGCTTACGGCCCACCTTATGGTAAGGATTACCGCCGCCCATATACATCCAACAAATGCGCCAACTTAAGCCAGCTGGACTCTCCTATCTTAAGACACTGGGTTAACATTGTGTCATCCTAAGTTTTAATTTAAATTAAATGTACATAATTGTTTTTATAATTTATGAATTTGATTTTTATTTTATATTTATTTATGTTTGTGACATTAATTTTTGATGATGGTTTCAAGTGTTGTATTGAATTTTATGTGTATTTTTTTCGGAGGCGTTTTTATTACTCTATGATTTTATGTATGAAATTGACATGTTAATTATGTGACATATAATATTGTGACATGGTATTTAATTGGTTATTTTATGGATTGTTTGGATCTGAAATAAAGATTTATTATTATTATCAAGAATGTTAAGAAACTAAAGCAAATCTATTAGGTACACCAGTTCCTTGGTTGAACATACATAAAGTTTATCTAAGGCTAAAGCGCATATAAGCTGAAGCGCGTGTGGCACGCACTTCGAAGGCAGCAAGCACGATGATGGCAACCAAGGGCAGCAGGTTACGTTTATAGGCTATTAAAATAGCATGTGTTTCCATTCCACGCGCACTTCGACGGAGGGTCATTAAGCCCTACGAAACAACATTAGTGGCGAATGAGTTTGCACCTTTAGATTTACTTACACGTACTTTTAGATTCGCTTTACAATTAACGCGCCCGGAACGACGTATCGTCTGTTATCTAATCGTAAGAACAAAATTAGCGACGTTTAGTACGTTTTTTTCTTACGTTACTTATTGATATTGAATTACCAACTGATGGTTGAGATCAATTTTACTACGCCAGAAAGTGTAAGTTAGTCATTCAATTATAAATTTCTATTTCGGCCTAGTACTCGTACAAACAATGGTCATGAACGTTACAGGTCGTTTTAATTAAAAAGAAGTTGAAATATCCTTCTTTATCTGAGTGCTTTGTTCAGATTTAGTTTAGTCAGTGTACGCTTATGTCATGTATGATCCAGAATTTGACGAATCTAGTTGTTACATGGAAACGCCACTTGACCTCGGTAACCCTTAACAGGTAAACAGATAAATTGCATCATGTCTACTCAAACATAGGACTGTGAAGGTCTAATGCAAAATTTAGGATTATATTATCACAGCTACTCCTTCTAACAACAGATATAAGTTACGGTTCTACAATATTAAATTTATTTTTCATTCAAAGAATCCTGAAGAGTCTGTAACCTTGGCGGTCATGCTCGCTAAAATGTGCTTGGGGTGGTGGCGTTATGTGTCGGGTGGTTACATTCCCTCTAATATGGTTGAGTGAAATTATGGCTGGCACATACGTCATACTTGTGCTGCAGGTGCCACCTTTGGGCACTGGTCTTCCAGGGCTCACGGATTTTTCTAGATTATAGTCTCATTCTTATACTTTATACTGTATGGCTTGGTATTCTAAAACTAATCAGAAATTGTAACAAACAAATTGTAAACAAACATGGCGATGAAAAAGAGTAACTGTCGAGTTTCTTGCCGGTTCTTCTCGGCAGATGACTGCATTCCGATACCGGTGGTAGAGTCACTCTGTAATTGACGATTCATAAATACTTGATACAAGTTTACATGAATAAAGAATATTTTGATTTTGATTTTGATTTTGACAAATAAACACAGCAATAAAAAGCCAAAAATGCTCCGTGATACTTTTTATATCAACACAGAGAATTCCATTCACAATATAATCTTAATTAATCCGAATAACAGTTAAGGACACAGGGCGTTCTTTAATTGTCTTTATCTTTCAAAGGGTGAACATTACCGGCGAAAGTAGGTTCCCTTCACACGCAGTCGAAAATAACAAACAAAAACTTAGCGTTGCGAGGGGAAGGATTTCTATTTACCAATTGTTGCGACGTTTCGTTGATAAGGATGCCACGCTCATTACCTTTTTAATGATTTCATTTAAGTTATTTATACAAAAGTTTTGGTTGGTGGTAAATAGTGCAACCATTAGTGTCGAACTGGATACCTATCTATCTATAACCCTACAAGGGTGAAATGTGCTGCTATAATCCGAATTTATGCTTTGACTGTGTTTCAGAAACCATAGCATGAAACATAATTCTATAGACGGTTAACCTAATTTAAAAAACATCTTTATGCTTATGCACATTACACATTAAATTATGCTTATTTGTCAAATTCCCTCAAGCGATTTTCACTTTAATATTTATAAGCCTCGGTAACATAATATAAACTATAATTGAAATGAATTAATTTATTCTGCAAATGGATTTTTAGAAAAATATTGGAAACTAAAACACCAGATGCAGAACTATAACCGACCGCTAAACTCGTATAAGAGTTATAAAAATGGCGCTCTGCTGAGATAATAAAATCGCAGATCTGAAACATCTGATGTCGAACTCAAAGAACCCAGCTCTACATATTATGTAGAAATAACTTCTCAGCATAAGTTTTTCAGCTTAAAAATAAAGTTTTTCGCTCAATTCCAAATGGTATTATCATAATAGCATTTGAATCTGAAAGTAGAAAATATTCTAAACACCGAAGGTAGTAGCCCTGTTCAGAACAGTTCCTTATTTAAATTCAGTAATATTCAGCACAGTTATTTTGTAAGAGATGCGAAGCCTATTAATTCCTTTACATTTATTATCGCTTGCGAGGCCGCGAGCTTGAATTTCTTCAATAGTTTGTTTTGCTTTATATTACAAAGTCTCTATTTTCCAGTTAAGTTTGAATATTATGTACGGGAAGTCTTATTATTGAAATCAAATCAAGTAAAAAGACATATTTCATAATATAATTAATTTAAGGGAAGTGTATGTGCAAAATATCTATGTGCTACAACAGGCCTAAAAAAGCTAAAGACTAACCCATGAGAAATTAATTTCAGTCATCCATCACTCAAAGTGAACTGATAAAGTCGAAACAGGCGTGATATTGCATATGATTTTTAAAGTAAAGGCTATTTCATATCATTCGTTGTGCTATGCATGCAGTACCTACTTATTTGAAAATGGGTTGCAATATCGTTATAACTTGGGGCACATTGGTCATATTTGCAAACTTAATCAGTGACGTATGTTTAAATGGCGTCTTTATATATCATTTATTTTTACCCATATAATTGGGTAAGAAATAAGTACGAGTATCATGACCCTCAGCACTGAGGAGACCGACGCAAGGAAGAATAAAATGAGATAAATTACATTACATAACACAGTTGTGCTTTTTGTTCGGAATAGGCGCAATAATAAAAAAGGTGCACAGCTCAGTTTATGGTAATTATGTTTACCATAAACTGAACAGTGCACCAGGTCACCAGTGCATATATACCTTACATAAAGCGTCCCGGGATAGCATCAGCATGCTGCTGCCACAAGCCCGTGACTAAGTTCCAGCTTTGTCTAACATACTCGTAGTTCGTCATAGAAGAGGTGAATATGAACAACATTACTTACCTTAATATACATAAAATCAGCGTCATTGTTTATTTACGAAGAAACAGTTGCATGCAATAAAACTTTATAAACCTGCAATCCGCAGTCGGATGAAACTCATTTATGTAATTTCTACTGAATAAGTGATGCATTAATGATGTTGAACTGCGCTGTCGCATCAATTATTTATCTTTTAATTCACGTCATTGTGTATTAAGGTCCGATAAATACATAATAACTCCGCCCTTAACTTTTTGTATTTTTACATTGGTATTTACTTAAACGTTTTTTGAATAATTTACTGGTAAGAGCATAAGACTGAAACAGGTCTATAAAGATAAACGTCATTGATAAAGTAACACTTTTTTTTGAGACACGCTTTCTAAAACAATGCTCGAAAATATTTACACTTTTAAAGGGAGTGTGATACCATTTCTGCTAATACTAATTATGCGTATGAAATTATAGTAATGCGACAAAAATCGATCTGTTTAGTATTCATATAAAGTGTCTGCATTTTTTTCTTATATCTAGCAAAAAATAGTTTCCCAAACACGCTAAACAAGGGAAAGATTTTCTTTCAAATGTCCTTTAACCGTTGCCAAAGCATTGTATATATTGGGAACGAGTGAGTATTTTTAGTCCATAAAAAATAGAACTCGTTGCTAAATGTTCCCAAAGTAAAATAACATGACATAACCTCTTTCTAATTTAAGAAAACGTACGAGTGTAGATAACACATGGAAATAGTATTGTCTTTATGAGATAACATAGGCAAGAAGTTATGTTATCCAATCAAGGCGCTGTGTCAATAACCCAGCTACATAGTTCCGAATACCGTCCTAGAACACATGAAATGCACCATTTCACTTGTATTCGGCCTTTTACGTGCTATACCAACGCAACCCTACCTTTTTCCGTCGCGACTCCCTTAGCAAACATCAAACAACAATCCCCAACCGTTTTCCACACTTTGTTATATGCCTATTTACCAAATATTCGCCACTATTCTACAAATAGGAGTCTTTTTCCACTGATTCACGGCTACAATGTGTTACACCTTTACGAATTGGCTTTGACGAGTACACACGTCAAAGTGTTAAACACAGGGTTTATTAATTGATCCATAAATAACTTACAAAACTCGAAGCGAGAGACTGTAAATCAAAAGATGTTTACTGGTCAAGAATATTAGTCTTAATGACTTGTAGTGGTAAGTAAGTAACCAAATGAATTTATTCCATATTCCAGTATTAGCATAAAAATGGTTCATCCTCTTTGTATTGTTATACAAATTGGTCACAGTAAATATTGATAATAAATTTAAATTAAATAATTTCCAAGAGAGAAATAGCATCGCTTAAATGCAAACAAATAAATAACTCTAATGTCCACATACTCAAAGTGTCTGTATTATATTAATGTATGGTGTATACTAATACTGGGGGCCTAGACAAAGTAACATTTTGACAGCGGTAGCGAAATTCGCTAACTTCAAATTTTATGGATTTGACAGGTGCCTTACAAAGGCACGTGGTCAATCGACTTCAATATCGATTGGCCGCGTGACTTTTCTAAGGCAAGTACGGGTTTGGACATTCGCTATCGCAAATTAAGCGTTAACGAACGTCATAAGTGCTGCTTGTCTAGGGCCTCTGTTCTATAGGTACTATTAAAGTTGGCGAACAGACTCGACGTTCAGTAAGCGGCGTATATCGCACTTTACCAAAGAGCTTTAAGCTTCCACACTATATACCAATTAAGGCTTTTATGGGTAGGTCTTTAATTATTTTATCTTAAAGTATGATATTTCAAGCTTACTATTTCACACTTGATACCAACCCGGCAGACTTCAGTTGTGAGGATGGTGACTTGCCGAATTGTAAGAAAGAGTAATTTTTTATTACAGTGGAGATTTTTTGTGCATTCTCATGAAAATGTTATTTTTGACTCCATATCCTATTGAAAAAATTACCGACTAAAGCTCCACTGTAGTTTACGTACGGAATTGTCGTATCTATATATATATATTTTCGAAACTGCAGGCGAAAGTTTGAGTAAGTGAGCACCTGCAAATTAAATATTTGCTTGGTCTTTAATATAGCCTGTAATTTGTCAACATGAAATATCATATCTTATCTATTACGTCTGAATCAAAATAAATTCCACGAAAATCGTCCTTGCCTTTGCATTTCGTGAAATGTCTTGCCTACTTGTCCGTGAAGAATGAAAATGAGTGGGAGTTTAGATCAGGTCGAATTCGTCGATCCAGACGGGATGTCTTAGGCAGTTGTAACAAATTTCTCTTATAAAAATTCTACGCTTTCATCTTGACAAGATAAACACAAATGTTTTCAATCAGCGGAAATAAAATCCGTTGAGAAATATTATGAATGAAATATTTTACCTTTCTCTTAAACAACCGTTCATAAGTCTTCTATAATTAAATATAGGAGGTAAAGTAATTTACGTAATTCAAAAGATGATGATGTAAGATATAACAATATATATGTTATATCTTTTTTTTTGGCTACTATATTATGATCGATTGTTTAATATAACATTATAACGTTTTTTCTGCCTCCGTGGTACAGTGGTTAGATCGTTGGTCTCTAATACCCGGAGGTCGTGGGTTCGAATCCCGCGGGGAGCATCACTTTGTGTGAACCGTGCTTCGGAAGGCACGTTAAGCCGTTGGTCCTGCGCCTGATCTCTCTTCGGTCGTGTCAGACTGCTGTCCCACCGTGCTATGAGAGTGAGGGAATAGGGAGTGCACCTGTGCTTGCGCACTCACTTGTGCACTATAATATATCCTGCGTAGTTGGCTGATCGTAAAAGATTGGCCGCCATAGCCGAATCGGCTAGGAGGACATTATTATAACGTTTTTTATTCTTGTAATATTAACTCCAATAGTGTACTAATTAATTGTTTGGCTGAATCAATAGTCTATACCACACTTAGAATTACTCTTCTGAGTTAGATAAATAAACTACACCTACATTCAATGGAATCGTATTGTTAATTGGTTTATTATTATTTATAGCAGGCAGGTAAAAACACGTTACCGATGCGACACAACGGATACAAAGAGTAAATGATCGCCAAATTAGTGGAATAAGGAAAAATATCAGAAAGGAAAAGTACATAAAAAGTCATCGGATTTCATAATAACAAGGAAATCATAAATAATGAGATTAATAAAGCCAAAATTTATCAACGCATTGTGGTCTTATTACTAGTACTATTTTTGGATTAAGTCGCATGCAGCAAACGGTGAAGCGTGCACTGGAATTGCTTCACTTATAGAATTTATGGATAAAAGTAAAAAATACACGCCCTATTAATGTCTCACATATGATTCATTGAAATAAAGTCATCTTTACAATAAGTGCTTGCTTATTCACCAGGCATCGAAGTAGGTACCAAGATTTGACAAATAATTTAAACTACCACGTTTTTCTTACTGCCAGGAGATCGTGGAAGATTGCAAATAAAACTGCATAGATTGACATTAAATTGTCAACAGAGGCAGCAGGTGAATACTTTGGCTGCGCGCCACATGTTATCACCTCAAGCCATGCTGCCAACAAACTAAGTTTGTTTTACTATTTTATTCGACCATTATAGAAACTAGGACTTAAAAAAATCATGGCTGTTAAACTCCTACCGAATTATCACAAAGACAAGAAATACAAGATAAAATGTTGTTAAACAACAATATATTTTCTATGTGGCGAAAGTGAATTGGCAACAAGCCAGCCCTAGTCTGACAAATAACTTCGAATTAGAATAGTACTACTTTAGTATATGTTCTGTGATAGTACTGGACAAAGCAACTCCTCGTTCTCACCAGATCAATTTCCTTGTAATAAACCTAACCTGAACAATGAAAATCCTTTGCGAAATTTGAAAACCAATTTATGTTTATGAAACAGGCTATTGGCGTAACAAGCTTTATTGTCAATATACTAAGCGTTAAATTAGTTGCACAGCTGAATTAGGTCTTTCTAAGGCTTGGAGCACCGTGCAATTGTAATGTAAAATTAGGTTAACCACTCAACGCCGAACCGGCACTCGGGTGCCGCATAACAATAGATTTTCTATTGTGTCTAGTAATCCGGGGCTAGAGTGGTTAAAAAGTGAATAGAAAGTGGAAAAGTGTTTTGGCAACACGCCAGCAGTATTAGCTTCGCTTCCGGCAAACTACTCGTTGATCTGTTTTGTACCTACACTAGGGTTGTTTTATTTTGACCTGGATTAGTCGTTTGGATAGTCGCTTAGATCAAATAATCGACTTAAGAGCTTAAGTTAATAATTTACCCCAATTACTGAGCTTGACAAAATTGTGCAAAATTTTTCATTCTGCCATCAATTTAGACTTGACAGCGATTGATCGACACCTTTTGACAAAATTCTGCGATGGATGTATTCAGTGTTCCCTTTATCTTGTAAGATAAAAATTAAAAGGATCATGTTATTTTCGCGATATACGGTCAAAATTAAAAGTCCCATAGAGCAGTAATTAATATCAGCCCTAGCCTACGAAATAATGGCAACGAACTATCCGTTTTTCACTCCATTGCCTTTTTTTTTTTTTTTTTGTGGAGGGGAATGCTATTAGGCACCATAACTCGCCTGGGGTTCATTATATTTAGGCATTTATTTTGCCTCCCTATTTTCTAACCACCATATCATAAAAAAAAAAAATTTTTTATAAAAATCTTAAACACGTATTAAGAATCGTGAATCGGAAGAATCGTAGTATTTAAAAACGAATTACTTGTTAAATATAAGAAATGCGTCATGTACTGCTGCTTGCATGCTTCGCTCCCATCGGATTCACAATAGGTGTGTAAAAAAAATTATATTACCGACAATGAATTTAATAATCCGTCGCATATACATTCGAGTAGGTATAGGAGCAACTTTTAATTAAAGCAAATCTAATTTCACGCAAGAACATGACTTCCTTTAAATGCAAAATGGGTATTTATGGTTAATTAGTTAACAATATTACGTCGCATGTTGCCTCGCAATATGTCTTGCGAATCCATTATCTGGGCGCACAGAGAATGCATTCAATTGTAATTTATGCAAAACCAATAGACTTGATTAGTTGCCCCGTAACTTGAAATGTATCGAAGTTACGCGGATTCTAAAAATGAACACTGGATTCATTTGTTGATTAATTTTACGGTGGTGTTGTGGAATAGTAAAGTTTACTATTGACTAACGTGCATTGACGTGGGTTCGATTCTCACTCAGGACAACCAAGTATGTGATGGAAATTTTTGTGTTTTTTCTGTGTAGAGGTAGTAAAAGTAAAAGTTTATTTGTTTTTACTTTTTAAGTATATAATTGTGATTTATGGTACCAATCAACTATCTTCGTTGTCTCCTTGCTTTAAAGGCCTGTATTTTGAAAAGCATGCACCCTGTGCATTGAGTAAATAAAATCTACCGCCAATTATTTTCAAAAACCGACCATAATTAGAGTCGACACTCGCAGAAAAAAAAACAATACATATTTCATTCGACCCGGGATTTGAACCTTAGACCCCTAGTGCAGCCGTTCGTCACCTTTTTTTTTTTTTTTTTTTTTTTTTTTTTTTTTTTGTTTCGCTGTGGAAATGCCGCCTTCACCAGTCGTTTCTGATGAAGACGCGTACCGGCCTCACCGCGAGTTGCACGGTACCCTAAAGCACACCTTCCGACGGGGGTTCGGAAGGTAGTGTTGGGCTCTCCCCCAGGATTCGAACCTGGCGGGCCTACCAACTAAAACCACAGCGGCTCTCCCATCCGCATTAGTGGAGAGGAATCCCGGAATCTACTTAGTTATGTCCCGGAAAACCTCTCCGCGCGAGGCCCCCTACGTAGGGGGCGCGGCTACACCCCTCCCGTTACCGAGAGGGGGAGTGAGGATAGCCGGAAGAGCCGAGCCATCCCCACCAGGCAGAGGAGGAGCCGTGTGCAATGCTGGTGGTGGAGCCCCCGCTCCACCGACCGGCCGGCCACCTCCTCGGAGAGGAGGGAGACGTCTGGTCTGTCGACGTCTCCTCCCCCTCCTCACCCTGAGTGCGCTAGCGAGAGGGTCGTTCTCCCGCGCGCGCTCTGCCGCTTCCTTCTCTACCATCACTTCCTCACAGAAGTGTGAGAAGGCCGCCCAGGCCTCCTCCCTGTCCAGCATAGACTTGACTACGCTGGGCAAGGACAGGTCCCGGCCGATCTCCGCTGTGAGGGTGCTACGCTGCGGAGCCCACGCTAGGCACACCGCGAGTGTGTGGTGTGCCGTGTCCTCCGCAGCACCGCAGTGATGGCAGACAGGAGTGTCCTCCCGGCGTATGCGGTGCAGGAAAGCGCCAAACGACCCATGGCCCGTCATTATTTGCGCCATCCGGAAGGACACTACACCATGCTGGCGCTCCAGCCACCGGTCTAGTTCCGGAGCGAGCGCCTCCAGAGTACGACGCCCATAGGGAGAGACAGAGAGGTCGTCTTGCCATTTGAGGACCAGCACTTCCCTGCTCTCCCGCCGCACGGCTGCCCTTTCTGTGGGACAAAAGGGGTCGCCTCTAGCCTTTTTGTCCGCCGTCCATTCGTAGACAGCGGCAAGGACCTCCGCCTCAAACTCCCACGGAGGGGTGCCGGCCAGGGCGCAGGCCGCCGAGAAGCCTACTGTGCGGTAGGCTCTCGCGACTCTTTGCGCGATCACACGTTGCGGCCTGCGAAGTAAGGCGACGTTGTCCCTCCTCGCAAGGGCGTTGGCCCAGATGGGAGCGCCATAAAGGGCCATCGACCGCAAAATGCCGGCGTAAAGTTGCCGACACCTAGCACTCGGCCCTCCCAGGTTTGGCAGCAGCCACGATAGTGAGTCTGCTGCCTTCAGGAGCCGCGGCAGCATCCCCCGGAAGTGGGAGCCAAAATGCCAACGCGGATCCAACACGAGGCCGAGGTATTTCATCTCGGACCCAACCGCCACTTGCACGCCGCCGACGCAGATGTGAGCGCCAGCGGGTGCCCGCTGTCTGGGAGCTGGAAAAAAGATGGCCTCCGTTTTATGGAAGGCCACCTCCAGACCCAGACGTCGAATCCGATCGGCAACTAAATCGCCACCGATCCCGGCAAGACGCGCCGCGTGTGCAAAGGTTTTCCCCCGGGCAGTGACTAAAGTATCATCTGCATAGCAAATGATATCCATGCCCGGGAGAAGCGCGCCCCGCAACACCCAGTCATATGCGAGGTTCCACAACAAAGGGCCAAGAACCGAGCCCTGCGGAACCCCAGATTCGACGCTTCTTCTCCGAAGAACACCGTCGCTATCGACAAAAACCACCACGCGGTTGGCAAGATAGTCTGCTATAATATCCCGCAAGTATGGTGGCACCCGGAAAAATTTTAGTGCCTCCATTATAGTGACATGGGGGAGGCAATTGAAGGCGTTCTTAATGTCGAAAGAGACTGCCAACACTCCCTCACCCCTGCTTGCGGCCTCCTGGCATATCTTTTGGAGCTGGGACAGGGCGTCGATTGTTGACCGCCCCGCCCTGAACCCATACTGAGCCTCTGAGAGGTTCGGCCCAGTTTCCTCGAGGTGCTCGACGAGGCGGGAGGCTATGATTTTTTCGAATAGCTTCCCCATCTCGTCGAGCAAAACTATCGGACGGTAGGCGGAGGGGGACCTCGTACGACCTACGAAAACGTAGGTACCAATGCTGCAATGGCGCTACGAAATCAGTCAAAAAGTGACGAATTTGGTTCAAGAATTAATAATATTCTGCAATTAATCTGCCAGTCAATGGGATGGATAGAGGATGCCAGTCTGACAGTCTCGCATCTGCTTTATGAATCCCGTAATATTACAATGTACTTATTTAATTTTATATTGTGGTGTTATTTTTTTTAATTTTTATATAGGTCACGGATTGCAGTGGGACCTTTGATAGAAGTTTATCACAAAGGATCTTTTTTATTTCAATAAGAGTGCCAGCATTATGGAGGAAAAGTTATTAATCCTTTTGAGAAAATTGAAAAAGGCCTGACTATGCTGAAGAATGAGAAATTATTTGATTGCAAGGTTATGTTTTTATTCATGCCCTTGGTCTATACCTACTACCTACTAGAAGATTGTACGTCTCACATTAATCAAGAAAGGAAAAACAAAATGGAAGGAGGCGGAGTAAAATTAATTGTGATTACTTTTCGCAATCTCAGAAGAATATAAGATATCTATGCTACACAATCTTCACCATCTCATACTATTCGGTTAGGGTTGACAAACACAATATTAAAATAATATGTTTACATGTGGGGGGGAGGGTTTTTCAACCCTTTGTGTCATAGAGAAGTCTCCAACAAAACATAGTAGTCAAAAATTTAATGACTCACACATAATAAAGAAAGCCATTAATTTCAGCTAATGTCATGTGACGATGTGGCACTGGGTGGCTAGGTGGTATAAAAATACCATTTACTTTGTAAAGACTACAATCTTGTTAGGTAGCAAGTCTCAGTCCTTAGCTGTCGGCATTATAAAAGAGAACATAAAGCCACTCGTGTGAATTAATGGTATGTAAAGTATGTAAACGATGTAGGGGATGTTACGGTAATTCGCATCAGGTATCCAGGTATGTATGAATGTGTGTTTAGGACATGACGATGGTGCAAGTTAAATGACTATATCTTTTTATGTAAAGCGCAAAAGGTCTTGTGAAATTTTCTCTGTTGAATTGGGTTTGGGTGTCCCGAAAGATGTCTCTAAGCGTCGTTACTACATAGATGTACTTAATATGTAAAATATTTTTGTAAAAAAATCACACGCCACTTCCTCGTTTCACCACGAAAAATTTGTATAAGGATTATTTAATGAAACATTTAACTGATTATGTCCAATGTGAGGGCAGTTTTAACTACCTATTACAATGGAATTATTTACGCTATTCCAGATAGGGTAACTGCAAAGGCGACGAAAAGATTGTTCCAACGCGATTATTTTCATGAACGCGTTAGATCAATGTCTTTGTCAATATGCGGGCGCGAAATTTAGGTTCTGACATTATTTTATGGTAGAGGGACTATCGGATGTTCGCAATTATACGGCCTAGAATATTGCATTTAGAAATGATTAATTTTAAAGCGTGTCGGGTATAACTAATGGCCCTTACCCACTGTTGTCCAGGTGCGGGAATAGTTTTAACTGGATCCTTTAAAAAATGTTAAGTTCAAACGCTAATCGATTGCATTCTACTACAAAACTACTACTACTACTACTAAACGAATTTACAGATCTTAGGGATTTTATGTGAACATGCTTGCGATTTTGTGATCATAATAATGGTAGTGTAAAAAGAAAGAATTAATATTCGTTTCCATTCGTTTATTTACTGGAACTAGGTAAATTCGAACGGCTCAGGTTTTTACCGGATACTGTAAGCAGTATATTGATGCGATGGTGGTATGAAAACGGGATGTAACTATGGCACAGAGCCCTAAGCTACATAAAAAAACATAAGAGTAGTTCTACATGGTACACATGCATGGACTTACTGATTCCCCACGGCCGCTGACCGGTGAGTGAGACCCTGACATCGCGCCGGTGTCGCGCCTCTCACCTCTTCTTTTAAACGAAACAATTGTTCCAACACTATGTAACACTATTCACAAAAGAGTTCCAACTAGTGTTGGCAACCCTTGTTTTTACCGTCCTTTTGCTCAGACCTGAACAGAACATTTAAAATAACATTAGGAATTGTCATGTAAGTCAATAAACATAAAACCTTATTATAATAATAATTATATTATAATAATAATTACCTATATCCTACAAAACGGCGCCAAAGTTTAAAATAAAAACGATAATAAAACACGAATTGTTTGAAGTCTTTATTAATGATATAGTTCCTTACATTAATTGTATTTCAAAACATTATTAGAGGTGTCTTGTAGCTCCTTAGTAACATGGTCCATGGGACTCAACTGGTAACATTTTCTTCTATTTTTCAAGTTTCATAACGTCAGCAAAAAAAGGAACATCCTTTTTCGAGCTAGGTGTCAAATGTCTATGCTCGCAGACCGAGGCCCAATGTACCCATCTTGGTATATGTAGTATAAAAACAATTGCCCTGCTAGCGTGAATCAAGATCGCATATTTGATATTCTGTTTTAGTAACGTGACGAGTCTTTAAGTCGTTCTTTACGTGTACACTTTTCGCTAAACGGAAATAGGGCATTCCATTGGCCGCTTCAACTCTAACTAGTAAATCAAATCTCCTATGTTAAAAAATACTAATATTCAGGGTTCGACCGTCAGTCAGACAGATACTGTCTTTATCTATACTTATGTAGATTCATACGCCTATCATCTATCAAACATCACGAAACGCGAGGCATTAGGGTTATAGGAAAATACTTGACGGTATCGCCAAGTTTATTGGCGGGGTTAATAGTGCTCGTTTTATTAGCGCTAGTCCGAATATCGCTTGTAACAGTCGTGTTACTAATAGGGACATCATTAATAACTTAGGTAGGCGGATAACGCTTACTTTTTTTAAAAGGCTCCATACGGCTGGGTTTAAAAATTAGTTTTAGCCGTGACAAAAACGTCTTATGATAAACAAAAATTTGCCAAGTTATGTAAACTATTGATGGTTTTAGAACATTCACATGTAGGAAAGTTGTTAACAACTTGAATATTTAAGTTACTTATTTAAAACGATTACAGTTTACGGAATTACTTTTCTGAATCATGAGTCGTACATATAAAGTAGACCGTGGTTATTTTGGTTCCCTTTTTAAATTATGAATTCCAAAGTCCTGAATGCGAAAACTAATTATTTTAAAGGGAAATAACATTCTATCTATTCAATATTCATAAGGTGTCTTTTAAAAAGATAGTATTATTTGCCCGATCTCAAAGTCAAAATTAAAATCAATATCAAAATATTTATTGTTCATGTTAACTTCAAAGAAGCACTCACTAATCGTCAATTATACCGAGTGACTCTACCACCGAATCTGTATAACTATACTCGTTATACAATACACCCTACATTTGTGAGATTGCATTTGCAACATATACATTTTGCCTCCAGAGCGCGGTCAACGTAAATAAAGCATAGATGTTTCTGTAAACTGGAGGCGGTGGTATCCCGCTATCTGACACGCGCCAGACATATGAGGCTAGGCATTGGCAACCCTGTCCGAACTCTGACGTCATAAAGTATGAAATTCCAGCCCCGAGGTGCACCTGCTCGCTTGATTCTTGTTTTTGTTTGTTGAGTTACTTGTAAGTCGTATCTTACCTACTGCAGCCGAGCTCTGAACAAGTACTTTCTTATATTAAACTTATTATGTATTGTAAGTGAAAGAAATATTCAATTTACGTATTACACTTAACAATATTATTATGTGCCGACCTTAACACTAATGTACCAACATCTGACACGTTTTGCTTATGACTATAACGAAATATACAATAATCCACGCAAGGGTAAAAGTTAACTATCATTGATCAATTGTTGTCATCTTCAGGATAAAATAACATTGGAAAAGACCATTGTCTCTTCGATTTTCGAACTATTAAAATATAATATCATTGGCAATACATAATTAAATCGTTTTAATACCCCGATTGCAGTATTTAGTCATTCGAAATACGGCTAGGAAGAACAAGAAAAATTAAATGAATATGACTTCTTTTTAATCTCACCGCTTTTGTAATAAAGAAAAAACAATTGAATTAAAGGAGTTAGTAAATGTTGCTTTATGAGGCGATTTCAGTAGGCATTTCCTAATATCGTTGTATTTCAGTTATGACAAGTAAATTGGATTTGATTCAGCATGTGGGTTTGTGTTGGCCGTTGTGATTGATGGGTAACGCGACAGATGGCCTCTCGGCCCTCCATTAGCTTAGATTAGGGAATGCAATGCCTGCAATTATCACATTGAAACAAAATTCAATGCTACAATGTAAGGTTAAAATCCATTTCATTGAACACTCGTGAAACGTTATAAGATTTCCAATAAGATAGGATAAGTAGCTTCCACACAGATAAATCCGTTTATCGGCTTTAGTTCCGCATCACAATAATTTGACCTAAATATATTAACCACCTCTCGAAGTTTATGAGTTTACCTACCTAATGTCAATTAATTAGCGACTTAAGTCCTCTCGGACAATTTCGGAATGAGTTGGACTTTAGGTTCAAGGGACTTGTTTCCTAAATCGGAGCACAAACGGTAATACATAACTTGGATGGTGCTACAAGGACGGAATAACGAGGCCTAATCCAGATAATGGTGCGTTTGAAGTAAATGCGCCATAAATATATTATTCCGAGCCTAATGATTGTTTGTGAAACTACGGCTTAATTGGCTGGAAGTTTTGTTGGAAACAAAGAAAAGTCATTTAATAGTTTATGTGTTCTTTAACGTTGTGAATTTATTTTTAGTCAAAGTTTTGCAAATGTGTTATTTCAAACAGAAAAAAGTTCTCTACATGTTATTTAAAATATACATTTAATTTCAGCTGAAAATTAATTTATAGTTTCACCCTCGATAAACTTTGTAAAAACAAGTGACTTCTTAAATAGAGTCTGAACATCGAAACCAAGGCTTTTCGTTCTCATACATTTCCTGAAACACTAAATACCTAAATAAATACCATGCACGTCATAACAATCCATCCATTAATCATTGGCCACAGCATCTATGAGAGATGATTGTTGATTTCAAAGTTGTTTCCATACAACGCAGCTTCCTCAACTTCCAGTGAACTGCTTTTTAAGTGAATCACAGATCATTCATAATAGAAGCTACAATAACATAGTAATAAAGGATAAAAGACCCGCTCTATTTCATTATAAACTTTTAATGACTGCATTTTAATTACTTATTGAACTATTTTAGTAACTCGTGTACAATATTTTCTAAGGGATCATTAGAAACGTCTTCATGAACATGACTTTCATTCCTTTTTGTGTTTCAAATATTTTTAATGCGAATTAATTTATGTGATTATTATGAATATAGTGCTGTTATAAATATTAAACAAGCTTAAATATCAAAGTTTGATATAAATATCGCAATAACGTTTCACTTCTTCCAACTTTGGCATTCGAGTATGAAATACACATTTTCATTTATTTTTCTCCATATAAGGTATAAACGTGTCATATTTCATGCAGCGTTCGGGATGAGGTTTGAGTTTGACTTGGATTTGATTTTGATTTTGCAGGCTTTCTGGTAAGGAATTTCGGCATTATCTCGCTTCGTGGGCAGAAACGCGGTATATTGTGAAAAATATAAAAATGAATCGCCGAACTTCAATACGTCTGCACTGGCACCAAATAACTAAATACCTCTTGAGTGTTTTTTACTGTCAAGACAATGTTTGTACCACTGTTGCTTTTCTACATTATTTATATGAATTAGACTTAAAGAATTATAACAAGAA
Organism: Mecyna flavalis; assembly: GCA_949319885.1. NCBI lineage: Eukaryota > Metazoa > Arthropoda > Insecta > Lepidoptera > Crambidae > Mecyna > Mecyna flavalis. Next base: position 7,955,210 of record OX439425.1, read on the forward strand.
GATGCTTTAATTTATATTCAATGTGTCATTAAACGGAACGAGCAAAATGTCATGTGTGCTTAGATTAATAAATTCTAAGCCTGTGTGTTAACCTAAACAAATATCAGGAAAACTGTCATAGCGAAGATCTATCATCATTAATTCTATGTACCTAATGTCTACCTACGTGTATTTTATTCAAAAAGTTTAACTACAGTTGGCAACTAGGGAACACAGATCTCAAAAATTGTCGTAAAATAATGACACTGATATGTAATTCACAAACCCAGTAGACAACTACAAATTAATTTCACATGAGTTGATAGTAGCTGGTACGTGGCTAAAAGAAATTATATATGTCAGACGCAATACCGTGAGCATGCGTGCAAAGATATCATCTTGTCTTTCAGATATAAGTAATTTACTTTTGTTATTTTCTATTTCTTTTGTAAGAAAGACTATCTGGACTTGCTGTAATTGGTTACTTTTTAATATTCTTTTTTAAATCAAACATTCATATTCGTTTTTTTTCTGATATTTACGCGACTACTACTTATTTAACAAAATAGGAACATTAACATCGAGAACATTAAAGAAGTGCCGGTCAAAAAAGTATTTTAGAAACTTTAAGTTCGTTCTGTTTCTTGATGATCTATAAAACATGATTTGGCCAAAGTACGCAATATTTGTTCAAATAAGGAATTAATAAAGCCCGCCAGCGCCTTTTCCTGTGTGTAAATTGTAATCTTTGTGGTATGCTAACATATAAACATTCTGCAAGTACCTATGTAAAATATTGGACACCGCTAAATCATTACTGTGTGCCAACAAATTGGTGGCAATGTTGTTAACAAATGATCCCGCGGTCGACCCTTGGATCGCCAAACCGAGACCATTAAAACATCCCTACCGTTGTCCCAATTCCCATCGCACACGAATACCAGACGTTCTAAAATCATTTACACTATCCGAAAATGTTTGTCATAGCTCCTTTAGACCATACTATAAAACATAATAACAATAAAATATGTGTTTTATACTTTTATATAATATTTTTTGCGTGTTATAGTAATGTTACGAAGCAAAAACCCATATAGTTATTTATGTGGCTGTTGCATAATGAGGGTCATTAAAATACGATTCGTTTCATAAAAGGATCACATGAGTATTTTAATGCCTAATTATGTACAGTCACATACATAACTTTATCTTCATTCATACGATAATTATGTCTATTTTATAGTCAGGACTCAGGATCGATGAGCAAAGTTAGTACTTAGTACAAAATCATGTCATAATTTGTAGATAAATTTTATATAATATTGATTCAAAGATAACAGACTGTTATCAAAATAGCATTTTCTACTAATCGTACCTAAAACAAAATTAAACCAATTCACCACATTACATAATAGATTTTACAGACCTACAAGTAAACATACAAAAATTTTAATAATTTAATTCTTCAGAGCTACGACCTCTGACACTTAGGATCAATTCCAAACTTGGCAATTAAGATTATTTAATTTAATTCAACAGCAGAAGGACTCCATCTAGAGAATATCACTTTAATAACTCGTAGAACTATCAGAACTAATGAGAATAGTTTCAATTTTAATGACAAATGGATCTAGCGACGCCGCGAAACTTTGCCATGTTAACCCCATTTCAATTTGAAAAAGGAAAGGTTTTAACTTGCACGTGGTGACCTAGGTAACCGATGACACAGACAAATTAAGGCTACGTCCCCCCCAGTAGGCAAACTGTGAGCGGCAAACTAACAGTTGACAGTTTGCGGCTTATCGATTTATTACGCCTTTCCATATATTACAAATGGAGTGTCCACAGTTTGCTAGTTTTGCGCTCACTGTAGAGCGGCCGACTCCCTTCAAAATGACAGCTGTCACTAGTGAAGAGTGGCAGTCGATTCGCAATTGTACGAACACCGATTTTGGATCGTAAAATTTTTTTTATCCCTATTGTCTATCAAATATGATTCTATAGTTTGTAAAATCTAGGATGATACCTGCAACATGTGTTACAGTAACATTTCTAGAGACGTCTATTTATACTGCAAGATTGAGTAACTAAGTATAAGAAAGTATTCTTATTTTCGAATCGCATTCACATTTAGATTTTTTATCCAAGGCGTTATACTTTTAAGTAAATTGATTGATTTTTTATAATATGATTTTACGTTTAAAGTGAAAAACGAAACAATGTTTTCGAAATTTTACTCGGTTACAATCGATAATAATTTTAAGCGAAAGATGACAGCAATGAACATCTCTAAGTTGGCGGCGCCGGCAATAGTGAACGCTACTTCTCTGTATACATTTTGACAGTCAAAAATTGTGAAACATTAATGCTGTCAATACGATGACATCTGTGCAAAAATTGTTCTGAATTTGAAAGGACATTGACCATCTATGTATGGACGTTGGACCAAGTGCCGCCCAACATTGAGACATAGTGCACAATGTTCCTTAGATTAATACTAGTAGATAACTCAAAGGGCTTCAAAATCTATCCCAGGAGTTTTAAGAAAAAAAGTTATTGAATGTAGAGGTCTTACATTAACAAAAATCATAACCAACAGCTTATTTTGAAAATAAAAGAGTGTATAATATAAACAATGGATTTATTTGAAAAAAAAAATGGTTTACAGAGATGATAAAAATAACAAAAATGATAATTACCTTATGTTATAATACCTCATGTAGGCACTAACATGTCGTCTAGGTAAGTCTTAGATTATTGTATCTAAAAATAATGCAGAACGTCTTACGTCTTGGTGCCTAGCCCACCCCAAAAACCAAACTAGGCACTAATCCGTTATTTAGATCCCTGTAATACGAGCAATGCTCTATATAGGACTAAATAATTGGTGTGAGTGGTCCAGGATTTATTAATTTATTTATTTATAAATCCGTGGCAGGATTTTTTTTATTTTATATTTTTTTTATAACTATTCATGTAAGGAAACAAATTAAGGTGTTCCCATGCTTGGGCAGCATTTGGTCCAGAACCGGTCATTCTCCTTTCAATTCGGCCGCTAACAGTTTGCTTACTGGGGACGCAGCCTAAGACAAACCTAGCTTTCACAAAAGATAATCCACTCGGGATTTAGAGGCAACAAGATTATACTAACGATACAAACTCAATTGGTCTTCCATCCTTTTCCGAAAATGTAAGTCTTGATGGAATCGCTACTATGTAACCATAGATTAAATTTCTATGTATGTAACTATGCCAGACTAAGGATTATCTAGCTGTCCGAAGATGAAATGGGGATTGTAGAACGAAGCTTCAATTATAAAGATACAAATCAAGAAAGTGCCGTTATATGTACACACTCCGAAGTGTGTAAATTATTTTTTAACGGTCTAAGGCTTATGAATAACTTTTCATGTCTGCTGCAGAGCGTTAAGAACGCAAACAAACATTTATTTAAGTTATTTAGTCATATATCTATGAAATAGTACTATGACTCAATAAAGAATGATTTGCAGTATGGAGGCCGCAGATGTATGTTAGAAAATTGCCAATATTACACAAGGATCCTTGTCTATGAATGCAGAAACAATAATCACGCAGTAATTTATTTGTGACAGAGGTCAATCATGCACATTTACAATAAAAAATCTATGATAAGATACTCAAAATCGTTTCAAATGCGGCCAGTACACGCAATGTAAACAAGTAAAGCTATTACGAATTTCTCATCTATTTGATTAACTAAAATCACTTCGTCAGATTTCACCAGATTTCACCCTAATTACTAGCAGCGACAAATCACGCATTCGCTCTACCTGGCGTTTACTGCATTGTAATAAAGTTTTCATTTCCCTAGCGGCGGGGGATAGATAAGGGCTTTGAAATATTGCCCATCGATAGCTTGAGCAGCCGCCTTGATGGGGTGTTTGACCCAGAATAGAATCTGTTCAACTGCGCGCTTGTATGTTTAGGCGTTGTCGTGAAAAGAAAACGATTCGCGTATTAGGCAAAAAACGAGCTATTTTTGATATTTCACTGATTATGTCAGCTTAAAGAAAACTAATTACAAGGGTTTCTTAAATAAAGGTTAAATAATAATACTAATAGTTAGTTATTATTTTTGTCTTTGTGGAACTTGATACGGTTTCTAGGAGCCGAGTCATATCTTAAGATTTGATGTAGCTTACGTAAGTAAATAAATTTATTGTATATTATAAATAGATATGTAGTCAATGCTAGATAATAGGTGATATGATCATATGAAATAAAATAATATCTATCCTACAAGTACGTAAAACCAAGGAAGTAGTTCACATGTCGTGTCGTAAACATTTTATTGTCTTCTCATATCAGCCTATTATTGTTGTTATCGTCAACTAGTAAACGAAACAACAAGTAAGTCACATTAATAATCGATATCAGTTAAGTTGATTGTGCTTCTTTATTCTTTTTTGCTATTTCATGTTTAGCTAACTACACGGTTTGTGAGTTCTGATCTTTATATAAATTAATATATTTGCCAAGCGTGGTGATTAAGCCAGTGCCCATCAAGGTAAATAATGACTTGATCTACCTGAAAGGACATCCTCCGCTTTTCATATATTTTTGGTATAAATATTTAATAGTGCCGGCAATGTCATACAACTTTTGATAATCCCAAAAACCAAAAAAAGTATCTGTCAAGTTTTTCCCCAGAGGTAAAATTGGCAACAGATTGAGTTTCTAAGTCAAGTACACGTCTATTCATACGGATTTTAAGTTATGTTACGAGGAACAAAAGACTGCGGGGTGTTAAAGTGCTTTGGGATATCCTCTTTTAATCATGATAGTCCTTTAGCCGACACGTTCCGATGAGGATATTGGGATGATGAGATTGTGGTTCCAACCATTTAGTGTGAGCGTAAGCGGTGGTCCACTTATTTTTGTTCGAGTTTAGGCCAAAATAGGCTTTGATCAGAGAATAAAAATAATTAAAAAGATACGTGTGGCACTCGGGGTCTGCCGCGGTAAAGCTATTGCATAGCATTTTTTATCTACTTATGCGGCAGACTCCGGCACGGTGTTTGTGTGCGTGCGACTAGACGAATGCGTGTACACTGTAAGTACGAAGCTCGCACGGATCGAGACGAGCTGTTCGTTCGGAGCACGCACACAAACACCGTGCCGGAGTCAGCCGAACCGAAACGACGCGACGTCAGACGAGTGTCAGGTTTTTTCCTTAGGTTTTTTTCGTTACGGAATTTCTTAATTCGGTCGCCGCGCTAAAAGCCCGCGATAAAAGCTATGCAATAGCTTAACATCCAACAAAGCTTACCTATAATTAAATGTAAGATAATCAGTTCACCATTACAATAAAAAAAAACCCACAGTAGTGCGCACTTTTTCACGTGTCAGTATTTTCCACTAATGGTTCTATCAATTTCATGTCGCATCACAGTGCTAGGCGCAGCAGAAAAATATACAAACAACATAATTATGAAAACAGTTTTCATGTACTTATCCAACGGTGCTTTCGTTGCAGGCGACAAATAGTAATTTAATTATAGTTTTTATGTATATTTTACACCAGTTTAGAAACCACTGGGGATGGGCTGGTCTATATCCACAAGGCTGGCACCGGCTCGTCCCGATATGTGTTAAGGGGAAACCAGGGGAGTTTAGTGGGTATTGGAAGCTTTAGCCTCGAGTCGCAAACACGGCCGCAGGTCTTGCTAGCCTGCGATTACTGTGCAAAAAAATACCTATACTCCTCCGAAAAACAAATTTTGAAACCACACGTTGGCGGCAGCTACTGTGCTGTCTACGTAGTCCTTAATATACAAATGTCTAAAAATAGGTCATTTGGAATTCTAATTTATTAGAAAGTCAATCACAAATGTAATAACTTCTAGTTTTATTACATCAGCATTTTAGCCTGCAGAGAAAAGCAAAGACAATCACAGATGTAAGTAATCAATATTTCTTCTAGTTTTATTACATCAGCATTTTAGCCTGCAGAGAAAAGCGAATGCTCCAGTTTTCATAAGCTTATTCCTATTAAGACTTCCTATTCCGAGCGCTTGGCCCGTTTAAGTCGGGGCACGTTTGAGTTTAAGTCTATAATTTGACAAGTCTAGTTACATTAGGGGCCAATCTGTCCAAAACGCCTTTTATCGTATTTTTTAAAGTTTTTGTATACCACAACAATAAAATCAATGGTAATTAAACAATTGTAAACTGACTGCACAGTTCATTTCGTTTCGTCACTGCCAAACAAATGGTAAGACGAACAGTAGCTAAATAAGGTAAAGTCAGTCCTGAAGCATGTGAAATGGCGCTTAAAATCAGATGGCTACCACAGCTCTTATTTTCCATTCGGATAAGTAGTCAATACACTAGTGTAATTAGAAACGTTACTTCCAACAAGCATTTAATGTCCTACTAGCCGAGTTTTCGGCTACGGCGGCCAATCTTTTACGATCAGCTAACTACGTATATATATTATTATAGTCTTGTTTTTCTATTCCGTGATTATAATGCACAAGTGAGTGCGCAAGCACAGGTGCACTCCCTATTCCCTCACTCCCTTAACATGGTGGGACAGCACTCTGACACGACCGAAGAGAGATCAGGCGCAGGACCAACGGCTTAACGTGCCTTCCGAAGCACGGAATCATCATTATTTTCAGACATTTAGGTGATTCAAGCCTGCAATGTCCAAACCAAACTGGAAACATTCATACAAAGTGATGCTCCCCGCGGGATTCGAACCCACGACCTCCGGGTATTCTTAGAGCCCAGCGCTCTAACCACTGTACCACGGAGGCAGTTAAACAACAACAACAAGCATTTATCTAAACAGCCGATCATGTTCCAGATGGGCGTTAGTAAAAGGCTGACCTTCTCATTACACGCGCCACATGACCGCACAATCTCTCGATTCGGTCCCACGAAGGGGGTCGGGCAAGAATTGCTATGATTCCACTAAGCGGTCCCAACGAGGGACCTGTAAAAAATTAAAAATATTTCAATCACGGTGCAAAACACCCATCCATGACAAAACTTTACTTTGTGATTAGAAAGCTTGCGTACTGGGATTTCTGTTCAAGGCATACCTTTAAAATGAAATTCTCCCTTTAAGCCCGTAAATACCGCAAGTTATGTTTAAAATTGTCTGGCACTTCCTTACCCGCGAAATATAATCTAGATTGTTTTTAATTAAACAATTAAATAAAGTTATATAGGTATTCCTTTTCATAGAATATTAATTAACACTACCCCAAATTATTTAATACTCGTAATTTGTACTTCATTGATGAGTTTTTCCTTGATCTAAGTTTCTGTCATAATCGGATTAGTTTCACCGGGTTGAATTCATGATGTGTTTGATATCTCAGCCTTCCAGCGTCAAAAATGATGAATGTTGGTTTCAAATGAATAAAAATTCACGACGCAGACAAGTTAAAATACATCTTATCGATGGCGCCAGCTAGTTCAATATTGTCCCAACAGATTGAAAAATATCCAAAGAGCTTTAGAATTTTTTTATAAAGCGCTTTGGAATTTTTTCAATCACATCATTTTCAGCACAAGTAATAAAAAGAAATAACAGATTTTATTTTTAAATGATTTTTATTTGTTTCATTTAACTGACGTTTGTTAGATAATGTCAACATGTTTATGATTGTGATTGTCATGTAATGAGTTTGAGGCTAAGATTAATAAGCTGGGACATCACTGATTTACTATAATACTAGCAACGACAATGTTGTCTTGTCAAACCAGGTTTGTTAATTTTTCGTCTTAGTCTTAGTGTTATATTAACAGTGAAATATTGGGTTGAATGTAACTGATAGCAATCAGTTTTAATTGTAATCTTAATGGTGCCTATATGGATTGATCCAGGTAATTTCAGTCAAAGTTAATATCGAGGCGGAGTTGCATATTTTTCCATGAAAGATTTTAACACCGTAAGACCTTCAAGGCGTAAACAGGAACACGTATGTGTCTTTTTTTTCTAAATAAACATAAAACATAATTCGCAATTATGACTTTTTGATTTACTTAATCTTATTCTGGACTCAATGTTTCTATTGATGCAAAATCAAAGTTATGTAGGATTACCAGATTTCGCTTCCGTAATAGAATTGACAGTCCAACGGGTGGTAAGGTCCTGGAGTTTTTCTATACCTCAAGTTCCATTATAACAAAAAACAATACTAAGAAGTAGGTATAGTAACCCTTATTTAACATGTTGCATACAATAATTTGGTTTGGAGCAATGTCTTCTAGCGTTTGTGATAAAAAAGGAACTGAGATACACTATGGATATGGATATAGTATACAGGTAGTTAAATTCTCATCTACATTCCTACACCTCCACGCTCGAGGTAGATGGGTCCATAACATAGTAAGCAGTGCGGATTATCCCCTGAAAGGCATTTTTACGGCCGACAATCTACCGGGACCTTCTTTGATATAGTATTAGTGGATAAGTAATTTGAATGTTTTGAATTCTGCGGAGATATTCCTTAAAGTAAAGGTAGGCAATGATATATTATAATAAAAAAGAGTTAGATAGGTTATGTCAGTACAGAAGCGAAGCGAAAAATTGTCCACGGCGTACGTATAGACTGACAAACTTATCTGTTCTAATAAACTAAAATAGGAACTACGTGAAATGTCAGTTTTTGCAATGCAATAACGATATTTAATGACAGTACTAAAACGACAGTAGCGACGCCGCCGCCGGTATATAAGTTTTTCGGTCTATACATGACAAACTGTCAATGTTTGAGACTGAGTTCGGGTGCCACTTTTTTAGCTCAAGATAACTACCAATTTTTTATTATAAATCATTGAAGGTAGGTATATGAAATCATCTTTTTCTTTTGTCAGGGCATAGTTTTATAGAATTACTTCTCAGTTAAAAACGTAAATAAATAATTAAATACACATACTATACGAAAAAGTTATATTTGTATCATAAAATATAACATAAAAATTATTTAATTACATGAAAAATTTAATAATCGGTAGTCGATTTACTAAAGGAGGGCCTCATGGCGTACAGTGGTTCGTTAGCGACAGCGAAAGTTAAGCTACGAATGCCGCGGTCGGTTAATGGATGGGTTATCATTCTGACCACATTAAATTCCCTTTGCGCTATCGTTCGCGGTGAAATTGACATGCCCGGCCCGCCCCGCCGTCTTCAAAGCGCCTTAAAGTTTGAAGTGCTTACTTACAGAAAAGAAAATGAATTTAATATTGTCCTTCATCATAATTTATTCTCCTTGTACTTTGCACAAAGTGGCGGAATATTCCTTCGGCTTTTGTCATCATTACGTTATATGATCTACTTAATAGCCTCTCAGTTCTTGACCATTCATATTTTTTTTTAAATGCAACCTCCTTGTCGGTAACGTAAACTTTATCACTACATAAATAACTTCAGTAAATTTATTTCAAGTAGTATATTAATACAAATAACAACAACAACAACAATACCTTTCTTTAACTCGAAATAGAACAAATAGGTTAATGAAAAAGTTATTCATCTAAAAGAGTAATTCATGTTATGTTTCGTGGATTTCCAATAAAAGTACATGTTTTTACAAAATAAATTCAGCAATGGGTATAAGACAACTTTTTTCTTTGGGTCTCGAGGCGCCATGTTAACAACGTCCAAAGATGTTTAAATCAGAAAATGAAAATAATATTACGATCAGAAAATTAAACGTGCCACAAAACAATTTCGGGAAAAAGAGAGGAATAAAAGAATTTAATTGAAAACGAGCCCTGTTCTTACTCGGCTGGTTCCATCAATTTTATATTGGACCACGTATCAATATTGTAGTATTCGCCTACAGTGCAGCCGCGCGTAACGAGCACGTTACCATTCGTACCACTCAAAAACATAGCAAAATCCGATTCATTTAATGTTACCTATGAACGATTTAAGAATATCCTCTTTTTTTAAGTCTAGTAGCGGGCCGTGGGTACCATAATCATCAAGGACAATTTATGTGATGAAAAGAACAATGAGCAGATTGACGATAACGATAGTACATCGTTGGATAGGTATTTTTTAGAACAATATTGACTATGGCGGTATTTTTCAATTTATTGTACTTTCGGAGTTATGGCAGCAAATGTGTGTCTATTTTTGCTATTTATGTCAAAAAAAAAACAAATCGTGTTATAACAATAACATCGAGATAATTATGACATTAAGATAATTTATAATATCATTAAAATTGGCGTTTCTTCAAAAATTTACGAATACGTGTGACTGTTACGTGGACCCATTTAACCAAGAGACGTGCGATCACGAATATACTAATGTTTTAGCAAATTATAGTATAAAATAATCCCATAAGTACTATATGATTGCTATGTGTTTACTTTATACCTTCTAACTACATTCAATTAATTTTTTTTATTTTAAATTGGAAATAACAAAATGTATGGAAAATCGATAAACAATGTAGGCCATAACTCCGAAAGTACAAAGAATAGAAAAACGCCGCCATAATAAATATTGTTCTACTAAGAAATACCCATCCAATGATGTATATTATTTTGCTATTGGTAATTGTATCAGGCCCTTTACATTTCCCATTGTCCTTTGTGTTTGCCCTGTTAGGGCCTGATGTGAAATGTACGTTTGTGGTACCTTCGTTTTTTCTGATACTTTTAACGCAAGTGTTCAAGCTACTTACTTTAGAGTAAGAAATGCATACATAGGCATGTGTGTTTTCCTGTTTATAAAAATGTCATCTTTGTCAAAAGATTAAGATACAGCCAAAAAATGTAATTAAATTGTCAAGTTTAAACCAAAAAAAATGAAAGATAGATCACAAGACATCATTTAAAAAGTTTTTCTATTTCCTATTATAGTCTGACTTATAAAAATTTACAATGGTGCTTGCGAGGAAAAATCTTAAATATCGTAGTGTCTCGTATACAACATTAATCTGAATTTTAAATAAGTTACTCTGCAAGTGATTTACATGAATGTGATGGTTGAATTATTTATAGGTTGTTGTTAACAAGCCGTATCGCTGAAAAATCCGGCGAAGACATTCAGGAAAATGTTTTCTTTTCGTCGGTTTTACAATTTGATAACAATTCGCATTTAGGGACAAGAAAATTACGATTTAAAAGTAGTTAATCTAAATATTTTGTCTTTACTTCTGCAATGATATCATATAGTTTCATAATCTTTGCTTTTGCTATTTTAATAATAGGTATATTAAATGACCTCATTCGTCATTTACCTAACGTTATCAACTGAATATCTGAATATCAAAACGGCTCTTAATGTCTTTAGCAACAACGAACTCGCTGGGAATCAAACCAGAGTAAGTAGTTTTATGTAACAAGAAGTGAAACTATTTCGCTATTGGACAAAAGGTCGCGCGAGTGATTTATGTGGTGTAACATAACTCATTGAAACTTTTTCGCTTCGTAGGTACTTAACGAAAAGTAATAGCAGGTATTTTCAACCATAAATTATCTATATATTATGTTATCTGTGGTATTACCTACAATCTTGTGTTATTTTTATTAATAACTAGCGGGCGCCCGCGGTTTCACCCGCGTGGTTCCCGTTCCCGTGGGAATTGATCAATCAATCAATTCAATTTTTCTCGCCGTAAAAACCATCTTTGAACTCCAACGAACATTTAAACAAAATTTTGGCCGAATTGGTCCAGGCGTTGTTGAGTTATGCGCTTACCAACACATTTTGCGATTCATTTTTATATTATAGATGTAAGGAAACATATATTATTATATTTTATTATCATTTTAATTAGTATAATATTGCTTCGTCCTATAAAAATGTAACACAGAAGTTTTTGTTTTGTATTGTAAGTAATATTTTCTTCCTTTAAAAATAAGCAACAATATCTTATTTCAAAAGTTCTTTATTTTGTTTAATTCATACAAACAAAATGACAGAATATAAGTATAAGTAAATTATAAATCACTACAAAAAGTAACAAACTTTGAACACATAACACACTCAAACACGTTTCACTCGTTTTCGTTGTTCTTCATCACTTTATCTTTATTTACACAATGGTAAGCATGTACGTTAAGATCATTTTAAATTACACAAAGAATATTAGGTGTTAATTACAATAGTAAATAAAATTACAAAATATTCAAAATCGTGAAAGGCGAGCGCGCGGTCGCCGAAACCTTTAAACGGGCGGCGCGGCGCCAGAGAAAATTAAGGAAACTCGTAAAGTTGTTCGTATTAACCGCTACTAATGAAACACCTTGCCCGAATCAATATAAAGCCTGATTTTATCGCGCCCGCCGAACTTCATTTCGTGACCGTTGCCAAACTCCGAATTACAATTTCAAAACTAGCAAACATTGGCAACCATAACCAAACTAATCTAAAATATCGCAATTAATTAGAATAATAGTAACTTACCACGCAGCGAAACACCCCGCAGCGCCGATGCACCCGAACCGGAAAGAAAACTTAAGAGTTCAGAACTGATTCCAAGTTTTGAAAAAGTAAAAAAAAACGCGCGATTTGAGATATAACAAAATATTTACGCAGAAAAATAATTAAAAAAAAGGAATGAAGTTGAAGATCTGGGAAAATAAAATGAGTAATATATGTAATTAAGAGCGCAAATAAAGGCTAGGAATACGGATGCATGAGGGCAGCCCGCGGCACTGGGGGTCTTTCCCTAACTGCAAGCGAGGGTTGGCGCCGCCAACTTTATACCCGGCGGATTGCGTGGAACACCTGCGCAATGGCTACACCTTCCTCTACCTACACATTTGTGCCTTAACTGATGTTTTTCTACGCCGGGAAATATTGCATGAGAAGGCGGGGAAAATTATGATACGTAGAGCCCGTTACTGATAAAGTTGTACAAGGATTTGGGCGAACTTCTTTTTGATTTTCTTTGCTATGTGTATTGTCCCTGTTTTTTAGTTCATTAAAATGTTAACGGCCATGAATGCATAGAATTTTCTCTTTTCATTACTGATAATGACGTTTAATGTAGTTTTATAAATTTTAACAATAAAATAATATTATAAAATTAACTACGGGAGTAGGTAAGCAATTAATTAGATATCTTGTTTATCTATTGCATTCTCTAAATGGAAGTTTGTAATTGAAAGGTCCATAATTTTATATGGATATTTTTGTATAGTCTAATGAGGGGATATGAGCTTTTTCATAAAGAACGATGTCCAAAAGTGAACAGTCGTTTATTGCAAAACAAAATATTGTTTAAGTTAGTTAATTATATTGTATGTAGTTAGTTAATTATAAAGTAATTTATTACAAAATTCAGAGATTTTATTTATTTTACTGTCCACGGGTTGGCCAAAAATGGGCATTGTTCTTTTCCTACCATTTTCCTACCAAGAGAAATGAGAGGAATTTCATTTCTATTGCTTTTTTGCTGTATTTATATATATTTTAGCAACTTTACCACTGATTATTAACACGACGCTAAGACACCGATTATAAATATGATTAAAGCACCGGAAAAAAAATAGTCGTGGGTTCAATCTCCCAGCCAGCCAAAGAATGTTTGGTACTTTGTCTCAACGATGGAAGTCTTTGTCCTGCAGTGGGGTAATAACAGGCTGATTCATTAATAACACAATTAATATAATAAGTTAAACATTTTAACAAACCGTCATCACTATATCGTATGGCAATCATCTACTTGAAACTTTTTTTTAACACGCTTGGAGCGTTGATTTCTTAAATTAAATGTCCGAATTATTTTATAATTTTATTTGCGTGCTTAAATGTTTTTTAGTTTTTTAAACTATTATTTTTTTATAATCAAAACTTATTTGCTGAAATTAGTCCTCCGTAGCAGGAGGCCAATTATGGAGCCACTCAGAAAACCGGAAGACTTGACAAACATTGCGATGTAAACAAGTATTGGGCCATTGGATCCACAATCTCAGGCCGGAGATTACGCTTTGGTGGTGGTTAGATCTGTCTCAACCCGTTAACCCATGTCGATGATCTTGATTCCCGCTGTCCCTATGTATGCTAGATCTTTAAAACTACGCAACGGATTTTGTCGCTAGTTTTTTATATTATAGTAAAAGAATAACAGCATGTTAAGAGGCAGAACTCGGTGAGCTTTCTAATCTATTCACTACAGAGCGTTACTGTCACGGACGTAATGGAGTATCGTTTTCCTGCTTTTTCGCGCATTTACAATACGTCACCCGAGATTGATGGATAGGATTGGATTATATTCGTTGCCTGAAATACTTGCTAAACGGTGATCGTTATTGTAATAGGTACTGTGCTTTTACTATCTAATGACCTTTTCAAGCATGCAGCAAATATGTATAAAATGAAGTCTCATAATAAAACAATGTATAATGCAATGTATAATAGTTACAATATTATTGCACAGTGCAAGTGTTTACATTTCACGGAAAACACCCAGTGTCGCCGACCTAAAAACATAGTCGTGCGCTTTTGTGCGACACTACTAGTATATTTTTCCGTACATAGTGCACATGTTACTAAGTTATACCTGACCTAGTTATCAGGATCATATTACACAACGGTTGTAACCTTCGTCTTAAGCGAGGTATTGAAGCAGTTTGCAGCAGAGGAGCGAAGAGTCCGCGCAGTGGGCAGTGCGTGCGGCACGCAAACCGCGTCTAATGTGTCTAGTCGAACTGGATTTACTATTGACGCACGATCGTGCAACTTGCCGAACAAACATAATGGGAGAATAGATTTGCGTTCCATTTTTTCACCGTTGTTAACACGAAACGTCTTAACAAAAATGTAGGCGTTAAAAAGTAAGCTATTGTTAAGTACAGTACGCGCGTGAGTTCATGGCCATCCTGAAGAATGCGGTAGTGCTGTTTTCTTAACCTAATTATACTAATATCGATTTCGATAGGTATTATTACCTATTAGGTCAACCATTTCTATCCCATATTTTTTGCAACTTTTTAGTAAGTCAACTATTCGTTTCATAAACGCTTTTTCTATTCAGTCCCCGATGGCCATGAACTCGCGCGCCAACTGTAGGTTACGGTCCTTTGCCTGAGTAGGAAGTTGGAACCGCAACTCAAAATTTGAAAAGTCCTGTAATTCAATTTTAGTGATTATAGTCTGGCTTTCGTGATCTTTCACAATCGAAGTTATTTCATTAATTCCTGAAATCTTCCTAAATATTTTATCCAATTAAGTTGTAAAGGTTTAAGGGTTAACCTAATCACCCTTATTTCTTTTAATACTTGTTATTTTTATCCACGAATAAGCATAGTTAGAGAACAAAAGCAGAAATGAAGAGACAGCGGGAGATTTAGATATCGTTGCCGTTAATTCTATTGACGTTAATTTTTATTAAAGGTCTTGAAAGTTTCCTAAATTTTTATTTTATTTATTTATATATTATGAACTACAAACAAAAACATGAAATTACTCAATTCTCCGATACTAAAATTACAAATAGCTTCCCCGAAATTTTCATTAGATATAAAACAGATAAACAGAAATAATTTATATCATAACAGGTACAGTTCATACACGATAATTAAAATACGAATATTTCCCCGAAAGCATCAAAATAGTGAAATATTACTCTACTGTTTAATTAATAATTTTCCGGATCATTATTTATTTATTTATTAATTTTAGGAAGAGCAAGATTTACAAATCTTGTTTATGTTAACAAAAATAGTAATTACACAAATCACTGATAGGTCAGCACAAATGGAAAATTGTCAAATGTTCAAATATCTTTGGTAGGTTTGAACGCTCAGATCATTTTGGCGCTGACTGTACTTTGGTAATTTTATTCGTCGAGTCGGTAAACGTAGATATTAACTCATTTCAAAGATGTTTAGTGGCATCATGACCCACCAATACACTAATTGGGCACTACAGCTTAAACGGGTAAATGATTTTAATGAATAGTCAATATGGACGTTCAGTTTAATTAGTGGGCGTCTGTCATCCATTAGGAACGCTTTCCCTGTTAATCGTCACCGTGAATATCACTCAACGTTTTAGTGCAATTGAATCGTATTATTGCTCGAATGTTTGATGTTTGTACAAACTCGACCACAGATACTTCACAAACAGACAGTATATTCTCATTTTTGTTGACTCGACCCTGACATAGCAAATGGAAAAACAATATAATGATCTTTACCTAACCCTTTTAAAAGTGTCATCCTATTACCAATAAGGTTTATGTAACAACAAAATATAAGAATGTTTATTTTGTTATTTCAATTGGTAGACAGGTACCTACACAGTCCACTTGATAGTAAACAGCCTCTGCGAAATATTTTATTGTATTTGAGCGACCGTTATCAGGAAGCGTCCCTCGATGTGCTGCTACTTTATCTGATCTTCAAAACCTGATTTCAAGTGTACAGGATTTCAAGATTGATGAAACACAGTCGCAAGCTGTTATGGCTGTAGATTTCATCTGTTGGCAGGCAGCCAGTCGGAATGGGAATACAAAAACCAGAGTCGAGATGGGAATCGAACCTACGACAGTTAGGTATATATCCGAGCTTAACCACGATCAAAAGACGATCAAAAGACAGTCAAAACAATCATTGTAACACAATCTGTGTTGTGTCCAGCTCACAACTACCAACTCTCCCATCTTTGTTTGAGATATTGTAACAAAAGTGTAAAAACGTAACAGTTTATAAAACTCGGATCACATGTGGCCTTCATATATGCCTATAGCGTATTGTTTGCACTCGATTGAGGTTAATCAGCGACCGTCGCTCCGCCGTACCGAATTCATTTAATTATGCATATTTTTCATCGAATGTTTACTGGAGTCTTTTATCGATCGATGCATAAAATTCACGGGCATACAAAGTCCAGACAGTTAACATGCATCTATTCCATACGCACAACTGTAATTGATACAATTGTATTGGTTTAGTGGGAATACATACCCCTTGGGTAGGGGAGTCCCACATGACCTGTACGGTATCAGTGACAATTATGGTAAGGAGGAAGAGTATTAGCAACAGACCAAGTGTAAGGTAAGCAGATAGTGACTAACCTCTGAATTTTCCGGAATCTGGCTCCTTTTCCGCGAAGGGAGCACAGGATCTTCCCCCGATACAGCACGCTGGTAAGACAATCTTCGACCCTTAGAGTCTGTGTCAGAGCCGTACAATTGGTTTTCCGGAATACTAGATAAGTCCTGGTAGGAGTGGCTTACTTGGGTCTCTCTATTTTTTTCGTCCTGGATCATACGCCTGAGGTAATTTGTTAAGCCTTCGCTGGCGAGCCAGGTTACTCTGTGGATAAGACAATATTACATTTTAATTGATTTCGGATTGACATAATTATAACTACTGGAGACGGCCTAGTAAAAAGGAATCCGTTGTTACCATTGAACTACAATTACTAGCGTAGTTGTTACACGTTTTAAGACTGGCTTAATAATCATGCTTGCGGGATTTAAGTTTATGTTTGGAAAAATCGAAATGAATTGTTTCCGTCCTGGGGACTGAACAGCACAGCATACCGAGATCACGACTGAATGCCTCATAAACTTATTATATAAAGCCAACCAAATAAAAACTAAGCCCATTTAATAGATAAATTAATTTAGAATATCAGGTTTTTTTATATCATTACAATATTCTTGAATGTTATACAACTGTGATTTTCCAGACTCTCTCTAAAGTGCACACAGTAATGTCGCCCCCACATTACATTTTCGGTCGGCCCTGTAATAGTATTATCGACATTTTTAATCTAATATGCGATGCTGCCGCATAAAATAAACCAATCTTGTGCACCGCAAATTGAATTTAATACAAGCATGTTTACGTAAATAACATGGCTGAATTAATTCCGTAACATGCCCCTTGAATTCCACCGTCATGATGTACCGTAATACAAGAAATTAATCCGTAACGTAATTTAAATATATGATATATATCTTTTTTTTTAATTTAATGTAAACTAACATAGTCTTAGCACATGAATTTATTGTATGCCTAAGTGGCAGAACACAGTGGAACTAACATTATGTTAATATGTACTACACCTGTAATACTCACCTGTGATTCACAATAAATAAATAAATGAAATAAAACAGTGGAATTAAAAGGAAATAATTTTTTGTAGAATTTTCTTGTGATGTCCTTGAAACGATTAAAAATGAAATCTTCAATCACCAGTCTTTTTTTAGACAAGCAAACCTACATAGAGCGTCGGTAAGGTCTAGCCTTCCCAATACTGAGTAGCCCTATTTCGTACAGGTTAATGAAATTACAAAGGTTGTCAAACATGTCACAATCTACGAGGCCGACGTTGACGGATGTCCAAAACGCAGTACGAGTACAGGCATGCGCCAAGAAAACGTACACATGTGCAACCTTATGTCAATGTGATAAGGTCCACAGTATATTTTCTGTGCCACAGTGGAGTGGGAGTTTATATGCATTTTAGTACACTGTACTTCCAACATCGTGCCTCGCTCCATTCGACGTCGCAGTGCTGACTATGCATCATATACCTACACCTAAAGGTGAGTATAGACAACATTTCCTCGTTTCGGTGTAACGTAACGTTCTTACGAATGGTACAATCTATGGGTACAATACAGGCAAAAGCTCAGTGTTAGCCTAAGCATTTCTATGTAATGTAACGTCCCTGCGAATGCTCGGCGTTGTGTTACGGGTAAATGCTTACAGCGAGTGTGCATTTACCCGTAACATTTCGTTGTACCTGCGTTCATTCTTCTTTGAAATGTCGGACCTACAAGTTGCGTGTGCTGCGTTTATCGCACTCGTGCAAAGGCTCGATGAAATGTTACACCAATATGCTCGTTGGTTTTTATAAAGGCTGTAACAAAACCTAGAGCCTCGTGTTCGAAGAGCGGTTTGAGTAAATTTAAAAATGGCAAATGCTCGATGTTCTGATACAAATAAATGTTGTAGTCTATACTTACCTTAATATAATTATCATGGTAAGGTCGCTTGGCATGAAGTCATCAGAAAACTCAACCAAAAAATATCCAGAGACACTTTCCATTTGCCCCAAACTAATCAAAGCATTGTTGACAGACAACAACAATAATTAACACTACAACTTACTTTACTACTTTTTTTGTAAATACACATAAAAATACACTTCTCGTGTAAATGATACACAGTTACATTAAAACGTAAATACAATCATTATTATTGGCGAATCAAGTTATCGATTCATATTTTATGAAGACAGGGAAAATAACACAAAGGAAATCAGGATACATTGTAAAACAAATAGTTATAAAACTTTATCTTGTTCATTTCAATTTACGATTTTCCATGTATCCTGTGGATGTATCCTGTGGATGGATACAAAGTTAGTCAAAGGGAAATGCAAGTTCAAACACAGCCTACACAATACGCAGGAAATGAAACAAAATTGTCAACGCAACGTCGAACGTTAGATACATTTCCCATATATTTTTCACAATATCATTCACTCCATTTCATAAATAATAAATTGGTGAAAGAATACATCTTCATAAGATTTATTTCCAAAGAATTTTAAACTTTCTCATCCATTTTTATTTAAAAGATTATAACCGTCGTGTATAACCTTCGAATCGTTGATCCGATTATACAAAAGATCGAAGATCAGCATATAATTGATAGATAACAAGCAGTTTGGTTTTTTGCTGGTGTTTTTTGGTGTATGCTAATATGGCCCGCCTGATGGTAAGACAGCTACAAGGCTGGAACCAGCTCGTCCCAATCGGGTGGAAAGGGGAAACCGGAGAAGATTAGTGGGTATCTGACACATCAGATGACCGTGATCCCTTTTTTCATCAGACATCCGTCATGGACGCTCGTAACACGAGGTTTTACCCACTGGCGCGTCAGAACACTAACTACCTACTAGACTCCATCGGTTTCACTTTACACTTGAAGAAAAACGAGCCGGTGCCCACCTTCTAGTGATAGACAGACCCATTCCCTAATACCTCGGCCCTTTAATTTCAAACTGGGACTGCATGTAAGGAGGATCAGAATGTGCTCCCATACTAAAGGGTCCTACAGTACTAGGAACACAGCTAAGGCTGTTATGGTGACTGCTTTCCAAAACATGTACCGTGCAAGTGAATACATGGCCTTGGCTTGGCATTACGTACCTACGCCATATGATGAAATGGTTAAAGTTTCTTCAGTTTAAGAATAGTATAATCGTCAGACCTTATCAATCTTGCTATTCATAAATTCTTTCGAAAAGAAAATTCTTCTAATAGCTTGACAGACCCCGTGTATTCTTAGGTATTTGTCTCACCTATTTGCCTTTGAGGTCCTCCGTCGTTGCGAACCAGTCGCTGTGTCAAGCCCGGAGCTCATCGAGATAGCGCGAGGACTGAGGAGTGGGTCTTGCATCAGCGATTCATTAAAACCTGAATAAACACAGTTTAAATTAATAAAATCCACAGCGCCGTCGGCTCCGGCCGTTACGGTCAAATACGGTCCCAGTCCGGTATGCCCCCGGCCAGTTTGCACCCACATGGAAAAAATTGTAGCCCCAAACTAAGCAGAGCATGTGCTATGGAATATGGATGAACAACTGACTTATATATTTTTGTAAGTAAATACATTATATACGCAGTAATACTTAGACCAGTAAAAACGGACATGTTCATGCAAACAAATGTTTGAACCGTGCGGGTATCGAACCCGCCACTTCTGGTGTAATAGCCGACTTCACAACCATTTAATACCAAACCGGTCATCTAGAATAATATCCATAAAAAAGCAGAACGACAAGGAAAAAATTAAATTAAGAATTCATAATACGAGTATTACTGCTATCTACGGATATAATAACATTCCCTGCTAGAATTCCCCAGGAGAATTTGAAAGTGTAGTCCGATTCTTCTAGCTAGTAGATTTATAACACAAAAAGATACATTCTTGTAGAATTTTAGAAGAAAAATTTTAATGATGACAGTAATTATAATAATTATAATCTAGGGTCATAATAGAATATACCCTAGCCGATTATTCTGACTATGCCAATAAATTCTATCTCAAACAATACTATAATTTGTTAAATCCATAGCTAAAACTCCGTAGCCAAGTGAAAAAAGTACAAACAAAAATACTAATATTTCTGTTATTTTATGGGAACTAAGCTACTATACTGTTGTAATATAGAAATAAAATAATATTACATTAGTATCTAATATTTGTTTAAAATAAAATGTTTTCAAAGCTCTTAAAGTTATAGAATAAATTTCTAATACCTAGACAAACAAAGTCAACTTGAAAGAATATCTACATACAATAGTCATTGTTTTATTTCCATCGCACAATTGTAACGTTATGATGAAATTGTTCGCTAGGAAATCGTAGTAAAACTTCAGAAACTGTATTTAAAACCGAGTTTCTGATGAAAAAATAGCTCTTGCAGACTTGAAAAACTTCAAAAGGCTTCGTATCCCTCAGTAGCGTAAGACTACGTAAGAAACATTGCTAAGTTGAAAATAAGATAGGAAGAGAAACCAAAAGATCTTTGAGAGAAACACAACGTACGCTACAATTGACATCAAGCATCAACATCTATAAAACCCCCGATAAGTCGAAAAACGGAGAAAACCGTCTTACCTATTTACTAAAAAGATATTACTGATAATTTTGTCAGAGTAAGTAGTTTAAGCATTAATGTTACGTAAAATGAGGATAAAGGTCAGTAAAACATACACAATTGTTTATTACACAAAAGGGACAGATAACGGAAACATTGGTATATTAGAAACATCATTATGGAATTGTATTTAATAACATAGTGAAGATATTTAGTTCGACATCTAAAAAAGTCATTAAATTCCACAATCTACTCGTATGGACGAGGGTCGCCTGAATCCTCCGAGGTTGCAATACATATTTTAAACAACAAAGTTAATAAATGAGATAAAAGGGAAGATCATGTTTACAAAGTGTCATTTAATTTAATCTTCAAACAATATTGTACTGTAAATTCCAAAATGTATTTTAACAAAACAGTATTAATTAAAAGGACAATGCAAAACTTGCTAAGAACAATGGGCCCAAAATATTTAAGTCATTGTGCAGAGATGAGATTTATTCTATGTGAAAGACCACACACAACATCAACTTTTATTATGATGACATCTTAATCGGTCTCAGGGGGGAAAAGTTATATTCAATAATAATTTATTATTTTTATACAAACATAAATATTCACTAGGACCAATTTTGTCGACCGACACCATAATAAAAGTTGAAGGTGCTTATTAGATCTACTTCGTAGGCTGTCCCAAATCTGCACAAATTTATTTTTTTGGGCCCAGTCTTTTGGATTGTTCTTTGATCGTATTCTGCAACGAGCTTTGCATTACTTAAACAGAGATTTTTGCACTCCAATTACCAAATAAATGCAAATATCTGTAGGGCTAAGTATTTAAAATAAGAATTTTCTAGTAACAACGCAGTATACTTGCCCATAGTTAAAACAGTACTGAACTGTTTGTCGCTCTCACGGGACTCCGATGTCAATATAGGACACAAGTCGCGTGAAGTATTGGCCGCTTTACGTCGCATCGCGTCGCGTCGCTATTGTTGCGCCCTGTCGCTCTCACACCTAGGACATCGCCTAAGCTCTCTAATTCAAGCGCCTGACGCTAGTTCCCGAATCGCCCGCTCCGCTACAAAGCGTTTTGTGACAAAGAACCCACTTTTAGTCTGCCGTTCGAGCTTCAACTTCAGAATTTCACGTCAAGAAAATAAATCGTTTCTCGTTTACGAAAAACGATGCGTAGTGAAAAGTCAGCAGTCAGAATAAACTCTAACGTAAGTGATTCAAACCGAGGACAAACGATAAATTTGAACTCATGATTTAAGTAGATAGTAACGGAAAAATTAGGAAATGAATGGTCAGCATATTAATGTTAACAATTATTATTTTCTGAATAACTTATGTTGTTCTATGAAATTAATTAAACAACAATATAAATGTACCTATTAATTCTACTGCGGGGAAAGTTACATCATTAAAAAAAAAGTCATCATTTTTATGATAGATAAATATTGTTGTTTATTTAGCTACAAAACTTACAGTGATGGTCATATAATAGGACCACCACTGTATATGTATTCAGAATTATAACGAATTTTTAATTGTAATTATTCTATAAGTATGTGTTTTGAAGCGTTACCTTGCCAGGAAGTTATCTGACTGCGGTGAAACGTGCCCTAATAAAACACAGCTATACACAAAGATGCACTGTGACTGCTATATCTACCTGAGAATTTAACAAACGGACTTAGTAGCTATTTGAAGAATATACTATTATTATTTTCCTCCGTGGAACAGTGGCTAAGCCGCTCGGGTATAAAACCCGGAGTTTCAATTCCCACCTAGGGTCTGGTTGGTGGTAGGGCTTTTTCAGAGTCCGACTGGCTAGCTACCCCCACAGGTGAAATCTGCCGCCATAACAACTCTGGCTGTGTTCCGGCAGTATTAATGTGGGAGCTAGTACACTTGAAATCAAAGGTTCGAAGATCAGATGAGCCTACAGTCTGGCAGCACATTGAGCGACGCTACCTAATGGCGTGTCACTCAATGGAATAGGCCGCAGTGACCGCTTACCATCAGGTGGGCTGCGTGTCTGTCTGCCAACTGACTTAGTATGAAAAAATAAAAAAATATACTGTACTTCTTATTGCCAGTGAAACAACGCACTTACATTTATATAATTTGTTTGTCTCTTCTTTCTCCGAGCGTTTTATGTCTCGAACTAGTCAGGGTACGCTACCATTCCTCTTTTTAATTTATTTTTAATAGCTAGTTTTGTAAATTACCACGCTCAATGAAATCCAAATATTAATAAATTTCGAAACAAATTGGTCCCCAGTCAGACCTACAAATCACTAATCTTATGCAATTTTAAAAATGTTAGTAGGTAAAGCCTTGCATTCTCGTATTCTTTTCCATCTCCTCAGGTCAATGATCTTGCTCGAAGCTCTGAGTATTTACATGAAAAGGCGTATGAAGTAATACCTCCGATTTGCACGAGTAGTACATACTAAACTTGAATAGGGTTATCTATAGTGCGTGTTTTTTTAGTCGTTGTTTTCCCACAGCAGAACGCTTAACCTTCAGTAGTACTATCGATTTATGCAAGCAATTATTATTGAAAATTTTAAAAAAAATTGTTTTTCAAAATTTGATGGGAATATGAAAACCAGATGTAAGTTAATAGTAAATTATATATTTTTTTTCAAATTTTTTTTGTTTTGTGATTTTTTTAATAAACTCGAAGGGCAATGACCCCAGCCGGTGACCGTCCGCGATGCAGCTAGTGCTATTGGTTCGAGATCATGATCGTAAAACATTTGATTTGACTAAAAAATATACTTTATTAATCTATTTTACTACTAAGATAAAATTATTTTACTGCGGGAAAACAACGACTAAAATGCCACGATATAAAAATTAATGCCACTTTTCGTTGTAATTTTATAACTCAAGAACGGGCTTACCTATCCAAACCAAATGTTTAGGCTTTGTTCGGACTATTTATTAGAGGGTTTTTAAGTGAAGTTAAACATATTTTCTTGTTATTTCACTTTATACGTAGCGAAGCACGTGTCGGGCCGCTAGTTCATTAAAAAAAAATTCAAATAGAAAAATTTCACCACATTTTTCTTATTTATACATTAATCTTTGATGTAAATTTCTAATATTTCTATAATATATTGTCAACATCGCAGTCTGCTGGGCATGAGCCATTTACTCTTTAATTGCTATGGGAAAGATAAGCATGAATATACGTGATATTATGTTCTTATGTTATAAGCAATTAATATATTAATAATGGTAGCCCATCGCCGTTACGATGACTTTCAAAATGAAAAAAACTAGCGGTTAGTAGTATGTAGATATTATTTCTGTGGTATTATGATAGACCTGTGCAACGTCTTTAGTACATGGATGTAATCAAATACGTGACACTTCTATTCTAAGGTGTTGATGTTGACCAAGAATGTTTCAAGACGCAAATGTTATTTACAATGGCAAATGGCAATGCCAATAAAAATATTTTGTTACCTTTCGTACACGATTCCAAAGTATCGCAGTTATCACAAACTATACCTAATAGTTTTAATGCACGGGAAAATTTAAACATTTTCTATTTAACCTACGCTGATCAGATCAGGCAATTTTTACCTACTCTTTTCTTAAATTCTTCTTGGAAGTCTGCAGTCGCAAACGAACGTAAAAAATAAACTCGACGGCTAATTAGTTAACTAGCAACCAGTTTTTTAAAAGTTTGCAAGGAGCAGTTAAATGGAAACATTTTACCTTTCTCATTACTAAGAAAGGTACATAGTGCTCGACTAAGTAAGGATCGGTACTTGAACCCATTTTCTATGCTTCTATATTTATTGATTGTTTTTCAATATGTTTGTTACTACGGCTGTGTAAATATCTAAGCTCAATTAGGTATTAAAAGGTATTTTTTCATGCACGTATCTACAACATTTCTGTTGAATGTTTTGTAGTTTACGCATATTCAATGTGTGTGTCATCACCGCCAATATTAGTTTTAACATGTGATAACGATTTGCTTGAAACAGACACATTAGTTTTGTTCTTTCCTAATCAACGTTTACTTTTTTAACCGACTTCAAAAAAGGAGGAGGTTATATGTTCGACTGTATGTATTTTTTTTTTTTTTAATGTATGTCCGTCGATTTCTCCCTCAATTGTGGACCGATTTAAATAATTCTTTTTTTTATTTGAAAGTGCATAGTTCCGAGGTGGTCCCATTGTCACCATGTCAGGATCTGATGATGGGATCCCGGAAAAATCAAGGGAAAACCTCAAATTTTATAGGCGCACACTACGCGTTACTTGTTTTTTCTGAAGCCATTCAAGATTTTGCGTCCGATAGACATCATTTTATGTTGATAAGCTGATGATGGAAGGTACAACTCCTTAACGGTTAGGAGTTAGGGGATAATTCTTTCAGTATTGTAGGAATATGTGGACCGTTAGTTGTATTTCATGTACTTTTGCAGCTAAGGTGATGATGGAAAGTACAACTCCTTAACGGTTAGGAGTTAGGGGATAATAATTATTTCAGTGTTGTAGGAATATGTGGAACGTTAGTTGTATTTCATGTACTTTGCAGCTAAGCTGATGATTACCCGGGGATGGGCTGGTCACTAGCTAATAAGGTTAGCACCGGCTCGTCCTAATCGGGTGTGAAGGAGAAACCGGGGGAGTGTAGTGGGTAGCGGACGCTTCGGTCTCGAGTCCCACACACGGCCGCGGGTCTAGCTAGCCTGCGGTTATGGTGCATAAACGCATTCTCCTCCTACCCATGGTGCTGAACACTTAATGAATACCTAATAATATCAAATAATACAATTCTACTATTTTACTCGTATTTTCGCTATCATTATTATGAAAGAGTTTTACTCACTACCAACGTGTTATTCACACTAAAAATAGAAAAATAAACAAACTTTTTTTTAAAAAAATTAAACCGACTTCAAAAAAAAAAGAAACAAAAAAAACTACCTAAAAAACTGAAAAGCAAAAAATAATTTTAATAAGACATTCATCAAATGCGCTAATTGTCTAAGCCTATTAATTAAATTGTATTTTACGTGCTAGGTAGGTGCCTACTAATCTGTTTGAAGTCGGTGCCAAGCCAAAGGTAATAAAAAATGATATATAATAATATTATGTATTATAAAGGGTTACTTATTAATCCGCGGACGTAGGTACGTAATCTGGGTACCTACTATTTGGTTGGCACCGACTTCAAACAGATTAGTAGGTACCTACCTAGCACGTAAAATACAATTTAATTAATAGGCTTAGACAATAAGCGCATTTGATGAATGTCTTATTAAAATTATTTTTTGCTTTTCAGTTTTTTAGGTAGTTTTTTTTGTTTCTTTTTTTTTTGTCTACATAATATGGATATAACACTTATCGTCAATTGAACAAAAAAAATCTTAGGTAATTCACACACATTTACATTCATATAACGCAATATATATCGTTATACTTTCATTATTTATCATTCATTAAGTATGCTTTTTTAATGAAATCAACCCAAAATAAAGTTGTTTAAGGTTTCGATATTAATTATATGATAATGTCACCTGCACTAGGTACACGATTTGATATGAAATAAGACTTCAATCGACTTTCAGTCGACAGTCCTAAAATAAATATTTTCTTATAGCATGTTATGTTTACTTGATAGATATATTAAATTAATCAAATTATTTCTTAACTATTTATGAAAACATTCAAGATTCAATCATACTAATAAACACATGGTCTAAAAGTAACTATCCAAAATGGCAAGATATCTATCTACATAATAAGCTAAGAAACGCGCAAAAGAACCAATCATCCCTTTTGCTCCGGTTAAAATCCTTATAATTTCAAGAATCCGGTGTTCTTAGAATTATTCTCTCTAATTTGTGAAGAACAAAAGGTGCGAGGAATAATATAATATTAGGAAGAACAGATTAATTATAATTTAGCTGTCTGCACGTCTCGCCCCTTGGCTATACGCCTACGGAGTCGCCATTAAAATTTCCAAAGTTCACAGGCTGTTAGGTGGTCCTAAACAGCTAAGCATAGACATAAAATGCATTTATTGACCATACAGCGTGTTACGTTAAATGTGGAAAACCTGAAATTAGTTTGATCAGATTAACGAGTAAAATCTATTAAACCACTTTTTAATAAGACACATTTTTTTAAAAAAAATCATTAAAATTATTGCCAATAGCTTATGCGTAACTATCTAATTTTTTCGCCACTTGTTGTTAAATTATAATTATCGATACTTTTGGCTTAGGGTTAAGCAACCACCAGATATAATGAAATACCTACCTATAACGTCCAAAAAATCGTAAGTAAGTAGGTTACCAGAATTTAATCCCCATTTTAATATGAAATTATCACTAATAAACGTTAAGTCTGCTAACCTAAAAAAGGTAAACAGTATAGTCAGAATAATCGCTGAGCTACCCAAAAAGGCCACGCGTGCATCAAATTTGTACTCGTTCTCATTTTATTTAAGATTGTGCTCATTTTATGCAAAGATTTCATCCAAATATGTTACACAATTTTTTCCTAATAAAGTAAATTAATACGTACAAAAATTATTGTTTACCCAAAAAATATAAATGTAGTTCTAAAGGTTTACCGATACTATATACCATTTGATGATTGCTAGTAAATAAACAAAATACTTTCTCTTTCTGTCCCGACCAAGTAAAATGGGTAGCCGCGCTGCCGCGGCACGCTCGCTCGGCTCGTGCGTTTAGTGGTCGCAGTTCTAACCTAACCTAACACAAATCTTATCAATCAATATAATATACTTGGTTATATGCATACATTTCATGGCAAACGTAGTGATATTTATTTGGGTAGTAATGATGACACAAAACATTGCTAGTTATAATTTGGTGCATGCGTGACGAAGTTTTTGTAGTGCAGGCATGACTTAAATTGCCCAAAATATTTTGGTACATGTTTCATTTATTTGTACATATTATATATTTTTTGGATGAGGCTGTTTAGGGTAACGATTGTTTTTTGGTAGTCATTCAATTTGATCACCTTTACTAAATAGACGTATGTTTAAATACGAGGCCTAAATCTATCACTATGCGACCTAAGCCTTTTCTATTCACATCTTGAAAGAGGTCCTTTTATTAACTGTACTATGTATACAGGGTGTCCCAAAAATGACACATCACAGTGACACTGGGGGTAGGCCATCACCATCGAACAAGCCTAACATGACCTCAGTAAAAGTTGCTCGGTTTTCAAGATATTGCCAATTTAAACTTTTTCTGAATTTTCAGGTTTTTTTTATTAACGACAAAATAACACTTCTATTCTTTCTTAACCAACTATTCGCAACAAGAGTACAAAAATTCCAAACATGAGGGCTACCTAACTTAATGCCAGCACACTGAACACGTAAAAAACGTGAAAATTTAGAAAAAGTTTAACAGGTAATAAAATGACCTCTTTCAAGATGTGAATAGAAAAGGCTTAGGTCGCTTATAGATTAAGGCGTCTATTTAGTAAAGTATCGATTAATTTAACAACAAATGGCGAAAAAAAATTAGATAAATACGCCTAAGTTATTGGCAAATAGTAGCGATTCCTTTTAAAATTAGCGTGGGGCTATCACTGACTAGATAAAAATGAAGAATTACAATAGTACTAGGAGGAAAAAAACATAATGCATATTCATATTCATCGATCCAAATTAAACGGTCGGAAAATTCAAACGGTCTTCATCTTATTTTAATGACAGAAAGCAGTATAAATAATTCAATTCTTTTTTAATGCTTTAAGAATAAAATTAGAATAGAATTTTCCTTTAAAACATTGTTTAGTGTGGTAACAAGGTGTGTGCAATTCAAATATATCCTTTAAACTGGCTGCTATGATATTTTTTTTTTGAATAAATGATGAAATTGGTAAATAAAAAGAAAAAAAGTCTGTTTACTGCGCTTACTGTCAATGCTCTCGGAAGACATCAGTTGTATAGTTGGCTGGCTATTGATGAACACTGCTTGGCTCCCAGTGAAGCTGTCCAGGTCACTCTGGTCATCCGGCTCCTCCGTGCTGGAGTTGTCCAGCGAACGGAGACTCATTGTGCTGCTTTGTTCCGCCTGGAAAAGAAATATTTATACATAAATATCTACCAGACACTTTTTACACAGCGCCGTCACACGGTGCCAGACAACGGATTTTTTTTGTAAATATATACATACCTACATATTATACATAGAAGCACTTAGACCAATACAGAGATGGTCATGGACACAAATGTTTGTACCGTACAGGGATCGAACCCACACGACCTTCTAAGCTTTCTACTAAGCCTTTCTATTCAATTTCCATAATAACAAGGGTTGCAAGCGGAATACACTTAGAGGGAGACCCCTACACAAAAGAGTATAATATCCTCTACACCTGTGTCTGGTAGTTAGAATAACCTCGCTTCTTTTAATATTCAAGAATGCAGTACCTACTAAGTATATTATATAAAGTGACATTAGCTGTATTATTATGACACTGCAAACGCTGAGCGTATTATAACGTAGTGATTACTTGCTCAGTGCGTATTATCATGGAGCTCAGTTCTGCAAAGTAACACGTATCACCATAGACGTAAGAATAAATATTTATTAATTCCATAAGTAACACCATCACAACACTAGCTCAAGATTGGAAAAACAATACAAAAAAGCGTAGGTATAGGTAATAATAATGCCAAAATATTTTTCATCCATTTCAATAGTTTAACATTGCAAAAATACCAATACATCTGAAAATACGAAATGAATTTGATGTACAATGCTGCACCTATTCGACAGAAAAAGAACCAATATGAACGATTAACAATTAAACTATTGAACTAACATAATTCATTTTCTAAAATGGCGGACTGTATTCCAGCAGGATGTATTCATACATATTTCATAAAAGTATCAGTCTATTTAATGTTCTATTGAAGGAAAAAGGTATTCCAAAATATTAAAATCAAGACTTTGTCACAGTGACCAGTACCGGCTAATTGACCATGCCACCAAAAATTTTGCCCGGCCCGACCCGGGAATTAAACCCAGGACGGGTACAAATTTATCCCAAGGTCACGTTCCTACTTGAACCACAAGACCAACAAGGCATTCAAATATCTTACATTAAAACGTGAATATAATAATATCTCCCGATATCGGTCATAAACGTAAATAAACAATAGCTTAGCGAAATACCATTCTGACGTTTGACAAGTAGGTACTCGTATATTCTTACTTACTCTGTCCTGTTGTAAAGGTTCGCTCTCTTCGGTACATGCAGTGTTTTCATTCAACGACTGCAACGACACCGATATAGACCCTCTGCGCGCGAGTTGTGACTTGGTACCTAACGCTTGTTTCTTAAAAATTTCAGTAGTGTTTTTAAAAAAGTTCTCCATTTTTTTTCTGAAAAATGAAGACTTCCTTTCTAATGGCGACTTTCCAATTGAATGCAGATCTAATTCAGACTGGGAAAAACTTTCACGCCTGTTCAACATCGTTTGATCCAGTGATAATTTTCTCTCTCTGACGGGTTTAACAGGCCTTTCGATTGGAGCTAGTAAAGGAGATCTTGCCTCATTGGGAAGACTCGTTTCAAGAGCTAATGATGTTTCTACAGGTTTTTGTTCAGAGGACGTGTCATTTTCATTCGTTTGGTCACTTGACGCAACAGCATTTATTTTCATTGTTTCAGGTACAGACGAACTGCTATCCACGTCGCAATCATTGGTTTTAATAGTCTCATTTTCACATTCAGTTTTTGTACTTCCCCCTAGATTATCATCATCAATAATAGGGTCATTACTAATATCTACACTTACAGTTTCAGTTATATCACTAACACAGTGCTCATTAAATGTCTCATTCGCACACTTCAACTCTGTATCGGTATTCCTGATTAGTTCCGGGTTGGTGGCACTTGGAGGCTCCAAGCCACCCGTTCCTCCAGTATTTTGTGTTTCGTCAAAATCATCATTGTCGTTAAAATCTTTATTTTGCATTATTTTACTCCCACGCGGTGCTTTTATTCGCATACTCCTATTCATTTTTACAGTTCGAAGAATTTCCTTTATTTTAAGGTTTTCTCTAATAGATTTCACATCACTAGTACTAAGATTTGGTTTGTCCTTCTCGACGTATTTCAATTGTGGGTCTTTTTTCGATTTCTGTCTAAACCTATCCATGGTTGTTGATTCTATTTCACCTTAACAAACACTAAACACACTATACACACGCTAAACCGAATACACTTAACCTCTTGCACTTGTACTTGACAGAAATTTTTATCACTAACTTACGAACGACATTACACCTGTACAAATCAAACAATTACAGCAATGGCAGGCAGAGTGATGATAACGATTAATCGCTAAAACAGTAATCGGTTTCGAATCGTGTTGGCGCAAGGTAATAAAAGTGTTACACTGTTAGCACACCTGCGTACATTACAACTACTAGATTTTGCCGTAAGACGGACATGATGATTTATTATTGGCGTTATACACGACTTCATTCCACGACGTCAGTATGGCATTATGGCAAACGTCAGTTTGGTTGGCATGAGTAAACAGCGCGCGAAGTAACGCAGAGTGATTAGGTCGGAACGTATCTACCTATAACCTATGTTTGTCGTCTCCTTCGGCATTATCGTCTTGGAGATATCTCGAGGGTCGAGATAATATTTGATAATGATAATGTACCTATCACGTACCTTTTACACTTTTTATCTACTTGAATCCTCTGCCAACTATTGTCACTTTCACACCCGTAAATGTTTTAAACTATTATTAGGATTTTTTTTGTCAAATTGTGTATTAGAAGTTAAACCATTAATGAAAAGTAAAGTATAAAATAAACATTTTGTATTTCATTTCATTAAAATATTTAGTTTTATTATCAAATGTAAACATAAGATATGATGATAATAACATTGATAAGGTCAACTTATTATAGTTGTATACGTGAACCATAATATTTAAAGCAGCCTCTGCCCTTTGCAAGTGATTAAATATGTCATTGTAAAAACGATAAAAAATTATTACACTCCAATCTTCTCACCAATTTTTCAAAACCATACATTATACATGTAAGAATAACGATGTAACAATGACGAATAACATTTATTGACCATGAGACACAGTAATTTACAGACAGTCATTATAAAACACAAATACAATAATATAAAAAAAAAACAATGTAAACCAATAAAATCGAGTATAGGTACAGTAACTGTACCTATACTCGATATATATTAATTATATTGTACAGGCCCCGGCAAACTTCTTGAATATCGGGTGGGGATTGCGCAGAACACAAATTTTGACACGCCTGCGCGAAATTTAATTATATAAAAACAATATTGAAGGAAAATTAATAATTTTGATTAAAGTTTGGTTAAAAGGCTTTATATAAGACGTTTCAAACTAGCTGCTGGAGAAGTTATTTCTGTTTCCTTGTGGGTTCGCTCCTCCAGGGGCTCACAAGAGTTGAGGGCCAACGTTAAAGATGTTCGGATTCGAACCACTTTGTACTACTATCTGAAAGTAAAAGACACTGCGTAGTCAATTTAAATTTACTAACCAACTACTTACGCGGAAGATATTTTAGTGCACAATTTTAAGTATGCGCAAGCGTATGATTTGATTTTGACCTGTGACTTGTTAAAGTTGTAGTAAGGTTGTTAGGACAGGAACGTTTTTTTTTGGAGGAGGGGGGTGTTTAGTCTCCTTAACTGCCGGCTAGCGATATAGGACTTAATACGTCCCACTACCCATTAGGCACCCCTTCACACCCGTACCTTCCTACTTTTGGTGTGTTGAAGTGCATATTTATGTATCATCGATGTAATCACGTAACACTTCACATTCATTTATTGTATGTTACGCTCAAAGATCGAAAACGCTCATTGAGCGGAAAAATAGCCCACAACGACGTTGTTTTTGTTTAACTTAATATCTCCCAAAATATAGTCTCCTCTGTGTGTCAGTACGTTGGATGTTTTACTGTGACCACAACCCGTTGTGAGCTATTTTTCCGTTGTGTGAGCGTTTTTGACCTTTGAGCGCAACATATACCTACAATAAACCGTACTAACTGTCAGTCAAGCATTATTATTAGATATTATTAGATATTAAATATGATAATGGAAATATTTCCCCCTTACTGCGAAAACTGAATAGCAATAAGACATATTTATTGACTCCCGACCCGATTTATTTACTGATTCTAAGCAACTGACTACTTCTGCACTTACCTCATTAGTTTCTAAGGTGCGCTTCGTAAAGGAGGACCTGCGCCCGCTAGTAATCCGTCGCTGGCCATAAAAATACTCCGTCGCACACGCCCTGTACTAAACTCGCAATTTCTTACAATCCGTGCGGCACAGCTCAAACTCAAACCCTAGTGTTGATAAACCAGTGGCTACAACTGGGAAAGTATGTGTTATCCTACGTCACCACTGGCGACAATCGGGATTATTTTTCCTATTCATCCCCAGTGGTGAGAAAGCCAGTGGTGATGACTGGGAATAGACCAGTTGGACCTTTTATCTGGAAGAAATAGTTAAGTTACTCCTGATTTGTAAAATGGCACGTGGTAAAAGTTCACAAATCCCCATTGATGGGTATTTCCGATGGGGATTTGTGGAATAACCCAAAAAATCGACTACTTCTAGTCTGTACTTTAACAACACTGGGATTCACAAGATATAAGGGCTATTTTTAAATAGACACAAACAATTCAAAGCTTAGCATAATGACAGCTCAGTATCGTTCACAGTTAATTTTTTCGTCTTACCATCCGTTTACAAATACCTATAATGTTTAAGCTAGGATATCAAAATTTTAAAAAGAAATTGTTCTGGATCCCTATGATGAGGCACTTTGTTAAAGCAATGCAGAAGTAAAATTAAAATGAAAATAATTGTAATAACATATCCTTCATAGATATTTTTTTACTACATATCGAGATTATATTGCCCAATTTAGTTCGAATTTAATAATAACATAATATAATATTTTAATCGATAGAATAAAATACAATTATGTTATTGGTTTGACGAAGTCAAATAGGATTAACGGGAATAAACCCAATCTGTTACTTTTAGTTTAATTGATAACACCGCTTACAGCTATTGTAAACAACATAAAGTATTTTGGCCGCGGTGACCACTTGTCATCAGGTGGGCCGGGTCGTGCGCTTTTTTTGCCACCACCATAGTGTAAAAAGATTAGATTAATTTGTTTTAATCTAAGGTAAAAAATAGTTTTATTTTATTTCCATGTAAGTATACAGACGGACGAGTTTATCAAGCAAAATAAAACGGATCTAATACCATGAAAATCATTTATTAACGTAATGATTTGACACCACGAGTGAGCCGAAGTTGGCCGTCACTTCTTCTCGCCGGGCACATCAAACTCGCTGACCTGCGCCTCCACCAACTGCTTGCTTCGCAGCTTTATCACTGCGTGGCTCGGCACATTCGGGTCCTCCATCTCGAATTCGATGAGTCCTGCCAAAGAATATACAACGTTATTTTTTGTTTATTCGAAACCTGAAAACTTAGTTCAGAATCAGTAATAGAATCGATTTCAATACTTTTTATACCTTGTTACATTTTGACCAAATAATATTTCCAATATCTCAAAAGTACACGCGCGCCTAACTTGTCACGTGGATGCGAGAGGACGCAAGCAAGGTTTACAGCGCAGCGTGCTGTTTGTGACCACGTTCGCACGAGGACAACGGGACAGCACAAAAAGCTTGTAACTTCGTGAGTTTTCAAGATACCTTTTAATACTGATTCCTTAAATGAAAATATTTGACACGTGTTTCGATTTTCATATTAGTATAAGGGAATATTTTCTAAACAACAACACATCAACGCCAGAAATGCCACAGCCATAAGCAACAATCAAACGCACATTATCATACAAAACAGAATTCGAAAGACCTTACATGATTGTAATAACAGATATTTT
Source organism: Mecyna flavalis (assembly GCA_949319885.1). Lineage (NCBI taxonomy): Eukaryota > Metazoa > Arthropoda > Insecta > Lepidoptera > Crambidae > Mecyna > Mecyna flavalis. Next base: position 7,990,780 of record OX439425.1, read on the forward strand.
TTACATAGCTTTATTCTCATAGAAATAGTTGCTAATAAGATTCAACATGACGTCGTATGTTTAACAATAAATATTTCAATTCTTTGTTTACACAAAATCAGGTATTTTCATTCCAATACAGCTTTCTACGCAAATTTTAACTAAACCAACAAACAGAATAAAAGCCTTATTCAAAGGGGCAATGCAGCGGCAATCTAATATCATAAAAAAGTACTTGGGTGTGAATTAAGGTGATGCTTGACATCTTTTTTTCAACGCGAATACAGAGGTCCTATTCTCAACAAAGTCTAGACTTTAACGCGGGCGTTCCATTATTTAGTTAACAGGTATGGCGCTGGTGTTCATGTTAACTTTTATTCTATGTAAAATGTGAGTAACGTGTTTACTTGTTATCCTGTTGTAAGGTGCATCAAAGCCGATATTAAGTTCTCGCCTTGTAGACATCCAGAAGTCTTTGTAAGTGCATACAAAGGAAACGCAAACACTTTTCCAACATATTGCAACATATTTCTTTTAACGATTATCTGCGCAGTATTTCGATTCTTAGAACTTTTGTTTCTTTATATCATTTATATTTCTAGTAATTATCAGTAAGATTTTATTCAAAATTATTGTACGGTCAACGGCACATCACGGTAAACACTTGCAGTTCAATAATATCACTCACGTACCCCCGACATAAGAGTGGTACAAAGTCCAAAGTGTATAGTTTGACGTGCTTTTGACTGTATCTCATTAAAATAAAAAATATCATTTGCTTGACATTTACATTATAGCCTACACCCGCAGCTTCGTCTGCGAAGCGTAACTTATAGGACGCTATCACACAGAAATATATTTTTTTCCCCAAAAACTTCTTCTCAACCAAACGTAAAGACGTGACTGACGTGAAACACGGACTAACACACTAACGCCCGGTTCACACGACATGATCCGTTTTACTGTTCCGGTTTATCGTGTCATACAGAATACTGTGCCATGTGTGAAGTCGCTCATACAACTACATACGCCATCGATGAAAAAAAAAACGTATACGATAAAACGGAACAGTAAAACGGACCATGTGTGAACCGGGCGTTACAATGCTAATTTTATAATATTAATAACTTTCTAGGTGTTTTGAAAATATAATCTATTTGTCGGGGCAGTTAAGTGAAGTTCAGTTTTTCGTTTGGGCATAGACACGAAATGGAGGCCGTTTTTCACATCCAGTACCTTGCTTGAAAAATGATGTAAATCGACGTTCAAACATTGATCCCGCGCCATCTGCATGAAATGGCGCTTTCCGGGACCGTAACAATCTGCACTTTAACTTTTTATTTTGAGATATAATTACGTTTCCTTTTTTACGCATTTTTATTGCTAAGAAACCATAATTACAAATCACCATACACAATCACAATCACCTATGTATATTTTAATGACTGTGTAGGGGTAGGCGTATTAACCTAATAAAAGGTTGTAAATATAATAAATAACTGTGACCGCAGAGCACGGTTCCTTGGTTTGACGCACTTGTTCAAGTCCCAAACCACCAAAAATATCGGCACTATCCTGGCTGCTGTACAGTAGTGACTCCACAGTTTTTAGTTTTAATTTTTAATTTGCCTAATATTTCAGTAAAACCGTAACAGCTGCCTTTAAGTTTTGTTGGCTTTGTTCAGACAGAAAAAAAAGAGATAAAAAGTATTTTTTTTAATTCACAAAAAGTAAAAAAAAACATTTATACCTCCTTCAGCGACCACCTCATCCTTGTAGTTGTCCCTCATGGACCTGGCCAGGATGTTGTGGTAGAACACGTTGGCGTTCGCCTTGATCTCTGGCGTCACCTCCATCTTGGACACTGCTTGAATCAGCACCGTCAGCTTTTGCTTCGCAGTTAGAATCAACTTGTCAACTGTCGACATACAAACCGATTAAACGGATCACAAACTGATCTGCCTGCAGCTGCAGAAATATATTAATTTATTTACCAAAATCTTCTATACGTATTTACGCTACATTATCTATATTATGCAATAAATTTATTCAATTAGAATGTTAACTAACAAAATTGTTGCAATTGGACTCCAAACTAGGGAACCAATGTTCAGAAAGGCAATTTACTGGGACCTTAATGGTTTTGTATAAGTCAGTTTAGTCAGTTACAGCTTTTAAATCATTAAATTTATAAAAGGTAGTTATGATTCAAAATAACCAGGCAGCCGCGTTTAGAAAGATCATTTTCCTGGTAAATGACTGCATATAGCTCGTGTAAAGTGTATTGCTTTTTCCAGTGTTTTATTCACTCGATGACGATGAGGGTAAGTTTAAAGGGTACGCCGGAGCGCAAACGGGAAATTGGAAAACCACTCAAGCAACGGCGGAACATAATATAAGCGATATACGTACTCACTGGGAAATGCCGCTTTCATCGCGCATTGCTTTGGAAGCACAAATCATTCAGACAATTATTTCGCTTAAAGCCCTTGAAGAATTATCTTGGCAATAGCTTAATTGTTCGACGAAATGACAAATATCTCATTGAGTGTAAAAGGTAATGATTCAGTAAAGGTTTATCGTAAGTAATACTATTTGTTATGATTTTCTAAGTCATCTGAGTTAAAGTAGATGGAACCTGTTGAATAAATACGTGGCAAACATGAGGTATCGATTTTCTTCCACTCTCATAAAGTAACATCATATTGTATTCTCAAAATAGCTCGATACGTATGACAGATGACATGAAGAGTTCACTAGTGCGGTGCAATCGATTCCCGATTATACGAACACCGATTTTGAATCGTAAAAATTGTTTTTCATCCCACCATCTCGGAAAGAGTATTTTTAATCTTCAATATCTGAGTGAAAAAGCCGTTTTTATTCTCTAGAGGATAAAGTAAATTGAATTTAGAACATCGTGTGCACTAAGTTTGTGAATTAAAAAAAACATTAAACCTATTTACTGCTACCTCTATGGTGCCGAATATATCATACAACTTTTTTTTAATTTGTTAAAAACTCAGACTCGGAACCTTCTTGGTGTTTTTTTTTCAATTTGCTTTTTTTTGCATTTAGTCATTTCCTCGCTGAGGTGGAATGAAAAGTTACGTGTTGCACTCGAGTGCAAAGATTTTTCACCTCGTGCTCTTTTGATTCCCTCGCTAACGCTCAGGATTCTAATTTTGAATCACTCGCTGCGCTCGTGATTCAATTTTAGAATCCTTCGCTTGCTCGGTCATCAAAATTGAACACGCGGTTAAAAAGCAACTTTGCACTCTTGTATAACAAATAACTATTTTACCTATTGTCTATCAAACATGATTCTATAGTTAGTAAAATCTAGGATGATTTCATTTTTACATTTCTTTCTCATTTCTCAACAGTTACATTTCTAGAGACGCCGATTTATCTTAAAATTATGGTTAAAAATCGATACGATCGATACGATATTTATTTATTTATTATTTATTCATTTTAAATGAAATAAATTGATTTTTTATCATACTAGGTATATGATTTTACGTTTAAAGTGATAAACGAAACAATTTTTTCGAAACTTTACTCGGTTACATTCGATTATACCTAATTGTAATAAGTGATTTACACTCGCGTACGAGTCGCGAGACGAGGCACGAGCCGAGACACAAGGTGAGAGTGTAAATAGACGTTCGCGGCTCGTCTCGCGTCTCGTCTCGCGCCTCGCAGCGCTCGCGTCCGGAGCGATTTTTGGGCACGAGTCAAAGGGCCTCGCAACAAACGCGAGCGTGGTGTTAACTTACCACGAGAATGTGAACATTTACCATCGATAACGCGAGGCGAGCTGTGAATACGAGACGAAGCACGAGACGAGGTATGAGGCGAGAGTGTAAATCTCTTATAAGCGGTAGATGACCGCAATGATCATCTCTAAGTTGGCGGCGCCGGCAATCATGACCGCTATTTCTCTGCATACATTTTGACAGTGAAAAATTGTGAAACATTAATCCTGTAAACCCGATGACATCTGCCATAGGGATCATGGTATTTTTAGATGATTATAGGTACAGTCAGCGCAAAAATGATTTGAGCGTTCAAACCTACCAAAAATATCTGAACATTTGACAAAAACATCTCATTCTCAGAAAATCAGGGTTATATGATAGTAGGTACATACAAATATTTTGTATACTTACAGTCCGCCTCGACTTCAGGCACCGGTTGAACCATGTCCTCCAAAGCATACTGAGCTGCCGCTGGGGCCTTTTGGAACGGCCGTGGGGCGTTAGGCGCTCCTATAAATAATAATACAATAAATATACCTACTTTTGAAGCAACGCGCAAAATTATTCTTACCAAAAAGAGGTAAGGTTTGATCCGCGAATAGTAAAAACATTTAGTTGCGTAAACGTGTTTATTTGTCTTAGTATTAGCTGAGTTTGGGACATGTTTAAGTATAATTACTCACCTAAGCTACGGTAACTTTGTGTCAAATATGAATTTTAACAAGTTTTTCGACATAAATGTAGAACATACTCGTAGCACGCCCAACATAACCACTTACGTTAATTTTTACCGCGCCCAAAGGTTCATATATCATCGTCCTTTTTACAACGATACCTAATAAATGGGCTCAAGCAATTTACAAGTCCACAATGGGAAGGTTTCGTTTCATAAATAGTGGTATTAAATTATAATCAGTCAAAATGAACAGTATCGATATTTTTTTATAGTAGAATCCGTTCCATATTCACAAAATTTTGATACTAGAATGAAGGAGGATGATTAATTGATCAGCACTAAATTGAATATAGAGAATGCAACATACATGCAATATAATATAACCATTTAAAAATGGTTATTATAAAAGCTTGTGGCTTTTATAAAACCATCTTGTTTGAGAAAAAAGTGAGATACATAATATGCATCACGAGAAATGAAAACACCTCCTTACCTAATTTGGGTATGGTTTTGTGGCATTTATAATATTCATGTTTATTAAATGGTTATATAACTATATTGCGTCATTTTTCTGAGACCGCGCTTTAAACCAGCCACACAAAGGCGCCCATACAATTTTTATACATCGATTTTTACAAGGTAAGTATTAAAGTTCTATTCAGACTGCTTTAAGTCACTTCGTTTTAAATAACCTCGGCGAAAACGTAAGTTGTTGAGCTGACAATAGCAAACTTACTTTATTTTCTTGTAACATTGAGAAGAACGAACACAGCTTAAATACTTAGTATGAAGTCGTTTTCCTGGGAAAGTACAATCCTCTTATGTTGTAAACAAGGTAATGGTACGTCAGCAAATGTACCTGTATTGTACACTTTCCACATAACCTTATCAAGCAACAAGCAACGCAAAATAAATATAAAATCGTATGGCAAAATTATTCTCAGCTCCAACATATTACAATAATAATCTTTCAACCGAACAAAATAATCTACAAATAAAAATGGTTCCCAAATCCCCCGTGTTAATGTTGTGTTAAATCGTACTCCAGGCTTCAATCATACGAAGATTACTTTGAAAACAAACCTGTAAACTTACTAAGTAGAACTAATTTAAACAATAACATAAAAAAAACTTAATCGAATCGAAGCCATTCAATTGCGCAAGTTTCGTAACTTTTCGACACCACTGAGCTTATGGTAAATTAAAAATAAATAACATAAAAAGTTTTCAACCATCAAACTCATACATGTGCAGCGATGCTTGAAACCACTTCCTCGGATACCACCAATCTTTAGATCATACAAAAGATAGTACGAGTAAACAAAAATAATAATGAATCCCTTTTAAATAATGTAAAATGTTAATTTTCCACAACAGGGCACCGTGTTTGTTTTTTAGTTGCATTCATTTTAAAATGGTTACTGTAATTTGTTTGTTAACTGATATAAGTATTTTATATACTCGACTTGTAAAGAATGTAATAGACAAATATTTCATCAATATTTTCTTACTGTCTGTGTCCAAGTGTGTGACTTATTTTGTGATACGGGTGTTGTACGGAAATCCAATTTCCTGTTAATATGTTTAATCATCTTCAAAGTAAAGCGCAATTTCAACATGAATTGATGGGGCTATAATTGTGACTTTCGCTAATTATTTATTTTTTGAAACAGTTACAATACAGAAAGGAATAAGTATTATTTAACATGTTGAAAGAACACGTCCTTGTTAGGTGATAATTAGACACATAAAAGCAACAGGATGTTAATTATTTTTTTATATTTGGTCTAAGCTAGCACTTGACCACAAAGTTGCCTGATTTTAAACAACTATGCGGTCTACGATGGTGCGCGCTTGCTTAAGAAAGGCCCGTTAATTCCGGCCTTGACCTCAAGTTGGCCCTAAGTTGTATTGTGTAGGAAAGATAGATCCCGGCAGATCAAATGCTGAAGTCGCTTACTTTTAGCGAAAGTTCAAATTATTATTGTATATTATGGAATATTCTGTATAACAATTCCTCATTACCGCTGAACCAGCGGCTTTGGTAGGACTCAGGATCGTTATAGATTCGAAAGACAATGATTACTTTTATTATTACTTTTTATCATCACTTGGTCTTTCTTTAAATAATAAGCGATTCCCGTAGAAAAAATAAAAAATAACGCGCATTGATTTCCATTTTAACAAGAAGAAAAGTAGTCGAGTCACAGTATAAACTGATTTGTGGAAGATTTATCTTTTTTTAATTACTAGCTGTTCCTTAGCTGTGATTGATTATTCTTGAAATTCTAATGTCGTCATATCTATCTTTTTATACCTACTTTGACTTAGAAGTCGATGCAGTAATGCCAACTTATTGGCATAAATATACTTTCATATAAGCTAATAATAAAATAAAATATTTTATGTTATAAATGTACTGAACCGACAGTAAAATCTTAATAATACCAAATAATATCAATACCTCAAAAAATTGTGTGGAAAAAAATATTTTCAACAAACCGAAGTTATACAGAATCTATTTATATACATAGAACAAGACAAAACAATACAGAACACTGTTAAAGGAACATTGGAACAACACGGGACTTATTTGTTTCAAAGAAGCTCGTCGTATAGAAAAGCTGGTCTATTTCAAGATGTCTTTCAGTAATTTTCCATACAAAATTTTATTTGTAGGGTACGTATTATTCGCATTATTTGATCTAACTTAAGTAACTTTATGCTACAAACGATTTCAAATATCTAATAATTAAATCTTGTACCTTTATTTCAAAAGGTGCTTCTTCACGCACTTACCGACACTTGAGAGCAGCTCATTGATTTGTTGCAAAGAGGTTTTCATCTCGATAATGAGTTTGCCTTTTTCGTCTAATGCTTTCGTCAAATTCTTCTCCTCTCGATCTTCGGCTGATAATTGTGCGCGAAGCTGTTTTTTCTCTTGGACGTATCTGCAAGCAGTTTATCAATCATTATGATACTAGTGGTTTAAAAAGTAAGTTAGTGGCAATGTCTTTATCGCTGGGCTCTATGAATTAATACCTAAAATAGGTACATAATTCGACGTACATATTATTCATAGTTCTTTTTTAATGTTACAATTGATCTTAGAAACACATAGCCCACTCTAAATTATTTTTAAACATCTTTGATTAAGTCCGTTAGTGCCTACTTACTTAACTAATGTTCGTTTTATCACTATCGACAGCTACAGCAAAAAAAAGACACGCTTAATTCTCGCATCCAATTGATCCAATTCAAGCCAACTACGCCTATCAGACTTATCAAAATGTATTATTGGACAAACATCTCAACTAAAGTATTTTAAATAATTGACTAGAGGGTTCACAAGGCATATCTCAACACAGAGACAATTTGCATGTGTGAACGAGTCATTGCGTCTCGCGGTCCTTCGCCTAAGCATGCATACGAAGGCATACATTATGCAAAGGGAATGCAATCAGCCGAGTGGAATAAGTTGACTTACTAACGTAAACAAAAATGCTCTTATTTTACCTATTCACTAGTAAGTGAATAAACATACTTAGATAAAAGGTAAATAAAATAATTTATAATTAATTGTAACATTTTAGAAAACAGAGACTAATTATATTGGCTGTATGCAGTCATTATTAGACACGCATAGGATACAAAACAGCGGTAATTTGTATGTATAAAATTGTCCCTTAGGGGCCAACCACGGGCCAACCAACGACAATAGCTTGTTTAAGGGCTTTTTAAAAACCCTCACACTGTTGGGTCGAAACTAGTTTACCAAAAAATATGTATGTATTTGTATTCCGTCATTCCGTGTATTTGTATGAGTTCTTAATTTGACCGAATAAAAGTTTTCTTTTTCCAAGCGTTTTGTTCTGACCTAGTCTAGGTGAGCCTGCACCATTATCTAGAAATTAGCATATTCAGTTCCACAGAAATCTAAATATTAGATTTCTGTGTTCAGTTCTAATTGGAACTGCCAGCTGACCACTCGGCTGTCACAGTACCCTAAATAAAAATACATACACTTCTCGTCCTATAGGACGTAGAAACAGTTCTGAACCGAATATCAGTTGCCTGTAATTACAAGAATAAAATTGTAATAAATATTAATTGATCCGAAAATGTACGACCGAAAATGTACGAGTATTTAACTATAAGACTTTTACTTAGTAACTATGTCACTTCTAAGTCGCGTTGTATTTAAACGATCGTTTCCTTATTTGCAAAATTAACATATTAAATGTATGAACATTTTCGCATGTTGATATTGTTGATCGAAGTTAAATCATATTTTTTTTTATTAAAGTCTGTAATGGCTGCCCGCCTTGGCTTTGCACGGGTAGTGTGTGAAAAGAGTGGGACATTTAAAAAGATATTTTTTTTATTCTGTCCTGATAATAATAAAAAGTACGTATACAAAATTTCCTTTTCCACAAACTTATATCACAGAATATTTTATTATTACAGAATGTTTTGTGTTCAGTTAGTTCCTGGATATTGTATAAGTCAAAATTATGATAAAACCCTAAAATATTAACTTTATCTTCATTTATCCGATACAATGTTTTTAGGATCTATAAAGAGAAGAAAATTATAAAAGTTGAAGGAAAAGTATAAAGTGCAATAGTAAATGAACACAAACACTCCTCAATTTAAAACATGAGGGTCACCAACTATAAATTAAAAGATAAAATTAATTCTATCCTATTATAACACTACACTGTAACAATATGACTACGATGGATGCAAAACTTATCACGTGTACCAGTGTATCCAAAGGGTATCCCGCGGGAAATTACATTCCGAAATCAACGTGAATCCTCGATAGCCGTGGCCGATACCGACGCGATTCGATGCATAAAAGTAGTCCAATGCATTGGTTACATTGTTCAGGTTCCCACAGTATAGGGACTTTACGAACAACGCATGATAATCACAAAGGCACGCACTTATCGTCCATCGAACAGCACATTAAAATCAAGTTATCGTTACAATGATAAACACTAGCTTAATCACCGCAAATGCCAAATACTCGCACGGATTGACGATCACAAACCTGAGCTGTGTGCAAAAAAACCGTCACAAATTTTGCTCGACCCGGGTATTGAACCCAGGACCCCGACATCACGGCCCGGTCCCTTATATACTAGACCGTCGAGACGTTTGAATAAAATTGGTTTTGCCTTTTCATTCGTCATAACCCATTAACTGATAAACATTGATAACCGAATGCCATTTAGCTTTCTAAAGCTCTCCTCATTGGCCGTTTTTGAGACTCGAGACAAATGCGACCCACTCCCCTCTAAACTCCACCGGTTTCCCTTAGTTAGTTGTAAGTCACTCAAGTATGAAAAGGCATTGAAAAAGATAAGAAGATTTAATAGGCTAAAACATCAATTGTCGGGGTTGTCTGGCACCCATAGCACAGGCTGATGCTTATTTTTGGGCTAGATGGCGCTGTGTGAATAATGACCAGAGATATTTATCATTTATTTATCATATCAATCAAAGGCCAAGACACACTTTTGAGTCGTTGAGCCATAGGAGTAAGTAAGTAAGTTAAACAATATTCGTAAACGGTTTTTCTCAATGGATGTGGTTCACGGAACTTCATTCAATTGTGTGTAGCTTTTTGTAATAAGTGCAATCGCGCACCTATCACGTAGGGATAGCCCATGTAGTTAAATGCAATTTCACAGCTGATGGGAAATGTTAATAGACAGGTACTGTGTAATCCGAAGCAATGTGAGTAGTAAATCCCTATGTCCCATTTGTACTATGGCCATCGAAAGCGTTAACCTTTTGAACGCCAAAGTCGTCTATACCTACTTTACAAGCACCTGCGGGCCCTGTGCGCCAACAACGTCTATCTATACTTGACGAAAACCCCGCCTCTAAAAATATGAAATAAGTATGATTAAAACGATTATTAGTATTTTTTCCTTACATTCGACAATAAAGAATAACCCAGCTCTGGCGTACAGGACACGACCAGTGCGTTTAGTTTAGTGTAACTATCCGGTTACCTAAATAAAGTACCTAAAGACCTGACAACCCAATATGGGCATCCTTAGGCAGATCAAATATGCGGAGAAGCCTTTATCTAACAATATACAAACTTTCAAGCCACAGGCGTTCGTAGTTTGCTGTAAATCATTGCCAAAGCCGAATGAGCTTCGCGCTTGTTCCGCTAAGTTCGATAGGAAGCTATAATATGCTATACAGGGGCCGACGTAAACTTTGTATTGTTTATATGTATATATATTTAAGATTTCATTTTTGTAGAATATTTAATTCGATTAATACGAGTAACATCAATGCTACTGGTACGATTTCAAATGTCAGTTTTTATTTTATTAAACGTACATAACTACCACATCGAACGGCGCGCGGTGAGTCGGCGCGCAGCGCATTTACAAAGCCGCAGAGGAAATTGTATTTTATTATCAGTTCTTAAGGTCGTATTTGCATCCTACTAATACATTTTGCGCGAGCATGCCGCGGCAGCCGGTCGGCTCCGCGCGCATGCCGCGGCAGCCGGACGGCTCCGCGCGCATTCCGCGGCACGCAGTATTCCTCCGCATTTTTTGGCCGAGCGGACGCGGTCGGCTGCCGGCGCATCCGCGCTGATGCGCGCCGACCCGCCGCGCGCCGACACGGCGGAGTCGATTCATAAACGGCAAAAAGTAACGGTAACCCCAACACCTACCAACTAACAACGTTTCGTTTGCAACTGCCTTGCCAGACCTTATTCTCCCGGTAAGTACAGTTAAGCCGTTGAATATCAATTATAATACTAGTATACCCAAATAATGTTAAATTGAATAAAATCTATGAAGTGCTAAGAATGAATGCAATACCTAATAATTCGTAATTAGAAAATGTACCTCCACAATACTTTTTTAGTTTGAATGCTTCATAACTGCAGCCAAGCTATAGTCTATAGATGAAAGAACCTATGTAACCACATTTTAGGCAAATAAATTCTATTCTAACTTAGAACTAATGTTAAAAAATTTCGGCTCCACTACCAACTAGACTGCCCTTATTTCTCCTTCAAACCAGAAGGGACGAGGCAGTGCCCGCCTTGTGACAATTGATCAGCCTCCTCCAACCTCTTCCCACCTTGATAAAATAACAAGTTTCAAAATGAGAAATAAAACAGTAGTACAAAACTAGCTAGTACCTATCATTTTCATGAAATATACAACAAAAACTTTTGATAGATTAAAAACTAAAAGATCTTAATACGCTACAGAGATGTAGGTACACTTCCAACTCATTTATTAAATAGAGTTTCAAAGCTTACGGTAGCACTCAGAACCTCGGGCGAATAAAATAAAACATCAAAAATACGAGCAACTTTTCACGGATATCTTAAATTGATGAGCATGAAATTCCTGGAACTAAGTAGGTTTACTTTGCAGAAGAAACTAAAACCTGTCGAGTATTACTATCTTCTGAACTTTGCCCTATCTATTCGAGCTGAGTTTGGGCCGGGAGTCAAAATTTAACAAATTCACTTATTGTATTAAAACAACTGCGCCAATAGTCTTTGACAGAGGAACGTCATCAATTGAATCATAATAATAGCTAACGTGCAGTTAGCTATTACTTCCGCTCCTTTTGTTGCATTTTCGAATATGGCCAGTCTTTCTGAATCACTAAGCAATATTAAAAATAACCTTTTATTATCGGTGCTCGTTTTGCGAAGAAACATTCTTATAGTTCACTCTACAACCTATATTCGATCAATTAATAATGCATCAAATATTTTCTAGCAAGACACTCAATTAAATGCGATCAATATTCCCTTGGGAAACTAGACCAGACTGCAAGCGAAGCACATTAATACTTAACTTATTGATAGAATTGAAACAGTGTGTAGAGCTAAGGTTTCAAAATGAATAATTTATAACTTATCTATTCTATTTGATCTTCGCCTATATACCTACATATAAGCGAAAGGTCACCCATTTACTTAGCACCAAAAATAAAAAATAACAGTGCAAAAAAAAATAAAAAATAGCAGTGATTCAAAATTTGCATGGAACCTCCATGCAAATTTTGAATCACTGTCATTTTTAAACACTACATAGGTAGGTAATTATAGCAGTCGGTATCAGATTTTTTTTACTGAGTAAAGTATCTATTACGTAGTAACTATTTAGTAATCTGTGGTAATATTAATACACTTTCCTGTCTCAATATTATTATAAGTCCTTACTTGCCACTTCGTATCCATTCGCGAAAGGCAACTAAATTAGGTAATATACTTAACCAAAAACTTATCACTCTTGATTCTTTCCGTCATCATCTCAAATAAATTCTCGCTCTGCCTGACAGAGGTATAAAAAATCGTACCGGGAATGGGCTGGTTGATAGCCAAGGCTGGAAACCAGCTCATTTCAGGATCAGTAGGAAGGTAAAAAATCTATGTTGCCGTTTACATTTTCAGTAAAAATGTATTCACTTAAAATCTATTAAAAAAACATACCAAACGTACCTATAATTAAATGAAAATCCCTTATCGGCAATCATATGGGTAAATACTTAATTATGTGACCTTCAATTCGCACTTAGAATCCGTACAATAATTAAACGCCCTATAAAATTATGCGTGGTCCTAGTAGCTGGAAGAAAAATATAAAATTTTAAGCAATCCGGCAAATGGGACCGCGGTCCCAGTTAATTTTGGTCCCAGTCGCCGGAAGCCTCCTAAGACAAACATAAGCCAAACCTAGCGCTTCTGTTTATGACTAGCAGTTTTAACCAAATAGGTATTACTTATATTGTCAAGTTTGAGCTTTGTAAAATACGAATGAAGTTTTGCTGTCATACCTAAAACTTCCCAGGAGTTTAACAACACTCTATGTAGTTTTCACTTTAGGGAGTTTCGAAAGTAGCCCCTTGTGAATCTGACAGCTGGAAGCCAAGTGCTAAATGGAATCACTCCAGTCTATTATAACCCGGAACACTCAGTGCAAAAATATTACTACTTTCGGCATTTAGTAAATTACTCCGATTTTAAAATGCTGTCCATTAAAATAAATTACAGTGGGCATTAAGGCAATAACAACAAAATCTATTTTCGAGAACTCAGAACCACTCTGAAACAATTACCATCACTTAATTACAGCGAAACTCGAGATGTTTACCAACCGCCACCTGAAGGTACGCCCAATTATTGTTTGAGTTTAAGACCGATACCTGGTGAAGCAAGGATTTACTGGGAATATTCCCGTTGCATTATGTAATTGAATAGCAATATAATTCTCAACGACAGACCACCCAGCTGCGACACACACTTCTTTAAATACTGGGAGACCATTCTGGATAAAAATCACCAGGCACAAAATAAGTTGTTGTTACTCTTGATTTTTAACCCTGCAAAATTTATTATTTTTAGGCTGCGTCCCCAGTAGGCAAAATATTTAAAAGTAAGTAGGTAAAGAGATTGGACGTGGAAACAAACAACACGCGTTATTCAACATGAAATTCTGTATTTTTTAGTTTTACTGAGTATACGACTAAACTATTATTAAGCAACTGGCTGTTTAAGTGTTTTTTAACTTGCCTGAGATCTTGGGATAATTGATTCTAATCTATAAATTTTTTTTTTAATTCCTAGCAATATTAAACAGGTCTATGAAAAGAGAAAATTGCCAAAATATATGTCCATACACCATATTACTACAAAGTGATATGTAGCTAATAATAAATAAAATAATTATAAAAAAGAGGAACGCGATGTTTAATCATCTACCTTTGGAACTTGGTGTTGTTAATATGACGCATTAAACTAGAGTTTACGTTAGCGTTCGTAGTTTATTAAATATGCAGTGAACACGCTTAAAAAGATCTCATTTTAACTTTAAGCTTCCAGGAAAATGTTGATAATTATGAGTTTTGGAAGCGCAGTAACCACGGTGCGCAATTCAAAGGCTGGCTTGAATTATTCCACAAATGAAAGCACACACAGGAATTGTATTCTTCACTGCTTACTAAGCTTTAATTATTTGTGTTCGGATTTGTTGAAACCTCGCATTAGCACCTAATTTAAAATTACGTGCTTACCGCAATTAATTGACATAGAGTGATGCCCCATTAGTAATTTAGTACGTTTCGCTGCGTTGCTTCGTCGCAGCGTCTACGCTGCTTCGATTTCCATAAATATATTTTTGACGCCCACTACACCGAAGCGTCGCGACGACGACGTGCGACATTTCGACGGATCATCGGATGGCAGACAAAGCGGGGGGAGGGTATGCGCTGCGCTGTCGGAGCTTCAATGCGGCGCCGCACAGGGATCTACTGCTAGGGAAGCAAACTAAGCGCTTTCGTCGCCCTCCTGCGCTGCAACGTCACGCGCAGCCGCAGCTCAGGTGAGACATACAATGTGTTGATCCATCGCGACGACGCATCGCAGCGCGCTAATGGAGCATTAATGTCAAAAAAGCTCCGTGCTAAAGTAACCTAAATAGTTACTCACGCGGCAGTCCGCTCCTGGCCGATATTCTTCAAAGAGTCAAGCATCATGCAGGCGTGCTTGCGGTCCTCGATCAGTGCATCTCTCTTGCGGCTGTTGACGGTCAGCTGCGTCAAGAGCCGCTCTGTCTGGTAGTGCTGCTCCTTCAGTCTAAACCAATGTATAAAACCTTTAACCACTGCATCCTACTACGAACCAAAAGTCTAAATATTAATTCTAAAAAAAAAAACATAATTAAAGCCTCGTCGTATCAATTCGCGACAGGCTACCCCAATGCAACTCTTACTATATAAAAAAAAAACTGTCTCCATGAACCAACATGCATTCACAAGAGTATCTGGGCAAAACTCACCAGAAACAATTAAAAAAAAATATATTAATCCAGTTACTCTAGGGTGACAAATTACATAAAATTACATAACAGCCTGATGGTTTGCAGATACTGTCGTCATGACATTGCAACACTGAGATGCGACGATCTATGACATCGCCGTTCTTCTTCTAAGGTTCTTCTTCACGGTTCTTAGTTTTCATTAAGAAAAGAGTTCCTACTGAAAACGTCGAACATCTTTGTCGTCAAAATAAAAATATGGTAAAAGTGACAAAACGATACATCAAATATTCTAACAAAGTAATAGATAGGTACACAAGCTACGCTATGCTTTTGTAAGCAGCGTACAATAAGTTTTTATTTATTATTTAATGTACCTTTCTGAGCTATTATAGTGCGACAAATTACGTCATGACAATGGTTTGCTCTTTAAGAGGACGAATTGAATATTTGTGTTGCAAGGATATGGATTTTTCTCAGCAATGACTAAAGCTAAGAAAATAAAATTTATTGGCAGGATTCATCATGTCTTTGACTTTGTATTGTCCAATTGAATACACGATTGGTCAACTTTTGTAACACAGATTAATTAATCAAAAATACCTCTATAAAAACAGGGATTGTCATTTTTACGACAATCGGAAGCGACTTAAGCCTTCAAAATTACTAAATATAATCACGGAACCTTACACTATAATTGGGCCATATATTATTTAAAATACATTTATACATAGTTTTTAAATCACACGGATAAAACCATTTTGTCGCATACGCTCTTTTCGTTTAGAGCGGGTTTTCTAAGAGCGTCTTGCGTCGCGCGGCCCCAGCAGTACGCTCCCGGCTATTGCCAGAGACGGATCTATGACAACTGCTCTCCGCCCACGCTCGCTTTTGTTTTTCGAATATTTATTCAAACCACTGACCTCCATCATATACATAGTACGCTGGACTGGCTATACAGTCTGTTTGCCCAACCTGAGATATGTGTGGCCATATTTAGCTTCTAAGATTCACCATCATGTTTATAATATTATTTTTTATTTTGAATAAGAATAATCTAAAAAGATAGCTGACTACGCACAATCACTATCCGTTGAACTCGAGTCTTCAGAAATGCCGTCTGGTCTGATTCAGTATCAGATTAATTTTTTAATTCTCTTATGAACTTGTACATTTCGGCATCCATTAAGTACCTACTTCTGTTTCGGACAATTGGTCTTCGATGTGGATAACATGTTCACATTGTTTTTGCCATTCATCTGTAGTAACAGTGAGTGACCGATTGGAATGCTTCTTCTTTTAATTTGACAATATTGTTTGCATCTTGTACCACATTTTAACTCTCAACTCGCCTTTTTAGTAGACTCCACATAAATTAAAATCATCCAATACAATTTTCTTTTATTGATAACTGGTGCTGTTTTTTTTTGGATAGACCTAAAATAATGGAAAACGTTCATTTGAGTGGGTTAAAATAAATAAAATGGTTAAAATTTCATAATCGATTATTAAGTGTATGCGAATGATAATAGCAATGAATATCTCTAAGTGGGCGGGACCCTACAATCATGAACGTTATTTCTCTTCATACATTTGACAGTCAAAAATTGTGAAATTTAACAGCTGTCAAATCGATGACAGCTGTCGCAGAGATCATCCAAGATTTAACAAACCATAGGAACTAGTTTAGGGATGTCTAAATTCATGTCGATATTATGTCATTTCTTAGTCGATAATTTTATTTTATTATTAAAGGGACATAGTGATCTCTCACAATAATAAACACTTGATATGACAACAAAATAGAAAAAAAACTGATTTGTGATGATTGTATAATTAATTATGTTAAATCAGTCCGATGATTTTAAACCATAATTATTAAAAAATATTACCAAAACAAAACGTGCTAAGTATCTTTCAATTGTTGTTTGTATGCAGAAACAAAAAAAAATTCTTTATCAATGACCGGTGAGAAAGTTAGACATTTTTTGACTCTGCAAATAATCTAGGCTAGATAATGAAATTTTAATCTTTCGAGCCCCGGATTACCAGACACAATAGAAAATCTATTGTTACGCGGCACCCGAGTGCCGGTTCGGGATTGAGTGGTTATTCGTGCATTAATTCCAGAATATTTTGGAGCATTGTCACATATTATCTCGAAACGTTGTTTTTAGACTAAAGCCCGTAGTTGTAGTTTTGTCTAAAAATAATATTTCAAGAGCCATTAAATAAAACAACTGAAACGGATAAAACTCGCGATTTATCCGTTTAAGGTGTTTAGTTAATGAGTAGTAACTACTATTATTATATTATTTTACTAGCTGTGCCCGCGACTTCGTCCGCGTGGAATAGTGACTTTTCGGGCAGCTTATTTTAAATAACAAATACCGTCCTTTGGGTAGCTAAAAATTTGAGTGTTTACCCGTGGTCCCGTTGGGTCGACCCATTAACGGGTCCACGGGTAATTTTCATTCCCCGTGGTCCCATTGCATCAGGGATTGCTTTCCGTTCTTATGATTTTATCGATAGAAAATAAAAACAGTTAAACACAAAACTTTACAGTATGCTTCTCTGTAGGTATACGATATGTGACGTATGGCCATCGGGAATGAAAGCATACAGGCTTCTAGGATTGCTAACCCGTGTCAGAGCCACATACAACTGACCGTGCGAGAAACAGTTGATACTTAGATCTACACCCACAACTTTCATCGTCTGACCTTGGGCTTTATTAATTGTCATCGCAAAACATAGGCTGACTGCAAAAAGTGTTAAGATGTGTAAACTAAACGTACAAATTTTATGAAACAAAAGAATTGCTAGAAAAATTAATTAATAACCTGAGCTTATAAACTTGTTCTTAAATAAAGAAAATCAAGAAAAGAATTGCCTAACCTATACCAAATACTTATAAATTATTCATATATACAAACCCTAAATAAAAAATTAAGATAAGTGTACCAAAAATCAAGGAAAGAAATGCCTAACCTATAACAAATGCTTACAATATTTATTTACAAATTTTTAAAGAAAATTAAGAAAGACAACCTAACCTACAAACCCTTAAATATAAATAAATGAAATATCCAAACTGTCAGTATTCAAGTAAATCGCAATTTTCGAATGCAACTACCTATTCGCCATACTCTCAGCGCGCTTTATATACGGACGCGCAGCTCAGGCGCGAGGCGTGTACCTTTATATTGACATAACTTTTTTATTTATGAACCGATTGACATGAAATAAACACTAAATGTTAAGTGAAGCTTACCACAATATATTAGTGAAAACCGCATCTCAATCGAATAAGCCGTTTCTGATATTAGCGTGCACAAACACACAGAAAAACAGACAAAAAAAATTTTAATTACAATTTCGGGTTCGGTATCGATATAATAACAACCCCTGCTACTTTTTTTTAATATATTTCCATTGTACAGACACCACTTTTCTACAAATTTATTATATGTATATAGATTTGTGGTAGTAACCGCGTAAACATCAGAAACCACTATTTCAAGAGTCATCTTAAGATCGATCTCATAGTTGAGACCTGTCTAGAAATACGGGCCTTAGTGACATTTGGAATTATCTAAAAGTTATAATAATTATTTGGGGTCTTTAAAAAATTAGGAATAACTTTTTTCTTTTATTTAAATAAAATAAGTGACTTGAGAATACTTTCTTAAGGACCTATCCCTCCACAAAGAGAGTTAATAATAAGATACCTATGTACAGTCGCCAGCACATCAGACTACCCCAAACTGTCAAATTTCTACAACCAATTTTCAGCTTTATTCACTTCACATAGAGTTCTCTTTCAATTGAGATTTTTTGACAGATTAGGGTAGGTTGATCTGCTGCCGTCCGTACTTAGATTAGCTACACAAAGAGGGCACTTTATCTAAAAAAGTTTTTATCGATAACAAAATTCAGTCGTTGTATAGAACTAGTATTAGTTCCAAGTACACTCACTCACTAATTACTGCTCTCCAGCGCAGTTAGCGCCAATATGGCGATTTTCAAATCGGATCAAATAATTGGTAGCCATCGCCTGTCCAGCGTACTTGTATAATGGAGGTCAGTGGTTTCAGTGGACGCGCGGATCTCTTTGCTCCGTGCTCGTCATTCGTCATAAATGTGCGGGGTGGGGGGGCGGCACGCGCCGAATTTCAGACTTTTAGTTGAACGCGGCGTCACCTTAACTGCAAACTACATTGCACCAAGCCGCCGTCGAGTGTATTTTTTGCGCAATTTACTTTCCAATACGAAGCATTTCTCATCCACTGGAACTATGCCGTAGCCGTGCAGCGTTATAATTGAAGCTCAACTCGCTCACTCACCACCTAATCTAACTATCTAAGCGATATCTATAAGCACTTAAGCCGTGTTTTATTTGCTGTCTTGGTATTGCAGGGAATTTTTGCTTCATAAAAGAGGTAATTTGGTTATAATATAATCTGGATAAAATAAATATAAATCTTACAAAGAATAATACATTCAATAAAACATTTTTAAATAATTGTAAAATATTTCCCATTTGTTGAGAATATAGCAGAAGCATTAGAATATAAGTAATATAGATAAATGTAAGAGTTATCTCTTATAGTAATAAAAATGCTTAAAATTTCCGTTTTTAAATTCTAAATGAAGGATAAAATAGATAAATTTGTACCTTAATAATATCCTATCAAAGGATGGCACCAAGGTAGATTTCTGAAGTCGTTTACATATTCCCATAACTTCCTCAAGTTCCCAATGAACTGAGTGATGGCTGCCTGCGTCTTCATCTTCATAAAGATCATCCAGATTAGTTGCTTCCTGATCATAAATTTATTCATTATTGATATAATGGCATGCATGCCAAATGTTTCAAACTGGAGCAATACATAAGTTATGGCTAACTGACCTACTAATGAGACTATCGCTTAGTTAATTATTTCAAAACAATTTGCTTCTAAAAGTTAACCTCACTGGTAACCGTGAAATATGCCTGAAAGTTACGTGTGTATAAATTGTCAAAAACAAGTTTTACTACTTCAATGTAATCTCTGTTGAGTAAATCAGTCTGTATTAGTAGATCTGATGTGTAATGTACACAGTGTCAACGTTCCTAACAATTAAAATATGTAAAATTTTACTGACCCTAAAACTATGTCATCATTTCCAACCCAGACCTTATACTTATTTATTTTTAGAAAAATTGTATGCACGTAGTTATCGACGTATGAAATGAATTAATTAACAAGGAACGCCGAGTTTTAACCTAATAACCACCAATCAACGGAAACGGAATCAATGGAAACGTTATAATTATGTTCCAGATATTCTTGGAACAAAACAAAAATTTCAGTCTATACAATATCTAAATACTAATAGGGTTTAGATTAAAGCCTTAGCGGAGACAACATTTAAGCTCAGCTTGATTAAAGGCGGTGTAATCTTGGCCAGTCTAGTATAGGTCCACAAAGGAACACTAATATAAGCTTCAGCATGACTAAATTCAGCATTGCCTAATTCTACCCTAGACGATAAATATAAAATAATATACGATTGCTTTACGTTTTGAAGACATGCATATTCACAATGTACCTAAAACATAATATTTTATAGCAAAAGTCTGTACGTTGCGAGCATAAATATAAAACAAGTACCTATGATAAGACAGTTATTAACTTAAAATTGATAAACAGATTTTAACGTGGCCGAATATATTTTGTACCTTGAAGAAAAAAAGCCAATGACGTACACCTAAAAGGACTAAAACATTTTGTTCATCGGACGTCATACGTCTTCAGTTTAATAATGTACTACAACAATGTAAGAATAGAATATAATAAACTTTACTCCTTTTATTTATTAAAATTCAAATAGCGCATAATTGTGTTATTTATGTAATTGTGGCTTTGAAATGCATTACCCATCCTTTTGCAAGCGCGGAGAGTCTGCTTTTGCTAATATTATATTAAAATTCTTAGCACAGGCATATATTATGCTCTCCCTGTTGAATAACTTATTAGAGAATGTCCAGTCAAAATCCGCTCAGACCGAATTTTTAAACGCAGAGACCGATGTAATAATATTAAAAATCCAAGGTTTGTTGGCTGAAATTGTTTTATTACGGTGTCTTCAAAGACATTTTGGCTACTCGGATGTATTGGCAGTTCTAATTTTAAGAAACGTAATAAGTAAAATATAATACTGTGTTCTATTTTTGATAATAAACTTGAAAGAAAAATGGTTCCACAATTAATATCACATACTTTACACTGAGCTAGAAAATGCTGAGTAGTAATTTCGTGCTAGCAAGCGATCTTATCAAAAGATTAGATTGCGTTATAATTAACAAATTGACGGAGAAGCTGGTTTTTTCTTCTATAAAACCGTACACAAACGACAACCCTCGCTCGACAAACTCAGTGAAACCCATGAATAATTATTTTTCCAACTGGGTTCGCACATAACGTTACATTATATTTACGTGTATTTATGTCTTGAATAAAAAAAGGACATTCTTAAACATGACTTTTCATACCTTTGATCGTTGTTTGTATTTTGAGATATCTATCTTACTACTTGTGTGATAAAATCTATCAACAATATCCGCTTAAAAGGTATGGCATTCAATTAATTAAAATTCATGATTGTATCTGACAGTTCAAAAAAATGTTTAGACCTACATTAAAAGGCTGATTTATTTGGTTGTAGATGAGATAGATAGACTCTTCTTCATCTTCTACGACCAAAAAAAATGGAATGAGCAGCTGTAGAATGCGGAAGGAGCAAAAAGTGTAATAGGTAGTCTGCTTCTACGGGAAAAGGGCGCATGAATAATGATTTTGACAACAAGGTTACCTCCTTGCGTATCAGATTTGGAAACGAGTCGACTAGATAAGCGACTTCCCGGCGGACGAGCTTCAGTGTGCGTTCTCGCTCGTTCATGTTAGCTTTGATTTCCTTCACTAATTTGTTGAATTCAAACTTCCTGTCGTCCAAGTATTCCATAGCCAACTGGCCCATCTCCGTGGCTCCCATCAAGCACTTTCCCTGCGCTCGGCAGTCCAATTTTAACGCTTCAAGCACCACAGTGAAGTATGACGAATCCTAAAAAAAGGGAAGTAAGTAAATAAATGGAATTTATCCTATCATTGTTATTTATATCAACAGTCATATAGTTTGGCTTTGAAGCAGGTAGAAATTTTAATATCATAATGCAATATTTCAGTTTTGGTAACCAAGAGTTTCTCAAAAATATTGTGCGGCTGCCGTCTCTGGCTTGAAATACATTAAAAACCTGATCCTGAAATCACCAACCACAATAAAAAGAATTACTTAATTATCAGTATAACACAAGCATTTCGGCGATTTACTTATACATATAGATATTTCGATATAGCCTCCCGTTCTTTAGAGCAAGGCCCCAAAAATAAATATTTTCATTAGCCATTTATATTGTAGAAAACAATGGTCAGTCCCAAAAATATTAAAACAACCCTTATTGAGTCACAAAGCTGGCCAAGACAAACGGGATCAAAGAGAAACGCAGGAACGTCTCTGAATGAATGTATTCCAATTACGCCGTGAATAAGGCGTACGTCGCCGTGTTACTGGACAGAAATACTCAAAGCACAGAGCATAATGCCTCGAATACACAGACTTGAATTGAAAGGGCAACTAATTGAACATTTAAGATTGAAGACTTTTTTATGTGTAACAAGCAGTCTAGGTTACGCGAGGGTGCTATTAAAATAATTTTTGCCTAGTATAAAGTTGTTACGTCCTTTTGACTCCCACTACCACTATAGGATAAAACATCAAAATAAATGAGAAAACTCTTCAGAGAAACTTTCTAGCGATCACAAAGTTTTGTGAGGAAGCCGTTGAAATAAAATTAAAATGTTTTCGTGAACAAACAAGACCTTTGTATACAAATAGTAATAAGAAACTCATCAGAAAACACATTTTCCTTTAAAAGGCAATGGAATCGGATACCAATACTTTTGCAAGTCCGCATTTCGAATTCATTTAGCATAGATTTTACAAGTTGTTGACTTTAGTAGAAATATGTTCGGATAATCCGGAGTGATCGACGCTTCAAGTTTTAATCACAAGTCGGTGCCTTTACCCGTCAAACGTTGTTATTTAGGGGTTGATCCACACCTGGCAGCACTTTTCTATGCCTATTTCCTTTCCTTTTCTATCACTCACACTAAACAGTCATTTCATTAGAGCAGCGCACTTTTTTTCTTTCATCTCAAATTTTTCTTTTTTTCAGAGTTGAAGCGATTTTTTATATCCCTATGTGCATGCACTATTATAGTGTACTATAGTGTGTATTATAGTGTACACCACATAATATGTGGTTTGACGCCCGAGCGGCATACCTTCTTGCTGCGTACGAACAGAAATTCATACTCCACGACTATAAAAACTAAATATCTAGACTTAATAAATACTTGTAGGTATGATGTAGTCGTAGCATAGTGAAATCAATTTTATAAAAGTTTACTTAGAGCATGAGTTTTTAAATACAGTTCTTAGTCTTTATAAAAAAAAATAAGAGTGTTGTAAACAGACACATAATAGATTTTTAAATCTAGTTTAGTTGAGGACTAGTCTAATTAATCGAAATCTACTCACAATTAACCCGCCGGTAATTAATTCGGTCATTCAAACCATTCGGAGCAACTTTTGTAAAACGACTCATAGTTTCCCAATGACGTCATCATCACACAGGCACGACATAACTAAGTAATTGACCAATTACTTACGTAGATACGTTTGGTAGGAATGCTTTAAATCTCACATTCGCATCTATAAGAGTCAAAGTATTACTTGAGTAGCAGCCATGACTGAAATTACCTACCCTTTTTATACAATAAAAGAACATAATTATTTCCCAAGTATTCCTACTTTTGATAGTTCTTACTATTCAAAAACATCTTTTATGTACAAAAACGATAACTTAAGTAATGGCTTATACTCCAGGTGGTAGGTTCCTGTACTGGGCCGTCTAGGTGGGTACCACCCAGTGCCTGATATTTTCCCGTGAAATAGAAGTGTGGCAAGCATTTCTGTGTTTCGGGGAAAGGGCACTGAAGCTAGTGAAATTTCTGGGTATAATATGAGACCTAATAACTGTTGTCTCGGCGGGCAACGCGCCTGCGCGCGATCCCAAAAATACTCAAGTAATTACTTTGACTCGTCCATAGAGTGTCCTTTGCGTAATTGGAAGGTAACATTTTTTTAATTGAAAATAAATTGTGGTTTCCAAACCTCAAATCCTTTACAAGACTGCGACAAAGGCCTCGTAAGACGCTTTGCCCACGGGAAACTTGAGCTGCTAACATAGTTCCGTACGCGTTCTGATCGTGTATATCCAATACAAAATTCGATTTAACGCTAAAATCTTATATTATAAAGAGGAAAGATTTGTTTGTTTGTTCGTTTGTTTGTATTGAATAGGCTCCGAAACACGGACCTAAATAGGTCCGTTGCTCTGAAACTACTGAACTGATTTAAGAAATTCTTCACTCTTGGAAACCTACACTATCCCCGAGTGACACAGGGTACTTTTTATCCCGAAAATGTAAGGGAAAGGGGGGGATATTTTAAAAAAGAAATTACGCGCGGGTGAAACCGCGGAGGCGGGCGGCCGCTAATAGGTATAAATTTACATAAAAATATGGAATAACAAAAAATAAATGGATTTTCTATTCGCCAAACTAATTTTACATGCAAAAGTTGACATAAAATTAAAAAAAATACAATATTGATGGAAAATTGTAATATTTTTGCCCTTGTTATTATTTTACGAAAATTTTAAAAAAGTAAGTACTGTTAATAATGAAAAATAATTAATATAGGTACAATTTACACGCGTTTACTAAAGCTTTTATCTAAAAAGCGTTTTAAGAGATTCGCTTTAAAAAAAACACTGATATTTAGTGTGTGCTATGATATTTTCGGCAAAAGACCCCTCGCTGTTCCAGAACTGTCGAAATCAAATTCCCGAAATATATCTGTGTACAAACAGAGTAATCCTCTTATAAGATATTTTTCGCTCGTCCACATAATAGTTTCAGTTTAATTTAGGGAGTAATTAAATACCTCCCTCGTGCAAACATCTGAATACGGGCAAAGGTTTATAACAAAATATACTGAGCGTCCGAAAATTACTTCCGACTCGGGAAATTGATTCTCTCTTAGAGGTTGACTCCAAACAAAGATGAATTTGACAGTCACAAATTGAAATTACTTTGCTATTTATTAAACCATTGTCCTATCAGACTTTAGAAATCGATATTTTAAAGTATCAGTTTCTCTTTGATGTTTTGGATTTAAAATTAAAACCTTTTCCGCTTTTCCGTGTTTTCGTTTAAACATCCGATACAAAGAAAAAGACAAAACGCTTAATTGACAGTGAAAAGAAAGTGACAGACCTAAAAATAGATATTATGTATATCGGGCAGCGCCGCTTTAAATTCTCATGCTTGGTAAAGTTCAGTTAACTTTAAATTATTTCAGAAAATAAAATGGGGTGTCAAGTGTATGGAGACATGTTTAATTTACCTTCTTTAGTATATCCAATATCTTCTTGTAAATGACTTTAATCGCCAAGGCGGCGTTTTTCTTTATGTTGGCTCTCTGCACGTAGTTAGCTACTGCTTGTTCCTTCTTCTCTGCCGGCAACTTCCTTCCAACTTCATACAGGAGACGATCTCTCAACTCCGCTGATTCTAACTAAAATATTTGACTAAGGTTACACGCAATCAAAATAGTAGGTGACCTGAATATGTACAAATTATGGATATTTTACAAAAACTTGTGTACCATTCAATCATTTTATTACGAACACATTGGAATAAAATACTTTCATATATTATTCATATAATACTCGTTTATCCAAAAACTATACCTATTAAAAAAACAATAGGACCTAATGCTGCATCCACCCAATAATATCAGACTAATAATAATTCGATCATTTATTAAAAAACTCACGATAATTAATTACATTAATCAAGCAATTTTAAAGAAAACCGAATATCTGAAAATGTTTGTACAATTTTCACCATATCCATTTACCTAGTACTTTTAACAGTTGGGTGGTAATAAGAAGAGAACGGAGTGCGGTGTGTTTGCCTTTGAACGCTCGTAGCAATTCGCGACTGGGGTGGTCAGGCGTAATTAATAATAACAGGAGATACCTATTCGCCCCTCCCTTTGAAGCAAATCATTCAAATTTGCAATTACAAAATATTTTGAAACCCCGTGCTCATTTATTACTTGGTATATTTTTAGGAAAGTTTAAATAAGGCTGAGGTTTTCAAGTTCAATAATAAGAAATTGTTGGTAAATTGTATTAGAAAGCTTATGAAATAACGGCGTGTCGGCAACTTAAAAACAGGATGCGTATTATTAATTTTATGTTTGCATTGCAGCCTTTGCAGGTAGTTATAAAATAATAATTAAAGGGTATAATATGTTATCAACGCTATATCAAACCAAGGAATAAATAAAAAGAAGATATTAAAGCACGCGAATCTTATTAAAAAACGTTGAAAACCGCACTCTCTCTTGTTAAACTATGTATACAATCTTCAAGATTGATTCCATTGTTTAGTTAAAGACAAAAAAAGCATTTTTACTGGAGACAGATTCCATAAATAAATTACTTTAATAGGGGCCAGAGATGAACGAAGATCGGTGCTGTTAAGTAGGAATAAATCCCGTGAATGTTACTTATTGTTGCAACGGGAAGATATTGCTTCAACTTCTTGCAACATATCAAGAAACTTACTTTTAATACTACAGATGTACCTACCAGGCAATGAACCCCAGTATTTAGTTTTAAACTTGAATATCTATTTTTATAGTTTCTTACCGGCACTTTACAGGAAGTCGCATTTACAGACCGATCTCATTAATTTAATGCAATTACTATTTAAAGTAAAAAGCAGCGCTGATGTCGTAGTAAAAGTAATGTGCTAATGTAAAAGCTAATGTAGTTTTAGAACCAAGATACGATGTCCGTTATAATATATTATGTACAATATATAATATATAAACAAAAATTACTAAGTAGACGAAATCCAGCCAAAAGCCTACAATTATTAATAAACTGGCTAAACTGCATACTTACTTAACTGCATAATTACCTGTGTCAATCGAAATTTTTCCATTTTTTTCTTCTTTGTATATCGAATGCGATCCAATTGTTTCCTCTTATTAAAATTTTCTTGGTGAATACTTTCAAGCACTCTCTGTAAAAAAAAAATAGTTAATAATAATTTATCGATTATTTATCTTTTAGTCGCAGTCTTTTAGTTCTCATTATTACGAGTATATTAAACTTTTACTGTGTAATCTTTTGTTGCATAATAAAGCAAAATTTATTCAATGTTCCTATTTATCGAATAGGGATCGCATCTGTCCGTCAAAAGAAGCTAAGTAAAGGTTTTTCTCTCCTTAAAACATTGTTTTATAAGACGATAGTAATGTGACTCACTCACAGCCTTAAACCTAAATCAACATCTACTCAAGTATACAAAAAATACACACAGTGTTGAGTGAAAGCTAAGTAGCGTTTTGCATACGTGCGTGTTAATAGTATCTAATTAAAGACCTCCTGTCTCTATCGATACCTTGCACATTCAATGAAGCATCTACCGTATTATCTTTTCGAACATAATCAATACCACTCTTTCTTTTATGGCAACGAGAAATTCTCTCTGACTGCCCCGAAGCACAGAACACATTATAGTACTAAGTATGTACCCAAAGGTAAGAGCTAAGTTTAGAGTTTAGACTTTAGACCAACCATAAGCGTACTTGCTTAAAGTGAACCATGAAGGTTACGTAAGGCAACTAACCACAAAAACATATTTAGACCCACGAACTGATAGGGGTACCTAATCTTTAAAATATTTAAAGGTTAAAGAACAACGCAAGAAGTTGTATGGGCCCTGTCCCCACCCACCAACAGACTTGGCACTAGTTTTAATATTATTATGACATTCCTTAAAAAGACAAATAACCATTTTTAATCCAAAAAATGACGGGGTATTCAAAAACAATAAAAACGTCCTTATGCCGTACGCCTAAGAATCAGAATTGCGCTGTAAGTGTCTAGCTTCAAGTAGACTCGACTGTAAAATATTTTTTAAGATTATATTTTATTGAACACTTTTATTAAGGCCAGGGGGGGTTACTCTTGATCGCCTGCACATTATTTTCACAATTTACTGTGTCAAAAAAATACTTGAAAAATACAACATTCAAATTCGATTTGCGTGAAATCCCCATTCCTACGGGGGATGTCGTCATACAAAAAAAAGATCAGTATGGCTAGAGGTATAAATAGAGATACGTTTGAAATCTGTTGGTGGGTGGGGACGCGCCTTTGCATGGTCCTTTATTTTATCAATATAGAACTAATCAAAATTATGAGTATACGATTTTTTTATTATAAAAGTAATAATTATAGATTTTGGATTATGTGAGTCAAAATATATGTATGTATGTATGTATGACAAAAGAACTTTAATCTTTACAAAGATTGTGGAATAAGGACAATTTATATAATTTATACATCGTACATAAAACAACGCCCTCTGAACCCTATATCATTAGAAACACATTATACATACAACAGGATTTGCAATAACTTGCAAAGCTTGAAAAATGGATATCCTTACGTGCCTCAATGAAAAAGACTTCTAAAAAAAGAATTCCAAAACTAAGGCGTGAAAATATCAGCTGGCACCCGAAATTATTATGCAAAACGCTTTCCTCTAAAAAAAATGTTACTAAGTCTTCAAAAGGAGATTAATAGCCGGCCATAAAAGTGAGAGAAACGACAAATACCGAGAAGTAAGAACTGGCAAGTCTCGTTTCACGCAAAAGTGGAATGGACGAAAATTTAAAAGTATTATTCATTCCATGAGTATCTAAAAGAGTGAATGAAAGTTTAGGAAGTGGAAGGATAAGTTTACGTTACCTAATATTGAAGTGCGGATAAAAAAAGATTTGTGGAAGGTACAATGGTACCGAAGCCATAGCTAACCCAAAATAACTATTGAAACAAACTAGTTGTATATCTTCATCATTTAGTCGAAAACTAAACATAAGCCTTCCAATTACGTATTTATCAAAGCCATTGAAGAAAGTAGGTACCACTTTTGTTTATAGAATATAGAGACGGAAATTCTTACTCTTGAGAGGTTTCTTAAGGTTTATTTTTGAGTGCATTGAAATGATTTCCTTTGCATGTAGTGAGTCAATTCTGCAACCTCATTTTATGAGACCCCATATACTTTAACCGGTTTTATATTCAACCTTCCTTCTTTAAAACGGTAATTTATCTCTTCTAGTTAAAGTGGCCGTAATTTTAAATGTGTTATGTTCTTCGTACTTAGCACATTTCAAATTACGTGCACTCTTAAATAATATCGTATATTATTCCTTATGGCCATGAACTTATAAATCATTTTAACTAATACAAAAATCCACAAAAACCGCGGAAACAAAAGCATCACAACATCCAACATAAAATAGCTCGTTTATCTTGTTCAATAATCCCTATAGGAAGTTATTAAAAATCAGTACAGCAATACTCATAAAATAATTTATTCTGTTAAAAGTCATTACGTCATTATGACGAGCCGTTTGGTATAATGGACGAGAAGTCGCCTATTACACCAGAGGTCGATCCCTGCATGGTACAAACATTTTCTGTGCATGAACATGTCTGTTCGTATCGGTCTGGGTGTTTCTATGTATAATATGTATGTATTTACCAAAAAAGTATTTAAGTAATGTTTATCCGTTGTCTGGCACCCATAGCAAAAGCTCATGCTTAGTTTGGGGCTAGATGACGCTGTGTGAATAATGTCCAGAGAGATATTGTCCAGAGAGATATTTATTATCGTTCTACAGGCATATAATTGTCTACAGCCCAAAACACAAACAACGTTTACAGGACATTAACAAATTACCTAATTCACGTGCCTATCGTCGACAATATCGGGTCGGCCGTGTTTATCTACGAGTACGACGGGAATGTACTAAAAGCACGGATAGTTGTGTAGATCTGTGTAAACGGTATCGTGGATCGGTGGGTCGATGTGGTCGCTATACGTGCCCGAACCCTCGGCAGCGGTTGCGATGCACATCGTCTAAACACCATCTAAACGCAATCTCCACACGTGCCGAAGTGGACCGACAGCTTTCAAGATTCGTGTTTGCAATATCAAATAGTCGCATAGTGTAACGTAGGATTATCGTTAGATGCTTGACGAATATTTTAGTCAAAAAATTTACAAAATATTTCAGATGTTACTTAATTACATGTGAAGTGTGAGAACAGATAAAAACATAAGTAACGCTTGCATACAAATTCGTTTAAAGATGTATGATGATAAGTACTATGACATCTTATTTCATTAACACGTTGATTGCGGCACCAAATTTACTGAACTTACCCAGGGTGCGACATGAACTCCATGATTCTCACGCAGGACTCCACTGCGTCATGAACATCATTTGTTCACATTAGTTAATAGATTCAAGAGGTCATAACTATTTGAAATTAAAACATTTTTGTGTGTTCTTTTTTTTTAAATGTAGGTAATATGTAGTAGTTTCTACAGCATAAATCGTTTTTAATTCTGATTTGTATTTCTCCAGATTTAGGTGAAAATGTACTACCCTGATTTCATGAGAAACATTTTGCCATGCCGCACTGTGTTAATGAGACGCCTAACGAGTAATAGTGATGGGCAAGCAATAAAACCAACAATACAAATCAACAATTCATCATAATCATTAAAGTGTAACAGCCCAGTATGCTTAACTTAAATGAAATGTCTCTAAAATCGCAGTAATTAAGGAACTACAATCAAAATCAACAATTAAATGCTAGTCATCATCATAACTTAAATTTAACGTTATTTAAATTTAAAGTTAACTTAAATGAAATATGTCTCGTAAATCACAGTAATTAAGGAACCAAAATTAAAACCAACAATGAAATATTAATCATCACATTTGCGTTTGATTTGATTTGTGTGCGGACGTTGTGCATCACTATGCGCGACTGGCGAGAATGGCGCGCCCGCATTCGGTGCGGCATGAGGTGCAGGGGCGTGACCATATACTGGCCATGCCGCACACAGCGCAAAAGTACACAACTCTGTGCGACGTGAACATTATTTTGCCATGTCTGTTTTTGATAAATTTAGAACCTTTTTAAAAAAACACTCGGAAATATCTATTTATTTCTTTCTTACTCATAGAACAACATATGAAAAACCCCCCCGCACCGTGGTGAGAAACACATTTTTCTGCACCGCACGCTGGTAAAGTCAAGCATGGCCCTATATTGGTCATGACGCATGGAACGTGTTAAGGGGCACTTAATAATCATCGTTCATTCTGCTGTCAAGCTGTCATACGGAAGGCTTTTTAGACCTTTGAGCCTTAAATCCCAAGTGTGTTTGCGTGCATTATTTTCTATACTGAACTTATTTTAACTTCTTGAGCTGCTTTAGCTCACTGGATAACCTGAACGAAAGATGCTCATTAATATAGCTTTTTTTGCATTTTTGTTACTAACGTCTGCTTGACTGTTCATGTACGTCAACTGCAATCTCCTATGTTCCTGGAAAGCATTTCTAAGGAACTGTTTATCCCCATAGACAGCGACGCCCAGCTCCTCCCGTTTGGTTGTGATTTCTTTCCGCAGCGTGCGGATGTCACGGGAATACCGCTTCTTCTGTTTCGCCAAGTCACCTTGGTGGATGGTCCGGTCACGCTCTGCAAATTCACAATGCAACTATTTTAAACCGTTTATTGCCCGTGTTACTACCATTCTAACTACCAGTAGTAATACCGGTAAAGTGTTTACCCTTCTTACTACTGTAGTTGAAAGTTGTAAGAACAACAATAAAATATTGCTTGTGTTACTACCGTTACCAAAATGGGCGTTTTATTCGTGGTCCTACTAATTTGTCCTACTAGTCGGACCACCAGGAAGTTAGTAGTAGTAGTTAGTAGACGGGTAGACACTTTACCGGTATTACCACTGGTAGTAAGAATGGTAGTAACACGGGCAATGAAACGTTTTAAACACATATCATTGATATTGGTTACGATGTTTATTAAGAACATACATGTTTAAAACTAAGATATGAAGTTGTTGAAATAACGTATCCCGCATTTTGGGTGTTTCGTCGTATATTAATCAATGATACCCGATACAATACAATTACCTACTTATTTTGAGGTCCGATATATTAACCGCGGAACAGTGAACTGTGAATAGGACACTATGTTCTAACCGCAGAAGGGACTAACCATTGAAGATGCATTGAAGCGACAAGCTTCCATTCCTGTCTTAGCTGTGGTAAATGGGAGCATTTTAAGATGCTAATTAATTAACCTACCTCTAGATGCTCTGAATATGTGCGACAATATTATTCTGAAAAATTCCTTTCAAGGTCGATCGAAAGCAATGGCTCTAAAATAATGGATAATACACGATGTGAATTATTGAGATAATAACTCCCTACATTTTTCCAGAACATTGAGCGATGCTGGTTGAGTGCAGTTTTGTTTACCATTTGTGACTAGTTGGGAAACTGAAGTGTTATAATACATTATAGCTTCCTAATATTTTTTAAATAAAATAAAAGCCGTACCATATAATTTTATGAGGCCCCTATATTGGTTAATTTTGTCTTTAATAACCCAATTCTCATCTTGCATTCCATGGATACGAACTTTAGCCGCGGACAACATATTGTATCAAAAATATGTAGGACGATTTATTTATTAAACAAAATACAATGTATACGCTTTATAAATTCAACAAACAAATAGTTGACGTTGATTTTTTTTGTTATTCGTTTTTTTAATTTTAACAAAGCCGCTCCGTTTATGGTCGCAGTAAATGTCAATGAGTAAAAAGGAGAGACTACAATATTATTATTATTATTGGCAATAATTTTTAGAACATACTGAATATCCTAGTGCAAGCGTATATTATAGAACTTTGTGCGGTTTTTTCGGTCACAGCTCGGGTTTGTGATCACCAATCCGCATTTGGCAAGCGTGGTGGCCACACCCATCATTATAACGATAACTTGATTCAAGGATGGAGGCCTTTGCCCTGCAGTGGGACATTAATAGGCTGATACTTTACTTTACTGAATATATTCTGAAAAGAAGTCTTTTATTTGATTCTTGCCTCATAAATAATCTGAAGAAGATAACCAAAATGTAGAGGTAGCCGAGTATCTTGGGCTAAGAACTTAGCGATCTTATTCACGATTTTATTGTCACTGTATTTATTGAGCTACATTGAGGATGCCTACATCCGCATCCACCGCAAAGCTATTTAGAGTCGCTGCACATGACGTGTCGCCACAAGCCACGAACGCACCGCCACCGGTATACATACCCCTCGCGTAAAGCTGAATGGAAAAAAGGAACAAATTGTCCCTTTTTTTCAGCGGACTGAAAATTTCAGAGGGATCTTTTATTTCCTGCAGTTTTCATGCATTTTATTCGGACTTACCGCACACGTTTGCAGCCGGTGGCCGCCACACGCGAGTCGGTACCAACCAGCGAACTTAAATGCGGCTTTAATAGCTTTTGAAATGTTTCTTACCCCAAAAATTATGGGTTATTTATTTATATTTATTAGGTTATGCTTACACGATAATCCTTTTCCAAGGTCCAGTCTATGTCGGTACCAGATTTCATCGAGCTGGTACCAACCACCCCGGTGCCCCGCCCCGTTAACGGGGTCGTTTTAGCTTCAGGTAGAAGTGTTTCAAGCCTAATTTGAACTTATTTAATACGCGATAATGCGGAACAAAATGTCAACAATTTAAACAAGTTGAGCTCCATATAACAAGGTCCATTGATTCGAATATTAGCGCGCACCTTTGAATTATTCTATGTGCCTATTTACCACTTGCTCGGTGGTGAGTATGAAAGATACAAATGGACCCGAATGGACCAGGTTATGGAGGTCAGATGGCAGTCGCTCCTATGTAATAATAACTGTACATGCCAAATCCTGATTTATAGTGCAAGCGTACCCTGACTAGATTGAAACAAAACACTTGTAGAAAGAAGACATAATAATTTTATTTAAAACATTCTAGTCTTTTTTAAGATATTTACGTGTATGTACGCAACAAGACATGCACCACAGGCATGAGATTACATCGTTTCATACTCAGTATACACTGATCGACAACAGATTTTTTAAAACGAAATGTGAGGCCGGATGAAAATTCTAGGTACGATAATGAAATTAAAAACGCTGCTTGCATAAAACCCACTGACCCGATTACGAGGTTTGCTGAGGTGTCATTGCCGGCGTCATCGTTCGCCTCGGCAGGTCGACAAGTGTTTATTCTTCCGTTACCTATATACACCTGTTTAGGCTAAAAACTCACGGAGTGGTTTTCACACGCGCCTGCCGTGGTTACGGGTTCATAGCTTCTGCAGAATGTTGATTTATAATAGATATAAAAAAGTAGGAGCACATTTCACGACGCGTTTTACACTCGCGGCGCGCGTGGTTGATTCGCGCGAGCGGCGGCCCGCAAACGCTGCGGGTGCGGGTGAAAACCGCTCCGTAAGGTCTTAGCCTAAACAGGTGTATAGGTAACGGAAGAATAAAGACTTGTCATCCTGCCGAAGCGAGCATTTGCGGGCGATGATCGCAATCGCGACGGCAGGACCGCGCAAATCACAGGTCTCGTGAGTTTAGAAATAAAACGGCGAAATCGCGGCGGAATCCGCTCCGAGAGTTCTTAGCCTCAAAGACGTTGGGTGTAAGCCAAACGACTACACGTTAAACACAGCGGTGTCTTATTATGGTAGGCTTCGATCATATATGTATACCTATGATCGAACATGATAGGTATTTAATTTTGTTTGTTTGGTTCCAGTTCATTTATACAGATGCCAAAACCAGATAGTTCAATTAAAGCTGAATTTTAAGGCTCTTGTTATTTTTTCGATATCTGATATGTTACTTATATATACTAATAGCGAATTTTTTTATAATAATGCTGTAGAAAACCACTTTTTCTGAATTTGTGTCCGATGTCGTAAAGTATAGCAGAAAATACATGAGGAGAGAAATGCACACAAACACTTGATCGAATTAGGTATTATTTATGTCAAACATATTAATAATTATCGACCTTCTCTATTGGTGAATATCGGGGTCTCCGTTAACCGCACATAAGGCTCTGTGAGTACGGTCCCCGCAGCGCGTGCCCTGCGGGCAGTTGCTGCATGCCGACCCCGCCTCGTAAATCGGGAACCCGTCAATATTTCCCGCAGGTCCATAATTACATATCGTAAATGCTATTATCATCGGCTCTTTCCGAGACTTTTCTTTTTTTACATTTTCTAAAATACCCCGGTGGAGCGGTGATTCCTTAAATTTTCCTGCTACGGTCGTAGCAAAATCTTCAAAACGCGGAGAAGTAGCAGTGGTCAAATATCTCGTACGTCTGAGAACATTTTCTTTTGTTCCGGTTATATTCTCATATACCTCAGTCGTCGCGTTTTGCTGCGCTTGGCGTCGTTTTCTGAAATGTACGCAGGAGCGTTTCCTGACAGTGCAAAGAGCTTGTGAGCAGCCCATGCGCCAGGTGGAGGCCCAGGCCGCCGCGGAGTACCAGTGCGCGTTGCAGCCTCCCGGCGCGCTGCAGTTGCTGAGGCGGAACGACCACACCTGCTCCGCCGGCAGCACCCTGGCGCCGGAGAACCACGCGCCCACCGCGTCCGCCAGCAGCTGCGCCTCCGTCACCCGCGGCACCACCGGCCGCACGTCCATATTCTGCAGCACATTAAACCTTATCGTATTCCTACATTCATCGTGCCGTTTTTGACATTGCCTGGCCCACAGTTCAGCCATTTCTTCAAGTTCGTAATCCCAGTACATTTTGCGCATATTAGTTGCGGGCGGTTGACCTGCTTCCAGACCCATAGCAATATTGTCTCTGTGCCGATTGTGTAAAAGCAATATTTGGTACCGCATCCATGTGGTCATTCCTGATGCGTATAACCTTGGACTTTGCTTATTGACAGCTATACACATGGTATGCTGATTTTTCATAGAACAATCGGGATGAGAACAGTAGTCATACTGATTCTCCATTGAACTATTGCCCATAAATTCACAGCATACGTGATCAAAGATGAAAAGACCCAAAACTATATTAAAAAACAAACACATTACGAAAATTGTTCCAAATCTTCGACTCTACAAATTATTGTATAAATTGATAATGTCATTGGTGAATGTCATACATTCATATTCTTTGCCATTGACCAAAGATCTGCTCACAGATCAGTAATTTATAGCAAGCGATCTGCTTTTTGATTTCTGGGTATCGATCAGTATCGATCAACACAGATGCAATTAAACTTAATGAATAATTATTTAATTACAATTAATTTATTGATAGTGTATAATTGCATCTGTAAAAAAAAAGATATCGAATCATTTTGTGTAACTCTGAATTTTCTCAACTACAACCACTCTCGAAAACATTTATTTTATACTAAAAGTGTATTTCACAAGTTATTTAGGCTGTAATTATTGTATGAAATAATAATTATAGTCTTGATTAATTTGTAATACATTTTTTCATTTCTTAAATAGATACTCATGCGGATGCGGCATCTAGCGAACTATTACATAACTACTTGCTTCACACACATCCCTTGTTTCCCGGCGATTTCCCTGTTCTAGCATGCACATTTTAGTTCTTGACGGTCTCGGTCTAGGTTAAAATGAGCCTAAGGAGTACACTAGAGGTCGCTCGCTGTAGGTACCAGAGCTCAGGAGGCTCAGGAGCTTTGTGGCTCAGTGCTCAGTGCGTACTTGTAATAATAGAGGTCAGTGGCTCAGAGGCACCAAATGGCAAAGGGTACTATAACCTATCGGTTGGGCTCACGTTAAAATGGCATCGTGTATTATTGGCACAATTGGCAATACTAAATAATCGTCTCAAATCAAATTTTGGTATAGGGATTGCTAATATGCGTATATTTTTATCAAAGTTTGACGACAAGGTATATGTTCGGATCCGCCAAATTGAAGGCAAAATACCTACTATTAAGGGTAGAAAAATGCAAAGAAATACTGAAAGAACTTCTACGTCTTTAAATTAGAAAAAAATAATATTTAATCTATGATATTAATAAAAAAATCTGAGAAACAGAAAAGTCGATTTGACTTTACCTATCAGCACCTATCAGAGTAAATATCTGTGAGTTCCATCTAGTTCCATCTCAAATTACTTATATTTTTAGATATTTTTATTTCCTTAAACTAAAGATAAATGTTGACTTACAAAATAGTACAAATGTGCCTTCGCGGCTTGACGTGTGTGTTAATGTTGTTAGCGCTGTTTTACAACACGGAAAGTGAAAAACTTGCCGACTGCGATACCTTTGTACTGAACGGCGTCTTCGGGGGCTACGCAGTTATCACACTCGGCCTGTTACTCGAAATCTGTCTACGCTATGATTCTGGAAAATGCATCGAAAGCGTATTTCTAGTCACCGGATCAACTTTGAACATAATTTGTGCTGTGCTATCATTTATACAGTTTTTCAAGTACTTTAAGAATGAAATAATGAATAAAGGCCTAATATCAATACTCGTTGCGATTCTATATTTATGTGATTTAGCTGTTTTGTTTTGCTCATGAAAATTTTAGTATTCATGAATCATGTTTTTCATTTCAATCCATTCTACTACTTCAAACGACGAAAACTACGGAAGAATCTTTCCACATTTGATCCTTTGCTCAAGGTAATTCCACCCGACCTCAGAATATTATCCTGCACAATGCAATGTGCAGGCGTATAATTTGTCATATTATGCTTAACCGTAATACAAAATTGTAGATACTCTGTGCTAATAACCACTTACAATTAAAATACGCCATGGGCAACGTTTAATCGTATTGAAATTTTGAGCTTATCTGAACTATAGGTAAGTATATCATTGAGCTACTATTCAGTAATATTATTCTATGTACTATTTTCTATGATAGGTACTTTATAGTACAGATAAGCTCAATGTTAATATGTTTGTTTGTCATTGAGCTACTTATAATATTTCTATGTTGTTTGTATGTTTTTTTGTTTGTATTGAATAGGCTCCGAAAGTAGGTACTGAACCGATTTGAATAATTCTTTCACTGTTGGAAAGCTACACTATCCCCGGGTGACAAAGGGAACTTTTGATCCCGGAAATGTGGGGGAAGGGATATTTGAACCGCGGGCGAAAGGCTAATAGTTACAAAAAAAATCTTTTAAGTAAAGCATCAAACTTTATAATGTCCCACTGCAGGACAAATGTCTCCATCCCTGAAATCAACTAATGATCGGTACTGGCTTAATTACCTCGCTTGCCAAATGCTAGCTTGACCTGGGAATCGAACCCAGGACCCCTATAATAGATCTCGGCGTTTCTGCCCCACCGTACCCCTCGCCAAACCCCTGGTGGTATGGCGGGTCTAAAACCGTACCACTGAACAAATAGGGTGGTAGGACTTGAATCGGTTCACAATAAATTATAGGTTTTATGAAATAAAAAGATACAATTAATGGGTGTTTATGTTGACAGCACTCTGTCTTGGGATAAGCAAATTGGGGAGGTGAGCAGGAGGGTGTTTGCTTCGGCTCGTTCTATAAACAGACTTCGCAATTTTCTACCAGTACCCACCAAAATTGTGCTTGTGCAGGCCCTTTTACTGCCGATACTAGATTACGCTGACTGTTGCTATGTCGATCTATGCGAATCATCTCTTGATAAGCTGGAACGACTGCAAAACTTCTGCATTCGTATTATTTTCGGCCTTCGTAAATATGATCATGTGTCTGAGTACCGAGCACAGCTTGGTTGGCTTCCTATACGACGTCGCCGTGACTTACACGTTCTCAGTCTACTTTTTTCTATACTATTTAACCCTTTATCTCCTCCCTACCTAAAAGAACGTTTCAATTTCTTGCAATCCACCAGAGGTCTTGATTTGCGTTCTTCGCGTAAGCTGCATCAAAATTGTCCATCCCACTCCACACAGTTTTACTCTCAATCTTTCACTATCGAATCTATTCGCCTTTGGAACTCTCTGCCCCTATCTGTCCGTGAATCCCAGACACCCCACATTTTTAAATCCCGTGTCAAATCCTATTTTCTTTCCCTCCGATAACTTCCGCGTGACTAGGTTACTCAGTTGTTTTCTTTCATTCTTCTAGTTCCATCTTCATGGTTTACTTTTGTCAGATGTTTCTTTTGTGTGAAATCCATGGTTATTATTTTCTATGTATTTATTATACTAAGTCGGTATGTATGTATGTATGTATAAGTATGTGTATGTCATTGAACTACAATGTGTATGTGTATGCCTATATAAGTAAGTATATGTTTTATTTTATTTTTAGATTATTATTATTATTATTTTTCTCTTACTTTTTTGAGAAGTTTAAATTGGGTTCAACTCGTATTTATTTCTTGCTCTTGAGTTTTGCACTGCCTACTTTATAAAATTAATTAAAACTTTTCCTCTACCTTAAGGTTGACTGGAAGAGATTGCTATTAGCAATAAGTCCGCCTACATTGTATCATCCAATCTTGTAACATATTTTTCTTTTATAATTTTGTGCAATAAAGAGTATATCTATCTATCTATCTATCTAACTAAAATAAACATTGAAAATTGATTGCCACTAATGCCACTTTAGCAATAATGTTGATGTACTCGAGGAGCCAAGACGCTGATTTACAATGGAACCATAAAGATATTGGTGCATGCGAAAGAAATTTAGAGCATAACACGCATTCAGAATCAATACCAAATTGCTTTTATTTCTACTATTACAATCTATGACTATTACTCAAAGTTCAACATAAAAGATGCGCAGCGCTCACTGCTCCTCGAACGCTGCATGCCTTTTTTGTTTTACGTGGAGGAAAATATATTTCCGCATCCCCGCCGACATGAAGTTTGAGGCGGGGTATGTCGGGCTAGGCGCCAAAGGGGCACTCGTACCGACTAAAACCTCCACGGACTTTTTGGTATGGGCGAGGCAGCGGGTCACTTTAGCCGATTCGACCCCTGATCCGTCCCAATGTCTGCAGCTCATGAGAACTGACCACAGGAGAACGCTGTGGGAACAGTAGTGTGCTGCGGCATGCTCTAAGCACGCCGCGAGCGAAGTTCCGCCCCCGTGGAAGAGTGGCTATGCCAGGTATAAAACCCGGAGGTCGTGGGTTCGATTCCCACCCGAGGTCTGGTTGGTGTTAAGACTTTTTTAGAGTCCGACTGGCTAGCTACCCCCACGTGTGAAATCTGCCGCTTTTACAGATCTGGCTGTGTTCCGGCAATATAAATGTGGGAACAGTGCTCTTGAAATAAAAGGCCCCTAAATGGAAAAGGTCGCAGTGGCCACTTACCATCAGGTGGGATCTGTGCCTGTCTGCCAACTATTTTTTTTATATAATAGGGGGGCAAACGAGCAATAAGTGATCACCGCCGCCTATATCTAAGCACCCGAGACCCCCTTGGGGTCGCAGGCGCGTTGCCCGCCTTAAAAGACGACAGTTATATTTAGGTCTCGTATACCCAGTAATTTTTTGAACTTTGAATCTCTACAAGTTGTCTCACCCGGTCGAGGGCGTCACTATTCTGCAATTTCTGCAAATTAGTGTTTATCATACAGGTAGTAACTAACACACCCTCACTTTATTGGCTTAACTGACCCTAAACGGGCCCTGCTGTAGTCACATTAATTTTTATGAATAGAAATATTACAAACTCCATGTAGGTATAGGTATCTTCTAACATTTTTCACGAAAACATAAATGGAGTCTAATGAGTTCTATGGCCAGTATAAAATTACACGTTAAGTTTACCACGTTTCTTCATGAGCATGACAGAACTAATTATTTTTATTTTCATACAAAAATCATTCGGTTATAAATAACCGAATCAGTACTATGATATGATATTACTTTACACCTACATCACTATTTTATCGATGTCTATTGTCTTGAATAGTCTTGATGTCATATTGATTTCCTGTCATAGACTTATAGACCGCCAAACTTATCTGTTCCGGTGACGGCGTCGCTACTGTCGATTTAGAACTGTCATTAAATATCGTTTTTGTATTGCATTTCACGTAGTTCCAATTTTGGCCACCGGAACAGATAAGTTTGTCGGTCTTATGTTTCCTGTCTGCAGTTGACGATTGTAATCTGTGGATCACTTCACTGCTTCACTCACTGTCAAAGTGTCAACCAGCTGACCAGCTGTCATTGTTTGACAACAAGAATGTTCTATCTCGATAGAAATTTTTGGTTTCACAGTGCTTTGCATGAATGAACAGGGCGTTTGGGATCTGAAGGTTGCAACTGCTATGATATGGGATATGGCTGGCACAAAACTTTCGAACAACCCAACCAGGTGTTGTGCTTGTTTGTGAAATCATGTGAAATGAACTGAGTGCAGTGCAGTCTTAGAATAGTGCAGTATATTTTTTTACAATATAATTATGATGTCTGAGATTTACAAGTTAGTAATAATTAAGGAATAGTTTACATTTACTAATACTACATATATTCAGCGACCAAAATGAGTCTGCACAAAGCCAGGTAAGAAGATTATATATAAAATTCTTTCTAAATTAACAAACTGAATAATACATAGGTTCTATTTACTCAAATTACACCCATAGACTTATGAGTCCACCAACATGCATTGAAAAGATTAGTATAACTAATAATTACCAATATTTCCATTACACCCATTATCCCAACAGAAAACATTAATAAAAATTTAGCCACATAAATGTATATATTGTAATATTTAACGCCATTTACTAATTTTGTCTTTAAATTAGAATGTTTTGTTAAAAAGTAATTTGTTTGGTTTTTATTTTTTTATTTTTTTTATTATGTATTTAATTGGTACACCTCAATAAATAGGTACTTCAATTATGAATAAATGCGATATTTTATACCTAAAGTATTATTGGGTTAACAAGTTTTTTAGTAATATACAATTGTGCCGAGGTCATAAGAGTTTTGAATGTAGTTTGAATAAGAAATATAAATACAGCAGGACCTCTTTAATCCAAACTCTGAAAATTTAGCCCACGTTCGGATTGGTGGAGCGTTCGGATTATACGAATAAAGATGATAAGGGTATTTTTTGGAAATAAAACTACATAATAGGTACATACATAAATAATGTCAGTATTCATCTATAAACGTTACATATTTGCTAACTGAACTTCTTACTTGCCGTATAATTTCATTGTCAGTAAGAGGTTCAGTTTCATTAAGGTCATCATTGCTTAGTAAGAAGTTATTAATTTTACCCTCAGAATAGCCTTTATTAACGAAAAAAGCTAAAGGAATATCATCTTCTACAGCGCGGCGGGGGCCGGGCTGTTGAAAAAGCGCGGTCTCGAGTCGGGGGGTTCAGATTACAGAGGTGTTCGGATTAGGGAGGGTTCGGATTAAAGAGGTCTTGCTGTATTATTGTTATGTTTAAATAGTTGTGACTCACTGATCTCTATACGCCGCGCGTATTATAATTAACCTCAGTGTTGTGACTGAAATGTTTAGAAGTAATGGTTTGTATCAATTAGAAGCCCATTGTTATAAAAAACAGTTTCAAAAATGGCTAAGACTACATTTAAACTCATTTTAAAAGTAAGCAGTATTCCCAAAAATAAGCATCATTCAAATTACAAAGGAATAACTGAGTTTTTTTAGGAAGTAGCTTAATTAAATAAATCAATGTGAAAATAATAACTTAACTAAGAAAATAAATAAGATTCAAATGATGAAATGTCATGTTGGGACTTGGTTGTTTCTTTATGTATTCATCATCTGCATTATAATATAATTATGTATAATAAGTACCTAATAGTGAAGTAGATGTGCAGTGTACTGGGCCCTAGTCAATATGTATAATATTGTGTAGGTATTTTTGTATATCTGTTCATCTGAGACCCATTGCATGATTGCTTATGTAAATATGAGTTGCATTTCAGGTTTATGTTAATGAATGTGGCCTAGTATTTAATGCCATATTGATTGTGCTGATTTACTCTGTATCACATTTGCACCTATTCTTAATATTTGTCATTTCAGAATAAAGGCTTTTGAAGACATATTAGATAATGACATTATAGACATAGGGCAACTAAAGAGACTGGCATTTAATGGTAAGACTACTTATACTATTACTTGTACTTCATACATACAGTATTTTATAGTATTTAATGGTTTTACATTATAGTATTTAGTATTCTGCAACAACAATACAAAGTATTTTTTTCTGTTTGCTATAAGACAACCTACACAGATCACCAATAGACAGATATTGGTTACAAAAAGACAACTTTATGTTTTCTTTAGGAATCCCTGATGAAAAAGGCCTCCGTTCTTTTGTATGGAAAATTCTTCTACATTACATCCCTTATGAGAAGGAAACTAGAAACTCAACTTTACTTATGAAGAGGGAGCTTTACCAACAGTTTATCGGTAAAAAACACAATGTTTTCAATACATCTTGTTAGATATAAATAAAAAAAATATTCCTTCATACCACAGAATATATAATAGTTCATACTAATAAGTTCCTTCAGACCTTACTAATATAATACAGTGAATATTCGTATTTTGAGAATATTACTTCTGAGAATAATTGTATTGTACTGTTTTCAGATGAAATTATTGTAACTCCTGGTGGACCGACAGATCATCCGCTAAATATCAGCCCAGATAGTTCTTGGAGCACATATTTTAAAGATAATGAAGTTCTTTTGCAAATAGATAAAGATGTACGGAGACTGTGCCCCGAAATTTCATTTTTCCAATCTGCTACTGAGTTTCCGTGTGAAAAGGTAATTTGAACAGCCACAATTTTGAATAATTGTATTTGTTTCAATGGTATTCACCAGTGATAAACCTTGAGTA
This sequence comes from Mecyna flavalis, assembly GCA_949319885.1. Taxonomy (NCBI): domain Eukaryota; kingdom Metazoa; phylum Arthropoda; class Insecta; order Lepidoptera; family Crambidae; genus Mecyna; species Mecyna flavalis. Next base: position 8,035,066 of record OX439425.1, read on the forward strand.
AAAATCTGGGAAAAATTGCATTTTAAATAGACTGAAGGACGTAGGTCCTTACCCTTACCCTTAACTCACTATGATAAAATATTATGTCGTAAATTCGTAATGTAATCATGACTTGAAACAGGGCTTTATCTTGCCACTGGCGGTGCATAAGTACTTTGTATATACCGTAGGTAATTGTATCAGGTGTCTCAGTAATTTGATACTTGCAGATCGTCAATAGCAACGGCATGAAGCGGCTCCACAAGCGCGTCGAGCGAACTGTGCTTTCATACGCAACCCTAGAGAGGAGGGGACTGGGAGTTGCAAAGGTATCACTTTACCTATTGGCGTTGCCCAACTATTCATGGCTTCGCTGTCGATAGGTAGTTGACCTCGAAAACTAGTAAAAATACTATTCCACCAACGATAATTCGATAATATAGATAGTATCGACTGTTTCAAAGTAATACTATCGACACTATCTATAGTATGTATTATGATGTAATATTAAAATATACTATTGATAGTTTGTAAAACTCGCGATACTATCGATAGTATTGCCTCACAATATTATGCTGGCTTCGATAGTATCAATACTATCGATAGTGTCGAACGATAGATATGCTATCGATGCTATTGAAATGACGTCACCTACCAATAGTTTATTTAGCGATAGTTGACTATCAATAGACAACTTTATTACCCATACCTAAATTCAACTTACTGCTGATTTCACATTTACTAGGTCACATGACAACCAATGCGTATTGTAACATTGATTCCAAAATAATATGTACATTCTGATCACACATTTAAAATTGGTGTTCCTATCATTGGATATTGATAAAAATTACGTTATAGGTATTTTTTAAACATCTGTTAATAAAAGAGAGAAAGATAAAATTTGTGCAAATCGATCTGCGAAATTCCAATTAGATAATATTTATTTATTATAATATGACGCTTTAAAATTGCAAAATTTTTGCAACGCTATGTAGCATGTAGCAAAAGTAATAAAATAATATTCAATTACAAAAATAATAGGTGCCATCTTGGGGATAATAATTCAAATTCTAAAGAAATTGTATCGGTCATTCATTTCAAAAACCTCTTAAGTAAATTTTTTTTCCAACATGCTTTTTTTGCTAAAAATGATTCCCTAAAGGTATTAGCATATTCTAGGTAAAAACCACGTAACTCGATAGATTCCTTCCTTTTTTAATATTACCACGTGAAAGACGTTTATTGCATAAACAACATAAGTCGGGTGACTTAAGAGGTTTTTATTTATTATTATTTAAAATTTATTTAAATTCATTTAATCAAGTGACCAGGACTCATTTTTGTTAGTAGTTGCAATTAACCTATGTTAGTACAATTATAAATTCTGATCAATTACAAATATACATTAAAGACTAGAAACATATAATTAAAATAATTATGTTAGTAACAGAGTTCTTAAAATCTAGTGTTAATAGATTAGAATAGATTTTTGCATGCACCAATAAATTAATAATTTCATTCGGTCATTTCAAAAACCTCTTAAGCCAAATTTTTTTTACTTGTTTATTTTTGCAGAAAATGTATCCTTAAAAGTAGATTCTTTTGGTTAAATAATATACCACTAACCCTATTTATTGCTAAAATAACATAAGTCAAGAACTGTTTTTAAGGTTTTTTCATTATTTATATTATTAAACTGTAAAGATTATTCGCTTTTTCATTATTTACCACTCAAATACTTAATCAAACATAAAAATGTCCATTAAAATTCATTACGAAACAGTTTATTGATTTTTGAAAAATTCTAATTAAGTGACTTAAGAGGTTTTTGAAATGACCGATTCAATTGTAATTATGACTTAGTATTCAAATGGATGAATGTTATCAAAGTTTGGCGATTAAAAGGCGATCTAAGCATAGGTACATGAATAAAGAATATCTGATTTTGACCATGATCCCTATTAATGCATCATCTTTATAACATAGCTGAACAGTGAGATCCGTCGTTCGGACAGCGTGTCCTGCGGGGACTACGTGCCTCTGAACGAAGGCTGCGAGGCGCATTGGGAGGTGGTGGAACGCATGCTGTTCTTATACGCCAAGCTCAACCCTGGCCAAGGCTATGTACAAGGCATGAACGAGATTATTGGCCCCATATACCACACCTTTGCCATCGATACCGACAAGGAGCAGAGACGTAAGTTCCATTGATTCACGAATCGTTTGTTAATTTGAGAAGTCGAATAGTTCGCTAGATGCCGCTAGCTTAACCATAGCCCAATATACAACACCTTTCCTGTCGATACCGACAAAGAGCAGAGACTTAAGAGATTTTGATATACGTCTCGTTTCGCTTGTTGAGAAGTCTATTAACCGACTATTCAACCCGAGACCGCTTGTTTTATCTCCGCATAGTACAACCATTTGTGCACACAGACATGCACAAACATGTTCGTGCTCATGAACTAAATGTTTATTATTGAATTGGTTTTCTATGTAGTTCTAGCTTGGCTTAGATTAGGGCTAAATGGCGATGTTTTAATAATTTTCCAGAATTTCTTATATTTGTAATCGTTATACTATCGCAGTCGTAATTGAGAGCACTTGGCATAATGAATGAGCAATTTGACTGAAAGTGAATATCTCAGGATTTCATTGAAATAATGTTTGAGCTCATCAAAATCTGTTCCTACGATGACCTTGATATAAAGAGTCATATTGCGACCAATAATAATTTTATAAGCTTAATTGACTGCGGGCAGATCGTAGGCGAAAGAAATACTCAGTTCATAATATATATAAAATAGTGGTTTGCTACGCATATCGCCTTTCATACTGAGTATTATTTTCCTGAAGACGAAGGAAATTGAACGACACGATATTATTATATGTTAACGCTTTGAAGGTGATATTACGTATTAAAACAAAGGAAGTCTATCATGTTTAGTAATATATTATTTTCTTTTTTTTTATTGTCTTTTAATTATGGCTTTTATATACTATGCACCTGAGGATAAGTGTGGCTACTGCGGCCTATTCCATTGAGGGTCCTTAGACAGAACGGTAGTCCAATGAGCTGCCACACTGTAGGCCCCATCTTCGAAGCTTTTATTTAAAGTATTGGCTCCCACATTAATATTAAATTATGTTATGATACAGAGTACGCCGAAGCCGATTGCTTCTTCTGTTTCACGAACTTGATGGCCGAGATACGCGACTTCTTCATTCGTACCCTGGACGAGACGGAGAGCGGAATCAATTACATGATGGGGAGGTTGAGTGATTGCCTCAGGAAAATGGATCCGGAAGTGTCGAGCAAACTCGAGGCGCAAGAATTACGTCCACAGTACTATAGCTTCAGGTAAGAATTTATTGACGTACCTAATTGACACTTAATGTACCTACTACCAAACTTCATAGGCGTAGCCACGGGTGGGGCACTTGCTCCACCCTTGATCTGGCCTATAAGGTACTTAACCAAACCTAAAAATCTAAATTTACTATATAGGTACTAACTACAATACCTACCTAATATCCGTAACGAAGCTTACACTCGACAGTCTTCAGTCGAAAATTGCTATCTACATTTACTATACATATTACCTATGTTAGACTTGTACCCCACCCTGAGCCCATTGCTGGCTACGCTCCATGCCAAACTTCATTCTGATATTTTTTTCTATGACAATAATCTCTTACCTACAGGTAAGTATTATCCAATTCAAATGCTATTAGGATAATAGCAGCGCTTGTCCGTAACGATAGCAAGCAACTAATAGCAACGCATTATATTAACTGTGTGTAAGTCATCACTGTCGCGTAACGCAACTCCAAAAGGTCGTATCCTAATAGCATTTGAACCAGAGATAGTAACGAGGAAAATTGTGCGGAAACCTGTCAGATAACTAATGGAGTATGGCCCACACTATCTCACAATTGAGATAAGGCCTTTGTCCCAGCAGTGGGAACGTATATAGGCTGATGATGATGATGTTTATGAAAAAAAAGTTTTGTTTTTGTTACCTACTCAGTTGCATTCACAAGTAATCCCCCCCCCCCATAATCCTCCCCACCCCGTGGCCCGTGAATTTGCCACGGGCCTCGAACGGTATAGTAACGTCACTGATGTTTACCGTGGTCTAACTGGTAGTACTTTCGGGCTTACAGGTGGTTGACATTGCTGCTGTCCCAAGAATTCTCATTACCAGACGTAGAAAGGCTCTGGGATTCATTATTTGCGGATGAAAACAGATTCAGTTTCTTGATATACATATGCTGTGCCATGATTTTGTAAGTATTGTTGTCTTAACGTCCAAAAAGTTTATAGTACAGTCAGCGCCAAAATGATCTGAGCGTTCAAACCACAGAAAGCTAAATAATAAGTATTTAGATTTCTGTGGTTCAAACCTACCAAAAATATCTGAACATTTGACAAAAATCAAGTCTCAGCACAATACTTTTAGATGTAAATATCGTTTGTTGTCATTTGTTCTCAAACAACAAATGAAAATGCACCTTTTATATGTACGTCTTATTAAGGTAAGGTTGATTTTTGTCAAATGTTCAGATATTTTTGGTAGTTTTGAATGCTCAGATCATTTTGACGCTGAGTCTGACTGTATAAGTCACTTAGCAGCTTTTTTGAAGCGTTTGGGTCGGTCAATGTCCAGAAGGCGGGCACCGGCTCGTCCCTTACGGGTTTAAAGGGGAACCGGGGTAATGTAGGCACCGTTAACACTCGCTTGTCTACGGTTACTGCGCTAAAAGCATTCTCCCCCTTGAAAAAAAAATGAGTTTTGGAAGCGTTACAATCTGCAATTCAAACATGATTTTTTCTTACGGTTTTGCTTAAATACACTGGCCCGCAATAAAACCGCGCCACTGGGCTTTTTTCATACAAAAGTGGTCACTTTAGCGTCTCATAGATAGAAAACTATTTGCAGCTGTGCAACGATTAATTACGTCAATGAAGAGGCCAAACGCCCAATTGTCAAATCACAGTTTTAAAAATTGCCAAAAACCGCTCACTATTCTTAAAAAGGAAAAACAATAAACCGAACTCAACGCTCCATATATCGTACACATAATGAAGTTTGACTTGACTTATTGTTTTTCCTTTTTAAGAAAATTTAGTGGTTAGTGTAAATTCTTGAAACTGTGATTTGTTAATCGGGCGTTTGGCCTCTCCATTGACGTAATAATCATTGCACATCTACAAATAGTTTTCTATGAGACGCTTAAGTGACCACGTTTGTATGAAAAAAGCCCAGTGGTCTGGTTTTATTGCGGGCCAGTGTAGTTTACGTCGTTGATAGTGTGGTAATTAATGTTTTTAAAACAGGCTGGTGAGAGAAAATCTGCTAGCCGGTGATTTCGCATCCAACGTGAAGCTACTGCAGAACTTCCCCCCGATGGAGGTATCTCTAATCCTAAATAAGGCCGTCGAAATTTCCAACGTGTAATGTTCCACCCGATTTGTACAAAACGATTTTTATTCATGTATATTTTATAATTATATACAAAGCATTTAGAATTTATGATTTTTACAGGTATATTTTTAAATTTCTATCATGTACAGTTTACCAAGAAATTGATTTACCATTAATAAACTACTAAATATTAAATAAACGCCAATGGGTACGGTCAACAGCACATCACGGTTGACACTTGCGGTTCGACAATAGCACTTATGCCCCCGACATAAGAGTGGTACAAAGTCCAAAGTGTTACGTCTGACGTGCTTTTGACTGTACCTAATAATTTTTTTTAAAATGCTAAATCAGTTATAGTTTTTTTTGGTTTCATTTTTCTATTTATCGTTTGGTGTGGATGTAATTCTACAATATAATTATGTAAATTTACTATTTTATTATTATTTATTTCAACAAATTGATTCCCTTTTAAATAATTTCAGATTGGTGAATCAATTTCTTGACAGAGATTAGGTATGGAATCGATTAGGAGCGTTATTTTAACTCTTTGTTATAAATGTATTCAAACTAATTTGTTATATTAGTGACGAATCAGACCTGCTACTCAATACATCAAAGGATGTTGATCTACAGTCTGTTCCACATAAGTTGTCCTTTAGCCGCTATATTGGCAGCATTGCCTACGCTTTGTAAATCTGTCAAAAAACAGATTGAATGTATTGAAAAACAATACTACCAATATAGCGGCTAAAGGACTTCTTATGTGGAACAGACTGTATAACATTTTAAATAATTATAAGTGTTGTCAAGTATAAGGCCAGTCTCATAACTTTGACAATTTCTATATAACATCAAGATTTTTACGATGTACGAGTAGGACGTGTGTCTCAGTGCTCAAACACGAAAAAATATACAAGTGAATGAGTATTAGTCTTGAAAACACAATTTTTACAGATTACCATGTCAAAGCACCCAGTTCCTGCCTCATTTTAAAATTCTTACCGTAACAACGACACGATGTACTAGGATGTCAATAAACTAATATAATTGCATAATTTCTTCAATAAATATTAATGAATCCTTTTAGCTTACACAAAAGTGAAATTTTGAAGAGATTTTACAGTATTTTTCAGTTTGGTATAATAATATCGTTGATACGTAGTTTAGTTCATAGAACATTCCAAGTTATTTTACGACAACTTACGACACCATAACTCTCCCGAATTACTAAAATCAATTATCTACCACTACTATTAAAAAAAACATTTTCAGAATGTTTACATCACTAACTTTAAATGATTATGGTACAAATATTTACAAAACTATATGAAGAATTTCATATTTCATAAAATACAAAGATGATGAAGTCTTAAAGGCAAAGTTTTCATATTCACCCTTGGGGTCTTCCAATTAATTGCCCCGATGCGATGAGCCCACTAACATTTTAGATATACAATAATAAATTATACGAGGAACCATAAAGATGACAATACTTGTACAATATTATTGTAAAAGGTAGCCCTTTGGTTTCCGGCCCTATTTTGATAAAAATACCTATTAAGAGGCCTAGCCGCCCGACGCGTTATTACAAAATAAAAAATAGTGACACTTTCTTCAAGTGACACGAGAAAATCCTCATCTTTACATTTCAAAGTACAGTCAAAAGCACGTCAGACGTAACACTTTCGACTTTGTACCGCCCTTATATCGGGGGCATAAGTGCTATTATCGAACTGCAAGTGTTTACCGTCATGTGCTGTTGACCGTACCATAGACAAAATACAATTTTATTATAAGATTTTTAGATATTATCCTTATTTACCATTTATCTCCTATATCTAAAATGGTGTAAGTTGATAAGAGTTAAGTAACTGCAGTACACGCGAGTGTAAGAACACTGAATTAGGTACTCGATAAAACTCTACTGTGAGCCAATTAATTGTCAGAATCAAAATTCAGATTAATAATATTACCTAACTAATTAAAAACTTATTTTATTTAACCGTTAACGACGTTTCTATTGCAATTGGGTTTTAATTTTTATACAGACATTTATTTTTAGCTTCATGTGCATTATTTTAAACGATATCATATTGTTAATAAAATAGTTACGTAACAAATAATATACCTGAAATGTACCTACTGATAAATGTTTTTAGTAAACTCAATAAAATATAATTTATATAAAACCTACCACGATCTTATTATTTGGGAGATAAGAAGTTTAATCGAATCACTAATATAATCCTATTAATATTAAAAATAATAATTGATCGAGATGTTCTCTTAAATAGTAAGTACCTAGTAACAAAAATGCTTAAGATCTGAATTAAGACTAGAGTAAATTGTCATAAATCCATTTGTCTTTTTTGTTTATTTGACTTCAAATAGTTATTTATGTGACTGCTGCATAATGAGGGTCATTAAAATACGAATGTGGTTTTATGAAACGAACGAAGTGAGTTTCATAAAAGAATCACATGAGTATTTTAATGACTAATTATGTACAGTCACATATATAACTTTATCTTCATTCATACGATAATATGTCTATTTTATAGTCAGGATTGAAAAGCAAACGCCCTAGTTACCAACTTAATCTGTATGTAAAAGTTAGTACTGACATAATGACTGACGTTTGTAGTTTTTAAAATCCATAAACAATCTAGACTCGAGTTGATTTCGATTCTCAAATCGATTGTTATAATTTCAGCATCGAATTAAATGTATAGGAATGGAACATAAAATTACTAATCGACTAATTCGTTAATCGAAAAAACCTATTAATTTTTACTTTTAAAGAAGACGTTCGAAATTTGAACGAAATTAAGTATCGGTTACCGACACTAAAATGTAAACATTTCAATGCAGCCACAGATACTTATATCTAAATGTAGGGCGTTTGCTCATCGCTCCTGAATATAAAATAGACATATTATGGTATGGATGTAGATAATGTATATTTTCAAAACTTAGTACTGAAATAGATAAAATAAAACCAATGTGTTTAGTACAGTTTGACCAAATTCTCGGTCCGTTAACGTAAATTATGTATTCCAGCATATTTTAGATATTTAAGTTAAGTTATTTAAGTTAAGCATATTATAAATGATATTATTGTTATAATGGTTCCACTAAGATTTATATTAAGTGTTCAAAATAAATGGAATTTTAATTTAGTGGCTGCAATATCACAAATTTAAAAATATAGATACTTACACTAGATATTCTGGGACAGTTTGTATTTAAGTAAGTACTCGTACTTTGTAATACGTAATAACCTTTTAACATTTTACTCGAATATAAATAGTGATAAATAAATAATCAGAAATATTAATGCAGTTTGATAAATTACCGGGTAGAATGCGATACAAGTTAGGGAGATCACGCCTGCAAAAATATTTGTTTTTTTTATAACGAGTATGACGCATGTTTATGATCATTGTAAATAACAATCTACAGCTTTTTTATGAACAATTATACATCATGGTAACGTCTCAGACCGAATAAAAAACCATTTGGTCTGAGGGTAACGTGAAGATCAAGTGGATAGGCAGGATGCAATGTAACATGAAACTTCTAAGTTGTGTCATAATGTACTATCGCGGTCACCCGCGCGTGATCACCCTAAAAGCTAAAATCCTGTGCAGTATTTTCACGTTTACAAGCGCCGCTCCTAACAAGTCACGATGCGCGTGCACGGTATATTTTTCCAAAAGTGATCACGCGCGGGTGTCCTCGATGGTACCCACCTTCAATAAAAAATGAAAATAATATCTATAATACTATACGTACGGACGAAAGCAGATCAACCTACCAGAAAATAATCAGATTTGAAAGAGAACTCTATGTAAGATGAATAAAGCCGAAAGTTGGTTGTAGAAATTTGACAGATTGGGGTAGTCTGATGTGCTGGCGACTGTACATAATATATTAAATATGATAAACGGTCATTCAAATTTAGGGAATGCAAATTCCCCTGTCTTGTATGTCTGTAAACCCAAATATTTTTAAATGTAGATAATAACTTCTTTACTTGCGTTTTTTTTTATTTAATTCCAATATTTACGCAAAATACTGAATAACATGGAAGGTCTTGATAAGTCTAACTGGAAATTAATCATACCTTTACTTTGAAGTGACCTAAATAATTCCGGTACAACATAAAGCGGAAAGTTGAGGACAAGACTTATAAGTAGCATTTTTTAAATTATTGTACCTAATGTAAGGCCATTTTTATCACAAGAATCCATCATCTAATAATACCTACTAGATGTGTAGTTTAAATCTGTTCATTATCAAAAATGACTGAAATCGGGTTGATATTTTTGAAAAAAATATTGCAATTTGTACTAAATAGATAAGTTTTTAAGGTAATAAATAATTTACTCAGTACATCCTAATCGCAAAATGGTACTTAGTGCGTGAAATACTTGAATTTACTGTTCCGTACATATTTCATTACTTATAATATTAAGTTTTTAATTAATTATCTTTTTATTATAGACTTCTTAAAGCTAAGACATTTTAGAATGTACCTATTATGAAGTTACCTTCTTATTTTTTTAATATTATGTATACATACTTATTTGTACTATTCGATATATTTAATTAAAATAAACACATACGAAATTATTTTTGTTATTTATCTTTGTCAAAAAAAATGACTTAAATACCAGTAGGTAGGTTAGCCAGCCTCCATACAAAATTCTACATAGCCCATTCGCAGTCATTGCCCATGGTTCACCTTCGTAGTTCACCCAGGTGTACCAAGGGCAATTATTTTTTCCCTTAGTTCACCCCAAGATATCTGGGTGTACCAGGGGCTTTTCTTTTTTCCCGTGGTTCACCCTAGTTCACCTGGCTGTACCAGGGGTAATTATTTCTTCCCGTCGTCTACCTGTGTTATGGATAACAATAGGTAATATACACAAACTATTTTATTCATATTGTCAATATAAAAAAAAAGAATAAACATGTCAGCCATAATAAACTTATTATTTTCCTTGTATGTGTAGTTCACCTACATTACATTGAAATATTGAATACATATAAATTTCATTAATCTTCTTCTTCCTGCCCTTATCCCAGTTCAGCTGAGGACGGGCCTCCTTGTGCGTCTGCGCCAGGAAATTCTGTCCTGGGTTATCGTTAGTGAAAGCTTCTGGGCTTCTAAGTCTTGCTCGATGATGGACCACCATGTGGCTGGTGGTCTTCCTCTCCCTCTAGGTTGTGTGTTTATGTTTAATACGGTTTTCACGTAGTCGTCATCACGGCGCATTGTGTGGCCATACCACCGAAGTCTTTGCTATCAGTGAGATGTCGTCTGCATGCAGCATACACCATGGTATTCTAGACTGTGTAGGTCTTTAGTGATGTAATCCATACACAAGTTGAAGAGTAGGGGGCTCAGTACAGATCCCTGATGAACGCCCACTCCCACATGAAATGGTTTAGATATACCGGCGGGGTTTCTAATCTGCGTGATAGCTCCATCATACATATCTCTTACCAGGGAGATATAATTCTCAGGTATGTTTTGCGCGCGCATTGCCTGCCACACCAGCTTTCTAGGAACTCTGTCAAAAGCTTTTTCCAGTTCTATAAACATGAAGTAGAGGTTTTCTTGTTTATTCGGCATTTTTCCATTAGAGTGTAAACTGTTTGGATATAAATTTCATTAATAGGAGTAAATAATGAATTCCGAAGAGGATATTAAATTTATCCAAAGCAAAGGAGGTACCGTCCTCCTACATAACGTATTTCAGTATTATAAAGTCAACGATTTTAAAAATAAATCGAGTTTGTGGCGGTGCTCATATTATAAAAAATATTTAATGCATGAATTTTTATTAACCTCTTACTTAATTAAAATTTTAAAGATATCATATCTGTTTTTTATTTTCACACTTTTGTAGGTGGACTACGGGCAATACATTCTGAAAAACTAAACATCAAAATTTGACAGGTGAACCACGGGAAAAAAGAAAAGCCCCTGTGGTACACCCAGTTATCTTGGGGTGAACTAAGGGAAGAAATAATTGCCCTTGGTACACCTGGGTGAACTACGAAGGTGGACCATGGGCAATGACTGCCCATTCGATATCAATTAGCGTTTCCGAATATGGATGGCATTATCGATTGTTTCAATGCGCTTACTTTTTTACAGTCCGGACTGAAATAAAATGAAATAATTTATTTGCAAATAGATTTATAAAGAATACTTTTGCACGTCAATCTTTTTTCCCTACCAGCTGTATGTGGATGCCCTCTATTGTCTGGGGGATTTCACCTACTTCTCTTCTTGTCCCTCTTGTATTAGTACGTATCCTCCGTGCACCAGTCTTCATAAAGATTAGGGGATGGAATTGCACGAATCCCACACACGGCTCGCGTGTACCCTAGGCGAGTTATAGTGTCTAATAGTAAACGTTAGTTTTTGTTTATACGAAACCTGAATAGAATCGATTTCAATACTTTTTATAGGTACCGTGTACATTTTGACCAAATAATATTTCCAATATCTCAAATAAAAAAAGTATGTACGGTCAACAGCACATCATGGTATACACTTGCAGTTCGATAATAGCACTTATATGCCCCCGACATAAGAGCGGTACAAAGCCCAAATTGTTACGTCTGACATGCTTTTGACTGTACACCCTACTAAAAACAAACTTACTTTACTGTGCGCCGGCGGCGGGCCGCACGCATAGCTTGTCATGTGGATGCGAGAGGGCGCAAGCCGCAAGGTCACAGCGCACCTATCACGGCACGCGCCGGTTTGTGACCACGTTCGCACGGGACAACGGGACGGTACAAAAAGCTTGTAACTTCGTGAGTTTTCAAGATATTTTTTAAATTTTTATACTGATTCCTTAAATGAAAATATTTGTTCGATTTACTCCTTGATTCCCCTTTGTATTGGCAGCATGCCGAAGGAAACACTTCTATTACCTTCCTTCCTCATTTTGTGGCTAATCTATTTCACTAAATCAGTTGATGGAGCTGCGGAGGACATATTTATTATCCTATGTTGAATGAACTAAAAAAGAGGCTTACAGGTCAGAATGGGCATATCGTTAAGTGAAAAGAAAATACTTGTCTTCAGTTTATTAGTATATTGTATATATCGAAATATATATGTACTGCTACTACTACTGTTATACTTGAATATTTTAGTTTTTGACGATTCGTATAATGTGCTTTTGTGAATGCCTAATAAATAAATATATTTTTGATTTTGATGTTCAAAAAGAGGAGTACTATCTTGTAAAATGGTTTCGACTATAACAATATAATTAAGTCAGTACCTACCAAGAAACAAAAACTTTTGTTTCTCTGTTCTGTGGTACCTACCGTTTATGTAGCTGGAGATGAAGCGTGTATTTTAAATTATCATCGCAAGCTTTAGAGGTCACGATGACGCGCGCTGTGTAATCTCGTGTTGACACTTATAATATTTTGGTGATGGTACATATTTTCTATTTTTATATTGGGGTGAAGGTCAAACTGAATAACACTTGCAACGCCTTCAAAGATTTAATATAAATAATTACAATGTAATTGATTTGTACATATTCATTGATTGACAATAATAATAGAAAGTAAATATTTTATACAAATATAATGTCATTTTACTTTTTATTATACATAGAGCTAATATATTGTAAAACATTGGAAATAAGAACATACTTCTCAAATGTTATACGGGATACTGATAAAAGTAAATTTTCTCTATTTTTTTTTTAACATTGAAACACATCGTACACCGATTGGTAACAACTACGTTTTAAAATAGTGTACCTTAATGTCAGTATTTTACTCATAAATAAAAAACTTTATTAAGGAACATATTTCAAACTTCAGATTAATTTTTTAAATGTACATACAGTTTATATTTAACATATAGATAGTTATAATTTACATAATTACATACAATAACATATTATTATGTATACGAGAGCCATAACAAAAATATCTGTAAAAGTATTTTGCCAAATAGTATTTAATGGAATGTAAATAAATAAACATTGCCATATCCAGATTATTATGCCAGAATGCAGTAATTTTGTTAAATTTATAGTAGCACCATAAAATAAAATTAATAACACACAATATGACCATAATAACGAAATGATGTTATGGCCCTCACCACAACAATATTATGACGAAAATTTTGTGCCCAAAATAAACACAATAATACCTTGTTGTCATAAAATCGAAATAAAAAATAACAAGACATTAATTAACAAGCACTATAATAATAATTCTAGAAATACGTAAGAATGTAAAATGAGATTTTAAAATGTAAGGCTTCATGGGAAAGCTTTTTCGTCCAAGTACTCTATTATAAAGACTGATTACTGCAATCGAACTTAGCAATATGCAGTGATCCAATTACCACAGCACAAACGAAATGGACGCCGGCATGTTACTTAGAAGCCTACAAATCTAGTGCACGTAGGTCTATCTCGTCTTAAGTGCTTACATGGAATCAACATCAGTCACAGAACATTGATCGTACCTAAGCAGCCAGCGGGATATGGATTATACAAAACTATTGAATAAGCTATCCTAGTTGGATCTACGACACTACTTCGTATGTCATTCGCATCGATTAGGCGTCGGCGAATAATTGCACAGATTCATCAGATGTGCCCTCGCCCACGAATGAGTAACTCTGTACCACTATTTGTATTCATCGCAACAGTACAGTCAAGTGCCGCACCGTTACCTTCAGCGCAGCCTACTCAATACAAAACCTAGTCAATAAATCATAAATAATTTAGTTTCCAAAAGAATTTATAAGTCAGATAACCTACCTATGACCTGTCTAATTTCCTATCTACCTTATCAATGCTTCCCCTCTCGGATCAGCACACCTAATCTCCTAACAATCTTTACATGAGTTTTACGGTCCTACTATCAGTTTAATTGTATTTTGATTTGATACATTCTGCTTATCTCGTCGAAAATACTTTCAAGCCGTATAAAAATGCGTACATAATAATCGATGGAACTCAAAGAAAATAGCCCGTTAGTATGTCTTACATGTATTTTATTAACTTTTCACGTCACAATAAAAATTATCATGTACAATAATCGGCTTACTGCCTCGTTCCTTACCAACAAATATTGACTTGACACATTAACAGATTGTTCCAATACTTGTTTCTGTTCTAATATTGTAACTAACCAGTTGCACAAAAAGTATTACCTCCCTTAACCAATGTCCCGTTCAGTTTACACCCCAATAAAAATACAGTCTTATGTTATAGTTTTATCAAAAGTACCTCTGTTTGTTTTCATTACTTCATGAACTGATTAGCGACAATTTGTACTAAGTGTCGCAACATCACAACAGCATCGTGACACTGGACGAAAGCGTGAATTACATAGAAAATACTAGATAAAAATTAACAACAGCAGTAACAAGTTATATGTATTCTTTCTGTGGAACTACTGATATGGAAATAGACGGATAATGAGCAAACTCAACATATTATGGTATGTAAGGTATATAATATTAAATACTGCCTTGCTATACCACTCACCAACAGAATGTCTTAAAATGGATAAAACTACAGTACATTACTAGGTGCTACTGACACAAGATTGTCTACAAGGAACTAACATTCGCAATCCAGTTTTACATGATCAAGAGTAGCCCCACAGACCTTGAACATCTGATCTTCCAATACTTCAATTAGCCATTTAATTTATTTTCATAATACTTATTTGTTTATAAATGAAGATATAAAAATATACATATAAATTACGTCAATAAATATTATTCAACACAGAACAACTTTAAAGTAACAGCTATTACCAGTAAATAAATTACATGATTCAGAAATTATGTCATATTTTTTTCGTTTTGAATGAGCAGAACCGTTAGCTTTTTATTATATTATGAATTAATAGAGCATTTTCGCATTCTTTCTTACTTAGCAAGCTCTTAAAATCTTAATATTTCTTACAGCAACCTTGCCGAGATTCTCTATAAATGAAAAAATCATATTATCTGTCACTTAACATCCCAAGCACTAGTGCGCGCTCGTCAATCAAAATACTTTAGCGTGAAATATTATAACGTCCAAAACATTATCCGTCAGACTAGCTAAATAAAATAAATACTTTTAAGTTTGTACCCTATCAAAAAAGTTCAATAAAACTTAGCATAATAAAATTATCAAAAACAATCTTAACAGAATTCAAAACGATGCTTCAAAATAGATGTAAGATAACGCTACTCGTCAATAAGTAGTACAAAAGATGTCAGTTAGCCAGACTTGTAAATAGCACAATGAACACATAGATATTCTGGACTATTATAAATTTCTATAGACATTTGAGTCACAAACGTACTTAGAATATGAAAATGAAAGAGCACCGTGTAAACACCTGTGGTGTGCGTGAAGCACGTGTTACCGGTGTGAAGCTGACCTTATGAGTGAGTGAAGCTACTGGATGACGCAGCACTTGCACTTGGGCTTCTTCTTGATGGTGACGTGTTCGGGCTGCTGCGGCTCCTGCGGCGGCGAGCGCTGCACCTCCACGTGGCCGGCGCGCGTGTCCACGCCGCCGTTCTTCGTGCCGTTCATCGCCTTCGGGGTACTCTGCTGCACTGGACTGGCTACTTTCGTTTGAGGTGAGGCTGGAGCTTCTCCCTATAACAATACCAAGCACATTCAAATTGCACATAATAAAAAACTTTTTTGCTACATACATACAGTCACGCCTTCACATTTGCTATGATTATGGCTCACAATTTTTACAGGTTCTTGGGTGGCTCCCCTAAGGGGGAGCCTAAGGGCAAAAATCCCGGTCTGCAGCCAACAGACCGGGGTACCCGGGAATAAGCTGATTAATTGTTTTTATAAACATTTTGTTATAAGTCTCTGGTAATAAATAAATATCTTTGGTATTAAGCCACTGCCGAGTATAGCCTAATGGTAACTCGCCATACTGACCCGTAAATCGTATTTAACTTGTCCCAGATGGTGCACAATAATTATTATTTATATTAATCAATTAACTTATAAATTGTCACTAGTAATTGAAGACCAAACGCACGCAGTTATGTCTTTAATTCCAGAAGTATAGTTTGGTGAGTGATAGTGCCTTGTCTCTGGTTGTCAGGATCCATCCCTCAGCAACGCTGCCAACAGCGATGCAGGAGCGGGTCTTAATAAAGACTGTACGTACATGGCACCACTAACGACTAAATAGCATTCCTCACCACAAAAAATAAAAAGAGGTCCATCCGGAGGGAAGCGAAGAGGCGGAGCTTCTCTTCCCTCCTCCCCATCTTCACAGCCTTTAACCTTCCCTCTCCTTCCATATTCCTTTAGAGGCGGGCAAAGCGTCTTAACCCAGTCGCAGGAGAGGTCTATAGGCGGTAGTGACTAGTGATCAGTTACCATCAGGTTACACTTGCTCGTTTGCCTCCCTCTTTCATAATAAGGAGATACTCACGCTGACGTTATTCGCATGAGTCTTCTCCTCCTTCTCCTCGCAGATCGGCAGCTGTGGCGCCGCAGTAGGCGTTGGTGTGATGGGCTTGCCGCCTTTGATCAGCGACACGATCTCGTCTGCTTCGCGGCTGAGGTCGCCGTCAGGACGGAAAGGGTTGTCCCATCCACTCTCCGTACTAGAACAAATGTACATCCAGTTATTATTTTGCGAGAGTTTTTGTTCTTATTGGGGTAAGACTGAAGGATGATTTGAGATTTGGTAATTCGATCGTAATAGTCTTATAGAAAATGCCTTAGCACTCGGCATTTTAGGTGTATTTCTGGGGAACTTGACTAGAATCTGGCGAACATATTATGTAATGGTTATTATGACCATTTTTTGTTCTGTGATTATGACAGACCAAGAACGCTTAGATTTTTACGCAAATAAATTGAACACTATTGATTTCAACCTAACCCGCCACCGGGTTAGGAATTCGGGTCAGGTTCGGAATAAACCCAAAATTCGCGTTCTGCGCAATTCCCACCCGAATTCAAGATGTTTTCCGGGCATTATACCTATACTAAAGCTATGCATGCCTCGCAATCGCGCGAAAAAGGCGAGTACCTATCTCAAACATGGCATATTATTGAAAATAGTCTATTACAATAAAAGAATAAAAAAAAAGCCCTTTCCAAAAGACCATTATTTTGTCATAAATGGTGGCGCAGGAGTGGATTACTTTTGGAGGCCAAGACTCACTTTGAATCGCTGCACTTTATTGAAGTAAAAATAATTGCACTCTGTGCCTGATTAGATTCAAACATCTTAATTATCCACACAAATCAAAATAAGGACTATTATTTGAAAGTGTTTAAAGAGCTCACCAGCAATAAATAAAATAAAAATACATAGGAAGTATGTAGGTATTCTTGGACATTATTCACGCAGTTTTATCCCAATTAAAATTGATATGAAAGAATAACGACTTATTTTATATTATTTTACATTTCTACTGACGAACGACACAAATAACGTACAGTCAAAAGCACGTCAGATTATACATTTTGGACTTTGTACCGCTCTTATGTCGGGGGCGCGTCTTTCCATTCTATACAATGCCAGAACGCAGCCATAGGAAACTGCTCGAGTATATATTGTAAATAACTTTTTTACTAAGTTCTTCCAATCCATACAAGAGCAGTACGCAAATAATCGCGTATACTTCGTAGTAACGAACAAGTTTTTCTTGTTCCATAATCTACAGCGCCAGTGCGCTTACGGACTAATCGTGTATATGTCGCGCAGGCAATTTGTATTATTCCGCCGTTTACATACGGCGTACTGAGAGAAAATCGGAGGCGGAAAGCGACTCGGATGGATATAGGTTAGAAGGCTAAGGCGGGAGCGAAGCGAAGCGGAGCTCCCGCCTTGGCCTTCGTGGTTATTTTTTTTTAAACCTGAAAAAAAAATTGCTACAAAAAATAGAATATTAGCAGGCCGGCCTTCAACACCCACCGCGACAAAAAATGGAAAAAGGAAACACGAGCATTTAACTTAATAATACCTATTAATAATGCTCGTTGAAAAGCACTTTTTAATCAAAATAATTATGATTAAGTAATTGTTTTGTATTTATTTGTACCTAATAAAGTTAAAATACAATTCCATATTTTACTAAAAAACTAGACTGAACACTTGTCAAGTGTAAGTAAGTTTGTAGTATAGTTTGGAACAAAGACGCGAGAATCCACGATACAAACTATACACGATCAGTACGCAAAATTCGTGTATGCATTGTAAATATCAGAGTTAAAAACAGCATTACAATATATACTCGAGCAGTTTCCTATGGCTGCGTTCTGGCCTTGTATAGAATGGAAAGACGCGTCGGGGGCATAAGTGCTATTATCGATTTGCAAGTGTTTACCGTGATGTGCTGTTGACCGTACATTACTATCACAATAGAATGAATACAGTGTACAGAAAAGATTTAAGTTTAAAAATGTGTTGACGTTATAGAACACGATACAGACGAGTGACCAAAGGTAATCCGCAGGCAGAGGAAGAACAATATTTACACCAAATAAAAAAAATTGGTCTGTGGAACTATATGTCTATAATACGAGTATAAAAGGCAACATCTAATCTTAATCAACAGATAGTAAGTACTTTACCGTGAGGCATATACAAGGTAACCTACAGGAAGAATTATTATAGATTCCAATATTAACACGTGACAGACCAACGCTTGCGTCACGCCACAGGAGATTACAGATTGATTTTCCTCCTTTTGTATAACCTAGAGAAGATAATGCAAACATATGTATCTTCAACAGATATCTTTATAGTAAATATTTATCGTTAATATGGCTAGGTACTCACACAATATATGGTATAGATACTTAGCTATACATATACATGTACATATATCTAAATCTGATAAACGATACGGGTTTTACGTCGAACCTTAAAATAGTTCCTAATCAACATGCAGCGCTCCCACAATACGCCTTTATTCATTACATTGAAATGGAAAGAGAATCACATTGTATGTCCACAGATCAGTAATTTATAGCAAGGTATGTCCGCTGCAATCTAGTGACCTAATCAAGGCTTTATATTGTAGTCTGCCAGTGTAAAGTGCACCTACACATTAAAAGTTGGATAGATTTTTCGACAGGATAAAGTCTGAATTACTGTGATTCGCCGCAATTAATAACATGCGAGTGCTTGCACTTATTTGTTTTTCGAATTTATATTTTCGTTGTATACCTACAAAGCAGGCGTCCAATTTTTTTAATCTTAATGACGTTAGGTCGTATCTTTATAAGGATGAAAGATTAAGATACACAGATTCAACAAATATAACAGCCTTGGTTTGGCCTTGGTACTAGTTAATTTTGAGTATAAAACATGGTTTATGAAACTTAACTGGTCAAATACTCTCTCATTCCCTGTCTAAATAATGTTCCATGAAATCAGAGCGGAACTCTCGTTTTATACACATGCATGAGTGCGGACATTCCGTTACCGCATCACGCAAGCCGAAGAGGTATCATCAACACGCATACCGCAATTCAAGTTCAACAAAATACTCACGCAAGAATAGTTCTGCATTGAACTTGACTTTACCACTCGGTCTACCAGATAATAGTAAAAGGCCGAATCAATTTCTGTGAAAAATACCGAAAGCTTATTGACATTTTCTAGACTGCAAAATAAAACTAGACCGGACATTAATTAAGCTTTGAACAATCATGTTTAAATAACATTTTCAAAGAAATAATGCTTAATACCTCATAATATAGAAAATGTTAGATATTTTTATCTAGCATCTAAGATCTGGAAGAGCATACGAAGATCTTTCTTTTAGAGTTGACTAGAGCCGGGTTCTTGTTGATTGTAAAGCAACATACGCGTTAGAGACTTGGCTAAACAATTGTGTGGTTTTGTTTGAAATGGAATAATTAGGAATGGTCTTACCTGATCTGTCTGTTGTACATAGCGTGGTCAGCCATGTCAGCGTTAGCGGCAGCTGACAGCAGGGCTGCGTAGAGAACGTGCGGTTCTTGCTGCGCGGGCGGCGGGGACACACACTGCGGCCGCGCCCCTTGGTAGAACGACACGCGGACCTTCGACCGCTCCGAACTGAAAAAACGAAATGAATCTGATCAAAACACTAGCAGCATCGCGCCGACACGCGACTGCGCCCAGCGAGCTAGTGCATGCACGTCGTAATTGCAATAATCCATGTAAATACATTAACGCATAAGCCGCGACCGCGAATCACACCAGCACGCAACCCAATCACTAGGCAAAAAATAACACAATTTTACGAATAAGAACAGAAATAAATTAATTCTCGCCAATGCCGCAATAAAACATACAATGTAAACAAACTGGTTTCAATTGCATAAATTAAAATGCCAGACAATTTTGCACTAAGATAATTATCCCTGTCACCTTGCCCAAATCTTGTAGTCGTTTATACGAAATATTATCCTCCTTTCGGTGTCGCTTAGTAAGCTTCATGTGAGTTTGAAAACAGTATTCAAATGATGACAAACCACTGATGATTTTACCACTCGTCCCATGTTTACTATAAGGATGTCGCTTGCAATAGGTTGGACGGTAAACAATTAGAGGCTGACGACATAATGTACTGTCTTGTATAAGTTGGTATACCTACTAATCGGTTGTAATTAAGCTTTAATACATGAGATTAAAAAAAACAATAATTTAAAGTCTCTTATAATATATGTTGAAAAGTAAGTTCGATTTTAATTTACAAATGCTGAATAAACTTGTTTCGCTAAAAAGCCAATTCGGTTTCAATTGAAATATGTTAGTATTGCAAATGAATGAATTTGTAATAGAATTTCGCGTTTGCAAACACATACGCAGAGCATACACATTATACATTTATAGTATGGACACAGCCGACGAAGGCACGGCAGCGGCGCATTAATTCTGAAGGTGATTCAATGGCTCCTCTTTATTAGTGGATGACTATACTCAACACCCACGCGCTGTTTAGCCCTGATCTTAAATATCTTGTTAGTATTCATAGCTGTGGTTTGGAAAATGTAAAATATGCATAATATAATAATAGTGTAAACAACATAACTAATTTTTGAATAAGAATGTAACAGCATAAAATTACAATTCTGCCTTGTTATGTTGAATTGTTATTAGAGATGGGCAAAGTGTTTCTGCCCGGCAGGTAAGATTGGGAAGATTCCCGGCATTTTGGGAATCTTCCTTATTTGCCCAAATAAATGTCCAATCACTAGGCATTTATAAATACCGATGAATAACAGCTGGTAGTCATTCAATAGGGTTACGACCTGGTAGAAATGATTGTTTGAAAAATCATATTAGTCATTTTAGGCACCCATACATATAAATACAGGCTCTCATATCTATATAAATAAAAGAGGGAACTGACTAACTGACAATCAACGCCCAGCCCAAACTACAAGACCTAAGAACTTGAAATTTTGTACAGGGATTCTTTATAATTTGTAAGTTCCCACTAAGAAGGGGTTGTTGGAAATTCACCCCCTAATGGGGTAAAAAGGGGGTTTGAAGTTTGTATGAAACTCTATCATTTTAAAAGTAGGGTTTGAAAAAAAAAAGAAATTATAGGGTTTCTAATAGAGTCCGACCGAAACTGGTTTTCTGGCCGAAACCGAAACCGTAACCGAATGTTCGGCCGTGACTTCAGTTTCGGCCGAAACCGAAACCGAAACCGAAACTCACGTGGTCAGGTATAAAATTCCTTAAAATACTGAAATTTGGTACTTTTTACCCATTATCCTGCATTAATTGGGACATGAAATGGAATCACAGTATATTAATTTTGTTGTAATCATTAATTTAATACTAGACTTCCGCTTCGCTCGCGTAGACTACATTCTATAAACCACTATGAACCCCTTCTTAGTGGAAACTTACACAATATTATGAAGCTAGCTTTTAGAAAATTTAAAATAAAAAATTGACCCCTTGAGGAGTGTAATATCCAAAACCCTTTTTAGTGGGAACTTAAACATTATAAAGAACTCCTGTAAACAAAATTTCAAACACCTTTTTAACCCCCATGGGGTTCAAATAAAAACACCTTCTATGCGGATGACAATACGAGTGATACTTCTTTCACCGATCATGCAAATGTTTCTAACGCACATGTGACAGAATGTCGGAACGGACTTGTGTCTCAGATGGTGACTTTCTTAAAAGAGGTCTCCTCTTGGGGACGTCTTAACCTGGTCCAATTTAACCCGAAAAAGACACAAGTCTGTGCGTTTACCACAAAAAAAAAACGAATTTGTCGTTTCCCTCGATTTTGAGAGCACTCGTCTTGTTATACAACCGAGCATTGGGATTCTCGGCGTCGATATCTCGAGCGACGTTCAATTTCGTGATTATCTGGAAGAAAAAGCTAAGCTTGCCTCAAAAAAACTAGGTGTCCTAGGTAAAGCAATGTGGTATTTTACTCCGACTCATCGCCTCCAACTCTATGAAGCCCAAGTTCGGCCTCACATGGAGTACTGCTGCCATCTCTGGGCCGGAGCACCACAGTACCAACTTCTTCCTTTTGATCGTATCCAACGTCGAGCAACCCGGATTGTCAGTGCCGAAAGTATTGCCGGTTGCTTAGATTCTCTGGCATTGCGTAGAGACATTGCGTCCCTGTGCGTCTTTTACCGCCTATATCTTGGGGAGTGTTCCGAGGAATTATTTGATTTGATTCGTGTTGCTAAATTTTACCACCGTACTACCCGCCACAAAAGCAGTTTCATTCAAACCACCTGGACGAGTGGCGATCAACTACCATACGTTTCCGCAGACATTTTCTGCCGCGAACGACTGTTCTACGGAACCAGCTTCCCGCAGTGTTTTCAAACCAATGCGAAATGAAGAAGCGAGCATATTCCACCCTTAAAGGCGGGCAACGCGCCTGCGACCCCACGGAGGTTTTGGGTGCTTATGGGCGGCGGTGATCACTTACCATCAGGTGACCTACTTGCTCGTTTGCCCCCCTCCCCCTCCCTATGATATAAAATAAACCTTTTTATTTGAAACTGACACCAAACTAAAAATATACTTTCGAAATTTCAAGACTGTAACTGTTAAAATGACGAAGTTTCATACAAACTTCCAACCCTCTTTTTACCCCCTTGGGAGTGAATTGCCAAAAACCCCTTATAAGTGGGAACTTGCGCATTATAAAGAATTCTTGTACAAATTTTCAAGTTCCTGGGTCTTGTAGTTTAGGCTGGGCGTTGACTGTCAGTCAGTCAGTCCATTCCCTCTTTTGTATATATAGGAGATAATATAAAATAATATTAATAATGGTTTTTTTTTTCAAATTAAGTTCTCATAGCAAAATGTTTATCAGTTATCAATAATCGAATCACTAATTGTTACTGTTTAACACACTGACTATGTTGTATTGCTAAAGAGATATTATCCGAAATGCGTACAACAATTCCCAAACAGGTTTGCGAGCGTCCGCCAAAGCGTTGCCGCGAGAAACGAAGTTAGGCGAGCGTGCACGACAACTTCCGAAATCAGTTTCGGTTTCGGCAAAAGTTTCGGCCATATTTGGCCGAAACCGAAACTGCAGCCGAAACTTGATTTTTGGCCGAAACTCGGCCGAAACCGAAACCGAAACCGAACCTTCGGTCGGACTCTAGTTTCTAAATAACCTGTAAGTTCCCACTAAGAACGGGTTTTTGAATATTTCAACATTTTCAACCCCCAAGGGGGTTCAGTTGATCAGTCGATCCAGCTTGGAGGAAGATCTTAAATATACTTTTATCACGTCGGGGTCGCCACTATAGAAGTTCTAATGCTTCCTCAAAAGTGAAAGATCCCCTTGTGGGGAATGAATTACCAAAAAACCTCTTTTTATTTGAAACTGACACCTAACCTAGAATCTACTTCCCGAACTCCATGACTACAACTTTTAAAATGACGGAGTTTCATACACTCTTCCAATCCCCTTTTTAACCTCTTGAGGGGTGAATTTCCAAAACTGCTTCTTTTTTTAACCCGAATTTAAAAAAAAAAAAACGTTTTTGTGGGAACTTAAGTACTCTAGAGATTCCCTGTTCAAAATTGCCATGGTCGCGAGCAAGAGTGTGTGGGAGGCGGGTGGCCGCGGAGAAGGCGAGCTCCTTCTAGTGTTGTAAAAGACTCAAAGCCGCACGATGATAGTACCCGGAGAACACCCCCTGATGTGACTACCCTAAAAACACCCCCCGATGCAACAACCCGGTGAACACCCTTTGATGATAGTTCCTGGAGAACACCCATAATGTTAATACCCTGAAAACACCCCTTGGTAATACTACCCGGAGAACACCCCTTATGTGACTACCTGGTGACTACCCTGAAAACAACCCCCGATGCAACTACCCGGTGAACACACCTTTGATGATACTTCCTGGAGAACACCCAACCCCCTGGTAATGTTACCCGGAGTACATCCCCTGATGAATACCCAAGAAACACCCCCTTATGTTGGTACCCTGAACACCTCCTAAGGGGCCGTCCATTAATCACGTGAGGCTCAAAAGGGGGGGGAGGGGGTACGGAAAACATCACGAAACATCACGAGGGGGGAGGGGGGGTCTCGTTAGACATCACGTGTATTAATTTTATTTATTTTTTGTCAAAAAGCGCTATTTCTGAACCGAAATTTTGGACGGCGCGAAAATTTGAACGATTTGTAGTACGACCTTGATTGACTCGCCCGCCGTTGCTATTAATTATTATTTATTATTAATTATTCATTAATTTTATTACAAATACATATAAATGTTTTTCGAATCAAAACGGCATTTTTTTAATATTTTTTTCCAGTCAAAAATAGCCTTTACATAGACTTCCAAAAAAATACACGTGATCCAGAGGGGGGGAGGAGGGGGTGGTCCCAAACCTCACCAAATATCACCAGGGGGGAGGGGGGGTCAAAAAATGAGAAAAACGACCTCACGTGATTAATGGACGGCCCCTAAGGCTACTACCCAATAAACACCTGTTGACGATATAAAATCAAATATTACCTATTATGTACCTATTGGATAATGTAATACTTAGTACTATTATATATTCTGTGGTAATACACCAAGTCAAGACTCATGACTCAGTCTTGTTCAAAGAACTTAAGACTCAAAAGACTCGGAACTCATGTGACTAACGAGTCCTAGTCTTGAAAAAAGACTCGAGTCTAAAAATTAAGATTAAAAGACTTGAGTTCTAGTTAAAACTCTAGTAGCTCCCCAACTCCCGCATTGCAAGTCTAAAGGGACACCTAGTTTCTCAGGTGGTCCTCCTTAGGCGCCACACGGCACTACCCGGGAATGGCCTGGTCAATAACCACAAGGCTGGCACTGGCTCGTCTTCAATCGGGGAAACCGGGGCAGTTTAGTGGGTAGTGGACGATTTAGTCTCGAGTCCCACACAGGGCCGCAGGTCTAGCTAGACTGCGGTTATGGGGCATAAACGCATTTATTAACTGGGGGGGGGGGGGGGGGTTAAGGGGATAGCTGTATTAAGGGGATAGGCGAAGATCCCCTCCCGCGCGCGGTATAGCATGGGTGCGTATTAGACCGTGCCTGGCTCACATTGCACTATTTGCACTTCACCGTTATTAGCAGCAAATACTATGGATTCTTGAATTTATCGTAAAGAAAAAAAGTAAGGTCATTAAAAGATTACCCAAACAGTCAAATCTTACCTGTAATACATAATTCCAAACGAATATCGATTATAGAAAAAAATAAAAATAGATGCCCAGATAAATGCCCAAGGGAAGGAATTTATGGGCATCTATTTGGGAATCTTCCCAATCTGCCTTAAATGCCGGGCATTTGCCCATCTCTAATTGTTATTAGTGCTTCTGCTCGTCAACATCATCCGAAAATAAATATACCTACTTAGAAAAATTTCTACCTTAATTGCAACGAGAATTTATTGTAGATTATTCATTTATTTATTAACAATCTATAGGCTGAAGTTTAATGATTTCAGATTGGGAATCGAAACCAATCCAAATCGCATAGTTATAATCCATAGAAATTCTATAGAGGTGTTTTCATTAGGTAAAAGTTCTTATCAGTGTACCATTAATTGCATACAGTTCAGGCATTGATTGCAAGCATTAAGGCCAGCCATGGCAATAAATCAGCCGCTTCGAATGCCTGTGCGACATGCTAAAGGTGATGTAGTGATGTCATTTTATTTGGTTACATTAGTACAATGTTTGTAAAATCTAGAACTAGATCAACGCCTACACTGTCTAGTTATCCTTTGACCAATCATCATGTGCAATAAAATAAAAATGTGACGTAAGCGCCAGTTGCTCCTTTAATGGCGGCAATGATGATTCACATCTGGGCAAAAATAGAGAAATATCATCGCGCAGCTTAATTGACATAGCGCCAAGGTCAGAAACATTTGATTCGCTTCACAACAGACAAACACATTGAGTAAATATATTGTGAGGAACAGGGTCACATTCAATTGAAAACTTTTAATGTACTGGCAAATACAGTTGGTGGATATTTTTGTCATTATGATCGAAATGCGCACTTTATAGCCAAACTGAGAAAAAACCAACTTCTTTTGTTAACTATAAACTTAATTCAGTCTAAAGTTTTTAGAAAAAAGATCAGACCGACCGAAGATTTGAACCAGTCAACTTATACTGCCTGGAAAAGCAAATTCTGGAATGATTTAATGGTATACACTTTTTTATGCTAAATTGGCAAAAGGTGCATCACTGCCCACCTGGCTAAATAATAATGTGTGTTAACTAATACTAATAAACTGATAAACTTTGTTAATTTCCCTAAATATCTAATTAAATAGCTTAGGCATTTGTGTTTATGGATATCAAATCATACAAATAATATAAACATTATATCAACATATAGCTTTAGATGAATGTATGCACATCTAATGTATTATTATAATTTAGATTTAAATAAATTTATATAACTAAAAGTTAATTACCTAGTATAAAAAATTGTTAAAATCTAAATTTAATCAGATATTGCTCTAAGAAAAAAAATTAGAAAATAAGTTAACACACAATTTGTATCCTGGGAGCCCTCCTGTCATCTCTTCATATGTAAAGCTGTCACATGTTGTTTCAAGATTTCCAGAATTAATATTTAGGTAATTACTATTTTGATGCACAAATTCTTCTAAGAGTATGGGCAAACAATGATCGGTAGAGAATATTCTCCTGATCATTATTAATATTACTGTTATTTTTGATGTTACAAAAGTTGCAGATATGTTAGCAGAGCTGCAGGCCACTACAGTCGCTGATGAGTGTTACACCCTAACTACCAAGCAAAACCTCCACTTGCTGAATAAATGAAATTGTTAATAAAACACAGGTAATGCTGAATCTGCATACTATGCACCTTGGGTAACATGACAAGGGCTTGGGACATGAAATGTTATCTCTTTCTCTCACATTACAATACCACAAGTAAAGCATACTTATTACTTTTCTTTAAAGAATATTATACTACTTTATAATTCACTAAATTTTATAAAGTAGGCTATTGATTTATTGACATATTGGATTTATTGAGTAGGTGTCTAATCATAGGTCCAACTACTCTATCTAATTATGTCCACTGCACCAATAATAGATTTCAATTCACATCGGCAAATGGGCACATTGTCACTTAATTGATGTAGATTAAACAGGTTTTATGTCTCCAGTGCAGAATCTGGGTCACAGGCACATGTCTAGTAGCTCTACATTGCAAGTGTATTATGCAATGTCTTGTAGGTACGTAGAAACCTTCCTGGAATACAGCTAGTGTATTCCAGCTTATGAAGTCAATTATTTATCAATTACTTTTTTAATGTATAGTAACTAAACTGATATTTTATACCTTGTTATAAAATTGTTAAATTGGTTGAGTTGGTAAATTGGTTGTTGACATCTTGATGTCCAATTTTGCACAAATAACTTTTAACCACTCAAAGCCGAACCGGCACTCGTGTGCCGCTTAACAATAGATTTTCTATTGTGTCTGGTTTCTCGGGGCTAGAAGGATTAACTATAGTGATAAATTGATGTAATTTCTAACATAAGCTATTTTCTATTTGTATAAAATAAATATCATTGGGTATTGGGCAGATTGCTGCTTGTGATAGTAGGCATTTACACTATACTAACTTACACTAACATTATACTAATTGACTAAATCAACCTTAACATTCAACACTGTCATTAATTCTTCATTTTTGTTGTTTCATTAACATCTGTGTCATGACAATGTTAAGGTTATTTCAATTACCTATTATTATCAATCTGTCAACATCGGTGTAATCATTCTTAAAACATTCTCAGCTTGTGTTTATATATTTATTTTATTTACAAAATGTTGACATATTCTGTGTCATGACAATGTTAAGGTTATTTCAATTATTATTATCAATCTTTCAACATCATTGTAATGTAACTATTAGATTCTTAAAACATTCTTTTATTTACAAAATGCTTGATTTCATTCCCAGTAAACACAATTTCATACAATGCTCAAAAATTGAGTAAATAATTTCTTTTGTAATTATTACATATTAATTCATAGATGGTTTATTTATAGTTATAAACAAAACGATTGTACTTTATAGGAAGCCTTTATGAGGCAGATGTGATGTACAAAGGTGGTTAATTGGAATGCAAGCTGGAACGCGCGGCCAGGGCGGGTCCCCCGGCGCCGCGACCAAAGCGGATCACTGATAGTAGTGACATTATAAATAGAGCTTTAAAAACGTTTGCCAATTCATGTTTACTACATTTATGCCGAGTAATGACCTTGTATTCCCGGCTGCTGGATGATTTGAAAGTTTTATGTTTATAAAATATCAGTCCTAGTGACGTCATGTTGACCGAATTCCCACACACACAAATCGCGAATTCAAAGGACGACCCCACGTCGGTTTAACGCCGTTCCATTGATAAAAATAAATAATCCATTCTACAATATCACATGTATACACATGAATTAGAAATAAAGAAATATTCAGCGAGTGAACACCCAATTCGGAGCACAACAAGTATGACGTGATTACTGTAAATAACATACCTCAGAAGTTTTTAACTGAATATTTTTATCACTGAACACTTTTCGGCTACTATAACACGATATTTATGACAGAGGAACACTTGTTTCAACAAACTTTCAACATTCGGCGCAATTCGTGTAGGGTTTGGTTCATTCGACGCTACACAACAGTGTTTCTCACTACAACATCGATCTCGGAAGTCGCGCGCGGCCCGTGGCGAATGGAGCGGAGCGAAGCACGCAACGCTATTCGTGCCCCGCCTAGTGATGTAACAGACAGAATGAACGAAACGATAACGCTCGTTTCATAGCGCCCATGAATAACGGTTAAGGTGATTTCAATTAAAAAGCATTATAATCGTAATAAAATTGTTGACTGTTTAATATTGATCATATTTCGAACATTATTCACCTTACCAAAATTATTACTTCAGTAAAATTTGCTATGTTTTGAATAACGGAAAGTCTATATCCGAATAATTAACCATGTTACAAGTTGTAACTTTATTTATATCCACAAGTGCGACTTACAAACTGTATTTTAGACGATTCAAGCAAGATGACTCTCTATCTCTAATAAAAAAATACATTTACTGAACTTTAATTGAGGTGGGTTGCACACTAAAATCACGATCAGCTCAACAGCGATCGCAGCGCCACCAAACGGCGTTCGATTAACACGCTAATAGATTAATGTCCCCTATTAAAACCTGATTCTCCTCCGAACAAATATTTTTTTTTATTTGGTCTGAGATTCCCATCGGAGGGAGACCCATTCCCAGAGACCCATCGGCGGCCTACACCAATCGTTAAACTCCGCCGATGGGTTTTGTAAAATACCATTAACTAATAGTATCAAAATAATTCGAATAGTGTAACTGGCAGTGGCGTAGCGTGGGTGTCAGCCGCCCTTTTTTTGCTCCTCCAGTAAAATTTGCCGCCCCTTAAGAGGAAAGGCAGGAGCCATTTTTCCATACAAACGCTGTCCCCTGTTTTCTCCCTGGATAATGCCATTAGTGAAATATTTTTTTTTTCCAAAAATCTATGACCACTATTTGCATGTCCCTATGTTTTCCTTTTTTTCATAAATTTATAATTAAGAGAGATATGAACCTTCAAAAATGTAAAAAAATGGCCAGATTTTCCGCTGTGTTTAAACATCCAGAAAACAAATTTAACTAGATTTAATTAAAAAAAGGAAAACATAGGAACACGGTCAAAGCCTTTCTTTAATTTTTGATGAAAAAAATAGTTAAATCGGTCAAGTTTTGGAGGAGAAATCAGGGGACTACGAAACGTTGATTTTCCGTACTTTTAATAGGTATTTTCGGTCCAAGCTGCAGTTGTCTCTATCGCGCTCTGCGGGGGAGGCTTGAGGTTGGGGAGACGCGGACTATACGTATACTCTCTATGACGTGACGTAGTCGATAGTTATATCGATATCCTAGTGTTGTTCATCGATATCGATATTTCCAGTTAGAATATTTTGCGTGAAGTGCATTTAGCAAATTGTTGTGATGTTTTATTGTTGGAAGGTATTATGTAACTGATAAACTTTTTCTTGACAATTTTTTATGTATTATATACTTAAACGCCTCGACTAGGCCGTCGGATTTAGACAAAAAAAGAAGCTAAATTCGCAAAGCGTGATGTAGTTCTGCATTTTAAGTATATTGTATCTGTTAGAGTAATGTGATTTCAAATTTGCAACTTCGAAAAACCTGTGGAAACTGAGAAAATCGAGAAAATCTTCGAAATTTTGGGACTTTTTTTACTATTTGCTCTCCAGGGCCAAAACTATGTTTTTTTGTGAACGACACACTACACTAATAAACTGTATTAAAGTACCTACAACTGGAGGCAGCTCTATTTGACTTCATAGAAGCCAAGCTATGGCACTTTGAAGATGACCAATATTTCTCGAAAATAGAAAAATAGAAAATAGGTTTTACTTACTTATTTCGCAAAAAACTGGCAAAACCACTAGCCCCACGAAGATGTCTGATATCTTTTGTCACAGACCGAGCATTGAACCATGTCCTTTACCTTTGCTTGAGTGTTACATTTGCCACAAGAGAAAGCCATAGTCCAGTCAACGAAGCTCCTAACTTTGCCATTTTAGATGAAAAGCTGAAACTGGTGCCAAAATTTTTGTTAAAGACTCCGTAATAACATACTAAAATGCAGGGTCGTGTCGTGAGTCACCGGGGTCATAGGAAAAAAAATGGAAAAGGGTGAAAAAATTACTTTCTCCTGAAAATCTCGAAAACTAACAAAAATATAAGAAAAAGTTTCAGACAAAAAATGTAGAGAATTACTTTTTCTACAGAAAAGGTTATTATCAATTTGCGCGTATCGCGCACCGTTTCCTAGGAAATCGCGTACAAAATGCGAAAATTCGCACAATGTTTTTCGTTTCAATAGAATTTTTACAAATTTTTCAATTAAAAATTATTTTTATGCATTCTTCGATATCCCCAGACATTTCCGTCTTATTTTTATTGATTTGGTTCAACATCAATAAGTGCACTATATACTCGATTTCCTAGCAAACGGTGCGCGATAAGCGTAAATTGATAATGACCTTTTCTGTAGAAAAAGTAATTTTCTACATCTTTTGTCTGAAACATTTTCTCATATTTTTGTTAGTTTCCGAGATTTTTAGAAAAAAGTAATTTTTACACCCCTTTCCATTTTTTTTCCAATGACCCCGGTGACTCACGACCCTGCATTTTTAGTATGTTATTACGGAGTCTTTAACAAAAATTTTGGCACCAGTTTCAGCTTTTCATCTAAAATGGCTGTTATAGCTTCGTTGACTGGACTAATATATCTTTTAAAAATATATACAAAAAAGAACTAAACATTTATAACTTTAGGTACTCGTGGAAAGTTCCTATTAACAAATGCGAATAAATTCACAAAAAGCGATAGGGGTACTCGTCGGATACGATCCACGAACCTATAAGTGACGATGCGCAGTACGTAGCCACTGTACCGGCAAGACTTAATACTATCTGTCGAAATTAGTGACCTGTTTTTTCCTTTGCATTGTCCGTGAACATTTATTTTATCGTTTTTATATAGGTAAGCAGAAATCTTTTCTTTTGTTCTATTCCTTCTTAGCTGTGTGCAGGCGGGCGCGGGGCGTGGGGGCGGCGTGGCACGCAAACATTGACAGTCTCACTCACACATTGATAGCTCGGTTGTTCGGGCACTGCGCGACAGCAATAGATTTTACAAAAACCCAATTTTCAATTTTCTCACCCTTAGTATGTCCTCTTAAAAGTGCCTCCCGGGGCGGACCGACCCCCCCCCCCCATATAGTACCAATTTCGATGTTTGTAAAACGTAGCCTACTCTTCACTTAAATAAAGAGCTTGTTTTTTACCTTTTTACTGGTTATTCTTTCTTTGCAGTCGGTACCGGAACGAATCAAACATTGTTAAGTTCCTACTAAAATTAAAGCATAATAATATTATTATGAAAAAATCTACTAACTTAAGTACTTAGTAACTATTTTTATTTGCTTAAAGGTACGGCTTAGAATTAAAGAATGGAGTTGGGATATTTTTGATAAGATACCTACCTTACTTAAATGAGAGATAGGTTTGGAAGACACACATTATAAATAAACTTTATTTAAATATCATTGTTTACGGGTTTAATTTTTTAGGTAGTAATTTAATAATATCTTTAAATGCTTACTGAACTCACAATGGAATCAAATCAAAAATAACACTAATTAAATATTTCAGTTTGCAGTATTTATAAATTCAACGTAAGATTTGAATCAATTGAACTGGATAATACCAAAGTTTCTACTGTCGGCATCTGTATGCCCAAATAAACATGTGAGATATCGTGATACAGTTCCAAAGTTTATCCCAGTTTACTCCGAGTACGTAGGTATAGGTATTACCTACATTGTGTAAAGAAATGAAGAGGGGAGATGCTCTCAATGTTGTTTATTGATTGCGGAAGGTAGGGCTCATCTACGCTATTCTATGAAGCTGTTATGTAACAAGTGGCCATGAGACTAACTGTGACCAACAAACAGATTTACTACACGTAATAACATCCTCGCACACTATTTATCTATCGGTACCTATAATAAAGGCATAGAGTAAACATTTTCTATGCTAATACATGTTGGATTTTTCTTTATTTGTGAAACCAAGTCGACTTCCTACGAGTAATACGTCGTACATTGCTTTTTAATCACGGATAAAAAAATGTCCAACTTATCGCTAGACACAGAAGTAGATCTTTAAAACAAAGTTATCGTTTTATTGGTGGATAACGAATTGTTATAAATAAATGATTAGAACAGTTGCTTAGTCACCATGTTGTGGGAGAACGATTCTGAAGGCAGCGGTTTGTTGACTCGAGAATGGTATTTAAGAGTAATGCGGGTTGCAGACCAAGAGCTAAGCTAGGCAGTTTTATTAGCTTAGCTTGCATAGCTGACGCAGAGTTTCATACATTGTGTTCAGATTGCAGTCTGCTTACAAGTATGAAAAACAACTTCAGATAGGGGAGCTAAGCTAAACTACCTTATCTTAGCTCTTGGTCTGCAACCCGCATAAGTCCGTCCTCATAAACTAATCCTGACTTCCAGTGACCCTGTTAAATGCAATTAGGTCATATTTGCTGGGGTGATAGGTATTGAATTTTGTTCTGAATCAGATTTAGATTCCTTTAGGTATCAGATTATATGCAATAAGTAGATAGTTAAGCAACTTACAGTGTGACAACATTTTCAAATAAGTAGATAAGTAGGAGGTACCTATGTGTTCTGGTTTGTTTTGAATTCATTTATTTTGAGTTTGTATTTATTTTGCTTTTTTTCTTTGTCGGTGTTCCAACCCGCATTAATAAGAAATGATCTTATAGCCAATACCACCAATACCACCATTGTAGTGTTGCCCAAATGCAAGAACAAGACGAGACTTAGCCAGTCTTGGTCTTGGTCTTGCGCCAATACACCTGGTCTTGGTCTTGGTCTTGGTCTTGCGCTCCCAGTCTTGGTCTTGGTCTTGGTCTTGCAGCAAGAGTCTTGCAAGTCTTGCAAGTCTTGCAATTACCTATTAGTCTATTACTATTTATTAAAGTCACAGATAATAAAGTTTACTTTAAATCTTAGAAAAACGTATTAGAATTGGAACATTGTGAGCTTGAATTAACATAGCCATAGTAAAGATCAAGCAGATTAATAAATAACTGAAGATTTGATAAGAAATTCGAAAAATCAACTGACCTATATGTCGTTTTCCATGGAAGTAACTGTTTCTTAATAAACATTTATGATTTATAAGCTTACATTTGCTAAAACATGTAAAAAAACAAATTAATTACAATAACTTGACTGTATTTTAAAGAACAATACTTATCTGTCTAGAAAGAGATTGAACCCTCAACTTATAAGAAATGTTTGAACACTTTTTTGCTATTTTTTCTTGTAAAAACTTAAGAAATATAATGACTAAATGTACAATAATAGTACATACCTATGTAATTTTTTTTTTTATATTATAGGGGGGCAAACGAGCAAGTGGGTCACCTGATGATAAGTGATCACCGCCGCCCATAAGCACCCGGGACCCCCTTGGGGTCTCAGGCGCGTTGCCCGCCTTAAGAGACGACAGTTATTAGGTCTCATATACCCAGTAATTTCACTAGCTTCAGTGCCCTTTCCCCTAAACACAGAAATGCTTGACACACTTCTATTTCACGGGAAAATATCTGGCACTGCGGTGGTACCCACCTAGACGGCCCAGTACACCTATCCTTACCATTTTATCCTAATCATAATACTACTTGCGTGACCAGTATAATGTATTCATTTTCATTCTAAGCACTCTGAAACTTATTTATTCTTTGGAACACCTGTAGGTACTCTTAAAATTCGAAATTATTTTGCATGAGTAATATGAGTATACCTACGCCCTATGGCGGCAATCAAATAGTGTCAAATGTTATGATTTCGGCGTGGCGGCAACGATTGTTTTAGATTTCAAAAGAAGCCGCCGGCGCGTGTATCATCATAACCATGTACTTCCGAAAAGCGGCAAATTTCTTGACTAACTGTCGTTTCGGACACATTTTATTCGGACACAGTGTCCGAATTGACACTTTTTAATATTAATATTTTTTTACTGTCGATTCGGACACCGCGATATAAATAGCTGTTTTGTACAGTCAGATAAAAAATCTTCCTACGATTTCTTTTCATTATAAAAATAAAGTCTCAACAAAGCCTTCTACACGAAGCTATCGGTAATGTTTCTAAAGATGACTGGGTCAAATGTGTGAGGCATGCAGAGGAATTACAGGATCAGGATCTAGCAAAGGCAATTTTAAAAGATAAGAGAATACAGTCTCTGGTAATAAATTTACACGAAGATGACAGCGCTCCTGACCCGTGGTACAACTGCGATGTCCAACTGGTTGTACCACGGGGAAGTAAAGTTACCCATGGTTCACCCCTTTTTATTGATATTTATGATTATGACCCGTGGTAAAACGGTTGAATTATGTCCAACTGGTTGTACCACGGGGAAGTAAAGTTACCCATGGTTCAACTGGTTGTTCTATGATTGTTGTGCGTCCCCATGATCCATCTCCCTGATATACATGATATGTATTACAGGGAGTTGGACCAAGGAAAAAACAACTCACCCTTGATTCAGAATTCTCAGCAAAGTGGATTTTTTGAACTAATGCGTGTCTAAAAATCTATTAAGGAATGGCGGACAAATGCAATCTTCTTTCATCAAACATAACTTTTCTGGATAACGTAAACTTTTTAAATAACTCCACTAAGGTCATGTTGCCCTGGTACCCTTTGCGGAGAATTCTAAATCAAGGATTAAAGGGGGACAACCACAACAATCATAGAACAAACAGTTTAACCATGGGTAACTTTACTTCCCCGTAGTATAACCAGTTGAACATCGCAGTTGGACCACGGGTCGGGAGCGCATTTTATAACTCCACTAAGGTCATGTTGTCCTGGTACCCTTTGCTGAGTATTCTGAATCAAGGATTAAAGGGGGACAACCACAACAATCAAAGAACAACCAGTTGAACCATGGGTCACTTTATTTCAGCAGTTGGACCACGGGTCGGGAGCGATTCCCAGTAGTAGGTACAACTAGTTGGACCAAGGAAAGAACAACTCACTCGAGTTGAACTATTGGTAAAGATTTTTCCCCATAGAACAACCAGTTGAACCATGGGTAACTTTACTTCCCCGTGGTACAACTAGTTGGACATCGCAGTTGTACCACGGGTGAGGAGCGCTGTCATCTTCGAGTAAATTTATTACCAGAGGCTGTACTCTGATCTTTTAAAATTGCCTTGGCTAAATCCTGATCCTGTAATTCCTCTGCATGCATCACACATTTGACCCAGTCATCTTTAGAAACACTACCGATAGCTTAGAAGGCTTCGTTGAGACTTTATTTTTATAACGTAAAGAAATCTTAGGAAGATTTTTTATCTGACTGTACAAAACAGCTATTTATATCGCGGTGTCCGAATCGACAGTAAAAAAATGTTAAAATTAAAAAGTGTCAATTCGGACACTGTGTCCGAATAAAATGTGTCCGAAACGACAGTTAGTCAATTTCTTTGAGAAGTAAGTACAAAACCTTTGATGCCGCATTATCAAAGTGCCGATGGTTAAAACATAACTATGCATGCACTCAGTTTGATTTTAATAGATATTTTTTTATTCGCTATGTTTATGGTATTAGTCGTAATGCGCATAGGTCCAGTTTTTCATATTCTTTGATACAGTTTTTTGCGTCTCATAGAATTCCTAAGCGTACCTACCTATACACCGAACTGTTACACCTAACTACTCAGTGAAATAGCGCTAAGTCCTAGCTAGCTGCAAGACGCAAGATTCTTGCAGGCTATGTCTTGTTCTTGCTCAAGTCTTGCACGGTCAGTCTTGGTCTTGGTCTTGCTAAAAATACGCGGTCTTGTTCTTGGTCTTGGTCTTGCAAAAACGCAAGAACAAGACCAAGACTGCAAGACCAAGACTGAATTTGGGCAACACTACACCATTGGGTAAGACTTAAGGATAATATTAAAGGCTCTGTATTCCTATACAATACGCTAGTACCTATTTACTTAATAATTGGATTGCGTGAAAGTTCCAATTCCTGAATAATTGAGTTTGTTATCGTGCACTAGTTTTGTAGGAGTATGAATCGATCCCACATGGTAAAATATCCATTATAAGCATTACGACGTATACTTATTCATTGATTTCTCCTCAATTATTCAGTAATTAGACAAATGAATTCGCAAACGCTTCTCTAATGAAAATCGACATACTCATGAAATGAATAACGTACTCGTCTTCCACTGGCGTGTAGGGGAACGCGGTCTCCTGGAACTTAGGAGGCGGGCTGCCTTCTGGCTCCTCCTGGAGCGGG
Source organism: Mecyna flavalis (assembly GCA_949319885.1). NCBI lineage: Eukaryota > Metazoa > Arthropoda > Insecta > Lepidoptera > Crambidae > Mecyna > Mecyna flavalis. The sequence goes on from OX439425.1 coordinate 8,073,001, forward strand.
CTCTCGTAGATTAGGGTCTCCACCATAGACCCCTTAGAACTGCCGAAGGACACCCTGCACAAAAAGAAATTAAACATCATAACATGGATTGACCACCCTGGTGGCATTAGACAAAGAAGTGTACAGTTAATGGGTTGGAATAAACTTAACAAACTAAAAAACTAAAATAAAGTGAGAATTTAAGATACATGTCCATTAGACCAAAAGATCCGTACATGCATTGGAAATGCGTAAAATCGTTTTAAATCCTTTTTTTAGTACATAATAAGTATGTTGCTTGAAAAGCGTATTCTATTAAATTGTAACTCAGTGTGCAGTGAAGTAAATATTGAGCTTAGTGTTGGGGGCCTATTGATCATTTTATTTCAATTTATAATGTAATGAAATTTACAATCTCTTGATAATAAATGTTCTTTAACCATAAATATAAATAGTGAAAATGTTTATGAACTAGGTACATAAACATTTCCGTGGGCACATTAGCACTGAGATAGAAATTAGATGGTTACAAATGTTACAATCAATCAATATTTCATTAAATAGAAACCCGAGATTGTATTTACTATTATTTTCATTTCTACGAGTAAAATCAGGGCACAATAAAATTTAAATATTGATAATTATTCAATGAAAATGTTTTTAAATTACCGTAGGTACAATCAATAATCTAAAAACAAATATAGACGCTTTCAAACCGAAACGTTTGTTATTTTTCTTTCTTTTATAGCGTTTCTAAATAACAGTAATTAAAATTATTATAATAGTGTATTGGAGTAAGGTTCTCCTCCCCTATCATCCAATGTTTGATTAATGATTTGGTTAATGGCGATTCTAAGGCTTTCAGGTCATCGGGAGGCCCGGGTTCTTCCGATGACCTAAAAAGCTGAATAGCGCAAATGCAATGCGGAAAGGTCTGGAATCATTTATACTTTCAACGAGATAGATAAATATTATTAATAATTTCATGGTTTGAATTACAAGTTTTAACAAAAAGCATTTGAAATCGATTGTTGTCGAAATACCTACAAGGACCTACATTCCTATATAGCGTTCAGATTAAGGATGACTTGTCTACGTCACGTAGGTATATTTCCAGGAACAGTAAGTAAATATATCCCAAACAGTATTCATTCTGTATACTAAATCTACAGTAGGTAATTTTATGACAAGGTATCTACATTACCTATAAATTGCTTGTGTCCGAAGTCACTATTGGTCACGATCAATAAACACTTTGAGCACGTAGGTAATCTACCTGTCATATGAAATACATAACTTTCATTTTACAACTTTGAGACGATACATAATTGTAAGGTATCCCCGAATATCTCAAAGTTTCGATGAAATCAGTGCAATAGTTGTGCCTACTAATTTGGTAAGTGATTCAACATAATATTTTTGGTTAACCGGAAGAAAATTATCAAGTGTTAAAAAGTAAAGCAATTAAAATTCATTATTAGATACCAGGTAAAAAAAACTATAAAAACTATGTATTCCATGCGATGCAATTATAAAATTAAGCTACTAAGAAATCTTGAAGCCCTGGTATCCAAGTTTCGCATAATCAACTTAGGTCTTTAGCTCTACTAGGTACAATATTTTGTAGTAGAGATAGAGACCTAAGTTAATTCTGATCCCGTGGAAACTGGCCGTAAGGTGCACAAATTGCCTATCACGCGGCGCATCCGCTCGCTGCAGGCAAAGCTTTCGTTTGAACTGTAATTTGCAGCTCCCGAAACATTAGGGGCATTCACAATGACCTACTTCGCTAATAATTGTCCTTCGCTTAATCCATTTATTTGATCTAGCGGGTTTGTACAAAAAGTTTATAGCTTCATGATTCTGCCCCAAAACGATTTTCCTTTTTGCGCCAGTTTTGAATTTGAAGCTATCGATATCTTTCGACGAATGATCGAGTTTTCAACACCATAATAAAATGTACAACGAAATTGCAACAAATGAATGTTAATATACATAACGTAAATCAAGGTTCATGGTTTTACATAAATTATAATGGGCAATAAATTTCAGGCGACTGAACTTTAGAAGGAACAAAGTTACAACTATGTCAAGGTTCAGAAATAATAATTAAATTTAATTTGTCCAAGATTTTCACACAACGCGACGCCATTCAGATTCAAAATCAAAGCAATAATAAGGGCAGTGACTAGACAATTGATAATAATACTGAAAACCCATAGGTAGGGTAGGGCGGGGCTAGTTGTGCAATTTTTCACTTGAGCGGATATAGCTCCTCAATAATAAGTCTCAATAAGTTGTTATGCGGCTTGATGGATTAGTAGTTTATCCCTTAGCAAAAGTGTCCATAGTATTTTTTTGTAACAAGTCGAATTTAATAGCTACAGCTGTTTAAATTCAGAAAGTCAAGTATGCTCAATGTACCCCATAGGTGAGGTAAGTTGAGCAAGGGTATGGGGCAAGTTGAGCACTAAGAATCTCTAACCAAACCATGCGTTTAATATTGACTAGAGATGGAGTAAAATATGTGTTTGACAATCAGCTCTTTATTTATAGTCTTTTAGTGACAGAACAACAAAACTTAAAGTAATTTTCTTTGGATAATTAACTGAAAATAGGATTAACAAAACATCAACTTATCTTAAGACACACTTCAGGATTTGATTCAGTCTTTCTGTTTAAAATCAGACTCAAATATCTTAAATAATATATTAATAAGGTCTTAGCAACCTAATCGTCGTTGTTACTGTTGCAATTGACACAAACAAAAGTAAGACCAGTACCTGGAACACATTTTGTATGTGCCCATTCCCTGCAAGCTTGACACTGGGCCCATTTTTCTCCTGGTAAACTTTCAGCATAGCTTTTGCAACAAATCAGACAGGAATAATCATCATCCGCTTTCCTCACTTGAATGGAGTATTTTTTTACAGACACCCTTCTTCCTTTTCTTATCCATATTTTTCTTTTGCTTCTTAACTTTTTTTGTGGTTTTATTTTTCTGTTCTTCTAAAGCGTTCTTTTCAGGTGTGTCTGTTAGTATTGCAGCTTTCCTCTTTAGTTTTAGCTGCTTTTCTAGGGCCTGCCTTTGGGTATGGTCGTTCAATTTCCGGGGAAAATACTTGTATTAAGTCAATCGCCTCATTTTCTTTGTTGCCTGGACCAGGTTTGGGTTCAGCTTGGCTGGTGGAGGCAGAAGGAGAAGGATTAGGTTCAGTGCTGGACATCACAGCTTGATCTGGATTGCCTCGGTGTTGCATAGCCTATGGATGAATCACCATCTTCATTAAATTTCTTCAAAAATCGTGTCAAAGTCATCCGTTTGATACCAAATTCTTTAGCGGCGGCATTAACACTTTTTTCTTCATTGTTGACAGTCTTTGCAGCAAATTTTAAATCTTCAGTAGTGTAAGAACATCTTGTAGTCTTCCTCTTGTAAGTCCGCATTCTAAAAAAAATTAAAACATTCATAACTTTAGTTGTTTGAGTCACGGGGTAAGTTGAGCAACTATAGCTCAACTAACCCCAACCCGGAATTTTAAAACAAAAGTGATGATATAAAAAAAATCGTAAGAATTATACCCAGAACCTCTCTACATATCAAAAGTACAATAATTAAATGGAAGATTTACACTTACCTGATTGAAAACAGATAACAATTGACTAATACAGACGAAAACTTGCGATAAACGACGTTTTTACTTTTTGGTCACAAAATAAACAAACCTCACGGGTGCTTCACTCGTTCGTCCAGCCCCCACCAGCAATCGCGTGGTGATTTCCCCTCCAAAAACTCTTTCTTTCCGCCATACGATGCCTATGCGTACGGTGAATAGTTTGCGAGATATTACGATTGCCCAACTTGCACCTATGCTCAACTAGCCCCGCCCTACCCAGCACTATATAGCCCTTAGACCGACAGAAATAGAAAATGTTTGTTTATGACGAAGAAAAGTCAGTTCAAACTTCCTGAATAAATAGTTCTCAATGGAATGGACCTCATTGCCCGTGGGTTGCGTCTAGTTGTCAACAGCCGTCCTGCACCTAGACATTACATAATCCCCATAATCCAGTGTTATCTGGACGTATAGGTTTCCTCACGGAGTTATCTAACAGCGCCGAAATAGGATTTAACACACACTTACATAAATCTCAATGTGCGCGCAGCTCGCAGCCTTATCACGAAGATTCAAGTAGAATTATGTAACAACTCAAAACAGCTAACCTTCTATCCGCATAATTTCACTATTTTAAAATGATCGTTATGGTATAAGTCCTCTACACATCCACCAACAATTATTGCCAATAAATATTATAAAGAGGAAAGATTTGATTGTTTGTTTGTTTGTTTGTTTGTTTGTATGTTTGTTTGTTTGTTTGTTTGAATTGAATAGGCTCCGAAACTACTGAACCGATTTTAATAATTCTTTCACTGTTGGATAGCTACACTATCCCCGGTGAACATAGGGTACTTTTGATCCCGGAAATGTAGGGGGGAAGGGGGAGATATTTGAAAAAAGAAATAACGCGCGGGTGAAACCGCGGGCGGAAGGCTAGTTGCCAATATGACTGCTGAAACATTCGCCAAGGTTCAGATTAATATTACAAGCTTCGCGTACCGTAACTTATAGAGGGACATCTTGTAAGTATTTGGGTAATGAACAAGTAATGATTATTAAGATTGTAATATACCTGACTTGAATTAAACCTCATTTCATGTAAATATCTATATCCACCAATTTCAATCTCAAACTGGTCTAAATTTCTGGAAAAAAAATGTGACAAACTTCAATTTACAATTTATTATCATTGGCTACGGTGTACACAAACAATCTACAAACATTACGATTATATCTTCCAAGAATCAAAAAAAATTAATGAAAAGCTGATCAGATTTTAGAACGGGCGAACAGGTAAAAATATTATTATCTACTATATTAATTTATGAACCGAACTTACCTTATTTACATACCGGCTTTTGTGATATTTGTTACGTTTGTTGTGACCGATTCTTAGTTCTTATTGTTTAATGTAAGCCATTATAATAATAATACTCGTATTATGATTACAACTAGCATTTCACAGCGGCCAGTGCAGCGGCTCGTTGGTTATAATTTATAATACTTATACAGAAAATACACGTCGATCGTTTGCTCCGTTTCAATGTAGAAGAAGAACAAACAAAACTCTTGTTTTCTTTTATCCCATCGGAACCGAGCATTACCTATCCGGTTTAAAAAATATCTTCTTTCCAAAGGTTTAGTAAGTCTGTGCCTAAGGTCTGTCTGTGTAAAAGAAAACAACATCAGTTCTTAATAATACAATTATTTATTTAGAAAATTAGACTCTACTCCTGATGTACATAAGCAGCACTTTTCTTTGCATAGATGAACTGTCAAATGTGGCCTATTAAAATGACTTGACTATAGTTAAAATAAGTTTAGGTTTGCCCGTGAAGGCGTTACAGTACAGAGTACAAACAAAATATGGATTAAATTTTGAAGCAAATACGAGTATCATGAATTTTAAGAGACTGAATATGTCTCTACATCTACAAAATGTTATCGCACAAGCTTTATGTATATTATAATAATATAAAACTTATGTAACCTGGTCAAATATTAGGTAGGGCCTAATTTTTAATAAGTACCAGAGTTAAATTACGGGCATTTTGAAAATAACAAAGCATAACTGCCAGTTCTTATGCAGCAATACAAGGTATGATAATTAATACCTCTGTATTGATTAATGTGTATTCATGTTAAATCGTTTACAATATTCACTTTTTACAACATGCAATACAAGCAAATAACATTTAAACGCACCTTAAAATAGTTGTGTGTTCCTAAAATAATAATTATAAAAAATAGTCACACTCGTTTATTAATTGTCGTCTTCTACCGTTTCAACTGTATATCGCAAGAAAACGCAGAAATGATGAAGGCTCATTAGTTTAGCGATGATTATCTTAATGTTCTAAGAGACCTCATTGCTCCTTTACTTTACCTAAGCACAAGTCTCTTCACATATAAATTTAATTATCTATGCTTGCATATGGATAACTTTTGTCATACACGAACGTTGTTAAGTCTAGTATGAATTTTTAGGTTTGCACTTTAGAAGTTCTACTATTCTCAAGTCAGTTGCGCTGCTTTGAGTTTTCCAACTAAGCTTGGTTTCATCCTACCTGATCCGTATCTTCTTACAGATTACACAAACTAGAATTTCGCATCTCTCCATACTACTCGTATAAGGGCAGGAGTTATAGCTATAAGTACCCACCACATATTAACTTACATTACAAAATTAATATACTCGTCTCGTAGTCTATAAAAAAATACCCAGCCTACTAAGTAATTGTTTTCTGATCCAACCAATTTTACAAATTTTCTTATTGCTTGTCATAGATTTAGTGGATACTGGATACTACCACAGTTAATAGAAATACTACCATCAATTTCCCTACATTGTAGAACGAATTGACATGGGACTGGTCCAGTGCCTCTTGTATAAGGTTGAGAAATCCTTTTATTGAAGACCACAACTGCTCGAGGGCTGCACAACTGCTTAGCAATAACCTTCCCCTAACTACTCCTTCCCCTGATGAGGTAGTTAGTTAGTTACTAATCCTTTAACAATAAAGAAATCTGAATTCATCACTACTGGCCTCATGCAGTCACTAATCATAACTCCACAAAAACAAGAATGTCGTTCTGTATAGAATTGGAAGAGTCAAGAAGAGTATTTAATTTTGAAATGAATACTCGTACTAGTCGTACTATTTATTTGAAATTTATTACGGATGTAATATACTGCTTTTTTGTTTAGTCTTTCAGTGATAGATAAAAAATGTACTGTTATCGTTTAAACCACTTATAATGGATTGTAGTTAAGTTGACCAACTTTCTAGCCGACCTTTTGTGGAGTCCGTACTACGATCACGCGCGTCGGGCAGCCCGGCTTTGTTCCGTATCCGTTCCAGGCCTGCTGCTTAGAATTTTAAGTCTTATTTAACCCACTTTGACCATCATTCATTATTTTATAACCCGATCAAATCTTTAAAGAAAATTCGTTCTCCATTTCAAGAAAAGAAAAGCCAAGTTTTTAAATAGTAGAAGATCCGAACCAAAATCGACCTTCACCGGGTTGATAAAATAGAATGAAACATATTTTATTATGAATTTAGTATATTAGAAAAAATATTAAAAATGGGTTGCCTAAAAAAATCCTGGACAGACTATTTTTAACAAAATATTGCAATATCAAAATAATAAGAAAGTAAAACATATTATATAAAATGTGCAGCCGTTCGGTTTTCTAATTTAAAGAATGATTTTTTGAAGAATAAATTTTGTTCTGATTTATCGTAGAAAACGTACCTACATATAGAATGTGCAGCCGTTGGGTTTTAGGACAAAATGTGAAAGAGATCGCAAAGGCCTTTCAAGTTTTTTTTTTTATAACGTTGCCGCTATTTTTATATGATGGGAAGTTAAAGTACTTTAAAGCACTTTAGCTTAAGCCCTCGAGAAAGTTACATTTCTCTCGCTCGTGAAAATTCGATTGACCATGTCAAGTATATTATTTTGTCTAAGCCTTCGACATGAAAACTTAGGTTGAATAGGTATAAGTTGCTGAGCCACTGGCCTAGATATAGATATATTATCCTAAACATATTAATTTTGTGGATGTAACTAGTTGTGTTTCTAATATAAATATTTAAATTATAAATATTCTGACACGAGCCAAAATTACATAATACTGTCTGCAAAATGGCAAGTTTTGCATTTCTGGAAGGTTTACCTAAGTAAAGAATCTGGTTTCGAATTAAATGCCACTCGAAATGGCTTTTCCGCGAAGTCAACTTCGTATTTTTACTTTTTATTTGTTAGTGTTCTGATTTTGCTATCTCGACGAATTTTATTATGAAATGGACATAGCATTGAAAAATGAAACAGTTCGTAGAATTTTTAAAAACAATACCTACATTAAACATTTATATTCTTACAAGCACGTTCCCAAGAAATTTATTGAGATGGGGGAAGCACAATGAAACTTTCCAGGCTTATTGGTATTATAGCTATTATTTGGATATATTAGGATATATTTTTATAGAGACGCTTAAGCACAGTTTTACCACAGATAATATAATTTTACTTTGCGGTTAATATTTGATTCATATTTATTTATCCAACACTGTCAAAGTCGATAAGTGAGTAGGGGAGGTGTGAAATGAGCTAAAATACGTAAAATAAAATATCTCTTCACAGAAGGTTTTGAAGGCGCGTTATATCGTTTGTCCTAACTGCTTTGTCAAGGTAACGTCGTAAAAGGTTATGACATAATATCATAGGGTAAGACTTGACCAGAAGGATTAAATTATGCTCCACTGTGGTTTATGGTATGTAATAACACCACTGCAAGTTATTTGTATTCTGAATCACAATATAGTTTCGAAAGAACTTTTGCTGTTAAAGTTACTAACCAAGTTAGGGGTATTCACCAGTGGAGTCGACCACAAACTTCATGCAATACAATGTCAAATTATAATTTGAATACAGTCACGGTCCCACTTCCTAAATTGGTTGTATTGGATGCTACAGAACGTGATCAGAACATTGAATCAGCGATTGTAACTAACTATATTATATTGGATTATTTAATATCCAAGAAAGGTTTCTTTTTTAGAAGGAGAATGTTTTTAACCGCAAGCTGGACTGAAACGTTCATCCTACGTGAGCCCCAAAGACATGGCCTAGCTATTTCCCCTGAATATGCTGAGAATTCCGAGTGGTGACAAAGCCAGTGGTGATGACTGGGAATAGACCAATATTTGTCGGGCCTATTATGTACATGGCTGCAACCTAATGTGGAAACAAGAGGCAATCTGGAGTTGTGAAAAGTAATGAATATTTCCTCTGAGACGCACAAGAGTTTATGAGGCGTTCACGAGGGACTATATTTTTTTCCAAGATAAAAACTAATTAATGTATTTTCTAAGCTCCAACTATCTTCATTAAATATGATTCAGCGCTTTAAAAGCGCAATGATGTGTGATCAGGCATGTTAGAATTTAAAACAAAGTAAGTATAAAGATAAAGACATATTTTTGCGTCTCAATTATTAAACTTATTTAATTGCTGATATGCATTATACCTAATTATTGGAAGCGCGAACATTCAAATATTTAGGTATCATATCATAGCTGTTCATCGTATTTCGTCTGCTCGTTAAAAAATCGATACAACAAGTCTTACATGAACATCGCATATGTACATATGCGATCAGATGTACCTAATACCTAATCCGCCAGAACTATCGACTACTAGACTCTAGCTAGAGTGAAGTACATTTTGTATTTGTATATACATAATATATGTACTACTATTTTTTTAAACGCATTTCAAAGTTTGTAAACAGTTGTACAAGAGGCAGACTTACTGCCATCTGGCATTCTCTACCATCTAACCCTTGGGTTAAGCATATGGGAATAGCGGGCAGTTTAGTCTGTCAGAAATACCGAATAATGTCATCTATTACAGGCGCTGCCATGATAAAGCCGGTTCAATATTTGAATTAAATTGGTTGCAATTTATCCCTTATTCCTCGTCGTGACACCAACTTGTTCCACCAGTGGCACGACAAGGAATTGTCATTCATTAAGCTTTTCTTTTCAAACACGCAATGATTAAAACTAAAACCCTGGGTGGTCTTCACATAGTTAAGGATAAGGAAGGAGGTCGTAGAAAATAATGCAAATACAATAATAATCGAAAACATTGGTTATTCAACCAATGAATTTATTTAGACAACAAAAGTTTTTCCTTGTGGTATAACAAAGTATAATATGTTATTAAAATGATGTAGAATATACGATGATTCTCATATTTTTGACATAATTTTAGGAGTAAATGAAACAATTTTTGTAAATATTAAAGCTTTTCCTAAATGTACAATATAAAAGTATTAAGTACTGACGTTTATGTAATAGTGCAATTTATTATTGGTTATTAAAGTAAGTACAGTATATTCGTAGATCGAATAAAACAAAATGTATGCTTTAATCTTTATCACAGTTTCATTGTTTAAAACTAGACGAAGGGATAACGAAATTTTCCCGATGAAAATATGCAGTATTCCAGAGAACATTTTAAAGAGCTTTTCTGAAACGGAAAGCTGTTTCCGCGATCGTAACTGAATTGGCCTGTGACCCCCTGTACTAAGTAGTTATGTAGGGGCATTCAGAAACCCGTGGCGCACCTCGTTTGTTTCCACCACCCACTTTATTCCGCTAATAGGAAACTCTTTGTTAGGTACACGCTGTTTGTTAGGAAAATTCAACGTGAGTACGTACGGACCCACTGCATAAATGGAAATTTCACATTCATGAAGGGACTCTAAAACTAGTTTACTAGTTCTGTTAAATGTCACGAATGTCTACACGAACAATTTATTTTGTAAGTTTCTGCATGTAATACCTTGATACAATCTATTGAATAATTATAATAGGCTAGGCTAATGTTCTATTTTTTGTGAACTTGCGTTGACCTTTTTTTCATCCAATTTATTAATAAATACTGATTTAAGTCATAAAGCAGGTCTATACTTAACCAATTCCATGTCATCTTAATTTAATATAGGGTAACCTAAATAAACAGGTTAACTACACTCGTGTAACAATGTAAGCTCCAAAATTGAACAACAATTTCTGTTAATTCCCGAATAACATTAAAATTAAAAGTTAAAGGTACGAACACCACAAATTATAATTACCTATTAATTAATCGACCCAAGACTTCAAATGATACCTTCGTTTATTACGAGGTAAACTTAATTTGCTGTGGTAAGTAAATGATATTTATGTGAAAGGACAGCAAAACTGACAACTGATAAGAGTAAGTGAAAGTAAATCATGTTCCGCTGACCTTAGTGTAGAACTGGAGCAGGCATTTATTTTTTCTATGCCACTTCAGTTATTGATAGGCACGGAACGGAACCCATTATTGTAAGAAGCAACTAGATGGCTTGCGGTGAGGGGTATTCAACTAGAAGCATTCGTCAATTTTCTGCCACGACATCAGATGACCTTTTATTTTTCTATTCTCTTTAAGGGAAATTGTAATATGTACAGTACATTATTTATTATTGCTTTCCGCCCGCGGTTTCACCCGCGCGAAATTTCTTTTTTCAAATAACCCGCGGGAATGAGACGTTTCCCGTAGGAATTTTTTGTCTATGTCATAATCCGGGTTATAAACAATGTGTGTGTGCCAAATTTCATCTAAATCTGTTCAGCCGTTTAGGCGTGATTGAGTAACACTAACAAAACATCCATACTTTCGCATTTATAATATTAGTATGATTAGCTATAGGCAAATCGATGCATTGCATTTGCAGATCGCATTAGGGTAAAGACAGTTCCTGTAAAGTTTGCGTTAGTTTTTATAAATAAATAAATTACTACAGACTTAAGCTATGATGGGTGGTGGCTATCCCACTCAAAGACAAAGCCCCAAGACGAGTCTCGCTCGAACTAATGACCTCCAGGATTGAAACCTAATTCGGTTCACCCTTTGACCAGAAGTTATAGTGGCCTCCGGGTCTACCACTTAATGATTAACTAAGTCACATCATTAATAATGTCAATTTCAGGACTGCTACTCAACATGGCGGCGAAAGAGTTCAACCCGAAGTTCGACCCGAACACAGAGGCGTTCCAAATGCGAGCCCAGTGGAAGAAGGTGGACATCTGCCGGAAGATGTGGTACGACCGATGGAGCTGGCTACTCGACGAGAGAAAGTCAGTAACTTTATGAGATTCACATTTGTCCCTCTCTGCCCAGCCATAGACATGGCACTGTGTAGAAGACTAGAAGTAGACACTGTTGTGTCTCATGCCGGACACTTCTCACCACTGAATGTGAAATCAGCCTTCAATGCGTAACCATAGACATTTTTGATGTCAACTTACTTACATACAATAGTTACAAGTGGTGTGCCGCTTATGTTAGTTAGCTTATCTACGTCTGGTTAGTGCTCGATTGAGTCAAAGGAATAAAATCATCATCATTTCTCAACGCTTTGTCCTACGAAATCTGTGTGACCCTGTGAACTAAGTTTTAACACGGTAACTTTCAAACTTACTTTACAGTTACAGTGGTCACGGGTCGAACTTGAAAACCACAACCGTGATCCTGCGTTCAAATCTCGGTTCGGATCGAAAAATTTTGTTTGGATTTTTTTGTACGGAAAATACTCAGTGACTAGCCGGATGATGGCTGTGTAAAACACGGCAGATTTCGGTATGTTCCACGGTTCTATGAGAAAATAGAAAGAGTAATACCTAGTTATGTCCTTAAAAGTTGGCTATTCGTAAAATATAATGGACACTGCAGCTCAAAACTAGGCTAGGTGCACATTACACCAATTGAATAATTCTAAAAATAAAGAAAATAGTTTGTTTCGAAAGACCAGCAATGGCTAGGCTAAGTACCTACTGGAACAATGATAACATCGGATAAATACCTACAATTATTTTTGTAGGAATCTAGGTTAAAGTAGACAAAATGATGTTATTCTTGGAAAAATTACTTTATTCTGGTAAAAGAAAATAAAATCGATACCTATGGCTGTTTGACATTTTAAGAATAAAGCTGAAGGTTTTTTCCTACCTGTCGCCTAGAAACGTCGATCATACTATAAATAGGTCATTGTAAGCTCAGATGACACCTACACATCGGGCGCTAATATTACATCAAATAAATAAATCTTATTTGCTATAAGCTTCGACATCGTATAAATATGATATTTGCAACCTATATACCTACCTACCTACGAAAAAGAGCGATCCCAAGAACTAGCTTCCGAATAAGTCGAGTAACAAACTACATCTCATAATTTCTAGCCTACGAATAATATCTCTGATCTGGTCCTATCCACTAAGTAGGGTTTAAAAAAGGTCACTGAAAAGTGAATATACAAAAAATGCATTTTCAGTGCACTAACGCTAATATACATTTCGTCATTATTTGACCCTAGCATAAATAAAATAACCCGTCCAAAAAAATTGTGTTGTAGCTGTTTATACCTTTGGATAATTATAACCACTTGTATTAATTAGGTTAAGGCGGGTCGATATCAATTGTTTTTCTGACATCAATGAGGGCACGACGGCAAAGATCATGCGCCGTTTGATGCCGATAAATTAATTGATCTCAATAGCCAATTAGAAACCAGTATCTAAATATCGTACTCGTAGAGCCAGAACGTAATTCACTCTAGAGTACCTTCTCTTGTATTTTATAGCTGAAAGTGTATATTTATCATTATCTTGCTGCCGTTTGTTTAGTTGGCCATAGTTCGGTTGGTAAATTGGCTATTTCAATGGACAGAAAAAAACAATTACAATTGTGATTATTTAAATAATTCTGTCCTCGTATACTATCATTCTTACTATACCCAGAAATATTAATAACTAGACTGTTCCAGAGCAAGTAAAACCACTACTAAATAAAATATAAGTAATTAATAAAGTAAGTATAAGTTATTTTGCCCCAATATTCATTCAGCAGAATTCAGCAGAATTGCTGACGAGTATTGAAAATACAAAGTAGTTTAACAAAAAAAGTTAGATATGTTATAGGTAGTTTTTTTTATCTGAGTATCGGAACGGGAATATGAAATTCCATTAGTCCGCTAAATCGGATTTGACGTGGCTGACTGCTGGCCTCGGAGATTATAAACCAGCGCAGTCTCAAGAGAAATATGAAACACCTTTATTATACGAGTTGCATTCTGAATACATTCACGAGATAATATTTATAACTCCAGTTTAAATTTTATGCTCATAAAAAAAATCTCTGAGGGGGCATACTTTTATCAGATGTTGCAACAAAACACCGAAATGGTGACAGGGTTGCAGCTATTACTCGTAAGTGTGTTTGAACTACATAATCAAAGTATAATATTGATTAGTCGAGATAATAATAAGGTCTAATAGAAATGTTGATATCCTGTACCTTTCTAACTACAGGTTTGAAAGTATACCCATAGTTACGCAAAATCCTTTACTCGTACGCTGCTGCTGCTACGCCTAGCATAGTGTTGATTGGTTGTGTAATGTTATGTCATCGAAGACTTGATGTTTTATCTGGACAGGTATTATTTTATCTTTACGAGCCGACGCAATACAATCAATCACCAAATTCTTCTTAAAGGTATCATTAGCAGAAGAAAAAGATTTTTGTCTACAAATTTTTCCGTGTTTTATTAACAAGTAACTTTCGTTTTAAATTTAATCACGTTTATTCGAATATATTAATGTCTTTACAACTTTGTAAAGTAGTTAAATAAAAAAAAGAAGTAAAGAAAATGACGTCTGAACAAAAGGTTTTTTAATATTCAACTATTATATGATTCATTAAAGCCCATAATTTATTTGATGTTAGGACCCTTCTTATATTTTATTTGTGGTTACTTTCTGGTAGCTAAAACAAAATTTATAATTATGTTAATAATAATTACATAATATAAATACAGTTGAGGCCACAAACTAAAATTAAACCGTAAGAAAACATTCGTGATAAACCACAACCCGCCATATCAGTAACTTAAACGAATTCGCTTTTGAACAAATGATTAGCGGCTGCAATAAACCAATAAAAGAGCGATAAACTTATCTTCGGTTTGCACCACAGAGCATTTTATTAAGTAGAGTTGGTCTAAGCAATGTATACCTAATACTTCATTCAGTGGGATATCGACGTGACACACATAGTTTAAGATACTCTATCTTATCTCTATCGCCGTCTTCTGTAATCAGTTATTATACAAAAGATTTTAATAGCGATTTTCTAAATATATTAACGTAGATGACAGTAATTCTGTAAATGAAGCCAAAATAGGTGTCTTTCACATGTAAGTATTTTATGATTCCTTATAAAATATGTAGGACCCTGGCTGTAGCTTTCAGCTGAAGTATTTTATTGAATAAATTTTTTTCCTACCTACGATCGCTCATATTACCACATAGTTCCACTACTAACCACTACATACCGGTCATCACTCATTGCTTAACGCTCTCCCCTACTCTTGTCATTGAATTCACAAAGATATTTTGGCAACTCTACTTAGTATATACTCTGTGGTTTTCCCACACCAGATCACGCCCGAAAGCAGCTACCGCGAGACCGCGGTGCATCAAAATAGGCGCATTCGCAACGCAGATCAAAATCATGCGAGACTAATGTCAAACACGATCACTTCTCGTTCACGAATAACGCCTTTGACCGGTAAATCAGCCATTGAAAATTGTGAACTTTCAGAAGAATAACAATTTATTTATCGCACGAAAGAGGCTAGAGCACAGAACTATCTCTGTGGGCTAGAGTTTATATAAGACACTGAAAGTAAAAACTGTGCGAAATTTCTAGCACCACTCCGTGAAATGAAAATCCATTTGAATTCGATGACCAATACTTTTAAATTCATGCAATGCTTATGCTCGTATTTACGAATACGTAAGATACCTACGATACCGTTTATTTTTCGCTTATGTTAGAAACGTTTACATACACGTTAAAAGTTTACTCTTATAGAGTAAACTACTGAACCTGTTAGTACTTATTATGAAATAAAAGACATAATGTCGTTTACATCCTACAAATATACTAAAACTATAGGTATGCGTTATTAAAATAACGTGCCGTCGCGCGTCTTCGTAACGCACTGAATTTTATAAATTATACTAGAATTTTATTTAAAAAAAAACATTTTTCCTCATAACATGGCAGAGATTTACTTGAACTTAATTCACACAGCGTCATCTAGCCCCAACTTAAGCATAGCTTGGACTACACCTAAGTGCACATATAATATTACATTGAAAACAAAAATTTTTTATCGTGGGGGGATCAAACTCTGGAATCTCTTGGTTTAATTCCGAATTCTTACCCATTACACTGAAACGGTCGTACTATGAAATTAATATGTTGAAGGCATAGAGTAATAATATTCCTAGTTTAAACCAACTACTAATTTCGGTTCCTTCTTTTTAGTTTCGTCTGCCCCTAGTGGGGGGGGGGGGGGGGGGCAGGCAAAACTAAAAAGTTTCGGCTGCCCCCACTAAAGGCAGAATTGGTGGGGTCAGGCGGGAAGAAACCTTCTTTAGGTGCCTTGCAAAATTTCAAGTGAGTGTCCTTAAGACATCATTGGAATAAAACGTATTGACATAACAAAAGCAGATATGAAACTAATTCCCGGATTTTTTTTTGATGATGAGTCATCTCTTGACCGGTCTCTTTCATCCATTCATGGTTTAATCAACTGTCGTTTGTCTATTGATTGTCATCTGGTTGAAAAATACACCGATATAGCGAAAAAATGTGTATAGAGATTTATTACCCTTTTATGCTCGTTAGTTTTTTTTACAGTTGTTATCAATTTTTTAAGTGTACATTGTATCTTGTTGGATAGCCATTGATATGAAGATGTTTTTGAAATGTTCCGCCGTCCAAGTAATTAGGTGATTTTTTGAAGAAAATGATACTTTATTGTAAACAAAATTATAAGCGTCGTAAAAAAATTCTAGTTTTTGATCTCTTATTTCAAAATTAACAAAACTTTCAGTTATCCTAGTGTGTTTTACTATGTACTAGACTAAGCTCTAACTTAATCATAAATAATTACATTAAAATATGTTGTAGTTTTTTTTTAATAATTTTTTAAAGTTGTGAATCCCGAATTTTCCGAAAAAATATTTAAAAATAAATATCTCATTACTGGTTCACTTTTGACCTGCATTTTAATGGGTTAATTGCTAGCTGGGGACCTCCTCTACATGCCCTTAAAAGGATCAAGACACATTACCAATAACCCTGTATATCATTGGATTCAGAATTTTCTGCTCTATCGATTGGTGTTATTAAAAAAGTTCTATCGTTAAAAAAATGTCCCTTACAGTAAGATTTTTTGGCCTGCGTAAAACGTTTTATGCCAAGAAAAAATGATGTACAGTCTGTTCCACATAAGAAGTCCTTTAGCCGCTATATTGGTAGTATTGTTTTTCAATACATTCAATCTGTTTTTTGACAGATTTACAAAGCGTAGGCAATGCTGCCAATATAGCGGCAAACGGACAACTTATGTGGAACGGGCTGTAACAGACGTTTACATTTTTTTTTCTCTGAAAAATAGAGTAAGTCAACAGTGTTAAATAATTTACACCCTTACCTTGTCCCTTACTTTAATTCGTGATTAGAGTTTTTTAAGAATTTAATTTAACCCCAGTTAAAGATACCCGAAATGACACATAGATAAAATACTAAAAAGAAAAAGTTACATATTCTAACCACTTCAATTTCACCATTAAAAAAGTTAAATTTACCAATAGTTATATTATCATCATAATCTGTCTGCCCATTCCTAATTATTAAATCTTGCAATCTATGTATACAGGGTGTCCCAGAACTTAACGTCAAGCCGAAACGGGGTGACAGGACTGATTGTAACCATCATGAGAAAAATAAGAAAAAAATGTATCCCATGCAGTTAGGAAATTATGGGCATTTAAGAAAAACCTAGAAATTTGGTCAAAATGTAACCATTTTTCGGTTATTGTGGTTAATTTTTATTATTTTTGTTCATTTAAACTTTGGAACCGTAACCCTAAATAACATTTCTAGAACCACAGTCAAAAATATTGCCACAACTGCCCCAAGTTTTCTAGAATTAAGACTATTTGTTAAACTATGAATTTAAAATTTTCAAAATTTGCCGACTTTGAAAGGCTCTCCTTTAAAAAAAATGTACTAAAGTGCCTTGGCAAGTGCCATCAAAAGTTCGCGCATTTAATCAGGATTGCAAAAAGGTACAATACTTGCTAGTTTTATACTAAAAAAACTCTAGTAAAAAAATAAAAATGTCGAGTAACCCGATTTTTGCTAACTCATTTTACTCAGTTCAAATGTTTTTATTCGCACAAGCTCTTGGTAGTTTCTTAATTTTACGGCAAAATGATGAGAGAGATGGATAGTGGACATGTTTGCCATGAGCGAACGAGACAGATAGTAACGCCACTTTTACCAAAGTCAACAAAAGTAAGTAAAATTAATAAAATAATGAAAAATCTTGACGCGCGGGTGAAACCGCGAGGGCGACCCTAGTAATATATATTTCTAATATTAATATGAATATCACTTAATTTTTTTTAATTCATTCATATTTCAGACAAAAATATTTTTTCATCTGTCTTTCGTTTTCAGTACATTCATTCAGTTACTTAATAAAAAGACTGTTTGATTAAGTATGAGATTTTTGTAAATTTAATTTCTGATTTTAAAGCCAATGATACGTAATTATTAAAACTACAGAGTTTGTCATAAGACTCTTAATTAAAAGAGATCATAAAGTCAAATTATTATTTTTAATTGATAAGTAAAAGGTGTCTAAGACTGCTAATAAATAAATAAATAATAAATAAATAAATAAATATCTCTGGATATTATTCACACAGCGCCATCTAGCCCCAAACTAAGCATTAGCTTGTGCTATGAGTGCTAGACAACGGATAAACATTACTTATATACTTTTTTTTTTGTAAATACATACTTATTATACATAGAAACACCCAGACCGATACAAACAGACATGTTCATGCACACAAATGTTTGTACCGTGCGGGGATCGAACCCGCAACCTCTGGTGTAATAGCCGACTTCTCGACCATTACACCAAATGGCTCGTCAAAATAATTTAGGACATTTATTTAAACATTGTTAATTTTAAGACATTTATTTAAACTCAACAAAAAGTTTCATAGACTAATTAGTGTGTTGAATTTATAATAATTACGCAGACATAAAAGTCGAACATAAAAAAAAATATTAATAATAAATCGTTTTATTTTTGTCTCCCTAAATTTCACTTAAATCTGCGATAGCTAGGCTGAAACTAACATTTAATCATGCAAATATCCTATTTGCATGGTATTAAAATACTCTAAATTTAGTATATTATAATCTATAGTTACATCAAATTGCAACACTGTAAAAGTCCTTTACAATAGAATTTCGTATAATTTTCTATTTCTCTTGCTGCTTACGTTATGCTTGACGGTTTACAAATAAAATATTAGCAACGTAAGGTACAACAAAACGTATTTTTTTAATGTAAGGGACATGCTATTTTTTTAACCACTGGGTATTTCTAAATTATTCGTTCATAGCATGAAAGAAGAGGAAATTCTAAGAAACTTTGCTCTAGACACAATTAAAATTGAAGCAGACAGTAAAAAGTTATAGAGAGATTTAATTTTTTTTTATCGTTTTTTGGCTCTCCTGAAAAACAGTGTTTTGTCCCTTACGTTAATTCATATTTCTGGTATCGATATATTATGTTAATGTTTATTTATGTTTGTTTATGTTTTGCTGGGGTTGACAAAATATTTGTATTTTACAGACAAACCCTTGAGGAATCAAATAAAATCCGGCAAGAAGCTGCTTCGGCCATTCACCAAGTTCACGTCAAAACTGATCTTTCCAAGTCTCTGAAACCAGTGCCTGTTACGTCCACGGGCGTCATCGGTTGGCTGTCGTCAAAGTGAGTGATACATGACCACATTCAGGTTTACTATTTTTATCCTCCCTCGCCAGAACAATTGGGTAATTAGTCTGCATTGGTTGTGTGGTTACATGTAAGTCTCACGTTAAAAAAAGGTTTGTCTATACAAAAGAAAGTAAGTTTGTTTATTTGAACGTGGGCATTGTTTACGAGGACTCCATAGTTAGACGAGATCTGAAAGTCGTAAAAATTCTTCGACCGCACCATTCATTCTTTTCTTTTAATTCCGTGGTACGGGTATGGCACGGCATTTGTCAGACTTTTCGAATACAGCCAGATAATGCTAGTACTCTGCGGTGTCTCTGGTTGTCAGGGTCTGTCTTAGCTTAGAGACGCTGCCGACGGCGATGCAGGAGCGCGGGGGGGCTTTAGTGGGTATTCTCCGTGCACCAGTCTTTATAAAGACTCGCGCCGTTCGTTGTGGTACTTCCCTAATACAGCCACGAGATGCTATTTATACGGGTATCACCTAATTTAACAAACAACACAAGTAAAACCGAAGCAACTCTCGGGCACCTATTCCGCGAAGGGTTATAGAGGAATTCAATATGAACGTTGACATAAGGGCTCGTTTGCTTTTCCTGAAAGACTTTGATTAAAAACCTCGTCGTCGCTATGAAAACACGTCCCACATCTGTGAAAAGGACTATTACAAAATATAAAGGGGAATTATAAAACGAGCGACTAAAAAATAATTTAACGACTGCTGATGAGATACTGTTTTAATAACTTGAGCGGTATGAATTTGAGTGAGCGACAAATTAACTAAATTTATGACGAATATTGATTAATAATAAAATCCAGAATGAGATTCTACAAATTCATCCATTTCAGGTATTAAAATTACTAAGTGAGCGACTATTTGCTATCACAAAAATAAGAAAACAAGAACGATCGGAGATGGAAATCGACTCGAGGCTATATCCATCCGAAAAAAAAAACACGAAGGCTAAGGCGGGAGCTTTTTTTAAAACCAATCCCCCTATTTACTTACAAAAAAAATATTTGAGTGACTTGGAACATTCGTTTGAGTTACTTGAAATGCAAGTATGCACAGAAACGAATGGTACCATGATTCGTTGCTGTGCATAGGTACTTGTATTTTGGGTGGCTCAGGTGAGTGTTCTAAGTCGCTCAAATAAATGTTTGTAAGTCGTTGTTTTTTTCATTTCTCGTCGCTCGCAGTCAGTCGCTCACTTAGTAATTCTGTAAGTAAAATTCTTTATTTTTGCCACTTAAAACTTTAATTTAATACTACCCAAATATAAATAACTTCGGAAACGTATGTAAGTCCCAAGATGTTTCTATTTGGTAAAATGTAAAATATTATTTTTATTTATGTATATAATTTTGATTGGATAATCTTCATAGTTTTAAAATCTTTGAATAAAATTACCTAATTTAATGAAAATTCTTAAAATCTATGTAACGATAATATATTTAATTCACTTTGTCATCTCCTACTTTATAAAATCTTAAAAATGAAGACCATAATAATAACACAATTTTATTTTTCAGGCCGGATTGTCAGTTGGAGATTTATACATCTTGGCTATCGAAAGTACCTATAAGGCTTCCCGATACATGGGATAATAAGGATTATTTAGGCACCCAGAAATCGTAGGATATTCAGGATAATAGAAAAAATGGACAAAAATGCATTGAAGAGGTTGCTAATAAACGATAATAAAGTTTCAGAATAAATAAAGACGAAAATACCTACAGCTACATCTAACAAATTGATTAATTACGTAATCATTATCAGAGAAACGATAACGTATAAGATAAGATATTACTGGTGACGTAGTTCCGAAATTTAGAACCGAAAGTAAATTAATTTTGTTAATGTTCTTCTTGTGATACAACAGTTTTTGGTAATTTCTTTTTTTCAAATAAAGAACTTGTTTTAGCTCAAACTGATTTATTTAATTTAATCAAGCTCGCCTAAAAACGCTATTTACATATTATAGTAGTAAATACGCAAAAAAAAAATCATACTCTGGAGCGTTTTCTACATTATTGTTCTCCAAAATATCGCATTTTATTCGTCGTAAATCTTAAAGTCTAACTGCGTAACGCAACAGGTTTTGCGGCTGTAGTTAAAATTACCGGCAATTTGTAACTATCGTTTAGCTAGTTGTCTGTTACGTTTTTATTGTTCCCTCGGGCAGTGCTTTGCTTCATTCAATAGAAAATACACGATACTGTGCATAGATTCTCCGCGGTATGTAAATTGCAAATACAAGTTTATTTACTGTATTTGCATAGCCGTCGGTTTTTCTATTCGTCATGTTAAATGTAACGATGCCTTTTTCAATGCGCAGTTGTTAAGACGTCGTTAGGTTTTATGATATCGCTGATCGACGGGGTTATTAAATGTTAAAGGTGTTAAAAGAAAGCGAATGAAAAGTGCATTGCTATGAAAGATTGTCGACATAATAATATAAGTAGGTTGTGCCGAGCCGAATAAAAATTATTTACCAATGACTTTTTCAAATAGATTTGCTTGATTTGTTAAGAAGGTAATTGGTACCCAGCAGAGTATACTAAACGAGTAAAATCCTAGTAAAATCTATTATTAAAAGGGGACAAATTAAATGACCACCAAAAACACAATCGTTACCCAAACAGCCTCATCCAAAATAAATATAATATGTACAAATAAACGAAACCTGTACCAAAATATTTCGGGCTATTTAAGTCATGCCTGCACTACAAAAACTTTTCGTAACCCAAAAAGGCCACGCGTGCACCAAATTTTAACTACTTAGCAAAGTTTTGTGTCATTCAGATATAACCAAGTATATTAAATTGATTGATATGATTTGTGTTAGGTTAGGTTAGGCGACCACTAAAGAAGAAGGCCAGAACTGAATTCTACCCATTTTACTTGGTCGGGACAGAGAGAATAAGATTTTGTTTATTTACTATCAATCGTCAAATGGTATAATAGTATCGGTAAATCTTTAGAACTTCATTTATATTTTTTGGGTATACAATGATTTTTGTACGCATTACTTTAATTTATTAGGAGAAAAATATGTAACATAGTTGGATGAAATTTTTAAATACAATGCGAGTACAAATTTGGTGCACGCGTGGCCTTTTTGGGTAGCTCAGCGATTATTCTGACGATACGTCTTTTAGGTTAGCAGACTTAACGTTTATTGGTGATCATTTCATAATTAAATGGGGATTAAATTTTGGTAAGTACTTAGGATTTTTTGGGCGTTATATTTCAATAAATCTGGAGCCTTATTAAAATAGGTCACGAATAACTTTACTAATGATATCTATGTCTGTATGTCGTTTAATATAGTATTTTTACATAAATTGCAATATATATTTAGGCTTCACATTTGTTTTGGTGGTTTTAGGTTCTATGAGACAGTTTATTGAACTTTTTAATGTATAACTACCAGTAAAAAAATAACTTTTACTGCGGGCAATTAGGAATTAACTTTACATAAAGTTATAATTCTTCCATTGATTCTTCCTAATTGTTTTTTATTGAATTTAAGAGACTAGGACAAGAGAGTAATTGAAAACGTGTTTACGTCACTTGACATTTTTAAGGAAAGTAAGTAAACCTTCGCACAGAAACGTGGTATCGGTATCAAATGACAGTCTGCAGGCAAGTCATGCGGAAATCGATTGACACCATTCGCACAGCACAGTCAATGAGTGGTGGACTCGCCCACTACTGTACAAGTTGGACTACTATTCCTCCGCATAATAGGCCAAAAAGCACAACAAAGCGCGTAATCGCCCAATCTAATGGGTCACCGTAAAACTAATTTTGCTCTATCGATTAACTGGCTGTAGGAAGGTTTTTGTGACCAGCCAAACTAATAATGGGAACGGTAACATAAGTCATAACGCGCGTGTTTGTTAGTCAATAACAATTATGTTAATCACACTTAGTTATGTTGTGCATTAATTTCAATCAGCGCATGTAGTAATTGGTGCAATAATCACACTGTTAACATTTTCTCTACGTGATTTTTTTATTGTTAGTGGCTACGGTATTTAAAATTTACAAAAGAATTACTTTTTGCGTGTTTTAAACCCACGTCACCATCACCATAAATAGTGTTTTCTATATTGTCTTCACTGAGTTTAAATATAACGAAGTTAAATGTTTAATATTTGACCAGTTTCTGTTATGGGGCTAGGTCAGCACGGAACTGGCCGAACATAGGAGAATACGAGTATCTTTCACAATGTTTACTACACTGACCTTTTCAAAGTGGTGTGCTTCGTTCCATTGCCTAATAACTTGTGCTTGGGTTTGTCGAGTGCTCCGGTGGGCGTCGACGAGGAGATCGTGAGGTCGCTGGCAAACGAGCTTGTCGACGACTCCTTGGAGATGTTGCTGCGCGCCTTTCTCACGGCGGACTCGGGGCTCCCGGGGCTGCCGATGAGCTCCAGGGCCAGTCGCCCTTTTCCCGGCACTGGCGGTGGCTTCTCCTCCACCGGCACCATATAAGACAACATGGCCGAGGCGTCCTTGTCAGGCGGTTCACAACCCTCGACTTGCGCTTGTGTATATAACTTCAACTTTTATAGTATCCATATTTTGTTATTGAATTTCAAATCTATTCTTATTCTATCACTCAGTCTGCTACCTCTTCACGCTTTACCGAAGAGACCTGGAAAATAACAAACATTTTAAATTTCAACTAATAAATGTTATACTCGTAGGTACTCGTATACCATCTGTTTGTGTAAAAATAACAATTGAATAATACCACGTTTACCCACAGACGGATGCCAATCAGGAAAGCAACTTCTAATCGTTTTTTTCTAATTTAGTTAGTCTATTATATTAACGCAGTGTATTACACTACTAAACTTGATAATTAAAATCCTACAGATAATTATTGGACTTTTAGTCATTCCAATTTTTGAACATAGGTGTAAGATTAGGTAGAGTGTGTCGTGGGATATTAATGGAATACCTACTTATTTTCGATATAAACAATCAATCATAAATGACCTACCTATCTAGTGGGGTTAGTATAAGCATTTGTATAATTAATAAATCTGCGCAGTTATCAGTTGACGGTGCGGAAACTTGGCCTTTATGCCTGGGTTAGGTAAACCACTCAATATAATAAAAATGACGGTCGCTACTTGTTCACATACTAGGTATAGGTACTAATCAGTCCCAATTACTATGTCCACCATAATAGGTAAATCATCACAGATAATTTAGCATTGCAAGGTCCCCCAATAGCCTAATAACAATTCGTGTTGTTTGACCCTAGCGATCAGAGCTATCAACTGACTAAACATTGAGATAGCATTACTATTACGCAATCAAGAGATTAATTTCACCACGCACTGTGTTGTTATCGTACATTCTACCTGTTTCAGACGCTTAATAGCTTATGTAATTAGATACAAATCTAATGGGTAATTATAGTTATATAAAATACGCATGATTTAAAATAAGAGTTCTCGATTCGATTATTAGGAATGTTAGGGATTATTCCCGACTGCCCCTACCAAATCTGCCCCCAGTAGGGGCAAATGCGACTTTTTAGTCGCATCTGCCCCTACTGGAGGCAGACGGAACTAGTTTTAGTCGCATCTGCCGTAATATCGCACACATTTTTTTTAAGTGCAGTAACTCTACTTTAAAAAAAATTGAAGTGGACAAACCGCTCTTGACTTCGCATTATGGACACAAATAATAAACTTGCGACAAATCTCGTCAACCTAGGGTAGGTACGTATTATGCGTTTGATAAGCGTTTAGCGTAATAAGCTTATTTTTTTTTTATGTTTAGTTGGACTCGGAACACAAAATAGAAAGACAGCAACATTTCTGACAAGCCAAAACTATGAAAATGCGGTAATTCTTCTTTCCTAAAGTTTATGGATAGCTGTAAATATTTAAAATTTAAATGCTTTAAAATAATACTACACTACCTACCTACCTACATACTTGCTTACGTTATTAATTACTTCTTGCTAAGCACAATTAATATTTTAAAGGTTACGTTAGTTTTTGCTAGTACCGAAAGAAAAATATGTTCATTTTCCTATGCCAATGCGTATTAGAATACCTATGACTAAGCGGCGGCCTGCTTTTGAAAATCCAATATCAAAGAATTAGTTCACGGCGAGATAAAAATAAAATTCATTAGAGACGCAAATAATATTGACCGTCTTTCGCTGCAACATTATCGCAAGAAGAGCACAACACAGTATCACAGTATAGTAAGCGTTGACCGTAAATTAACATATCGTCCATTCGAAGATTCGTTGCGGGCAAAAATTTGTTTTAATATCCTGTTGGCTGTTTTTTGGTTATTGAGTTAAGTATTCATTTAATCGAATGAAGTATTAAAGCAATAATAATCTGTTAGGTGCTTTTTGATTTATTACAAAAATGGTCCCTTCCTGAAAATATTACGATTAGGTATTTTATGATGCATTTGTTTTCTTCCCCTTTTGTAATAAATATTTTATTTTATTTAAGTAATTCAGCAGCCAAACATCGCATAATGCCTTATTTGTAAATAAGTGAAATAAAATTGCACATAAATTGATAATATTTCAACAAAGTAAATTACAAATAAATCAATAATAACATTAATAACTTGTATATTAACACTACAGACACAAGCGTAGTTTAGAAACAACAAAATTACCACCGAGTAAAACATGTAGTTACGAATGCACGGACGGCGGAACCCACAAATTGGTATTGATCTATTGAGCCAGTCAACCTTACATTTGGACCTCACTTCCGCTTACCATCAGGTGGAGTGAGGTCATCCCATGGAATTAATATGGTCATCCTGACTGCCACTTTATAAAAAAAAAAAAAACAAATCAACGAATTTAAACCACAAATATTTATCTTATGAATGGATCGGATCACTGCTAATTAATACAGTTTTGAGCCAGTCAGAAATAGGTAATAGTCATTCCTCATGAGCGCACAAAATACGGTTAGCATAGGATGATCCAAATAGAGATGCTTCACTGGTATTTGAGGATTACACCGCTGCAGGTCGCGTTCGCGTTATAAATCAGAATTGGCGCGTGACCTTGGCGGAGTTATACTTTCACCTTAAAATTATTCACGGATCTCGGAACGATTTTCCACGTGTTCAATGAGACTGCAACGTCATAATATGTAAGCAGTTTTATCGCAAACAAGTTTAATTAAAATCAATACGCCTGGCTTAAAATTAGAACATTTTTTTTGAACTATAAAAGAACTCTACGTAGTACCTATTGTACCTACAACAAATATTTAAGGATTATGATGTGACGCTCAAATCAATTGCGTAAAAAAAGCAAGTCATTAGGAATAGGAAGTTATGAGAATATGTAACTGGGAATTATTGTAGTAGTTTTGTAGCGGTAGAGCCATGCTGTTTTACAGCACGAATGGGCCGGCTCGTCCGGAGAAGTACCACTCTCTCACAATACCAGCGTGAAAAAATAGTGACTACTATTGTGTTTCGTCTGGTTTGTGAGAGTGCCGGAGGCCCACACCCCCCATACCCCCATATGCCGGCAACGCATCAGCGATCCCTCTGGTGTTGCAGATGTCCATATTGTCCATGTGAGGGAAACAAGCGTTTATTTTACATATTATTATGTAGCCTTATTGCCGCCTAGATCTCATCATAGGCAGCGCCGTCGATACAAAACAATTCACATGGATGTGCCTGATTGATCGACCAATATCAATCACTCGTTTTTGCGTCAATTACTTACGGTATTGGCCCAATAAAGTCATGCTAAAGTTCATTCCGCGACGAAGTTACAAGTTCAAAAGAACTGATAACACAGAAAAACAATTAATATGACGATTACGCTCTTTTCATTAAGGCCGTTTGGTATTGAAAGCTAACAAACCACCTCAACGGCATACGACTATATTGGGTTTTCGAATTTCCCTGACGCGGCTCTTAGAACGAAATAAATAATAATAAACCGACTTCAAAACAAAAAAAAACAAAATAAAGACTACATAAAACCACTGAAAAGCAAAAAATAATTTTAATAAGACATTCATACGTGCTAGGTACTCTACTAATCTGGTTGAAGTCGGTGCCCCCCGCTACACAACACAACTACACATAGAATTCCAGGCTGTCTAATTGTTAATACCTAGTTATTCTTACTTTGGCAAACGTGCTACTGCATTTAACCGTGTAAATGCGTTATTTAATTCCCAGTTGTCTTGACTCATTCCATATTAACAAACAGCGGTTACGGCCGAACAACTGAGATTCCGCCCTTGATCTTGAATGAGCGGGAATCTCATGATTTACGTGTTGATTTCTTATTTTAGAGCCTGAGCAAACCGTGACGCTGTAGCTTCGCTTATACTCGTACTAACTGTGGATGCACGTGCTTGGTATCTAAACGTACCAATAACCACACGATATTGTCATAAATACATGTTAATAAATGTAAAGGACCAAAAAAATTGTTTAAATGCCACTAGTACTCTCGTATTAGCATAATAAATTAGCAAGAATTAGTTTTTAATAATTTTAATTGTATGCAATAAAATGGCTTCAAACTGTGTTGAGGGCTAAAGCAAAATTATTAAAATAACAGTCAACGCCTTTGCCTTTCCCATGACTGGCAAACTCTTTCTCAGGCGAAAGATATGTGGAAATATTTAGGGAAGACCTTTGCCTAGTAGTAGGACAGCATAGGTTAGGAAAAAAAAACACTCAGACATGAGAGGCGAAGTTTCCCCTTCATGTAGATTTCCCTATAAATGTATATTATGACGTATCCTGGTGTGTAACAAGGCACTCCGCGCTTAGAAAGCGAGCCGCCCGCACTTTTTATCTCATGTTTCAGTTGCCAGCGACACCTAACCTCAAGCGACCTGTAATTGGCAGACTCGCTAAAGCCTAACGGGGGGTTTCGTCGTTCGAACCCGGTCCCTGAATACACTGCGCTGTCAGTCTTTATGCGGTTGAAATAAGGACTATGACACCCACCGCGGTGTATTCAGGGATCGGGGTCAAACGACGAAACCCCCGCCTTACGTGACAATGGAGACATTTCGCGAATACTGATACAAAACTTTAGAATTTATTTTTTTATTACTTTTTTGATAGAGGCACTGATTAAAATGTATATTTTTCTGGGATGTACTGAAAAGGTTTATTTAATTGTAATAATGGTACTTTTTAGTATATTTCTGAATTACTTTATAAATATTATATGATATTATCATTTGAACAACTACTGGATATTCATACTACATCATATCTAAATATTCCCTGCAGTGCTAAATAGATTAATCAAAACATGATGACGATTTTGATTACAACATGCAACGGACATGCACTATTGGTCTCTACGTCGAGATTGTTCTTCGGCTAGGCTCAAGGTCAAAAAGTAAGGTTCATTCCCGTTCGTCCCACCAAGCTTCGTCCCAGTGGGACGAACGGGAATTGAATAAATTTTGCATTTAGGTAGACCTTGTTCTAATATTAACAAACAGAACAAAAAATAGTTTAGTAGGTATCTTTGTTCTGAAGTTATGCGCGAACATTATTCATGGTCGGCTATTGCACCAGAGAGGTCGCGTGTGATGCTATCCAGCACGACCACGGATGATTATTTTAATTTGAATGTGGTACATATTCATAAAAAGAAATGTACTTTTATGTACTCCACAATTTAAAATTTGTACTCTCATACTTTCGCTAATATAACACATAGGCCGTGGTCCTGCTAGGTGGAACCTTCCTGGCATGACCACAATAGATTTTGGTATTTTTATAAACTATATGATGAAAAATTACGTAGATTTAATTGTACTCAAATGTACTTCATTACATTGACCATTTTGAGCACTCTTTAGCCCGTTTAAGGCTGCGTTTCCACCAAAGCGGAGATGTGTCGAGCGGAGTGGAGATGTTTTTAAACAACCAATAGAATTGCTTTATTACAAAAAAGGATAAAATAAACAACCATTAGAATTGCGTTAAAAACACAGCACGCAGCACACCGCACACATCTCCGCTTTGGTGGAAACCACAGACCAGAGATTAAAATAGACCCCGCAAGTACGTCAATTTGTATGAGAACCGACCGTGCCATATTTTTTGTACCTACTGTGACGTAACGAGCGCGATTTAGTGATGAGAAGTAGGGACACGCCCACTTCGTCTCGATTCTCGATTCGATTATAAAAATCACTACATAATATAAAACACAAAGTAGGGATGGCGATTCTTTCCGAAAAAAATCGATTTTTTGAATCGATTCGAATCGTGACCCAATGAATCGATCCACAAAAAATCGAGGCCAAAAAGATCGATTTCTGAAAAATCGATCTTTTTTCAAGTTGATTTATAATGTATTATAAATAAAGATCGGATATTCGGATGCATATTTACCTCAAATTGAGGTATTGTCATAACATGGAAAGCACTTTTGTATCGATAAAATCGACTCGATCGACAAATTTAGTTTTTTATTATTGAATCAAATCGGGTGTGCCGTGTGTAGCTATATTTACTTATTTTAAGGTGTTAATATGGAGTGCACTTTTGTATCAAAAAAATTTGGGGGTTTTGGATTTGACAAATTAATTTTTTTATAACAGAAATAAAGATTGCCTTATATTTTTTCTTTAATTTTCAAAAGATTTTTATCAGACGAATTTACAGATGACGGAGAAATGGCCGGGCATATATAAAAAAAATACATCCAATTGGATATATACATATATTACCTCCCCCTATGTTGAAGTCGGTAAAAAAAAATGCCACATGCTGAAGACGTCAATTCATTTATCTTCTAAAGTCTGTGGTCAATTCCCACTGTGATATCGACTAGATTCGCATGTACTAATTTCCCGGAATCGCGGGATTAATAAGGAAAAAATATTTTTAAGAAGGCGCTTCCATAATATTGTAGCAAAAATGAACTTTAGGTAAATAATTATGCATCCGAAAATATCCGACCTCTAATGATGACGCAACAAGAAATGTCAGTCACAGATACAGACAAAAGTCAAAGATTACAAACGTTACTTAAAGAAAGGCGCAGGAATCCAAACATTCAGCCATTTCGCGAGTTTTCGAATAATCCTTTAACCGGCAGCCGGCAGCACTCTTATAATACGCGTACTTACATTAAATTAATTGTAAATACTTTTTTGGTTTATACCAAAACATAAAATAAAATCGAATGTCGATTTTCAAGGGTGAAATATCGATTCACTGAATCGATTCAGTACTACATATCGATTTAAAAAATCGATCTTTTTGGCTCAAAGAATCGATTCTTCGATTAATCGATCTCAGATCGCCATCCCTAACACAAAGTCGCTTCCTGTCTGTCTGTCCCTATGTATGCTTAGATCTTTAAAACTACGCTACGGATTTTGATGCGGTTTTTTTAAATGGATAGAGTGATTCAAGAGGAAAGTTTATATGTATAAAACATGCATAGTATAGTAGAGAAACACTGATGATTTTAGAGGTTTTTAATTTAAGGTCGTAAATAATCGCATTTTTTTGCGCTTACATTGCAAACGCTGGCTGAACCCTACGAGATAGATCAAAATAATGTACTACACTATTGTACACCTTAAAAAGTTTTACAAAAAAGTCCGCGATGGTATATGTCTATCTCTTAGGGATAACCCACAATAACCATTTTCCTTTACTTATTACGATAAAATAATGGCTTATTTACGAAAAAGTGATTTTAAGCAATACAGTATTAATCCTTATCCAATAAAGTACCATAAATAAATTGTGCATGTAATATAGATCAATATGGCCCTTTACATCATGTAATTTAAATGAATAGTTTCGAAGATATTACAGATTTAAAATGCAGGGACATAGCGATTGCGGCGGTACTGGCCGGGGAGCGGATGGATGAACTTTTGTTATTCTTTCACGTAAAAACTACTAATTGATTTTAATGAAACTTTACAATAATATAGCTTATACATAAGGATAACACATAGGCTACAATTTACAAGATATTCCTGCGGGATAACGTCCTATACACTACTACTGTTCACGCGGGCGAAGCCGCGGGCGGAAGGCTAGTTTATAAATAAATGAATTATTATTTTTAACTAATGTTAATAAATATCCATTTTTAAACTCTTCTTAATTTGTACGCCGGTTGACAGTACCTAATGTAACCTAATTGTCACTTTATGCTTGATTTTATTTTTCACATTGTCAAATAGCCTATTAACATTCCTGCTTCCAAAATCGACTAGGTACCTTTAATCGATTTTAATACATTATGTGTATGTTGCATAGAACGAACATCACTAAACACTGTATTTGACTAAAAACGCCTGTGCCACGAAACTTAAACGATATGCGAAAGTACCGCCTTGTTTGATATTCATTGCTTATAAAGCACGCAATACAATTGGAAGGCCAGTATAAAATACGCAATGTATTACGAAATTGCGATTCACGCGCCTTAAGCAATATTTACATAATTGTTTTCTCAAAATTGATAAATAATTCATTTTAAAATAAATTACGCGTATTCAGATAACAAAATGACTTACCGATGAAAGGAAACATCTTTGTTTTGTGGAGTAATCTTTTTGGTATTGTTTTTGCAGCTTAAAATAGCACAAATCGTCATTTTTTGCTATTTCGTCTGACGTCTAACAAGGGGAACGGTCGCGCGGGACTAAAGCTAAGAATCGGCACATTCAGTACGATGGACTGAAGCTGGGCACGCGAAGTAGCTACACTGGCGGGCTCTAGTCCAATACATCTCTGTGGTGGAAACGCAGCCTTAAACGGGCTAAACAGTGCTCAAAATGGTCAATGTAATGGAGTACATTTGAGTACAATTAAATCTACGTAATTTTTCATCATATAGTTTATAAAAATACCTAAAATCTATTGTGGTCGTGCCAGGAAGTTCCCACCTAGCACGACCACGGCCTGTGTTATCATTGCCAAAGTATGAGAGTACAAATTTTAAATTGTGGAGTACATAAAAGTACATTACTTTTTATGAATATGTACCACATTCAAATTATACTACAATCAGTAATATTGTCCTAGATGTTTCGCAAAACAAAAACCGCTGTAAAACGAGCTAAAGAGTGCTCAAAATGGTCAATGTAATGAAGTACATTTGAGTACAATTAAATCTACGTAATTTTTCATCATATAGTTTATAAAAATACCAAAATCTATTGTGGTCATGCCAGGAAGGTTCCACCTAGCAGGACCACGGCCTATGTGTTATATTAGCGAAAGTATGAGAGTACAAATTTTAAATTGTGGAGTACATAAAAGTACATTTCTTTTTATGAATATGTACCACATTCAAATTTAAATAATCATCCGTGGTCGTGCTGGATAGCATCACACGAGGTCGCGGGTTCGATCCCTGCACCGCACAAACATTTGTGTTCATGAACATACCCGTTTGTATAGGTCTGGGTGTTTCTATGTATATTATTGTAGGTGTATTTACGAAAAAAGTACTGTATGTTAGTCCGTCATCTGGCACCCATAGCACTAGGTGTTCCACGGTTACTTTTTTGTACCCGTGGAACACCAACATTTAACTGATCCACGGGTACAAAAAAGTAACCGTGGAACACCTAGGTGAACCACTTAGGTGTTCCACGGGTCATAAACGCACATAAGTACCCAAAGCACATGGGGCTCATCAGGTGGGCTGCGTGCGTGTTTGCCAACTGATCTAATATTTAAAAAACCTATTAAAAGAGAATGCAAAACTTGCTAATAACAATGAGCCCAATTTTTTTTAGTTAATACCATAATCGGTCCCAGGGGGAAAAGTTATCGTCAATAATAATTTATTATTTTTATATGAACATAAAATATAAAATAATTAACATAATAAACATATTTTTTTTTCACTAGTACCAATTTTGTCGACGCTATATAAAAGTTGAAGGTGTTTATTGGATCTACTTCGTAGGCTACGTCCCAAAGCTGCACAACATTTTTTTTTGGGCCCAGTCTTTTGCATTGTCCTTTGATTGTATGTTTATTTTTTTTAGATATAATTTTGTACATACCTATATGAGTTTGTCTCTATAACATGTCGCCCTTCACTTGTCTGCGACTCCACTTTCCTCGCATAGCTGGATGAATGCTTACAAATCTGAAATACAAAAATACCTTAACGTTTAAAAAAGTTTAAAATACACGTATAATAAAATTATTCACTTTAAAATATGAATAAACAATGCTATGTACCTTTTTAAATTTTATTCGTCAGAGAAGGTTATTTTCACCTTATTTTATTATTTTTTTGCTTTTACATAAAACTATCAAAATATTATGAAGTCATGTTTTTCTCCACCTATGTTTTCAAATTCTAAAACATCATTATACTACCTATTTGCGACACACTATCTGCAAGGTGTATGTACAGAATAATTTCTTATTTTCTACAGTTAAGTAAAAAAATAACGTATTATTAGGTAAAAAGGAATCAGGACAATCTCAAGTGATTTTGTAATAGAGAGCTGGGTTGTAGTAATGAAATTAAAAGGTCTTGTTTGTCAACACTTGCTTCGAATTATTATGGATCATTGACCTGTAATCAATCGAGGTGTTTTATTTCTGCTACCCATTATGAATTCTCAGTTATGAATTCTGAAGCATTCTATTAATCTGAGCTTTTTTTTCTTCATCTTTTTAAATTGAAAAGTTCTCTAAGGGTTTGTCAGCCACCCAGGGTACGCCCTGGCCACGGCCAGGAATATGTAGACCTAACTGCTACTATTGGTAAAGTTAGTTTCGTTAAACTCTAGAAAACTTTCTAAGTCACAGACTTTGGAGCCGAGTGACTCTATGCAAGATGCACATGCTCCGAGCTAGTATTTTCCAGCGCACATTGAATTATTTCCATGTTTCGTTCCAACTACGTTTTTCCATTACTTTCTTCTTATTGTACCTAATGAAAATACAACGCCTGTCTTGTTAATCTAGAGTAGTTTTCTGTATGTTTGTTCTTTTCACACACTAATTAGTCTACAATTACAAGTACAGGTTTTTGAGAGAAGTTTTTCTTTCAGCTTCGTAATATAAGATGATTTATTATAAGATAGATAGATATTACATATTTATGTAGGTCACCCACCGAAAAAAATTACAACACATACTTTTTAACAATATGGAGTTAAACAAGTTTCGAGCTTTGCAAAATGATCCCAAAATAAGCTTTACCTCGAAAATCGGATTTAATGGAGATAATACAAATAATTAATTATTTTTATATATTATGTAAAAAAAAGTTCATCGCATGATGTTACTAATACGCAATCAATCTACTCTAAATTATACTTTGTAGACTTATGTTTTAAGACAATATGTATGTCCATCCATACAAACTACTGCTGCATCAAAATGCCGCAATCGAGCACTACACATCGATCACCCAAGCTCAAGGTAGGACATCCTCAGCGCTTAGCTCAGTCAGCCTTCTGTTCTGTATAGAGCCTGTTTTCAACTTTTTTGATATAACTAAAGCAACATCAAATATATTTTCCTAGACGAACTCTTTCCAATAAACTCGTGATCATGAAGGGTACTTTAACATTTTCAGTATTACCATAACTTAGAAAAAATTAAGATATTTCTGTTATCTATTTTTCGAAAACAATACACACACGTGTTGAACTTATCTATGATAATTCCAAAACAAAAAAAATAATATTGTGTTTTATTATTTTACCAATACCCAACTCCACCAAATTCACCCAGTTGATTAATTAACTTTACCTTTATCTCACAAGTTTCAAACATAAATGTGTCCAGAGAATATCCATGATAGTCTCCAGAGATTACTCTTCATCTCTGGAGACTATCATCATGAAGTCATCATCAAATGTTTTTATTTTATAGTTATTCAAAAGATCACGCATAGAACCGCGCATCGTGCCACTACTCGTCTTACCAAAACAAGATTGACTCATTATACGAACTAAAAACATGCATGACTTTTTCACTTTACGTAACCTGTTTAAAAATTTGATTCTAAAATCATGGTCTTCTGTTGACCGTGAACCCTGAACTGTGGGCGCCACTTGGCGCGGAATAAAATTCGTACGGTGGGCCATACGAAATAAACTAAAAATAACCACCGCTTCTCAAGTGTTTGTAGAACTATTCATTCATGCGAAGACTACGAAGTGCACACATGTAAGTACGCGCTGAGTTGCGGCTAGCAATGTCTTTGGCAGTGATCTACATTTTTGTAATGACACCCGTCATAATGTATTCCCTTACAAGTCTACCTAGATATCGTATTAGAAATAGTATTTAATACGAGTTTGAGCATAATCCTACTCAAGGTAAAAATGTGCAATGAAAAAGCTTTTTACCAAATGCATAATATGAAGTTAAAACGGAACAAGAAGACAACATTATTGTCTTGTTTTGCGCATATGATACCAATATGTTGGTTTTTAACCACCACAGCACTACGCTAGTCTACACTCTTCTGCCTATATAAACAAAATGAATTGCCGAAACGTGTTTACGTACACGCATAACGGGAGAACGACTGCACTAAATTAGATCATTCTTATTCGTTGTTTGTTATTGTCGAGACATTAGAAAAAACTTACTTTTTACTTGTGCGAAGCCAGGTTGGCCTAGTTATCTATTAATACACAATAGATTAGTAGTTGTATATAGATACGATAGATAATAATAAATAAATAAATAAATAAATATCTTTGGACATTATTCACACAGCGCCATCTAGTCCCAAACTAAGCATTAGCTTGTACTATGGGTGCTAGACGACGGATAAATTACTTATATACTTTTTTTTTTGTAAATACATACATATTATACAATAGAAACACCCAGACCGATACAAACAGACATGTTCATGCACACAAATGTTTGTACCGTGCACACACGGTAGTATTTAAACATTTACCCTCTTATTACAGAACGTGGTTTAAAAATTAAACCGAGCTTAGTCCTGACTTAACTCCTGACTAAAGTCAAACGCTATTACAAAACGAAGTTTTACTTCATTTCGAGTACTAAAGTTAGACCCAAGAAAGTCCGCCGATACCCCTAGTTTTACTATGGACTAACTTTCAAACGTCAAAAGATAACACTTTTGAAATTTCGCTCCGTTCTACGTATAGAAAGACAATTTTTGAAAAGAATCACTTAAATTTGTGAACAGAAAATTAAAAATATATGTTACTTTTTCTTACATTACTAAAACATATTTATAAATAAAGAATTATTATTTTTACTGCCTTATTTAAAGATTTTAAAACATGACATAAAACAAAGTCTTGTAAAATGAAACGCACTGAACGAGTTAGTACCAGTAAATTATTCTTATGTTGGTATTTGTTTTGTAATAAGGAAAGTTTTAAAAAATAGTCCGGACCTAAACCTGTACTAACAAGTACAGTTTTAAACCTGTTTTAGCGATGTTTTTTGTAATAAGAGGGTTATTATACTTTCTTTGCATTTTTAGTCGTCGATCTTAGGTATGTCGTTCGTTCCTTTACGTCGTTTTTTCGGACGTTACAGTTGATTCCAAGAATGCGTTATCTGGCTACAGATTATGAGTGCATTGCACTTATTTACTGTCAAAATGGTCTACTAACTCTGCAAATGTGGTGCATGGTGAGGTAACCGTTGTTGCTAAGTAAATTTACGACCATGGTAACCGTGACACGTGAAATTCATCCAGTTATTTAGAATATTTATGTTCTTCCATCTTAACCCTAGATCACTAACCTTCGTCAAAACGACGACGCGGACTTAAAAAAAGTGGTATAAATTTTGAGTGCGTCGTCGTACACATTTCAAATTCCAGCTAATCTCAGTCGACCCACAGCACGCGCGGTGCACGGGTATGTTTTTTGTGTAGTGGCCCTGTGTGCGCCGTTCCAGCCACCATGAGTCGTCGAATCGACGAAGGTTAGTATTAACGCAGTAAAGTATTACACTTGCAGATTTATTTTTCATTATTTTTTGGTGTTATAATTATTTCAGCGTTGAAAGAGAAGATGCAGTTAGTCTCCCTGTCGCCAAAAAAAGAAAAAATTGTGCAATTTGCCCCTCCGCAAGGCGAAGAATGACAAAGAGTTGTTGCACCAAGTGCAACAAATCCTTGTGTGGCGAAAACAAACTTGACATTTGTCACAAATGTATAAATTAATAGTTTTTTTATAAAATGTTTCCTTCTTTTGTTGATTTTATTACTTAATTTTAATATTTTAATTTTTTTTTGAGTCTTTGTTTTTTCTGGTTAATAAGATTTAAGCATTTAAAAAACCAAAAATGTTCATAGAGTATTTTTTCTGGTCTCAATTAAAAGACTGTTAAAGTAATTAAAATGTGATTTTAGTGAATAAAAAACTTATATCTATGTTAACAAATGATTATTGTAATAAATAAGTAAAACACATAATATATTTGATTCCATAAACCCTTAGAAACCTCCCTTTTACATGGCGTAGTCGAAACGACGAAGGTTAGTAATAAGCGATGTAAAATAAGGTTAGTGATCTAGGGTTAAAAAAATAAAGAAAGGTGATGTTTATTCTGTAGCTCATGAAACTCCAAACATGGTATAATTATAAAATATAATAAAATTAAATTATGGCACATTTGTTAAATGTGCTTATATAAAAAGAATGAATTAAACAAAATATAAATCTAAAGTGAATTATGTTTTGTAGTCACAATAACTACCTTTCTTACTCTTCCTTCTAATAACACTAGTTTACAGTAACAATTGTTGCCGAATTTTTTTTAAGCTGTTGTGTAATTATTATATAGTGAATTATAGTATAAACAAGTAGATCAACATCTACTTGTTTATACTATATTCAAAACTATTAGTAGTTTTTTTTAATACTATCCATTTAAATATAATAATATTGTACAAAAAAAATTAACAGCGCAATAGAGCTTGTCAAAATTATGGTGGCAAGAGTGAGGTCTGTGGGAATGACACTATAATAGCATTCCTCGGTGAAGGAAAGGTCAGTCCCCTGTGAACCGCGCAAGAGTTGGCACGATCGCCCCAGCTGATCGCAATCAGGTCGGACTAATTAGAAACATAAGCGATAATACTCCTTTTATGAACAATGAAATTGTTCTAAGCTTTTATATCCACGGTCTATAGCGTATATTCATGCATGCGATGGGAAGCGATGTTCCGTTCCGTGTCATGATCCAGACAAGTTTTTTTGCAAATACGAGTATACATTTTATTATTAAAACTTTGTATTACATCAATGCATGTAGGTAAACAAACTCGCGCGTCGGCTTCACAACTTTGGCTCGCCTCCATCCAGTAAAGTGGTGCCTCGATGTAGCTTGCATTTGTTTAGGAAACTCGACTAAGAGTTGGCGAGTTTAATCCCAGCTAAGTGCAAATTTTTAGTGGATGAACATTGTATACTTATT
Organism: Mecyna flavalis; assembly: GCA_949319885.1. Classification (NCBI taxonomy): domain Eukaryota; kingdom Metazoa; phylum Arthropoda; class Insecta; order Lepidoptera; family Crambidae; genus Mecyna; species Mecyna flavalis. The sequence continues at coordinate 8,112,038 of OX439425.1, forward strand.
GTGATTGGGGAGCTTAAAAAGCCCCTTAATCACCCCTTGTTCCCAGAGAAAACGCGTACCGGCCTCGCCACGAGCCGCACGGTATCCTGAGCCACACCTTTCGGTGGGGTTACGGAAGGTAGTGTTGGCGTATTCCACAAAATTCGATCCTGGTGGGTGGCCCTGTCAACTAACCACAGGGGCTCCCTCCCTTTTTGTCCTGGTTGATTGATCCTGGAATCGGAAGCAGGAAACGCACTTGCGCTGCGACTCTTGTTGTAATAGCAAACTTCACAAAAATTGCACTAAATACAAATAGGTCGTCAAACTCGTCAACTATCTTTTCTTATCATTAGAAGGTATTTACGTTAGTACTATTATATATTCTGTGGTATTATAATAAGATATGAAGCGATTTTAGCATTAAAGTCACAGAATATATAATAGTACTAACGTAATTAAAGTAGTTAATTTCATAATGGTTACTATCGAAGAGTCGGTAAATGACTGGTTCCTATTTAAAAATCAATACATAAATTTACATTAATATCGAATACTTAATTACCATGATATGAGTAATATTTAAATAGTGAGCTAACCTCTTGGTATTCAGTTCATATAATATTGCAAAACAGAATATTTCTTCTGTCTCGAAAATTAAAAAGTGTTATTATTTCTCAACGTGCCAATGAACACCAATCATGTGTATTAAAATTTAAATTACATAAAAACGTTTTACTAATGGAATTTTTGTGTCAGTTCATGTTTCCTCTGTATATAATTTATGTATGTACATATTTTACATAATTATGTGTTTACAAATAATAATAGAAAAATATTTTGTTGTATTTTCTTTGAAGTTGAAATACCTATCGTTTTGATTAAACAACGCTAAAATAGCTTTAGGATCATGCGGACGTATGGTAGGAAGCTCATGGGGGTTAAAACCCAAAGCAGTTTTATGGCTGTACACAACCATTGTGAGGCCGATAATAACATAGGTAGGTACGCCTCGGTGGTGTGGTACAATAAAGCCAGCCAGAAATCCGCATCAGACAGATTACTGGACTCAGTTCATGAGACACCAACTCTGAGGATGTCATGACACCGGTCCATGTTTTCAACAAAACATTCAAGGTTGAGATACCGGACAGGGAAAACTGGTAAACAACCAAGTTACCCGTGAACGGGGAAGCCTAAACTGGTTCAATGGCTCCAAAATGGGCCCAAAGGTGGGCTATGGAGTATATGGAGAGCGACCAAGATATGAACACTCCCAAAATCTGGGCACATTTGCCTCCATTTTTCAAGCAGAGATCTTCGCCATCATCGAATGTGCGGAAATCAACCTGCAAAGTAACCACGTAAATCGTGGAATATACATTAACTCAGACAGTCAAGCGGCGATACTAGCACTCGCCGCTAACATGGTAACGTCAAAACTGGTGGCAGACTGTATGACCCGACTAAACTCTCTCGGAAAGAATAATAGGGTAACACTTAGGTGGGTTCCGGGACACGAGGGAATAATAGGCAACGAGAGGGCCGATGAACTCGCAAAAGCAGGTGCGGAGGCAACACAACATGGCCCAGAGCCAATCTGTGGAATCCCCAAAAGCCTAGCCCGTACCACTTTGGAAAACCTATACACAGAAAAGTCAAAAAAGGGATGGTTAAACATGCCAGGACTTAAACACGCAAAATCACTTACAAAAGCCTTTGATCCGAAAACTTCCAAACGGATCTTAGGACTGAGTAAGCGACAGGTACGCATCATGGTTATAACCATTACAGGAGGCCTACCATGAACTTTTAGTTAGCGATTCATTTCCGATGCAATTCATTTTAGGAACCCAAACTGAATCGCTTAAATTCGTACCATGAAGTGCCTTTAACTGACTCGCATTTGCATCGCTCACGGAGGAATGAACGAACGAAATTTGTCTGTGGTCCGCGTTGTGAGAAAGAGATAACGCTATACATAAGTTGCATAAGTTAGTCTCTTTTACTCGTCTCGATTGCGAAGCGTTCCGAAACCTAGTTGATACGATTTTAGCGGTAACTTACGGTTTTTTTGTTTAGAAATTACAACACATACTCTTTATAATTGCGCTTTTTAGCGTGAAATTGTGTACCATTAATGCTTTTTTAGTACTTATTTAATAATAGTAATACATAATTAGTTCTTAAAAATAAAAATATCAAAGGTTTTCTAAGTTTTCATTAAAATAAATTTTATATGAGGAGCTTAGAACGCACCTCCTTACGCTGTCAGCTAGCTGTCAAATCAAACATGACATGTGTCAATCATGATTTGACAAATAGCTGACAGTTTGTTGGTTTTTTTTATGTTTTAAAATAGTTCGAATTACTTGAAAATTGCTAAGAGAAAATTACGTGTTTTTATTATTAGAATTTAAAAGTCGTAGAAATTGCTTTTTTGCAGTATAACCTAAGAAACACTAAATACTTAACTGAAATACTTAAATTACGTATATTTTGACTATTTACTTTAAGTAAATACCAAAACGATTCAGTTTACGCTAAGAAATAGCAAATTTTTTTGAAACGCTTACTTTGACAGTTAAACCATTCAGTTTAGTTCGAATTACTTTAAAATTGCTGAGAGAAAATTACGTGTTTATATTATTGGAATTTAAAAGTCTTTGAAATTGCTTTTTTGCAGTAAAACCTAAGAAACACTAAATACTTAACTGAAATACTTAAATTACGTATATTTTGACTATTTACTTTAAGTAAATAACAAAACGATTCAGTTTACGCTAAGAAATAGCAACTTTTTTTGAAACGCTTACTTTGACAGTTAAACGATTCAGTTTAGGTTGAAATGTCACGTCATGGTACGAAAAATGAATGAATGAAAACAGTTTGCGATCCAATTGCCGACTTGATTTGGCGTCGCCCAAACTGAATCGCTCTAAGGACGTCGTGGTATGAAATTGCGAGGCAGTTTATTTTAGGTCGTCAATTGAATCGCAATAAGAGTTCATGGTAGGCCCCCAGGACACTGTTGTCTTAATAAGCACATATATGACTGTAATGGGTCTACGCGAGTCGAGGAAATTCAGATTCTGTCACACTAGCGACGAAACACCTCTGCATATACTCACGGACTGCGAGCCATTGATGCACAAACGTAGCCTTATTCTAGGGAAGCACATTCTACAACCAGACGAGGCTAAAGATATCCTCCCCAAGAATATCCTCCTCTTCGTAGAAGAGGTTGGTCTTGGAGAGGAACTGTAATCTAAGTGGCGTTCACAATAGATCAGAATTGGTCGCAGTGACTGTGGAAACACTAAGCCGCTATTAATAATAAAAAAAAAATCGTTTTGATTTTATGTAGGCATACTTCATAGTTTTGATGTGGGATTGCTTATATATTAATTACCCAATATACTTAAAATAGGTACGCATACGGCGATACTAGGCGAATTTCCCACCATTTTAGGCCGAATGGGCATTTCAACCTTTTTTCCCGTTCGTCTTACTGGTTGATGGGACGAAAGGAAATAATTCGATACTAGGTACGGAAATAAGGATTGACTTGATTATTTTAGAATGTATATTTATTAGTTATATAATACGTTTTTATAATGGTGATCTCGTTGTTTATAACAATAAGCGCCTAAGAATTTTACTTAAAAACACAATAGAACCCAAACAATAAATAATTTATAAATACTTTAAGAGTACTTATATTGTTTGATTCCTAGATATTATATTACACTGACTCATGGATTATTAGATAGATAGGTACACATATTATGTGGCATATTCCTAGTCGGTTGTATGAATGGGAAAAGTATGTAGTAAGTACTGGAATAGCGAAAAACATCACCATAATATTTTATTTATAAACAAATACCAATCTCACCCCTATGTAGCAATCTCCGGTAGGACGTGGAAAGCTGTACACCTAACTATCCTTAGAGAAAATGGTACACGTATAATGTATACCTAGGTACTAGGACTATATAGTAAATGAATGAGTTACTATAAAGTTTCTTTTATCGACATGACTTCAGTACCTATAATAAGTCAGTGCAATTTAGAGGAATGAAAAGCTTACTGACACTATTGTTAATCGTATTTATTTGTATTGAAATCATTATTTGTTTTGATATAAAACTAATATTAGAAATGTCAAAATGTGTTGTAATTTGTAGTCAACGAAGCTCTAACTTTTCCATTTTAGCTGAAAAGCTGAAACTAGCTAGCAAAATTTTCGATAATGACTCCGTAATAGCATACTAAAAATTCAGGGTTGTGATCGCCGGGCTCATACCAAAAAAATGGTAAAGGGTGAAAAAATGACCTTTTTTCGAAAATTTCTTACTCGTACTCGTATGCTACTATTACTACTACTAATGAATCTGTCTCACTGGCTGGGACAGGGAGTAAATGAGATAAATCCAACTTGAAAGTTCGAAACTTCGCGAGTAATCGCGAGTATCGTATCAGCAGTTCAGCTAGTTGATGCATAGGTATTTTATGAATTCGTAACTCTTTGTAATTTCGATACAGTATTCGGATTTGGCAGATTGCAGTCTTGGTGACAAATATCTAGGATTAAAAAATAACACGTGAGATAAGTTTTGTGATAAAGAACTAACATCATGCAACATCATGGCCAAAAATCATTCGTGGATATGTTGAAAAAATGAGAAGTAGGTATTCCGCAACGTCTAGCAATGTAAGCAATTCACATTAAAACAGTTGATAATGATTATGAGAAATTTCTATTTTCGTCCTAAGAAAATCCTAGATTCGTCAACTGGAAAAGTATAAGAGCCTATTCACAAGTAGACGAATCGTGTTTTTCACGTATCGAGTTTTTTTTACGATTCTTTTTTTTTTGACGGAAGCAATGCAATTTAAATACCTATGTTCACACGCTTCACGAATCGTTAAAATGGACCGATAGGGATACGTCTTTTAAAAATCACGATTCGTTAAAAATCACGTATCGGCTTTTGAAAATCTGAAAATATTTTGACGAATCGTGAAAAAACACGATTCCGTATTCAATGTGAACATCTATCCGTCAAGGCGTATCGTGTTTTTTAACGAATCGTCAAAGACGTATCACATGTGAATGTGAATGAAGCTTAAGTCATGGAAATAGGTAGGTACTTTTCCCCCAACTGCGGCTAGCTGCGAGCGCGGCTGGTACCTACCTAGTCAATCTACTCGTAGATGACAAAACACGAAAAACTTTATTCTGTTTAGATTTGAAACGATAAATGCTGCTTATCTTATACAATAGATAGGTATCAAAGAGACCGTGATAAACAATCAAACAGCGTATAAATTATTGTTCAATTGAATAAGTTGTTTTCAAAATAATAAACATATTATTATCTATTAAAAACCTTTACTTGAAACGTGAAATCGTACCTATTCAATAATTTAGAATAGGAATTGATACTTACGTATCAATGAAAATTAAATATTATTTTGAAAAGAAGATTACGCTATATCAAAAGGAACCAGCTGTAAAGTTATAATAAAGCCTAATTAGCAGCAATTAGCAAAGTTGGGGATATGATTCGCCTGTTAATAGTTCTTACATACTTAAATTCTGTGCTTTGGGACTATTGTTTTAACCATGTTTTAACATTGTTGTGGACGCCAAAAAAATATCAAAAATGTTAGCTTGTATTTCCCTAATGCTGTATAACCAAAGTGTGTCAATCTAACCGACAAAAAAAATCAACCTTCATTATATTCAAGTCATCGTTAGAGTGATAAGTGCTGGCTTTATTTACTCTCCGAAAAATGTTAGAAAAATACATAACTGATTTAGCCAAAACCGGGTAGGTAATTAGTCTAATGGACTCCCAATCCCATAGCCGTAGGCAGTGGGCGTAGCGTGGGTGTCAGCCGCCCGGGGCGGAAGAAAATTTTCTGCCGCCCTTTTTTTTTTTGCTCCTCCAGGAAATTTTGCCGCCCCCTAAAAAGTGACCCCCCCCCCCCCGATCGCTACGCCACTGGCCGTAGGTCCAATTTAAAGGCTCAGAGCCAGGACTAAAATTCCCGATGAACAATCCATGGCATCAAGCGTTCCATTCGGCGCGACCGACAGACAGCGGGATTCGTATTACTTTGCTTCCGGGCCGTTCGGCTCGCATTGTTTGTATTTCTTTCACTTCCGCGTCGTGAGCGGTCCACTATAAGGAATACAGCTTGTTTCATGAAGCGCAATAATCTAAAATATTCACACGGTTTCAAAGCAGAAATGTTGTTCTCGAAATGTTATCACATTTGTTTGCAGGAGTTTTCTATGTTGCATAATGTTTTCATTCCGGAAACCCTTAGGTGTCTAACCAAAATGTCGAACCGACTGCTCTTTTTGGTTTTAAATCCTGCGAACTGAGTCCAAAACCAATGATCGTTATTGAAGCGTTTATTACTAGAATAAACATCAAAGGAAGCCAGGAACAAACATGCTGGCAATTAGTAACACTTTTTGATGGTACTGCGCCGTATTAGGCAAAGTGCCATCACAAACGGCAGAAATGTCGGTGCCGAAGTTTTTGAAAATATGATTCCATATATTCCACAATTGCGTCATTTACCTGGCTACAAAGTAAAATAAATAGTAAGTATGTAATGTACTCCAGATTATGATCGTGTTAATGATACCTAAATCAGTTTTATGAAATGATGTATTCATAAAAATGTGAGAACCGTCGCTCAAATCCATCGTAACTTTTGCACTTATCAAGTTTAATACACAAATAACATGATGGTAATGAAAATAATCTACAACAAACACAGAACTTGATGTTGCTCTGAGCGATTGAAAACGGTGGACTGGATCGACAATCTCATTAGGACTAACCGCACCCGCCAGCTTCAGGTATATGGCAATTAATTCTGTAATGACCAGGCCCAATTTGATTTTCAATGTGCGAGCGGGAGCATTTCCTAATGTGGATGTAGGCGGTAATGACATTGGTTAGTGAAATTGGTTACGAGGTGTCTCGTATGTAATACATTGTCAGGCTACTTTGGGCAATAAAGTTTCTTTATACAGATATAGATTCGAAGATATAGATAAGTATAGACTATCTATGATCTATACTACTTAATATTATAAAGAGGACAGATTTGATTGTTTGTTTGTATTGAAAACCTAGGCTCCGAAACTACTGAACCGATTTCAATAATTCTTTCACTGTTGGAAAGCTACACTATCCCCGGGTGGCATAGGGTATTTCTGATCCCAGCAATGTGGGGGACAGGGGATATTTATTTGAAAAAAGAAATCACGCAGGGGTTAAACCGCGGGCGGAAGGCTAGTCGCTGATAAAAATATGCTAGTCTTTTTCGGGTGATAGATAAAATGAATAAGCTAACGCCGATGGTTAATCTTGTCACTCATAAGAAAATAACTTACAACTTACAGCAATAAGTATAATAATTAATATATTTCCATAGAAAAAAATATTTTTATAGTTTCCGCTAACAGTGGAGAAAACCTATATGATATAGGAAATACTTTTGTGGATTGTCAACTAATGTGTGAAATTGATGATGAACTCCATTAAATATGTCAAGAGAATAGTTGTGTGATACATTCCTCTTAACCTTTTCCACGCCAATGTCTGATATATCAGACAAACCATTTTCGTGCCCACCACGCCAATGTCTGATATATCAGACAAAAAAACATGATCAAGAAACGTTGTATTTTTACTTGCCTGAATGAGTTGAGTATAACCTAATAATTTTTTGGAATTTTTTTTTAATGGTCGTGGCGTGTGGGGCACCATTTTCGGAAAAAAGCGTGGCGGGGAAAGGGTTAATGATCACGACCCGTTCTTGAGAAACAGTGAATAAAAAGAAATTATTAAACCAAGTGCTCCATGTCTTTCCGTTATTTTCGCTTATCATATTTTACTCGTACAGTGCATAATATGTAACTCAGTATTTATTTAAAATATCGAAGCGGTTTTACCACGTCTTTTTGTGTCGGTGCCTTTTTTAGTGTTGACATCAAAGTTTTCCAAGACTATGAAAAATTTATTCACTATTTCACTATTTTAATTGATCATAATTGAAATTATTTAAGTAACAACTCTGGCGAATTCAGGGCAGACTGCCAGTTATCCATATACTGAGGTTATTAGGGCAGTAGTGCAGTTTACGCATTGTGGACAATGAATAAACGTTAACCTACTACTATCAACAGATTATTCAATGGAAATATGTTACGACACCGAGTGGCTTTTATTTTGTTTGAAAATTCGCTGGAAACCAACATTGTATCCGGGCTATCTGATTCCACCTGCTTCCACAGTCTACTCCTCCAAATAGGCACACCTTTTTGTTTATATACCTACTCAGGATAGTTCGATAAACTAGTTATGAGGTCATAATAAGCTGCCTATCCCTCATGTTGCACAGTTATCATATACTGCTTGACATTTTAGTCGTTATCCCGCAGTAAAATGATTCTTTCCAAGACAGTAGACTACTACAATAGATAGATTAATGAAGTATCTTTTTTAGTCAAATCAAAAGTTTTACGATTGTGATAGATGAAACTCGAATCAATAGTAGGTAACTAGCTTAGTCGCGGACGGTCACTTGCCGGGATTGCCCTTCGTGCTTATCAAAAAGATGATAATTAACTATTTACTAACAGGTGATATCAATTTTTCCTTCAAAATTAAATAAAAAATTAAGAAAAAATTATTAAAAAATTACTTGCATAAATCGATACTATAGGTACCTACTACTAAAAGAGAAGCGTTCTGCTGCGGGAAAACCGCGACTTAAAAAACACGCGTACGCGGTAAAAAAAATTGTACATGGTTCTTTTTGTTGCAGTAAAATGATAATTATGTAGAGTTGAGAGTTGTCGAACGACCCTTCAGACTCGTAACATCTATTTAAGTAGGTAGGTACAACATTATTTTGCGAACGCCATTTTGCATACCGTGACTGGCCGTGCTTGAAATTAAATAGGTAGGTTTTAAAATTTAATAAACAGGAGTGAATGCATTGTAACGGAAATAATGATATTTTTGACTATAAATACATAAATATTTATATAAAAATATTTTTAGTCATAATTTTACTACGGAGTCAAGTGATGACCATTGCTTATTACTATGTACTCGTTTATCCATTACGTGTGATAGTAGTAAAACCCCTCAATAAAGTTTTAAGAGCAATAGTGTTATAGGTATTGATATTACAGAATGGATCAGCAAATTATATTTATTAATCGCCTTTACTAAAGCGAAGCACTAAAAAAGAAATGTGTATCCTGATCTTTGATTAAAAGATACTTCAAGTATTGAGTCAACGTACATCTGATAATATTCAATGATTGACATTATCAGTATCAGTCCAAGATAATATATAAAATAATTTATCGAAATTTAGTTTTTAGTTAGAATATATTTTTACTGTATAAGTAATTTATGTGGAACATCTCCGACGTCAGTATTTATCTCAATACTCATACATCGATGTAGGTGGACATAGATCTGGCGCACCCAAGTGACGTGGGCAGGGCGCACTATTGTCGGACATCAACGACACAGTCCCCGGTTGCGTTGTTTGTCCACATGACATCACCGCAAGGCCACGCTGCAACGCATCCATAACATTTCTAATAATATCTTGGGATGACCGAGCAGATTTGAAACGAGAACAAAACATTTGCGAGTGCGATCGTGCTTCGTCAGCAGAAATGAGTGCGACCGCAATGCCGACACTTCGTGATCTGATTCTATCTCTTTTTCTGTTTAGATTTGTTTCTGACTGAAGTCAAGTGATCAAGATTGTATTTTTATTCAATATCTAGTCACGACCGCCGCTTTCTTTATACTTAAGGGTAGTTAAGTTAAATGGGTAAAATAAAATATTTGAAAGCTTTTTTTGGTGATTAGTATAAAGAATTTAGTTTTCAACGTTTACTAACGTAAGCTCATATGTAAACGCGATAATAAAAGAAAATGACCCAACAACAACTTTATTAGGCACTTCATATTAATTCCTACACGCGATTGTAGTACTCAAACGTCGTAAAGTACTTACAGTTACTCTTGAGAACTTCCTTATTTCCCTACAGATAGACAAACTAGCAAGTTTGACAGCGCGTCGTTGTTCCATTACATTATAGAATCAAACCCTCGCTGTTCTACTTTCGTTTATTGCTTCCGGGATGATTCGCACAGAGGCAGGACGTCCTACATTTAGACAAGTCGGTTTGGCGACAACGTAAGAAATGCAAGTTTCCTGCCACCACGCAGCCTAGAAATTGTCTGGCACATGACCTCACCTAATGGGACTGCCGAAACTAGGTCGCAGTGCGAATGCGGCTTCGGCCGGCCCGCGTAAACATTGTTTCTAGTGGTTCGTTAGGCAAGGCCGGCCGGCCCGTACGAGCGACATCAGGAGGATCGCCTAAGGCATTTCGATTATTTCAAACTGGAGGGTGGCCGAATGAACATGCTTCGTAAGCCAATAGATAACAGGGTGCGATCGGTTGGTTAAACATGATGTATGTGTACTGTCTGATGCTTAACCAACTAGTCTTTCCACGTTAAACAATGAGTCCACTCATTGTTTAATACAATATCAACTTCAAAGGGACAGGGCAAACATTAAAATATTTACTATTACGGTTACTTTCACGATTTACTAGAGATTAATACATTTCCCTTCATAATTCTTATTTAAATACACTTTTTCAAGAGTTCGCATTGCACATCGAAAGCGCGCTAATTCCGTCCCGTTTTTTCTGTCAAAATCCTTCCCGGCTAGTGAGGGGTACGCCAGATAGTGTTGTATAAATCGATTGAACGATTTATTCGTCTAACATTACATACTATAATGTTGAACGATTTCTTAACTAGTAAGTATTCTCCGGGTCCCATTCTATTATTTTATGAATTTCTATAATTACTGGTATTATTTTATGACTCTATGTTATCGGACCAAACATACGCATTAAAGGATATTCTATATCGTTGGACAAATCATAAATATACATAATAAATAAGTCAGTATCTTGAATCGGCTTAATGAGCTTGCTAAATGCGGATTGGTGATCACAAACCGAAATGTTCGAAAAATTCGAGACAAATTTTGCCTGGCCTGGGAATTGAACGAGATCACGGTCCGGTGCTTATACCACTAGACCATCAAGGCGATATATCCCGCCACCTGCCCATGGTCCTTCCCGCCTTCCGGCATACGGACCGAATCTCGGGAGACGCACCTGGTACATTGCGTAAAGCTCTTTCTCAGGTGCGCTGCTTGATGCTTCCTACAAATATGTCTGTATTCCGTCCCTTCTCTCTGTCACCTCTCCCCATCTGGGGCGTGCACAATAACAGCTCATCGTACGGTCTGATCCTCCTCAAGTGTCCTGTTCGGCTCTCTTCTTGAGCCAAGGCGATATGCATAAAAAAAGTTTTTAGAGATTTATCATAGTATGAAATAAATTGCTCGTAGACCAGAAGAGAAGCGTGCCTAGAATATAGAGCGCCGCTTCCTGGTAAGAGTAGGATTCCTCAATGAAAAGGGCGCAGTAGCCGCTTACCATCAGATTGGCTGAGTCCCCTTCTGCCTACTGACATAGCTAAAAAAGGTCCAATTCACAAAATTCGTCTAAGGATCAATTTATCGATTTCGATCTCTCCATATTAGGTAATATAATTATGTACCGATGATACGATCAATGATTAGATTAGATGCACAACCTAGATGATCACACACCACAAATAAGTAATCCTTAACCTTTACGTGAGCAAGCGAAGGCCATAAAATTTGTTTAACGATTTTCCGAATAGACCTCACGTAAACGCAAATAAACCCGCACTTTTCTTTATAGGTAGTGTAGAGTTTTCACGCACGACATTAATTTAGCAGCTCATCTATGCTCATTTTCCCTGCGTTAAACCTATACCTTCTATTTACGGGAAAATAATTACGATTATTATGAAGTTTTTTAAAGGTGATTTTAGGTATTTGAAAAGGAAATAAATACAGGTGTATACTACCTTTGGTTATAACTTAAAGTGTTTTAACATTTTGTTTAGATGAACTTTCTCTTCATGTCATCCTACGTAAACGTAAGTCTGTATATTATTATGTCGTGATAGTACTAGTACTTACAAAAAAAAACAGTGAGGTACCTACCTATCAGTATCTTCAAAACTAGGTATAAGTATTGGTTATTTTACTCTCTTAAGAATAGTAAGCAAAATGTGCCGCATTTTAGTCACGCTGGTATGCCTATAACTCGTGAAAATTAAGCAATCAGGTAGACCAGGTACGCAATAATCGTGTGTGCCAATATTTATTATAAGTCCGTACAAAACTTGAATAATATTGTCAATGCCGTCTTTTTAACTCTTTACAGGACCTAAACGTTTAATTATCGCAGTTTCAGTTGCACAATGAAGAAGAACCTTTTCCTTCGTCTGCTGCATACAATTCACTTCACCGGCTTGATAAGTAGCATTGCAATTCACCGGCAAGAAAAACGACCCTTATCTTGAAGTTCATTGAATGTAGGGAATCACACTAAGGCTACAAATAATCTAGGTACGAAACTAAAAAGTACCCACTTTACAAACTCGTAGGATTTAACTGACGATGACTTCGCTCGATTTTATGTTATTCATATCATGACAAACCGAATGTTTAAATACACGCCAGAACTGCGATAATATTTATTTATAGTTTGGCGCAACATACTAGGTAGCTACGTAAATGCTATAAACGAATGTTATGCGTGAAAAATTTAAAATCATCATAAACAAGTGCATACGTACGTGCACTGTAGGTCCGGTCGGTCGGTGCGTCGCCGGTGCAGCGGCACATTCAGGTTCAGCCGTCCGGATCGCACGCAGCCAGACGTACGTTTCAAAAACAAGAGGGAGCTAATAGATGCGGCCGGCTGTTTATAAACATTGAAACAGTCGGACGGGACGGGATGCGATCAATACCGCGGCGAGCGCGCTCCGAGCGGCTGGAGCCACGCCGGCCCCAACCAACCTCACCTGCCGCGTGAAATCTGCGGCGTAGAACCACAGTGCACTGGACCGCGAGCTACCGAGTGCACCAGATGCGAGAGCGACCGAGCGGACGTACTGAACAGGCGGCTGGCGACGGTCGTGTGTGCGCCGCCCTAGGCAGTTACGTCACGCAGTTTTGACAGTTCGCGTACGAGGGCAGCGAGCCGACGCCGCCGGCGGCCGCGCCGCGGCGCCACTGCGCGCGCGATCAATACGTGCGCGGCGCGCGGCGCAACACACGCACGGCACGCGGCGCGGCGCAGCAACACCCTCCCTCTTAACTCACTGCACGCGTGCTCTCCTTTGCAGCGTTCCCTAGTCCCTTGCGACCCCCATTGCATTATAACCTCTACGGAGCCGGCCAAATGTTTTAATTAAGTACTTATACGTTATAATAATTATTTCTCTGATTAAACAAGTCGACTCGGAATAGATAATAAATTTTAACTAAACTATGTATAATATGTATGTAAACAGACTGAAACATTGAGGAAAGCCACAGAACAGAAACATGAAATACCTACTTAGGTGATGGCAGACCGAAATACCAAAATTTCAAAAACAGATTTGCTCAGCACCTTGATCTTTCTTTTGTAATTAGGGTATTAAACACACGGGTAAATCGGGTAATTATTAATATCGGTTTGTTCACTTGTCGCTATCAGTGTCTCCACTCTAGTAGAGACAAGTCAACTTTTTTGTCCACTTGTCCCCACCAAGTGTTGTCGGTATAGACATGTCCACTTTCTTTTTTTACTTGTCTCCACCAGATTGTATTTTTTACGAAGGACAATAAACTATTACTTACCTATTTTAAGTTTAAACTTCAGTAGCTTCTCCCACTATGTGCTGGTGGCAGAATTGGTAGGAGCATACGGGAATCTTGGTTAATAGCCACAAGGCTTAAACCAGCTCGTCCCAATCTGATGGAAAGGGCGAACCAGGGTAGTTTCGTGGGTTGTGGAACGCTTAAGGTAAGATACAAACCGAACGGCGCGCGGCGTTCAATGTGGTAGTTCCCTTAGTCTCAAATCCCACACACTGCCACAGCCACAGAAATAGATTAGGTCTGTGGCTGCAGCTCTAGCTAGCCTGCGGTTATCCGAAAAAAAAAGGGTGCAGACGGGAATAATCCTGACAGAATTTGTGGGGGCAGATAGGAATTAAGGCCTTCGATAGACGACAGTCGACACTAAGTTACAGAATGCACAATGTCCACAATGACCAAACGGTGTCGAAATATCCTGAAATCCAACCATACCTAAGTACTTAAAATATCTAATATAACAGGTTGGACGTTTTTGAATTGGGATGTTTTAAGCTTTTAATAATTAAAACAATTTAGTGTGGAGATCCTTGGGGGAGGCCTATACCCAGCAGTGGGCGACGTATGGCTGATGATGATGATGAAATCGTTTTGAGAATTGGATTGGACATTTTGCGAAACCTAGAATCGAGTGTCTCGTAAACTGGATGTGTAAACATGGTGTAAACGGTGTATTTCCGTTGTCTCCATGATGGGGACAAATTGTGCCCTACCCAAGCTCCTGGTGGACCTAAGTGAAGAGGGCCGTGTAAACTCAGCGAGTGCAAAAAGATCAATCAATGGATCTTTGCAATGGATTGTCTCTACTAGTGGAGACACTGGTAGAGACAAGTGGACAAACAGGACTTAGGGGAAATCTGCCCCACTAAAAGGATTTGGTGTGCAGTTTGCACTAGCTTAATTTTACCTTTCATTTGATTTCTGACATTTGTTTGTTTCCTTTTTCATTTGTTTTTCCGACAATCATTTGTTTCCCTTATTCATTTGTTTTACTGACATTCATTTGTTTTTACGACATTTACTTGACTCCCTCATTCGTTTTTTTTTCGACATTCATTTGTTTTCCCCTAAATTCAATTGTTTTTAACTAGAAGATGGTGAGGAAAAACGACAATATTTTTTACTTTGTCTATCAATTTGCTATGTGTATGTGTCGTGGCCATATCATAGAATTGATAATTTCATGAAATGCTCGACCACTTCGTGAAATGGTTGCATTTCGTGAAATGGTCAACTGTCTATTGGCCACATCATGATCGGTTCTTCCGGGTGGTCAAACTATTTTGTCAATGATGTGGTTTGGTCAGATTGATGATCTTCAGATCGTTTATCGATTTGGGCAGCTATACTACTTTATGATGTGGTCAAGATTATTTTGATAATATCGTAAAATAGTGTAAAATAGGGAGTTACATTATGTGCCAGTAGAGGCGCTGCAAGCGCTTTGTTTATGTGTAAAAGATACCGGCCGCGGACCATATCTCAGAACAATAACTAAAGCATACTCAGGACCATGTTCTGAGCCGCGGACGGAATTTGGAATAACTAATACTAAAAATGAATGTATAAGTAACTTGACATGTTTGATTGAAGATTCGGACACGTTATATGTATTCCATGGAATTATTAATTAAGTCTATTCGGACACAGTGGCTGAATTGACACTTTTTATTTTTAATGTTTTCACTGTAAATTTGGACATCATCGATTTTTGAGTCAAATTAAAAATTTCTTTCGGGTTTATAAAAAAAAATAACCACGAAGGCTAAGGCGGGAGCAGAGCTCCCGCCTTAGCCTTCTAACCTATATCCATCCGAGTCGATTTCCGCCTCCGATAGGTTTTTTCTTTCTGAAATATTTGCGACAACTTTGTTTTTTCACGATCCGACCAAACGTGGATGACAAAATCGTGAAACGTAGACGATTTAACGATCTGGCAAAATTAAGTTGACCACATCATGAAATGCAACCATTTCACGAAATGTTCGAGCATTTCATGAAGTGAGCAATTCAACGATATGGCCACGACATATTATGTATATTTATTATTTTTAACAGTGGTTCTTATGGGAAAAATATCGCTTCTGTCTGCCCCACCGTACCACCGCCCATAAACCACCAGTGGTACGGTGGGTCTAAAACCGTAGGTACCAGGGTTGTGGGAAGTTATTTTTTTATATTGACAGTTTTTTTAATAGCATTAGAATGTCGGAAAAACAAGTGAATGTCAGGAAAACAAATTAATGTCACGAAAACCAATGACTGTCGGGGAAACAAGTATAAAAATATTATACGCGAAGTCTTACTACCAGGGAAAAGCTGTACAGGTACCGGCAAATTTCTTGAGTATTGGGTGGGGATTGCGCAGAACACGAATTTTGACACGCCTGCGCGCTAAATTGGTTAGATAGAAGCATACCTCTGACCAAAAGTTAGAAGCATACCTCTGACCTCTTTGATGTTCAACAAGTTTGCCGGTACCTGTACTAACTGGTAAGACTAGTCGGTAAAACCGTTTATTGCCCGTGTTACTACCAGTAGTAATACCGGTAAAGTGTTTACCCGTCTTACTACTGTACTTGAAAGTTGTAAGAACAGCAATAAAATATTGCTCGTGTTATTACCGTTTAATTTTAATTACAAAAAGAAAATATTTGTTTGTTTTTGTAATCAAAAATATTTTTTTCTAATTTTATTAAAAAGTGTGTAAATTCTGGAAAACAAATGAATGTCGGGAAAACAAATGAATGTCGGGAAAACAAATGAATGTTGGGAAAACAAATGAAGTCGAGGAAACAAGCAAATGTCGGGAAAACAAATGAATGACGAGGAAACAAGTGAACGTCAAGGAAACAAGTGAAGGGGTGAAAACACAACAATCAATTTTTCAATTATTTCACTGTCCACCGGCGGGGGCAGAGCTAGGTGTGGACACTGTGGACAGGGGGAATGAACTAAATAACGGGTTTTAATGAAAGAGCAATGTTGAAGGTCAATAAGGTGGAATAACCCGTCGAAAATAGCTTGCACCTGTTTTTTTAACTTTAGATCAATAGACAATGTTTTCATACCTTCACTTGTTTCCCCGACATTCATTTGTTTCCCCTACGTTCACTTGTTTCTTCGATATTCATGTGTTTCCCCGATATTCACTTGTTTCCTCGTCATTCGTTTCCCTAACATTTGCTTGTTTCCTCGACATTCGTTTGTTTTCCCGACATTCATTTTTTTTATTAGAATTTACACACTTTTTAATAAAATTAGAAAAGTTTATTTTTGATTACAAAAACAAACAAAATATTTTCTTTTTGCAATTAAAATTAAACGGTGAGTAATTGCTGTTCGTACAACTTTCAACAACAGTAGTAAGACGGGTAAACACTTTACCGGTATTACTACTGGTAGTAGGAATGGTAGTAACACGGGCACAATAAACGTGCTGGGAACTGGCAGTGAATCCTATATAATTGGTTTTATATTAGACACTTGGATAAAACAAAACACATAGGCTCAGAATAATTAATTGCTTTATTATTCCATAATAAAGTTATATACTTGGAGTTTTAATACAATATGGAAACATATGGGACAAGTCGAGAACACCAAATTACCACAAATAAAAAGTTTAGGTATATCACTGCCAAGCTATATTCGACTAGGCGTAGTCTACAAACGTATTAACACCTTCAAAATGATAAAAGCTTTGGAATCATACTGAATTAATGTAAGCCGGTCTATTTGTGCATGATAAATACTGTTTTAGTCAAATCGCTGGTATTCGAGCGTTTTCTTTCAACAATTCTCTTTATGAACATCATGCGATGTCAATGATGTCATTTTAAAATCGAATCGTTATTATAGTTATGCTAACACCGCGTCGAAAAAATATATAAAAATAAATTAAGGTCCATGTAAAATAATAAAAACAGTTGAATAAAACACTGTTAAATGATCTGTGGATACCGTAAAACGTGCACCGTGAGTGCTTGTAACAGGCGGATATGTCGTGCGAAAGGAGGCTCGGCAAAACGGAGCCTTTAATATAAAAAATACAAAAAAAATGTCGCTAGATAGTGGAGTCAAAAAAGCGCCCATCTTAATTATTAAGATAGGCCTCCAATGTCGATTTATTAATTATCGATTGAAATATTTTTAACAAGCTTTATTAGTTTTAGTACATGTCATATATGACAAAAACCTTTACGAAAACATTCATTCCGCCATAATTGCTTTCGAAAGATCACAGTTTTTATATTTCAAATTAAACTATATAAATGACAGAAACATCGATATTTTCGAGGTCCTATCTGAGGATTAGGATATTTACGCTTTATTGACTCGACTAAGAGTAAATCATTCATTATCAGTACGCACATCATGAGACGTTGATGATCTATCACTTAATCATGAAACTGTAATCTTAATCACTATGACTGTCCGCGGAGATCGCAAGACAGCTTGGCAGTACCACAGAAAAATGTGATTAGAAATAAATAATCAAAAACTCTCTTGCAAGCTTTACACACTGGCTATGATTAAAAATAAGACAAAATGCACCGTAAACTTTGAAGGCGACTTGTCCACGTGTTTCTAACATCTAAAATAAGCAAGAAAATAGAAGAAATCAACATTAGTTTCGGATACGGGCGAAAGTTCTATACAACATTAAGAGATTGTTGAGTGAACAGGTATTATGTACGTCGAGGTGGGGTTCAGTACACCTTCAGCTGGTTCTTGTCGTCGAACCCGGCGGAGTGGCCGGCGTTGCGCACGATGAACGAGTTGCCGTCGAAGTGCATCCTCCGCTCGCCACGTCTGGCGAAAACAAACGAATTCCCAATTAAAATTTAGACAAAACTAGATTAATAATATACTGTCTTGGCCCCACCCAACGTTGAATTGGCTATATCGTGACACGCCAGGGCAGATCGTCATACACCCCCTGTTTTATCCGTAAGACTAACAACATGCTTTCAAGTGATGGTAATTCCAATCGAGTCATTTTGTAAAGAGATTCTAAAACATGCTAAGTACTCGGGCGCAGTGACGCTACTAATATTTCCTTGACTTCCCCACCGTACCACCGCCCATACCCCCAGTGGTACGGTGGGTCTAAAACCGTACCACTAAACAAACAGGGTTGGGGGCTGTTGTGGGAATTGAAAACGAGCATAGTTTTTTTAATATATTATTTGATAGCTTTTTTAATCACATTAAAACAAGTCGGAAAAACAAGTGAAGGTCGGAAAAACAAGTGAATGTTGGGGAAACAAATGAATGTCGACAAAACAAGTGAATGTCAGGAAAACAAATTCATGTCGGGGAAACAAATGATAATGAATGTCGGGAAAACATTGTTTATTGATCTGAAGCAATGACGTTCATTATAAAAATAGACACCCAATTTCTAAGAAAAATTCCTCAAAAAACGTCCGAGTGGCTTTGACACTGATGACATTAACACATTCGTTCAAATTAACACCTTATCTCGTGGCATTTAGTGTTTAATGCCAATTGTATACAACTAAACGAAAACTCTGCCCAATAGTCGGGTGGGCAGACTTTTGCTTCGGACAATATTTGAGCGTGATTGTGAGTCTAGTTTTTTAATTGAACGTCATTGATCTGAAGTTAAAAAAACAGGTACAAGCGATCTTTAACCTTATTGACATTTAAAATTTTGTTGCTTTTTCGTAAACGCTTGCTGACTAACTTTGCTGGTTCATTAAAATCCGTTATTTTGGTAAATATCGATAAGGTCGAAAATCGCTTGCACCCATTGATAGTGTATTTAAAAAAGAGGTAGATACCGCACTAGCGCTCGAAAAATGCTCCGCTCATATTGTGTTAATTGACACAAATCATTTTAGACGCATAATGTCGACTGTTGGTGAAGCACATAGATTTAGTATATCTCGACGGATCAAATTCTAATCGCCGTGCGTCAAAGGATGGCATATCTACCTCTTTTTTAAATACTCTATCAATGCTTGCACCTGTATTTTTAACTTCAGATCAATAAAAAATGTTTCCCGACATTCATTTGTTTCCCCGACATTCATTTGTTTTCCTGACGTTCACTTGTTTTGTCGACATTCACTTGTTTAATTGACATTAAAAACTGTCAAATAATATAAAAAAAAATATGCTCCTTTTCAATTGCAATTCCCACAACCCCGTGACTTCCCCACCGTACCAACGTCAATACCCCCAGTGGGACGGTGGGTCCAAAACCGTACCACTAAACAAACAGGGTTGGGGGCTGTTGTGGGAATTGAAAAGGAGCATAATTTTTTTAATATTATTTGATAGTTTTTTTATTAACATTCAAACAAATAAATGTCGGAAAAACAAGTGAGGGTCGGAAAAACAAGTGAATGTCAGGAAAACAAATGAATTTCGGGAAAACAAATGAATGTCGACAAAACAAATGAATGCCGACAAAACAAATGAATGTCGACAAAACAAGTGAATGTCAGGAAAACAAATGAATGTTGGGGAAACAAATGAACGTCGGGAAAATATGTGAAGGTAGGGAAGGATTGTCTATTGATCTAAAGTAAAAACACGGACTTAGTGTGAGCATCTTTTTATACTTATTTTTGTTTAAGGGGATTCTGATGAACAGATGAGTTCACAGGGATCCCCTGGGGGATCGGGTTAGGGGATCCTAGTGGACGAAACGGCTGAAATTATGATAATGTAACGAGAAATTTTCTATTTGTCTGTACTTAGGTCGTTCTTTGACAAGTAGGCATTATGCGAAGTGGTCTTTTTGAGAGTAGGCTGAATGCGAAATAGACTGATAAGTAGGCGATGTGCGAAGTAGGAAAACAAAGAAGTAGGTATAAAGAGAAGTTTGCTATTTGCGAAGTAGACCTCTGGCGCCTGAGCGCTCCCAGGCCTCCACATCGTCACTTCACGACACATTAGGTGAGTTTGACTTGCCGGTTTACGACTCCGCGCTCCTAGGTAAAAGTACCGGCCTATTTAATGTTTCATTGCAGGGCGAAGGCCTGCATCATTGAAAATATTAAAATCAAGTCATCGCTACAATGATGGGTACTGGCTTAATCACCAAGCTTGCCAAGTGTGGATTGGTGATCACAAACCTGAGCTGTGTCCGAAAAAAACGAGAATTTAACCCAGAAGTCAGGACCCCGAGATCTCGCTTGGTCCGGTATTTACCTATACCATCGAAGTCTACCTACCTATTGAGTGCCAGCCTAAAATTCTGTTACGTTTGTTCTGTGATTTATTTATAGTAGGTACTAAAACGTTTTCTTTTTTTAGAACTGAACAGAAAGTAGGTCCACGCCCCACGGGCAACGCAATGGCTGGTCAACAACCACAAGGCTGGTACCAGCTCGTCGCAATCGGGTGAAAAGGGTAAACCGGGGGAGTTTAGTGGGAAGTGGGGTGAAATAGTCCCGCGTTCGAAACACGGCCGCAGGTCTATTAAAATGAAAAAAATGGTTCATAATTATTATACAAAGTATGTCTCACCGCACAAACAAGTGTTGCGTTTGGCCCAGTGAGGCCGTGCAGTGCAGGAAGGGGCTGGTGATCGAGGCGGAGCCGTTGCTGGGACTCGTGCGCAGCTGGTACTTGTGGCTGCTCCGGTGAATCCTGAATACAAAACAATGTTCTTATACCTTTTACTTTCCCTTGTTCTACAGAAGGGCCGGGTGCTATAGCAGGCTTTTTCATTCACTCATAAGAATATTAATTAAGTATTCCTGGATACTATTCAGAGAGCGCCGTCCAACACCAAACTATATTATCTGTGACCAAACTAAGCATAGCTTGTACAAGTAGATACTATGGGTGCCAGACAACGGATAAAAATTACTTGTTACTTTTATTCTAAGTACATACCTACGAGTATACTACCTGGTTTAAATGCTATTAGGATAATACCTTTTGGAGTTGCGCTATGGGACAGTGAAAACTGACACACACACTGACAAAATAATGCGTTGTTATTGTTAACGTTACGAACAGGCGCAGTTGACGTCATTTGTCGCTCAATTCCAAAAGGTATTAGCCTAATACTCATTATGCTCTTATTTTGTATAAAATCCTTCCCATGAACTATATGATGACAATATGAATTATCTTCGTTTTTGCAGCCACTGTTCTTGTAGGATTTTTTAGATACATAGGTACAAGAAAGTATTAACGTGACATTGGTATTTAACGTTAAAGACACATTTTTAAACTCTCTCTTAGTCAAGACTTGCGCTTCTATGGGTTCTTTTTAAGACTTGGATAAATAGGATTACCTCCTTAGGGCCATATTAATCGATCGATTTAATGTTCATCCTATCTCCTAACACCATCACCGCTACCTTTCCAGTTGATTAAGGAAATACCTAATAATACCGCAGACAATCTTCATTCTCTATATGCGGGAAAACCAAGACGGGTTCAGCAAATATTCCTGTACCATTAAATACCTTTTATTTGGTTTCATAAGAGACAATATTGGTGTAGCCTGACCAGGAATATAAAAAACCTGCTCTGGAGGCGCCACATAAATGGTTACAGCAACACTGGGTTGCTATGATTACTCTCACAAATAACTCACATTATCCAATAGTACGTATATAGGCTGATGATGATGATGATGATGATCCAATAGTAACAAGGCACCGTTGATAATATTGATATGACACTTTGACAGAATAAGCGGAATTTGAAAATAAAAACCGTTAGTCAAGCGTTAGTGTACAGTTTCGTTTCACGTCCTTAGCTTAGCTTCCGCTTCGCATTTCCTGCAGTGAGCTACACTTAAGAGTGCGACCTCGACCTAGCACCATTGCACCAATCACACTACTGACATAAAAAAAAATACATACCTAACGAGTCCGTCGGCAGTCTGACTGACGCGCACGTTATTGATGATCCAGTTGTCGATGCCGTCGTCGGTGAGCCAGTATTGCGCGGCCTGGAGCAGCGACAGGGCCTCGTTGACGAACGACGGGCCGTGCCGGGACTCATTGTAGAACACGTTCAGCGTGAAGTCCTGGCTCATGTCGAGGAACGTGTCGGTGGTGGTGCGCGTGCCGGCCGCGTCCACCAGGTAAACCAGCGCGCACTGCTCCGCCGTGAACGACACGCCCTTGTACCACATCTTGGCGTATCTGCAGGCACCACCATCGATCGTTATCATAGTTTTATCAAAAAGATATGCCTCGATAGTTTTAAGACCGAGGGGGGTCCTAGGATTTCCGGGCCATCATTGTAACGATTTCGATTTCAATGATTGAGGCCTTTGCCCTGTGGGTCATTAAATAAGCTGATAATTTTTTAACAATAAGCGCACTTATGTATAATTTAGACGAAAAATTATTTAAACGTGCTCATGTCTTGAAACTATTAAGGTAGTGGACAGCACAATAAAACAAAGTGGCTCAAACCATTACTATTCTGTGCTCAAAGTCACATTAGGAAGTGGGCCTCGAGCCCAAAATGGTGCGCGGGTTCAAATCGATCCCCTTGCAGGATTAAAACCATCTGGGCTAGTTAATCGCCACGAGAGAGACAGGTTCGCCCCTTGCAATTGGGAAATTGGGGTGTTTAGTGAGTAGAGTTAGTAGTGGGACGAACGCCTTTATTCTCAAGACTTACACATAGCTGAAAGTTTGGCATAAGTTATGGTGCTAAACGCATTCTTCTCCGCATGTAAAATGTTTGCTTAACTCACTTATTGTTGCCCTGCTGGTGGCGAGCTTGTATCTCTACGCGGGAGCCGTAGTGGTAGACGCGTCCGTTGGGGTGGATGAGCGCCGCCGCTGCGCCTGTTCGCGACAACGCCAAGATTATGTTGTTCTTCGCGTTGGTCACGCGCACCGCGCCGTCGATCGTCATGTCCACCCTGACACATTACATAATGTTGTTGTAAGTTTTATACTTTTTGAGAAAATCGAATAAGAGTTCCAAAGTAGTGGGTGGCCCGGTTTATTTGCTGTCCAGTATATTTCAAGCATTGTGTTAGTCCTGTAGAAACACGAAATCAATCTGAGTCAAGAACAAAAATATGCAAGCAATAGTTATTTCGTGGGTCATAACCTCGACCAACGAACCTATTTAATTTCTTGTTCTCCGATATTTGCACTGCCTTGTCTTCAATATTAAGCGATAAGTCCGCCTATATTATACATGTACTTAAAGTGTTCTTCTATGTTATAAAGAAATCTTACCCCTTAACAAATATAGGTTTATAATAGTCCTGAGCAAAACGTGCTAACCAATCTTAACCACGGATTAGACTAAGGGCCAACAAAATGTATCTTTTTATTACAAGTCAACTCACTTCACTCTATCTCGAAGTCTTAGGCAAACTGTACCATGAGGTGTCACCGAGGCATTGTATCCCGCAACTCCCACCACGTCCGTAACCTGATTTAGAAAAAAAAGACAGAATTACTAAGTTGTGGAGCCATGCTCCAGACAGTCCTCTGTCCGTCAAAATGGGCTACCGGGGAAGTACCTACCAGCCTCTCACAGAAGACCGGCGTACATGAAATCGGTTGGAGATTGCGCAGAACGCGAAGTTTGAGTTGTGTATGCGCTATTGGTCAGACTCAGACAGAACAAAACCTCTGACCAATAGCGGCGACGGAATATTCGCGCGCGCTATCGGTCATTCCACTCCCTATCACTCTGTCATCCCCACTCCGTCGAGTCGACGGCGTCGACCGCTGGTCAAGAAGTTTGCTGGCCCATCTAGTAGATTTGCTATTGCAATGTGTTGGTGAGAGAGAATCGGAAAACCAATCCCTCCTCTCCTTCACTCATAGACCCCCCCCCCCCTCTTTTCCCATTCCTTCATAATATTATTTTCTCAAAGGCGAGCTACATAATCTGAGTGGGTCAGGCTTACCATCAGGTTTGTTTGCTACTTTATGATAAGGTAAGAGAAGCGTTGCTCGTTAAGTATTTTTAAGAGATTCGCATATCGTCATGAATGCCTTTTCATCTCTTTATTTCTGTAGCGAGGTGTAGGCGATGGCCGCGCCAGGGGTCTTGCGTTTAAATTCCGAGTAGGGCAATCTCTAGTACCTAGTGTCAGATTGTGTTACTTCTTCCGAGTAATGTGATTGAAGGAGTAGAACATGCACCTTCAATAAAAGCCTACCTGTGCAATAGTTTCTGCCCTGCTTGTTCTCTTTTCGTGCTATAATCTGATCCGAGAAATCCGTTACACAACATTGTTGCTCTGAGTCCGTTAAGTATAACCACTGGTTCATAAAAAGTCCTACAAACCAAACCCAATTAAAAATGGAATTATACCTGCTCAGGCTTTACCTCAAGCTCTCTCCAGGTGTCAGCGTGGTAGATATCGTCCCCTGGGTAGAAAGGAGCCTTCCGCTGCAGAGGCGCCCGCCACGGTGGTTGCCAGCCCGCCGCGCCCACCAGCTCCGCTTGGCCCAACCCTCCTTCGAGAAACTTGCTGTAGTCTTGGAAGGCGGATAGGTTCGACTCCTCCTGTATCACATTCCCAAACAGATTAAATATTGTACAGTGCCCGGCAAACATCTTGAAATCTTCTAGGGATTGCGCATAACGCTTAGAATAGCAGAACGCGAATTTTGGGTATGCGTGGCGGGAGATATGGGGAAGATGGGATATGCTGCCTCGCGCGCTATAGGTCATGCGCAAGTGCCAATGCACGCAGTTTCCCCCACTCCGTCGAACCGACGCCGTCAGATGCTTGCTCATTGCTGGATACCTACCTAGCTTTTGAATCGGACCTCGCAAGTAAACCTTGTAAGTACTATTCGTAGATTTCCTACTTATCAACATTTCAAAGCAATACTTTTTTGTCTTACAGCGACTAATTATGTAAGTATACGACGCTTTTGCTTTACTAGAAGGTAGGTACTACTTGGTCTGTGCTTTTGCTGGATACACTCGTACCTCCCTACTTACGTAGCAATAATTTCTAACAAAATAAATTAACTGAGTAGGACTGCATTTATGTAGATGATGAAGTACTGTATATTATTCGAGATTAATAGAAACGAGTAGGTATTCGACGAATTCCCCAATGAAGCTAGGTTATAAAAGAGTGAATATAATAGGTACTAGTATTACGTAAAAATACCTTTTGCCCACAGAGTAAATACCTACGTACTACTGAACACATCAAATATATATTTTTAAGCGTTACTGATTTCATGTTTTATCGTAACCTAGACTCTATTAAATGGCACTATACCGCCTTGCTTTGATTGGTCGTTAGATCCAAAGATTTAAATCGTTAGATTTGCCCTGACACCGAAAAACTGTGGCGATATTTTGTAGCGTGTGCGCGCGCATACACACTAATACGGTTGTAATACGGTCAGCATACTCATCTTATTGGGAAGTAAAAATAAAATAAAACATATATTTAAACGAAAATATTTTTATTCTCCCTGAAGAAATATGATTAAGTATAAAAAAAAATAGTTTAAAAAACTAAAGAACAAACGCTCCACGCTTTCTTTCATAATAAAACTCTTGAGTCATCAAACTAAATGTCCGAATTATTTTGTAATTTTTAGTGCGTGCTAAAAGCGTGTTTTTTAGTTTTTTAAGCAAATAATAGCTTATTTTATACTTTTTAGTCTTCTTATTATTCAAACTTAATTTACTACTTTACGTCGGCCTACTGGTGTCTAATACAAATCATTTTCCTTGAAATGAACAGAGCAAATTCGGCTAAATTGAGTAGGTATTGGTAACCACTCTTCATCCCTTTGATCTCGCTGTATAACTTTTATCAATTTTTCTTTGCACGTGGGTCTTGCGGAAATCTAAAACATTAAACGCTCACTTAAATATGAAATTATTATTTGCGTAAATCAACAATAAATAAAATAACTTTTAGCTCTGACCACGACTAAAAAAATATCTATCGAGTCTGCTGACGCTACTGCACTTTTCCCGATTGTTTAGGTCCATTGATAAATGATCTCATATTAACCGAGTTCTCAGTATACCAGAGGGTCCAAGTATATTGGCCACTAGGATTGGACAACGCGGTACCGAGAGAATGGTGTTGTCTCTTTTTGTTTCACAGTAATTGCCAACACTACTTTCTCTGTCACGCGCTGTCAGACCAGACTTCAATTTTTATGACAACGAAATAAAATAAATTCATTATTTATTGCAATCTAAATACTTACGAGTGAATTGTTACACCACTAGCATTATTTTTATTTCTTGAATTATTGGAGCACTTTAGAAATGCACATGACGGCATTTTGAGACAGTTTTCTCGTAAAAAATCACTGTTTGCGTTTTATTTCGCAACGTTCGACCGTCACTGTCTTCAGATGACAACTGATTAGAGTTGAGTGAGCTCTCTCATTCGAGTGTGGACAAATTTCAGCGCGGTCAAACTATAGCAAGGGCGTATCTAACGATTTAAATCTTTGGTTAGATCATTTTATGGCACTTCTGTTTGATTTTAAAATAAAATGATCCAATTTACAAACTAGCTTGCCAAAATATTTGTACTCTAATAATAGGTAATTAGAGTAAAAATAATCGCAATTATAATTGGGAAACTGTGCTTAGACACCACACTGCCGGGTAAAATACCTGATTATATGAATGTGCAGTATAAACGCTCCTCGGGCGGACAGGCATGGTCACATCCTTTCGAAAATCTGCGTTAGCCATTTTTACACTTCTTCAACTTAAAACTGTTAAGGTTAATTCACTATTTTTTATAAATACATGAACAGTGACTACATAATATAAATCATACTTCAACGGTCGGGAGAGGTAATAATGGAAGTAAAAGTCAATTGTCATTTATTTGATTCTTTATTCAAATTCCAATTTGCTTCTCTACGGCGACGACGACGATTACTTCAAATAGAGACTGCTATAAATTAAAACTCCTTTAACATTTTAAAAATAAAATCCTTGCAGTATAGCAGTATAGCCTGTATATCTGTGCTCGCGGCATAACAGACTCATAGAAGTAGGAATAATACAGAAGGAGTGACGCGCGCTAAACCTGGGGCAGTGAAAACTCTACATTTTCGTAGAGTTTCGCTCAGTCGCCGTCAGTCGCGGTTTGTGACATTTCGATCGTGACGTATTGCACGTGTGCGAAAAAAAAATAAACATGCCGTCCTGCGTTGTTCCCACCTGCCGAAACAGTCCTAATCTGACAAAAAAAGAACACGGGATCACGTTTCACACGTAAGTAACCGATAATACAGCACCTTCATTTTATTATTTAATATTTAACCTCTTCTAATTTATCAAGGAAAAAACTTCACTCATTCTTACAGTGTTGCCAGTAAATGAAAAAATAGTACCCCAAATTTTTTACCATTAATATATTGTAGTAACTGATATTGCTAAAAAAAAAGGAATGTTATGAACTGTGTTGTTAAAATAAAATGGAAAACTTCTGTAGATGCGAATAGTTGGCGCTGGCTGATTATAAATATTGTATTGACATTACCCTTCGTATTGTATTGATATCATAATTTATTATTTCGACATTACTATTGTGTTGTTAAAATGTTTGTGATATGTACTTTATTATTTGTAAAAAAGGCAAAGTGTTGAGTTTCTTGCTGGTAGGAAAAAAAGATCGACGTGCAAAAGTATTTTTTTTAAATTCTATTTGCTGAATAAGTTATTTCATTTCATTAAACTATTTCATTGACATTATTCTTTTGATTCCTTGTATTGATATCATTATGTATGACATTATTAATTATATCGACATAAAATTATCATTGTGTTGTTAAAATGTTTTTGATTTTTAATTACATATTTATTATTATTCTTTTATAAAAAGCAAAGTGTGAGTTTCTTGCGGCACTTCTTCTTCACAGGTAATTGACGTCGAAGTGCTGAAAGGGTAAAAAAGATTGACGAGTAAAACTTGCTTAATAAGTTATTTTATTAAAATTTTATTTTTATAATATTAAAAATATTTATATTTAATTTACTGGACTTTTTTTTATTTATTAACAACTACTTATTATCGTAATGCCACAGTATCCATTTACCCCAAAAAGTTTACCCCAAAAAATTGGGAAACGGCTTGCCCGAGTTTTGACCTGGCAATAAAACGCGGGGCCGAAGTGAGGTAGGTGCGGGGGGCACGCAGCGTTTCTGGACACACCTTGGCGTTTGATTTGACAACCGAACGTTCTATCTATATTTTATTTCTTTAATCTATGAACAGACTAGGTGATCTACAGACTTTTAAAATATAGGTTGGAGAATAAGGTAGTTAGGTACTTACTATCTGCAGTGTTGTATGTAAACATCACAGCGAATAGGTAGGTAGGTACCTAGGTGATCTACAGAAACTTAAAATACTTACTTTGTTGCAGTGTCTTAAAAACATATAACTACATCCATACCATAATATGTCTATTTTATAGTCAGGAGCGATGAGCAAACGCCCTACATTTAGATATAAGTATCTGCGGCTGCATCGTAATGTTTACATTTTAGTATCGGTAACCGATACTTTAATTACGTTCAAATTTCGAACGTCTTCTTAAAATTAATGGATTTGAAGCTAACATAATGTAAGCAAAACATCTTGATCTATTTTCAAAGGTACCAGGAGAGCATAACCGCAGCGTAACTATTCATTAAATCAAAGAGTTTGAAAGACGCGAGCTAGCCTAGCTTCTTGTTCTTCTCTGCTCTCCTGGTACTACGGATTATATTCCACGCGGTTTCACATCAATAGACATTTATCGTATGAATGAAGATAAAGTTATGTATGTGACTGTACATAATTAGGCATTAAAATACTCATGTGATCCTTTTATGAAACTCACTTCGTTCGTTTCATAAAACCACATTCGTATTTTAATGACCCTCATTATGCAACAGTCACATAAATAACTATTGTGTACTCGTACACCTTAGAATAAATAATAGCTTTGGTTGTATTAGTATCTATAGATGTTTCTGTGTACCTATTTATAATTGTTTAATAATGTAAAAACCTCTTTAGCGCAGGCCTAAGACTTCGAATAAAATTTATTTAAATACAGGTACAGGTACCGGCAAACTTGTTGAACATCGGTCGACGGAAAGGGGAAGTTCGCGCATGTGCACTTGCGCGTGAGTTGACCAATAGCACGCGCGAATTTCCCTGAATTTCCCGAACGCCCGCGCGCGCTATATTGGTATGTAAATTAAAAAAGGAAAGATTATTTTATACTGTAGGTAAGACTTTTTTTTACCTTCAGGAAAGCGTGTGAGATAAGTAAAATATGATTATTAAATTCAATATTTTTGCGAACGAGTAAACGCGCAACTCGGGCGAATTCATCGATGTTTATTCATTAATATTTGGTTAGTTTCGTGATTTTTAATATTCTTTTTACAATATTATTTTTAAATGATTATTTGATCAAAATTAACATAAAGAATTAGATGGTTAATGAGGATGACTACCTATAATTTCTTTTTATAAGTAAGTAATCATGATCGTCACCTACTTATTCATATAATTTACCATTTACCTATCTCACACGCAAATTTTCCTGACGGTAAAAAAGTCATATATACACGGGTAAAGGACTATGCAAAGGAGCGTCCCCCCCCCCCACCCACCAACAGATTTCAAACGTATCTCTCTTTATACCTCTTGCCCATACTGATCTTTTTTTTGTATGACGACATCCGCCGTAAATTGCATTGCATTTTACGTAGTTCCAATTTTGGCCACCGGAACAGATAAGTTTGTCGGTCTAATGTAGTCTATGTACCAGGGCTTTGAATACCGGTAAAATTCAGGTATCGTTACCTTCATTCTACGAAATTAACGTTATAAAGAAGGTAACGTTATGCGGGATAACGATACTTGGGTGGCGTTTTACCGGTAAATTTATATAACGTTATTCTGTGATTTAACGGTAAATGACAATGTTACCATCAGTTTGTGCTTTATAACGTTACCAAATCGATACCTTAAGTATCGTATCAGAAAATATAATGGTAAGTATAGTGTTTTGGTTTTCTTGTTTTTTTAGTCATTAATGGGCAAAACAGCTTTGTCTTAATTTTAAATGTTATTTTTGATTAACGGAAATGGAAAATTTTACAATAATAGGAAGTAATACTACTTTTTACTTGTAAAATATGTGGAGATGTGCGTTATTAAAAGTCAAGACAGTAAATTATTATTTTATAAGCACATGGCCGCATGAGTTGGCAACAAGTGCAACAAGTAACGTTAAAAGTATCGATACTATTAACGTTATTAAATAACGTTACTAAATCGTTTCCATACCAAATTACCGCTATCCGTGTTACCGTTAATAAGGTAACTTTATCAAAATAACGTTATATAACGATACTTTTAGTGTGAATTTGGTAACGTTATAAAGCCCTGCTATGTACCCGTACAACACTGAGTACTAATACACATGGAGATGCCCTAAGTAGGTAAAAAACGAGTAAACTTGATTTGGAACATAAAATGGTGCCCACTGACCAGTGATCATAAACTTAATATATTTCTGTCGTGGCCATATCGTTGAATTGATCACTTCATGAAATGCTCGACCATTTCGTGAAATGGTTGCATTTCATAATGTGGCCAACTCAATTTGGCCAGATCGTTAAATCGTCTACGTTTCACGATTTTGACATCCACGTTTGGCCGGATCGTGAAAAAACAAAGTTGTCGTAAATATTTCAGAATGAAAAAAATCCTATCGGAGGCGGAAATCGACTCAGATGGATATAGGACCTAGGTTAAAAGGCTAAAGCACTGCTCCCGCCTTAGCCTTCGTGGTTATTTTTTTTTATAAACTCAAAAGAAATTTTTAATTTGACTCAAAACTCGATGATCTCCAAATTGACAGTGAAAACAAGTTACACTCATTCGTTTTTATTTATGTCCGTCCGCGGCACAGAACATATTCATATGGTCCGCGGCCGCCATCTTTTACACTAGAGTTGCCCAACGATAGTCCACTATCGATAGTCTATCGATAGTCTATCGATAGTTGACGTCATATCAATAGTATCGATAGTCTATCGATACTATCGATAGCCCAAATCCAGGCAATACTATCGATAGTATCGATACTATCGAGCAACAATACTATCGATAGTATCGATAGTTTTTTAACTATCGATAGTATCGATCAACAATACTATCGATAGTATCGATAGTATTGCTTACCCGCAATAGTATTGCCTGGATTGGGCTATCGATAGTATCGATACTATCGATATTATCGATACTATCGATTGCACTATCGATATTGTTACTATTTTTCAAGGTCAACTATCGATAGCGAAACTATCGATAGTTGGGCAACTCTGTTTTACACATAAACAAAGCGCTTGCAGCGCCTCTACCGGCACTTAATGTAACTATTTTACGATATTATCAAAATAATCCTTGACCACATCATGAAGTAGTCGCCCGTATAGCTGCCCAAATCGAGAAACGATTTCAATCATCGATCTGACCAAACCACATCATGATGTGGCCAATAGACAGTTGACTATTTCACGAAATGCAACCATTTCACGAAATGATCGAGCATTTCATGAAATGAATACCGGAAATAAAAAAGGGTGTAAGTGCCAAAAAATTCGAAACTTATTTTATCCCAGAAATGTATTATATTATGTGCCATCGCCAATAACTTAAAATAAGCATTAAGTGACTAGTGTAGTATTTTGCTCGGTACTTACATCTTTAAGAAACACGGGGGAGCGAGACGCATAGCGCATTGTTTTTTAAAAGGGTTTAAGTCCCTGGCAGCGAGCCGCCAGTGTTATGAAAATGGTGGACATAGCACCTGTTGTTGTTACCGGTTCGGGAAGAAAAAGGCGTAAAAGTGGTACAAAAAGTGTGCAGGTTGTTAAAAAGCATTAAAGGATAACCGGTAAACAATACATGACAGCTAGTGGTAAAGTAATTCCGGAAAAAAGTTGGCAATGATTCCGTATCTCAAAAACGAAAACCATCAAAGGTATTATGAAGCCATTTTAAATTGAACAGTATTGATTATTTTTACTTGATATTTTAACATGTTGATTTTGTCACTCGAAATTTTGGAAACTTTGTTGTTTTCAATTATTTACTTCTATAATGTCACGTCACCAGTCTTTGTGTGTTCAAATGGCCTAAGTGCCAACAAGTGCCAATACCAAAACGAACTTGGAACTTATTTTAAAATATAATGCTAGGCACTTAGAGCCTAATTTAAGTTAGTGAGAATTGGACTTGGAGTTTTCTTTAGACTGACAATTAATATGTAAGTTTGTTGTACTAATTGATAAGTAAAACACTTTGTTGTTTCTACATAAAAAGATTATATCGTTATATTAGTATTTCCATTAAAAAAATAAACAGATATGATTATGAAGATGAGTTATTATTTTAATCAACAATTCCTCCACATTTTGATTTTGGCACTTACACCCTTTTTTATTTTCGGTATTCAAATTATCAATTCTACGATATGGCTACCTAGGTCATAAACTGAAACCACAAACGCGGGAAAGAGTCCAAAAAACAAAAAAAAAAGAGTACTGAAATACATGGAGATGCAATTGATCTATACAAAAAATGCATAATAAATACTATCCATCGAATCGACACTTTCATTGCAAATAAATTGAAATAAATATTATATACTTATTATAGCTCTTTATTGTTGCGTATGAAAAAAGTGACAGATATTGATTGCATTGTATTGTACCCATTTTGGCAACACTTTAGAGTGACGTCACACATTTTTTGTCGCGTCGCGTGCCGGTTTCGCCATGTTTAGTTCCAACCAGTGATGCGACACGATGTTTTTATGTATCGAAAGATACGTTTTAGATATTTATATTCTGCAATGGTATTTTTCTGCAGATTTCCTGTCAATGAAACATTAAAGAATAAATAGATAGAGTTAAATAAATTTAATAGGTCGGGAAAATATAAATTCGCGACATAAAATATGGCACGTTTGCTCGCTACACTTTAACGAAAACTGCTTTAACAGAACTCTCGACATAACAAGATTACGCGATGGTAGTATGGTACAGTACCTTCACTTTATCTTCTGTTAAGCATTTAAGAGATTAATATTATCCATGTGATGTTGAAATTTTCATAATAATATATATAACTAACCTATTGTTATATTAAGGCACTGCTTCATCATTATTTTGTGATAGGAAAATAAGAAACTATTTATAGATTTCTAACAAAATATGTGCATTTATGATCGACACGTAAACTTGTATCGATAAATATATCGATATACAATATTGGTTGCACTACGGTCGGGCGCTATCATTGGTGGCGCCATTTTGTGTTCCAAGTTTAGGTATACACGTTTTGTACCTACTTAGGGCATCTCCATGTGTTCTACTCTAAGCTTAAGGGATAATCAGAGGTACAACATGCCAAATACCCTTAGCAAATATGTACCTACGTCATCACGGCGTCAATGCCACGCAAATCCACTATTATATGCATAGATGTCCGAATGTTACCATGAGTACATATTGCTCGAATGTTGCAACGGTTTTAACGCAAGTGAACAATTTTATTGTATCTGACTTTGTTATGTATATTTACTTATCTGGACTGTGAGTTTAAAACATAAATATTATATATTTTTTTACGATTTTTCCGTTTTCATTTACGTTTTAAATAAATAAAATATAACAATAACTTTTCATAACTGTAATTCGGACCGAACCATCTTTATAAGTTTATAATTCTCATAAAAAAAACCTTCTTTTAAGTAACTTACATACATGAATATGTACATAATTAATTCACATGTTTTTGCCTTGAAAAAAGATGGTAAACTAACAAACTTGATTTGGATAATAAAATAACAAAGATGAGAAAGTTCCGATTATATATTATCTGTAGACTATAGATAGGATAGGTGCGATCTGCGACCTTTCTTTTCTTTTTCTAATGTGGAAACACCGGCGGCCCGCCACGTTTCGCCAGTCTTGATATTTGACCACTCGTTATTCGTCAGTAATTTTTAGCTTCACATCCGTTAACCACGCTAACAGAGTGATTTCATACAAAAATGAGTGCTCCAGCACCAGCACCTGCTTATAAAATCGGAATAGTGAAGCAGGTAATACATTATTCATATGGTTTTTATAATTTCAAAAATACAAGTGACGGTACCTCGTGCTGAATTCATATATTTTGCCCTGTTGGCACCATACCTTGCAGCTATTTGACCATATTAATACCTACTGCGTATCTTTACTAATTGAATTAGAAACTCAATCGTGAAATAAGAATCACAACATTGTTGGATTGATGAAGTCTTCTTTCAATCGACAGAATGCGAGGTTTTAGTTATTAGGGTCGCGCTACACGCCGAATGTCAAAAGAATCTGTCCGGTCAACTTAATGATTGAAACATTGCAGTGCATTGCCTCTGACAAGTGTTACTGTATCGTATAGGTACTGTCGGGGGACACAATAGTCATAAGAAGACAACCGCAGGGAGGACCGCCCCCCGAGAAAGTCATCGCGCTCTCGGGCATCACTGCGCCCAAGCTTGCGCGCCAGAGACCTGCCAACAAGTGAGTGCTACACCTCCTGTTGCTGTACTTTACTATTTTGAATTAAATTTGTGTCATAAAATGAAAGTTATTCTTGACATAAAAATATCTAGCATAAGAACATAATGTATCATATAAAAAACATAAGGGCTCAAGCTCCTGGTGAATTGAGGAGTCATTGTAATATTAATATGAAAGGAAAGTATAATTTTATGGTAATATTGAATGGGCACCATCACCACGTTGGATTATTGTTACATGTTCTTTACAAAGTGAAAGTAGTGCAATGTGGCAACTACAATCCATTTTATGATTACACCAACATTAGTTAATAAGCAATCTGTTAAATAACAATTAGCAACTTGCGAATTCACATTATTATCTGACAAATACCATATCTAGGCTACATATTTTGAAGATATGATTATTGAGTATTTATTTACACGAACTTAGCTTAGTAACAAATTGTTGTTTTAAAATCAAGTTTAGTTGATAAGGAATAATCCAAACAAAGGTGTGCATTGTTAACTGGTAAAAATATGATTTAACTTGTGTAGTCTATTTATTTAATTCTCATGTTAATATTTATTTTGCATTTTCTTTCAAGAGGATCAAAAGAGCTTCTACAAAAACACTTAAGGTACTACATATAATTAAGTACAAAGATTGCAGATTGTGTTGTCTTGTGATTTCTTTAGGACTGGATTTGAGTGATAGTTAATTTTTTTGTTCTGCATGTAATTTTTGACTTAGAATGTAAAAGAATGCATTTGTATACAAATAATTATAATTGGTTTGGTGGCATATTTGTAAGGATTTTATGTATTTTCTACAGCTTCAATGTTTAGAGTTTTCACAAACATTCCTAAGAAGAGGTACCACAACATATATTTTAAAGCAAATGATTTACATAAATACTTTTTCCCTAAACCAAAGTTGGCCAATACAATACAATCAAATATTTAGAATATCTTTAAAAAAAAACGCCAAGAATATCTAAAGGGCACTATCATATATTTCACAATATGCTCCTCTTTCTGCCTGTTTTTTCTATTTTCACTATTTTAATTATTTAAAAACAAACATTGTTAATAGATACAGCAGGACCTCTTTAATCCGAACCCTCCCTAATCTGAATACCTCTGTAATCAAACCCCGACCCGAGACCGCGCTTTTTCAACCGCCCCCGTCGCGTTGATGATATTCCTTTAGTTTTTTTTCGATAATAGAGGCTATTCTGAGGGTGAAATTAATAACTTCTTACTAAACAATGATGACCTTAATCAAACTGAACCTCTTACTGACGATGAAATTATACGGCAAGTAAGAAGTTCAGTTAGCAAATATGTAATGTTTATAGATGAATACTGACATTATTTATGTATGTACCTATTTATGTAGTTTTATTCACAACAAATACCCTTATTATCTATATTCCTATAATCCGAACGCTCCACCAATCCAAATGGGGGCTAAATTTTCAGAGTTCGGATTGAAGAGGTCCTGCTGTATATAACTTACATACAATATGATTTTAAAATGGTCATAAAGCATCTCTGTATTAATCCTCCATCTCCCAAAGGTTTCAGTGGGCTTTCTATAGCAGCCTGTGTTACTTATTTCTTTTTAGTTTTTGCTTGTATTAAGAAGGTCATAGAATACATGTGTAAACCATTTTTTGTGTTGTCAATGCACATGACCTAGATAAACTGTGTAAGTCTTGTTATAATAAAGTCTACTTAAGAAAATTTTTCTTTACTAATGTGGGACAGTTCATGTTAATTTGATTTTGTTTTTAATTAAGATCATCTAGACAAAACTTCTTTCCTCTGTAGACAGTTGCATGATTATTTTAATATGCCTACAACAATTTTATGGAATAATGCCTGTCACACAGAAACTTTAAATTTTTTATATTCAAAGTTTTGTTTTCTTGCGAAAATACTGCGAAATATTCTATGAATGCAATTGCTAATAAGCGAATTAATGTACTGTATCTATCTCTTTCTAACTATATTGTTTTTTATTTATTAATAAGTCAGGGATATTTTTTGATGTTATATCGAAAATATTTTGCTATTATATTGAGCTCTTAAGCTTGATACTCTCAAGAATGCAATGTTGTCTTCAAGTTCAGGATCAGCAACATTTGCTGATTAAAAAACGTTATTTGTACTTAAAAATATCTCTAACACTACAAAACAGTAGTTCATATTGTATTGTAAGAATATCCATTTTTTCAAGGGCCTTTTTGAAGCTTCTTTCTTCTCATACCTTTTAGTTCTGATAAGAAATACAGACAAGTGGAAAAAGTAAATTAAAAATATTATTTTTCTTCTCCTAAGCACTTCATTGTCTTTTTAGCCTATTTATATTAATAGTTCATTTCACTAACACTTTTATGGGAAAAAAGTAAAATCAGCACAGCAATGACAATAATTTTTTATGACAATGTGAATATTCCAATGGCTTTAAAATTTTATTATTTTGTGTAATAAAAGAAAAACAAATTGTGCAATAACTGGAAGGTTAAAATTGCATTTAATTATCAACCTCAATTGCTGCAGTGGCAGCTTACTATCAGGGGGGCTGCATGCCTTTCTGCCAACTGAAGTGACATCAAAAATGTCTAGCTTGTGTACATAATCCTTCAGGGATACATTATAGCTCCATCATTTATCTAATTGCAACAGCTATGAATTTTAATCCAGTAGAATTTTGACAGTATTGAATTGGGCCTATAATAGGCAAACAAATAATAGGTAATTAACAAAACTTAATCATTATTATAGTCATAATTTCTATTGCGTCATATCCTAATGCGCGATCCACATTCTTTCTGTAAATTATATGCTATGGCGAAATTCACTGCTTTATAAAATGTATAAATGGCTTAATAATTAATTGTTTCTTTCATTAGTGACACGGAGACTAAAGATGAACCATTTGCATGGGAGGCAAGAGAATTTCTCAGGAAGAAGCTTGTCGGGAAAGAAGTCATTTTCACAGCAGAAAAACCTCCAAACTCTGCCACTAGAGAGTATGGCTCTGTATGGGCTGGCAAAGATCCTTCAAAGGACGAGAATGTCACTGAAAGCTTACTGGCTGAAGGGCTGGTCAAAGTCAGAGATGGTGGCAGGAACATCCCTCAGCTGAAAAGGCTTGTGGAAATCGAGGATACTGCAAAATCACAAGGAAAGGGCATTTGGGGCTCAGACATTCAGGTAATTTGGTAATCATTATTCTTTCCAAGTCTTTTTACTTCTATTTAAATTTTAACACATTCAAAATTCTCCAACCTTCTTTTTCTACATTCTATGGAAATAATACTTGCAGTGCATCCAAATATGAAATTTTACTAAGTGATCTGTATTTTTTTTATTAATCTACACAGGAGCATGTCCGTGACATCAAATGGAGCATTGAGAACCCGAAGGCATTTGTTAACAAGCATAACGGTCACCCAATCAAGGCTATCATAGAATATGTAAGAGACGGATCTACAGTAAGATTGTGTCTCCTACCTGAATTCTATCAGATTACATTAATGCTTTCTGGGATCAGAGTGAGTACTATACAATTCTCTTATTATTGTTTAGGTTTAGAATACCTGTGGCCACATTGTCAAACCTACTTTATACTTACAGATTAGGTAAGATATTTCTAAATTTTAAAATTAAAGTTGATTTTTTAGTCAAATCAAAAGTTTTACGTGTGATAGACGAAACTCGAACCAATAGTACTAGCTGTTTCGCGGACTGTCACCGGCCGGGAAATGATCCCGACCCGGCTCTTCGCGCTAATAAAAAAGATGATTTACTATTTACAACCTTTTTTCCTTCAAATATCAAAAAAATCAAAAAACATAAAAGTAAACAAAATAAAATAAAAAAATTACTTTCCTAAATCTAAAGCACTACTAGTGAAGTGTTCTGCTGCAGGAAAATAACGACCAAAAAACTCACTGGAGCCAATATTGTGGGTCCATGTTTTAAATTATGTCTCCATAATACAAAATAAATAATAATAACATTCAATTCAATTCATTTGCACAAAAATGTTTTTTATAATAAATATTTTGTTGTAGTAAATACATATCATGATTATCTTTTAATCTGAAGAAATGCAAAATTACTTTGTAGTGCCCTGCTGTAAAACAAGACGGAGATTCAGAACCATATGCTGAAGAAGCAAGATTTTTCCTCGAGTCAAAGTTGCTGCAGAAAGACGTTGAGGTTATCCTTGAATCTGTGAACAACAACAACTTCGTTGGCACCATCCTCCACCCGCAAGGAAACATTGCAGAGGCCTTGTTGAGGCAAGGATTCGCGAGATGCGTGGATTGGTCTCTTGCAGTTATGAAATCAGGTAGTTATTTATGAATATTTTTTTAACTTTTACATGATTCTATTATTCAATTTATTTGACAAGCCATTTGGTGTAATGGTCGAGAAGTCGGCTATTACACCAGAGGTCGCGGGTTCGATCCCCGCACGGTACAAACATTTGTGTGCATGAACATTTTTGTTTGTATCGGTCTGGGTGTTTCTATGTATAATAAGTATGTATTCAGAAAAAAAAAAAGTATGTAAGTAATGTTTATCCGTTGTGTGGCACCCATAGCACAAGCTAATGCTTAGTATGGGGCTAGATGGCGCGGTGTGAATAATGTCCAGAGATATTTGTTATTATTATTATTATTTATTCGTGTATATTTAAAATCAAATAATAACTAACTTATAACAATACTATTGAATCATTTTTGTGCAGCAAACTCATTTTATTTGATTTGTAATAAACAGATTTTAACTGTATAACTTAAACCATAATTATAATGCCCGAATAGAGTTCAAGCTATAATTAATTCTGCTTTCGCTGCAAAGTGACGCGAGTACTTTTATCTTTCTTTTTAATTGGAGACAAAGTTGCTCTCCTGAGCAAAAGTAACCCGCACTTACGGTACCTGCCTTTATGATATGGTCATTGTTGATGGTCTAATATTTGATTGGACTCAGGTGCATCAACACTGAGGGCGGCCGAGCGCGCGGCCAAGGAAGCCAGGCTGCGCGTCTGGACGAACTACGTGAGCAACGCGCCCATCATCGCCGCGAAGGACAAGGAGTTCACCGCTACAGTTCTGGAAGTCGTCAACGGCGACGCTCTTGTCGTCAAAATGCCCAATAACA
The DNA here is from genome assembly GCA_949319885.1 of Mecyna flavalis. Taxonomy (NCBI): domain Eukaryota; kingdom Metazoa; phylum Arthropoda; class Insecta; order Lepidoptera; family Crambidae; genus Mecyna; species Mecyna flavalis. The sequence goes on from OX439425.1 coordinate 8,152,651, forward strand.
TCAACAAGAAGATTTTCCTTGCTAGCATCAGGCCACCGCGTGAAAAGTAAGCTCAAATATATCTTCTTCTTCCTGCCCTGTTCCCAATTTATTTGGGTTTACGCAATATTTTTTTAGCTTCCATTTATCCCTGTCAGTTGTCAACGAGATACACTCCTTTTTCACTCATATCATCTTCCACACAATAAATCTATCTCTTTTTTTTTAGTTGATGTCCTCAAAATATGTATCACCTTGTTAATAATTCTACCAAAAATCTGATACCTGGTAACAATTAAACACACAGAAGATCTGAACATCAAGACTTTGTTGTGGTTTAATGACAAACCATGCAGAGCCAAGCAGAGGAAAAATAGTATACAAATATCATTGTCATCATCATCATTTAACCCCATTTTCTCCTTCAATATTCTCACCCTGATCCAGTTTGTGCCCATCATTCTGGTAATATTATAGTCCCTTCAACATATCTGTGATCTCCCAAACCGTCCAAATATTGCTTTTGAAATGTATTCAGATAATAATATCTTTTTGATAAGTTGTGTTTTATAATTGACAAATATATTGAAATATTTCAACTTGCTATTATCTGATGACAGGACAAATGGCCCAGATGAAGAAGGCAAGCAATCACCAAGACCGAAGGGTTTCAAACCCTTATATGACATCCCATGGATGTTTGAAGCACGAGAGTTCCTGAGAAAAAAAGTTGTTGGAAAGAAAGTAAATGTGTCTGTTGACTACATACAGCCAGCGAAGGATAACTTCCCTGAAAAGACTTGTTGCACAGTTCTTGCCGGTGGACAGTGAGTATAATTTATGTTCAGTTCTACATATTTAAATTACTTGCCTTTTTTATTTGGTTATCATTAATTATTCATTCATATTCTTTTCTATACAGGAACATCGCCGAAGCTTTAGTAGGCAAAGGCTACGCGACAGTCGTAAGATACAGGAACGACAATGACCAGAGAAGCTCTCACTACGACAAACTATTGGAGGCCGAACTTAAAGCCCAAAAAGCTGGCATTGGTGTGCACGCAAAGAAAGACATTCCTGCTCATCGCATCCAAGACACCAGCGGGGATTCTGCAAAGGCGAAGAAATTCTTCCCATTCTTAAAGAGGGCTCAGAAGACAGAGGCTACTGTTGAGTTCGTAGCCAGTGGCTCGCGTATGAGATTATACATTCCTAAAGAATCCGTCCTTGTCACGTTCTTGCTAGCCGGCATCAACTGCCCCAGGGGCGCGCGGCCGGCGGTCGGAGGCGGACCGATGCAAGACGCCGAGCCCTTCGGCGAAGAAGCTCTACAGTTTACGAAAGAAAAATGCTTGCAGCACGACGTAATCGTTACCATCGAAGAGATGGACAAAGCAGGCAATTTTATTGGCTGGCTTTGGGTTGACAATGACAACTTGTCAGTAGCCCTTGTGGAGCATGGCCTCGCTTCCATGCACCACACAGCAGAGACGTCGGAATTTGCGCGGGCTATCAAAACCGCAGAGGAGAATGCCATCAAGAAGCGCATAGGAATCTGGAAAGACTATGTAGAAATAGAGAAAGAGTCTGAGAAAGAAAGAAATCAGAAGGTCCAAGACCGCGTCGTGAAATACGAAAAGGTTGTTATTACTGAAATTACCTCTGAAGGCAACTTCTATGCTCAGAATGTAGACTTGGGAACAAAGCTAGAGAGCCTTATGGACAAAATCCACCAGGAGTTTAAAACGAATGCTCCCCTGCCAGGTTCATACGTGCCTAGGCGAGGCGCCATCTGCGCAGCGCGTTTCTCGATGGACGACCAGTGGTACAGGGCTAAAGTTGAAAAACTAACGGACGACAAGAAAGCGCACATATTCTACATCGACTATGGAAACCGCGAGGTGAGGAGCGTGAATAATACAAATAACTCTTTTACGCCTAATAGTAGCCAAATATTTGGTATTCTCATTGATCCCTATTTGAATAATACCGATTATATGTAATTCAAAGCTATTAGAGTAATGTATAACGAGCGCAAGCGAATCTCCCGACGCCCGCGCGCGCTATTTGGCAGGTTTGCTTTTGACCAATAGCACGCATGCATCTCAAAATTCGCCTTCTGCACAATCCCGACCCGATTTCAAGATGTTTGCGGGGACCTGTAACAACACTCATATCTGTTGTGCAGGTTGTGAGCACGACTCGCCTGGCCCCGCTCCCGGCTGGCACCGAGTCCGAGCCAGGCTATGTGACCGAGTACGTGCTCTGCTGCGTGAAGTTCCCGTCCGACCCCGACGACCGGTCCGAAGCCGTCGCCGCGTTCTCCGCGGACACGCTCAACAAGAAGCTGCTTCTCAACGTGGAGACACGCGGGGCCCCCGCCGCCGTCACCCTCGTCGACCCGGCCACCAATACCGATTTGGGCAAGGTAAGTTTGTTCTTTGTCTAAGTCACCACTCGCGATAAAGTTTGATTTCCTCTTTGTTCGTTTGTCGTGAGTCCTGCCTGAAATTTATTCTTCGTCCATTGAGGCTGCTGAAATAATCAAGATATCCCTGTGCTATGTAACAAATTACAATAACTATTTGTGGAGTTGGACCAAGGAAAAAACAACTCACCCAAGTTGTACCACGGGAACAACCACAACAATCATAGAACAACCAGTTGAACAATGGGTAATTTTACTTCCCCGTGGTACAACCAGTTGAACATCGCACTTGTACTACAGGCACACCCCGGACACTCTTCACAATTAATTTCAGTTTTCTGCTACTTACACAATTATAATCGTTATCCCTAATTTAACATTGCCCAACACATGGATATAGGTTATATTTATTGGATTATTATTTGTTACAATAATGGGTGTCTGGATAAAAATCTTGGAAAATGCTATCTATGCTATTTTGAGTCTCGTAATGTCTGTAATCTGTATAGAATTGAACTGATGAACCTTGAACTTTTTACCTTTGTCGATAAAAATCTTAATTTTAATCTGTTCTGCGCCACCTCAAATCCTACATATATATATCAGTAGTCTCGCATCAAGCAAGGTACAGAATAACAGGGATATTGAAACATGGTAGTGATTCATTGCATTCGTGTTATTTGTTGTGTTTTTCTGATATATTAATTTACACTTGTGAATTGTCTTTGGAATTCTTGCTAACGATTTGATCTTTTATGTAATTTGTACAAACAGTAATTTTATTTAATGAACATCTAAATGGATTTTACGAATGTGAGAATAAAATAAACAAATAAATATCCCTGGACACCATTCAAACAGCGCCATCCAGCCCCATACTAAGCATAGCTTGTACCATGGGTACTTTTTTTTGTAAATACATATAAAATGGTGGTTATACATAGAAACACCCAGACCGATACAAACAGACATGTTCATGCACACAAATGTTAGTGCCGTGCGGGGATCGAACCCGCGACCTATGGTGTAATTGCCGACTTCTCAACCACCAAACGGCTCGTCGAATAAAAATAAAAGATGAGTGTACTGGTTAATTAACTTAAGCTGGCATGTTCATGGTATTCACACTAGTATAATTTGAAAAAAGAACACTATCTTTGTAAGTAGCAAAAGCAAAGGTTGAAGCACGGGTTGAAGAAATAACCCAACAAAAACTTTCACCCTTGCACTCATAAGCTTGACCGCGCGCGAGAGGGGCAGAGAGACTTTTCCTGATGTGCATTCAGTGCGAGGTCACGTTACGCGCTTATTCACAGTCACAACTGTTGAACGCGCCAGCTTTAGTAACCCTTTAACCAGTATAGCTATTGAAAATTTTCATTGGTTTTCACTTGTTTTTATCAAGGGAATGAGGTTCAATTTATGGTGGCCACTATTCTGCCAGTACCAGTTTAAGGGCCGCCCTGTAATGTGGGGATGTATTTGCAGAACTTGATCAAGGAAGGCCTGGTGCTGATGGAGTACGTGCGCGACCACCGCCTGGCCGCGCTGGTCGCCGAGTACCGCGCCGCGCAGGAGCACGCCAAGAGCTCGCGCAGCAACCTCTGGCGGCACGGCGACATCACCGACGACGACGCCGTCGAGTTCGGCGCGCGGCGCTAGCCCGAGCTGCCGTGGTACGATGCCACCGCCTCGCCTTCGCACACGCTCAACTGTGCCACCTGCACAGCACCTCACATCGAAACAATCATATTGGCCATCGTAATCGACCTCCGCCTGTAAGGCTCAGTGCACTTGGACATTAGACGTAACTTCACCGGCGGGGATTGAACTCATCGGTCCTATCCTACTATATATTCCTGTTATAAATGTGTATGTAATAACATAATAGTACAGAATAATATAACATTTTGTTGAGATTTAGAGGTACCGGCAAACTTCTTGAATATCGGATGGGGATTGCGCAGAACACGAATTTTGACACGCCTGATCGCTATTGGTCACAAGCATACCTCTGACCAATAGCGCGCGCGGGCGTTCAGGACATCCGCGCGCGCTATTGGTCACGCGCAAGTGCTCTTGCGCGAACTTTGTTGATGTTCAACAAATTTGCCGATACCAATACTCGATTTGACTTTATGCATTTCTAAATAGCGTAATATAAAATTTGAGGCCAGTCCCCGATTCAGTCGTAGTTACGCCGAATACAATATCTATCCTTTTATCTGAAATGAAATTAAATATAAATCATATTGGATTGGAACATTACTCTATACAACGCTGTGTAAAAATATGCAATGTTAAATATATGTACAATAGAAATATTTTAAAACATAATATACAATCATTATTATTAATAATTATAAAATTATATGTAACAGGGTTTTAAGATAAACCATGTTAGCATTTCATTTCGGAAAAAGGGATAAATGAATTTAAAGTGAAACGTCTTATAGAAGGACTTCAAATCAGAAACAGACTAAAGTTATTTAGATCATACATTATTTGATTAATTTTGATTGTAGTGAATGTTTAAAATGTGTGTCGATAATATATAAATTTATATAATCGATAACTTTCTCGTATTACCGTGCGATGTAAAATGAACGGCAGTGCGTGAATACAACTGATTATTCAATAAACAATCGTGTGACATCAACCAACCTTTTGACATCAAATTATCTGCTAAAATAATCAAATACGTTTAATATTAAGTTTACACATAATAATTTAAACATTTTTTTTCATGATTATACATTGGAAGATATAATAAATTATAATAATAAATCTATAATAAAAACTTATTGTTAAAATGATATTTAAATTTTTTACAGTTTTGTATATCCGCAATTGAAATTAATGTAAATTTATATTTCGTTATGTTCATATTTATTTACAATTATACATATTAGCAAAATATTTGTGTTACATATAGGTATATTGCGACTTGTCCATTTTTGCTCCAGTCTTGTTACTTGCATAGATTGTATATTTTGTACGGCCGCACTGACGACTGCATCTAGAGTAATGTAAACTAAGCTAGCACCAGTAACCCGATAGTCAATCGGGATTTGTTCTTTTTTATTCTATTTTTTTTTCAATATGTAATAACTGTTTTCTATCAATTATAGCTACCTATTCTTCGTACTTACAATAATACATTGTATAAAACCTACCTCTCTTCCAGAGATGTTTATATAATATTGTTCACATATAAACTATAGAACCATACGGTGGATTGTTAAAACAAACTTGGTATATTGAAATAAATATTTTAGGAATTTATTGTCGTTTTCTTGTGAGAACAAATTGAAATAAAACTCATAATATTATAAAAATACTTTCATTATTAAAAATAAGAGAAAATCTTTTTTTAAGCGCGCAAAAGTTGTCTCAATAATTTATTATAATTACATTAACTTAACACATACAACGAATTTAGCAAATTACCAAAGGAATGCTAGGTTTTAAAAATAATATTTTGGCACCTTGTATCTTTTTAACGCCATTTAAGAACACAATCAATTGTAATCAATAATTACATCAAAAAGTAAAATAGAAGTTATAATAAAATTATTTCACAAAAATATATTTATTGTACCCATGAATTGACCAAATAATAAAGAAACTTAGGCTATTTCGTAATTCAATATAACCACACTCCTCCAGTCCAGATGTGTCATATCTTTATAGGGGTTTTTCAATAAGGACGGGTAGATTTTGGCGGCCCGTGGTGGCCATCCTGTCCCGGTGACATTTGTCAAATCTTCCGTCCATTCCGTGTATAGGTATTTTAGGTAGGTATACATATTTTTAATTGTAGATGGTATACATTTAAAGATTTTAAAGCAACACATTAATTCAAAAAATATTTTCTCTTCCAATCTATTGATTTGTTGAACTACCTACATTTCCTCATTGGTACCTAATGATTTTATTCACCTGAAAGTAGTGAAGGGAAGCATTCAACTTGTAAGAAGCCCAAAATTCGCGTTCTGTGCAATTTCCAATTGATTTCAAGATGTTTGCCGGGCACTATAATAACAATAATTGATCCACATACAACGTATTTTTTTGTTTCATTAATAAGTAACACAAGTCACTTTAGTAACAGGTCGTGGAAGCTGTGGTAGCCAAATACGATTTCGCCTGTCCGTGTTTGTTACGCATACTGTATTTACGATAAAGGCACAATGATACTTAGCAAGATACCCCGGTTGGTTTGTGTATTATCAATCCGTGACAAGAATTGGAAACAACTTTGTCGAATATCTTCTTCTATCGTCTTTTCTTCTCTCGGACGGATAATACTTAGCAGTATTTAAAATAAAAAAGCCTATGCCCTATTCCAGGTTATAAACTATACGTGTGCCAATATAATATAGAAATACATTATAATTCTGACTGTACCATTTATTCGTAGTAGTACTGCATATTTGGAATAATAATAGTTCGATCCTCCAGTCGAACTATTCGGAAAAAAAATGTCCGAACAGTTCGACGATCGAACTACGAATCGGACTAGTCGGAATAAACGTGATTATGTATACGAGCTACAAGTATAACGGTACACAAAATAAATGTTGGTAAACCTTATAAATTATTTAAACAACGAAACATTTTTTAGAGTAACATCAAACCATTCATAAAAAAAGACTAAGTGATTGTGCACGTAGAACGCGCGGGCGCGGTGGCGGGTGCGGGCGCGGTAGACGTCGCTGGCGAGTTCGTGTTCATATTTGGCCGCCAGGCGTTTGCGCGAGTGTGACGTGTTGTCAGAGATTTTAAACACGGTTTCATTACCGTATAACATGGACGATATAAACCTCCTTGAGTTAACGGTCACGTTCGACGTGAAACTGAACACACACAAACGTATCACGTGTTTTAGGCGCTGAGCACACGACGGCGCGGCAAGGGCGGTGAATTTGTCCGCGAAAGATAGCGCAAAGGAAATCCTATACTACCAACGCACACGAAGGACAAAAGGACCGCGCCGCAGATGCCCGGCGGGCACTGGGCGGCTCGGCATGTCCGTGGCTGCCCGCCATGGATCGCACAAACCAGTTTGTATGAAGCAACGCAGACGGCGGCTCTTTACTAGAACGAACGTCGTGAACTAACTGCCTTTGTCCCTCGTGTGCTTTGGGTTCGCGGCGCGGGCGGGCAGACGCGGTCTTTATTACTTCGCGGTCAAAAAGACCGCGCCGCGCCGTCCGTTCGCGTGTGCTCAGCGCCTGATATTGCCGCGAGCGGCGCGGCGCCGCGCGCGCTGTCGCTCTGGTTAGCTCGCTACATAGCCCGCACGTGCGTTTTGTACGTGAACACTTGGATATTACGCCATGTGTTTGATATTTCGTGACCGCGCCCGCCAGGCCACCAGTCCCGCGCCCGCGAGTCTACCTGTACAAGCACTAAGAAAGAGGGGGTGATTATACATACTAACTAATGCAAATATCAATTACTACTTTGTGTCTTCAGCTAATCATAGCATAGCATTTATAATTTGTATATAAAAATACCAACAACTAAATCATAGTTAAACTAATCCGTAAATTCAACATTATTGCTTATTAGGTATATCAATTTTTGTAGCGACAGTGAAGTTAACGTACCCAGTGGCTATATCAAAAAGAGACAAATAGGTACATGGGATTCGAATCAATATCTTCAGAGAAGTTGACTCCCGTCCATTTAGATACACACAATGAGAACGTAACAAAGATAATAACATTGGTTTTTAAGTAGTCAAGTATTAGTATACCTTGCTACCTTTAATTTAATAAAATATTTTGAACGATAAATACTTACAACTGCAATAAATAGCATAAAAGTGTCACATACAGAATATTTGCTTTTTATAAAAATGTGGCTCTCATATTTAGGTACCTACAGTATCGAATAGAGACTGATGAAGTATAATATAGGGCATGTACATACGTACATTTATTTTTTTCAACAGCTCTATTATACAATAGAACGGTTAAAGTGGTAAAAAGAAATATTAAGCGCCGGCCCTAAATATTAATAAACAATGGAGAAAGAAGATGATGATAGATAGAGACCTACAAGATGATAGGTGCAAAGCGCCAAGACAGACATACTAAAAACTTCATAGATCAACAAGCAACACAGTTTTAACTAAGAATACCTATAGATTTATAAAACTTAAATAAATACACTCAGCGGAACAAAAACTTGTTCTAATAATAATAATTTTACCTCACAAGGCCTTCATTTCAAGAGAGTATCCTGATAAAAATTATACATTGTAGATAATAAAATAATAACTTGTTTAATCAATATATTCTTAATTATTATTCACACAACCACTTCTAACCCCAACCCAAGCATTGATTGTACTATGCTATGGATGCCAGCCAGTCGTCAAATAAACATTACTTACCGATATATCGCGATACAAAACGAAATTTTTTATGCACACGAAAAACCTGCTTTCTGCGTTTTAGTGCTTGTTCACGTTGAACGCTTGGCGCGGTGGCAGGCGCGGTGCTCGCTAAATAGCCCGCGCGCGCGTTTGTACGTGAACACTTCCATTCCATACTAACCATATGTTGTTATTTCGCGCCCGCAGCGCCCGCGCGTTCAACGTGAACAAGCACAGTATTATTATCTTGTTTTTATTTATCGTGTTCCATTGAGTCTACTATGTAGTAGACAAGATTTCTAATAAACAAAATAAAAATATACCATAATTGACAAAACCATTTTATATGACTGTATTTCTTTAGGTTTTAGTATTTCTTTTTTAAGCTGAATACCAGATAACTTTTATTAAGTAGTTAATATATTATCTTTAAATAAACCTCTTATCTGGTTAAACGTTTTGATAAACACGATCATTTGCTTAACATTATGCCAGCAGGCAGCCTAATTCCCACCCAGATAGACGCAGAAAAATTTAGATACACAATGTACACCTCAAAAAACTTACCAGTGGCAAACAGTATAATATGCAAAAATACTCGATTAAATAAAGGACGATGCAAAGGAGCGTCCCCACCCACCAACAGATTTCAAACGTATCTCTATTTATACCTCTTGCCATACTGATCTTTTTTTTTGTATGACGACATCCGCCGTAGGAATGGGGATTTCACGCAAATCGAATTTGAATGTTGTATTTTTGAAGTATTTTTTTGACACAGTTAATTGTGAAAATAATGTGCAGGCGATCAAGAGTAACCCCCCTGGCCTAAATAAAAGTGTTCAATTAAAATGTAATCTTAAAAAATATTTTAAAGTCGAGTCTACTTGAAGCTAGACACTTACAGCGCAATTCTGAATCTTAGGCGTACGGCATAAGCACGGTTTTATTGTTTTTGAATAGTCCGTCATTTTTTGGATAAAATATGTTATTTGTCTTTATATGGAATGTCATAATAATATTGAAACTAGTGCCAAGTCTGTTGGTAGGTGGGGACAGGGCCTATACAACTTCTTGCGTTGTCCTTTGTAGTCAATCATAAGCTGCATAAAGACATAACCCGGCCTTTTTTTTCACTTGAAATATTAACATTATTATGGCTGTTAAAAATAGTAATACAATCAGTGAAATCTGAACATGTCTGTCATGTGAAAGAGTAATCTGCAATAACTTTTACATATACCATCTGCAAAAAGTAGGTACTTTGTAATGAGCTCTATACATAACAATTCTTTATGGGTTATTGCTAATTGGCAAGGCATTAAATTGGAGCGGATGTATGGCACTAGCTAGCTATATTATAAGTAGTACTATAACTACTCTATGAATGTATAATATATAGTTTTATTTATCAAACATTTTGAAAACTTTGTTTTGTGCAGAGAAGCAACCGTAGGTTTATCTAGTAAAATAAACATTGTGCCTACAAAAATATATAATTATATTATTATTGATTAACCTAGTAAACTGCCTGATCATTGGTTGTATTAGACCCTTTAAAGCAATTTTTATTACCGTAGTTAGTTACCAAACTTAAATTGCATGAGACTGATATTATTTATTATTTCAGGATATTATTGCTTTATAATTTATGTATATAGGTATTTATTGATCTGGTTGTACCACCATCTTAATAAGGCAATTCTATTCCTACTTGTAAAAAATTACTTTTAATACTGGTGTTTAATGATTATAAAACATAATAAATTCAATTGAAAAAGTAAGCTAGTGAATCACACTTACAATAATCTTCGTACATACATATAATTTCAATTAATAAATAATAATTGCCAGCAACATTATTACTCGCCTTAATGATTATTGTTTTTATATTATGTATAATTAAAGATAATTGTATTCAAACACAATATATACACTCAATCTTCGCACAGCACTATCACAATTTTGTACTAACATGTGTTTTAGAAGAATATATCAACAAATACTAAAGTCATATAAATCTTCCCAAAAAAGTAAAAAGGCTAAGTTTTCCTTTTGAAGATACAATTTGGGGACAATACTCTTTCAACTACAATAACTTATACATATCAATTGACAAAACCCAACATTGCACACATTATTTATGTTAATTAGTACATAAAGGAAAACTTGACCTTTTTGATCATTTTCGGGTCAAAATAAACACAGCAATGCCTCCTCAATTACCTACACAGTATGTACTAAAGTATGTCTTACAGTGGGATCTTTAGAGCCTTCATCAAAGAAGGATATGATATCCTCAGGTAATGAAGGAACATTAACTAAAAACTGTTGAATAGAAGAGTAGTAGTCCCTGCAAGTCCAAGTATCGTCGTGCCCGCCTCCTGGTAGAACGACTAACTTTTTACATATAGCGCCGCATCTCATATATAACTCTTTAGCCATCGATGGAGGAACCAAGCCGTCATTTGATCCGCAAATTACAAGTGTGGGAGTCAATATATGACCAATTTTCCTTAGTGACATATACTGAAAATTAATGCATAGGTTAATTCAGTTCAAATCAACAATACAAAAATTGTTAAACACAATAAATAAAGAGGCAATAAGCATTTATTGTTAAAGTACTGGCTGCAGTCAACAGCTAGGTAGCAAAATACCTGGCAATGAAAGGAGAATAATTTAAAGGAGAATGCAAAACTTGCCATTGTTCTTGGGCCCAAAAAATTTAAGTTAATGTGCAGGGATGAGATGTACTATGTGAAAGACCACACACACACCATAATCGGCCCCAGAGGAAAAATGTTTTTATTTTTGTATGAACATAAATAATTAACATAATAAACATATTTTTTTCACTAGGAACAATTTTGTCAACGCCATAATAAAAGTTAAAGGTGTTTATTGGATCTACTTCATGGTCTATGTCCCAAATCTGCACAACATTTTTTTTTTTGGGCCTAGTCTTTTGCCTTGTACTTTGGGATTCAAATTTATGGTAGGTAATGGTTATTTACCTTGTTCTTGTGGCAAAACTGTGGTAGCCGTGTCAAACACCTCCACTTCAATATTATTTGTGCCATATCAGGAATACTTGTAAATGTGTTTTCAACAATAAGGGCCCAAATTTTATTTCTATACTCAAGTTGCGATGCCAAATCAATAGCTACAGCTCCACCTAAAAACAAAATATTTTTTTTTAAGATATTGTTTATACATAATTTATGCCTTAGTTATCTATCATGTTATTACAAGCCTGAAACATACAAAACAAACAAACAATTTTCCTAATGCTTCAGAGATGCACTTGTGAGTAGTCAATTTATCAATGCTACAAAATGATTCTTCCACCAAATTGAGAGAGAATACTTATTCTATTAAGAAGAAACTGGTAAAAAACTTGATGGTTAAGTAACTACAGTTTTCTAAATATTGTTATTTAATCACCAAACTTTAAATACCTCCAACTTTTTTTATTTGTCATGTAATTTACATACTATATTAAAGTACTATTCACCTAATGATCTTCCAAATACAATGATTTTAGTGCGGTCCAGGTCTGTTCTTTGCATGATGTAGTCAAATGCTGACTGAGCATCAACATACAGTCCTTTTTCATTTGGTGCACCTTCTGATAGTCCATATCCTCTGTATTCCACCATCAAGATGTTGATATTCAGTTTATGATAAAAGCCAGAAACATTTGACAATCTGAAAATTGATGATACAAATTATAAACAAGGGTCAAATACCCGTTTGCCTATTTCTAAACAATACACATAAAGGAATATATGTACCTAATATTTTAGTCTGTAAAAAACATTTAATTGAACAGAAACAAACCTTTGGCCCATGTTACCAGCATTGCCATGAAAAAATATCATTGTAGGCTTGTGATTACTATTTGAAGTTTGTTTTATAAGAAACATGTGAATTTTGAATCCATCTTTATTCTTGATCTTTATACTTTCATATGGTAGTTTGTAGTTGCTTGGTTGGAGCACAAACACTCTCGAGTCTGGTGGATCATTCGGGTAATACAAAAGCAAATCTTGGGCACTGTAAAGTATACCTGAAAAACATGCACAATATGTATAATGAGTTATTGTTATTTATACCCCAAAATAGGAAGTGAACCCTTCTTGGTTAATTTAAATTCCTTGAATATCAATAATAATAAATAAGAAAGGACAACGCAAGAAGTTGTATCAAAGTCAAAGTCAAAGTCAAAGTATTTATTTTGCAATTTGATTTACCAAGAAATTCTTTTGCACGTCATAAACTTTTTTTCCTACCAGCACTTCGACGTGAATGAATGGCCGACTGTTGAGAAGAAGTGCCGCAAGAAACTCAACAGTTACTTAAGATAGCCTTTTTTAAATCATTTTGTGTTGTACAATAATAACTTAATAATAATATAATGTCAAATTAATAACAATATAATGTCAACTTAATAATAATATATGTAATAAGTACAATAAATAAGCATAAGAGTAGATGTGCAGAGAAGCAAATGTGTTTCATGTCCACAGAGTCTTGTCATTTAAGTAATCTTCTACTTTATAGTAACCTTTCTTCATAAGGTAATCTTTAATTACGACTTTAAATTTATTTAAAGGTAATTCTACAAGACGTTGTGGTACTTTGTTAAATAGTTTAATGCTCAGTCCAACAAATGACTTTCCTGTTTTATGGAGCCTGACATTAGGAACGGCAAGTCTGTGCTTATTCCTTGTGTTAAATTTGTGACAGTCGGATTTTTTTAGAAAATTATTGTAATTCTTCCGAACATACATTAAACAATCAAAAATGTATTGTGAAGGAACGGTTAAAATCTTAATTTGTGTAAATAGATCTCTGAGCGAGTCACGAGGTCTAAGGTTGTAGATTGCACGAATAGCTCTTTTCTGTAATATAAATATAGACTCGATGTCAGCAGCAGAGCCCCACAACAGTAGACCATATGACATGACACTATGAAAATAACTAAAATAAACCAATCTTGCCGTTTCAACATCAGTGATATATCTTATTCTTCTTACTGCATAAGCAGCTGAGCTAAGTCTTGCTGCTAATGCAGTAATATGAGGACCCCATTGAAGTTTGGAATCAATATTAATTCCTAAAAACAAAGTATCATTAACTATTTCTAATTGCTCATCATTCATAGTAATGAATGTATCCATCTGTTTTACATTAGGCATCATAAATTTAACACATTTCGTTTTCTTTGCATTTAGTAATAAGTTGTTTGTGTTAAACCATTGTGACACTCGCGACAGAGCCCTGTTCACCTTGTCAAATGTTTTTTCATTTCTATCTGTTTTAAATATCAAAGAAGTATCATCAGCAAACAGAACTATCTCACAGAGGTCCCCGGTGTAGTATGGTAGATCGTTTATATAAATCAGAAATAGCAAAGGGCCCAGTATAGAGCCTTGTGGCACGCCCATTCTCAGTTTAGCACCACACGAATTAATATTGTTGATATTGACTCTTTGTATCCTGTCAGTGAGATACGATTCAATTAGTTTCATGGCAGCGTTGGAGACACCGTAATGTTTTAATTTATTAAGTAATATTGTATGGTCAACACAATCAAATGCCTTTGATAAATCACAAAAAATACCTATTGCGTTCTGTTTACCTTCCCAAGCATCAAGGATATGTTTAATAAGTTCAATTCCCGCATCGGTTGTACTTTTGTTCTTAGTAAAACCATATTGCTTTTTATGAAGTAAATTATTGATGTTGAAATGTTCAAGTAATTGATTAAACATAATTTTTTCAAAAATTTTACTTAAAGATGGTAAGATAGAAATTGGCCTGAAGTTGGATGGGTCACTTTTATTGCCCGATTTAAATAAAGGTATTATTTTACTGTACTTCATCAAATTGGGAAATTGACTTTCATCAATGCATTTGTTAAAAATGTATGCTAAATGGGGTGAAATAACATCAATTACTGTTTTCATTATATCAGTAGAGATGCCCCATAAATCTTCGGTTTTTTTCATGTTCAATTCTTTGAACGTTTTCATAATTGTGTTTGGGTTTATATAATTAAATTTAAACGGAATCTGACATTCAGCTACACTCGAAGCTAATAAAATTTGAGCTTGGTGTGAGCTAGAATTTAATTGACTAGTTGTTATAATAGGTATATTTGAGAAAAAAGTTTCAAAGGCATTAGCGACTTCTATATCAGATTTAAGGATTTCATTGTTAACTTTTAAGGAATAGTCGCTTTCGTATGGCTTTAATTTACATGTCTCTTTATTAATTATATTCCAAGTAGCTTTGACTTTGTTACTTGACTTATTTATTTTGTTACGCAAGTAAATCGATTTTGCTTTATAACATACTTTCTTAAAAATCTTGGAATAGTTTTTAACATATTCTATGACCTTTGGATCTTTAGAACATGCTTTTAAACCATACAGTTCATATAATCTATGTCTACTCTTATAAATACCTGTAGTTGCCCAGTCATTGAATGAAGCTTTAGGATTATTCGTTTTTATTGTCTTTTTAGTAAATGTTGAGTCAAACTCAGAAGTTAGCAAGCCAAATAAATTTCCATAAAGAGTATCTACATCACCGCCATTAAGAGAAATATCAGATATTTTTCTATCAATGTTGCTTTTAAATTTATCTTTACGTCTTTCAGTGACAGGCCTACAAATGATTTCTACAGATTTAGAGGCAGCACAGTGTTCAAATTTAACTTGCTGGCCTCTATGGTCTGATTGGATACAGTTAATAATTTTCTTATCAATTACCTTATTATTACAAAATATATTATCTAAGCAGGTGGCAGAAGTGGGTGTGATCCTGGTAGGTTCAGTAAAGAGATTTACTAAATTGAATGATTTAAACAGGTTAACAAATCTTACGGCCAATTGTGAACCTTCCAGAATATTTACATTAAAATCTCCACATACAACAACTTTTTTATGGGCTCTGTCCCCACCCACCAACAGACTTGGCACTAGTTTCAATATAATTATGACATTCCATATAAAGACAAATAACCAAAAAATGATGGGGTATTCAAAAACAATAAAACCGTGCTTATGCTGTACGCCTAAGATTCAGAATTGCACTGTAAGTGTCTAGCTTCAAGTAGACTCGGCTGTAAAATATTTTATAAGATTATATTTTGATTGAACACTTTTATTTAGGCCAGGGGGGTTACTCTTGATCGCCTGCACATTATTTTCACAATTAACTGTGTCAAAAAAATACTTGAAAAATACAACATACAAATTCGATTTGCGTGAAATCCCCATTCCTACGGCGGATGTCGTCATACAAAAAAAAGATCAGTATGGCAAGAGGTTTAAATAGAGATACGTTTGAAATCTGTTGGTGGGTGGGGACGCTCCTTTGCATAGTCCTTTTACAAGACAACATAATAAATAATACACTGGACCCCCGGTAATCCAGCCCCTGTCTATCCAGAACCCCCTGTAATCCTACATGGTCTTTTATCTATTATTGAATATTTTTTGATAATATTTAGCCTTCGTGGTTACTATTTTTAACACCTTAAATTAACGATTTACCATTAATTTCAGATACCAAAACACTGACATCTTAGATTTTTTACATTTCCGATTGCTATTTAGGAAATGTATAGATTTCCTAGGAAATGTGTCTGATATCTATAATGTATTTCACACTTATTTCCGGGCGATTTTAGGAATTACATCAGTTCCTAAGAATTGTATACAATGACGAATTACCTACATACATTTCCGTTAACATATATAGTATAAAGAATCTTATCATTGGATCTGTAATTTGTCGGATTACAAGGTACTCTTTTGTAAAAAAAAACGGATTAGGGGTCTTAGGCAGTACTCTATTTATTATTATTAATATTATGAGCCTATAACGTCCCACTGCAGGGCAAAGGCCTAAGTACTCTATAATGCGACAAATTCGATAGTTCGACAATGCCATGTCGTACTACCGGGGGTCCACTGTACACTAAAAATTTATCGAAAATATATCGTCCTGCCCAAGCATCCAAATAATTTAATTAGGAAAGTTAACTTTTTAGCTTACCTGTTATGCCTAACAGGAAGACGACGAAAGCTGTCAAAAATCCATAAAACCAAAATACAATAAAACTAGAAAATAAAGTAAACGTCGACACAACCCACAGCTTGTACAATAATATTCTAATTATGTTAAACATGCCTTTTACAGAAGTTCAATTAAAAACATTTTATTGCTAAGGAAAACATGAAGCTTGTGACCCGTAAACACAATGATTATGCTTTTAAGAAGCATACGTCTGGATAATATTAAGGGCACGAACAAAGTTTATTTATATTTTATTTAAAAATCAATAATGTATGAATACAAAAAGGCAAATAAAGACAAAAATGATATTTTGGACCTCAGAAGAAGAATGCTTTAGTTCTTCTTCTGAGTTTTGGACTGAATTTGTGTTCCTTGTACAATGTGACAGACAGAAATGGCCTGTCAGTCAGTGAGTTGATTGAAACAGGGTTGCCAACTCTAAAAAATATTTATCCCTAAACCTAAGTAAAATAAAAACCCCCTAAAATCACCTCAATTGCTTGAAAATCCACCCAAAAATATTTAATACAAATAATTACAATTAATTAATAAAAAATGTGCAGTAATATAATTTGTTTTTACTCTTCTATACTAATATTATAAAGAGGAAAGATATAATTTATTGTCATTGTCATATTTGTCATAGACAACATGGTGGAATTCATGAAGTTAAAGAAAAAACTGGAGGCCAAACTCAGTACATAAAAGTGAAGTCAAGTAGGTATGTATTCTTTCTCGCTCCTTAGGTCCCCCTCCTCTCTTTCTAATAAATAAAGTTAGAAAGAGAGGAGGGGGTCCTAAGGATTAAGGTGGGAGCGAGAAAGAATGCTGTAAATTTTGCTTCAAGTAGGTATGGAGAGTGTGGCCTCCAGTTTTTTCTTTAACTTCATGGTGGAATTCGTGTTTTATTTTTTATTCAACTCTGTACTCTTAATAACAAACAATCGCACTAGATGTCGCTAAGGCGATATGTATAAAAATGAACATGATTCGCTGGATTGGATTATTATCCCCTAGGCTATGGAGACTATACTCACCTTTATTTTGCTGAATTTGGAATAAAATAAATATATTTTAAGTTATAAAAATCCCTAAAAATATAACACCCCTAAAAAAATTCCATCTCACTTATTTACCCCCTAAATCTGGGGGGAAAACCCGTAAGTTGGCAACCGATGAAATCCCAACCATAGACTAGAAAGAAACGACGTCCCTGGAAAAAGTGACAGTTGAGTTTTTTTTATGAAACGGCTCAAATAAGTTGGAACATTGCCCAAAAATATCTCTTCGCAAAAAAATTACAAATACAAATCCGTTGGAAAGTTGTGTATCAAAACCACGTCAGACTATACACTTTAACCACTCGTCGGGGGCATAAGTGCTATATCGAACTGTAAGTGTTTACCGTGATGTGCTGTTGACCGTACTTGTGTACACACACGACATAATAATAATAATGTCCTCTTAGCCGAGTTTCGGCTACGGCGGCCAATCTTTTACGATCAGCCAACTACGCAGGTTATATTATAGTGCACAAGTGAGTGCGCAAGCACAGGTGCACTCCCTATTCCCTCACTCTCATAACACGGTGGGACAGCAGTCTGACACACACGAGACGGAAGAGAGGACCAACTTCTTAACGTGCCTTCCGAAGCACGGAATCATCATTCTTTTCAGACATTAAGTGATTCAAGCCTGCAATGTCCTAACCAAACTGGAAACATTGACACAAAGTGATGTTCCCGCGGGATTTGAACCCACGACCTCTGGGTATTAGAGCCCAACGCTCTAACCACTGTACCACGGAGGAAGAGCAGACACACGACATACAACACAACTGGAGGACCCAACCCATTTAGAGCCCTGCCGTGTGGCAGGGATTCCTTTTTCACAGGTGGGGCTGTACAATCGCCACAAGTTTCAAGGGAGTTTAGTGGGAAGTGGGCGGGACGCTTAAGTCTCGAGTCCCACATATGACACACGACCGCAGGTCTCGTTAGCCTGCAAAGTTTCGCGGCATAGCAGCCGGCGGCTTATCAAGCGGCGATTACCTGACTTGGTTTTTTTCGACTGACTACGTGTGCACGATATGTTTTTAATATTTTGCCAGGGTAATTTTATCGCTTTACATCCGTATTCCAAACGTGGTTTAGCGAGCTGGAAGTGCATAGGCAGTATAGGCAACTACATTGCATGAAGCCCTGTCTCAGTTGGATGGTAATTGCCTGATGCCATTCCATGACCCCTTCCAAAGAGGAGGATCTTGTAGAACGCGTGTACGCGCTTGCCGGCGGTGGTATCTTGGATGGACATGGACAAAGAGCCACCCGTCTCCCATGACACAACCAACAGGGTAGAAGGAACAACCGGGGGTCTAGCCACACACTAGTAACCACCTTGGAGGATGACTCTACGCAATTTAACGTATTCTCCGCCTGGGTAAAAAAAAACATTAGCATCAAAGAATTCTAGATCCTCGTGGTACGATCAATCCGACTACCCGGTCGAACCGGCAGTCGGAGCGAGATTTCAATTAGGTAGTTTTACTTTTCTGCATTAATTATTCAGCCATCAGAAGAAATTATTTTTTCATATCGTGTCACTTTTTCTTATGTGCAGCCATTTCTGCTGTCTCATCTCAATCTTATGGATAGAGGACAGCAAAAATAGCTGCACATAAGTTTTTATTGAGTTATACCCACTGCCCTAATAAACAATTGGCATCTTATTGAAAGGATAAAATTGACTATACATGCCGGCAAACTTGTTGACCATCGGTCGACGGAGTGGGGGAAACACAGAACAAGAAAATTTTCTCTTTTCTTTTCTATGGGGGGAAAGTTCGCGCATGTGCAGTTTACCGGGGGTTGTACGAAAGATAGTATTTTAATAAATAAACAAAAATCACATTAAAATATATTTATTTACAATAGATCGATAAAAATTTGTAAGTATCTAAACACAAAACTCTCAAATTTGATTATTATTATTCAGATATGTTAAGTTGAATGTCCATTACGAGCGGCAAGTAAAAAAAAAGGTGCTTGGCCCCACACTCAACTTTACATGTAAACAAGGCACGTGCATGATTGAACATTATTGCGGATTGTGTACAAAATTTTCAAAACAATAATAAAGGTGGGTCTATGCTTACGAGCCGAGCACGAGCCGCGCACGAGCGGAGCACGAGCCGAGCCGCTCTGCTCGCGTGACAAGTGTGGACACACAACGAGCCTGCACTGCGAGCGCGATGCAAATCTCTTTGTGTTCGTCAAAAACCCGACAATCGCGGAGCACAGTCGAACACGAGCCGAATGCTCGAAGCGCGCTCGTTCGAGGCTCGAAGTCGGTCCACAGTACACGAATTTTGGATCGGCTCGTGCTCCGCTCGTGCGCGGCTCGTGCTCGGCTCGTAAGCATAGATCCACCTTTATATTTTTGATTAACACCCACAATGGACTCTTGTTAAACAATAATTATAACTTAATTACAAATGGACAGAACAATATTTAGAGTATTGATTTACACAATAAAAATTAGTTTAATATCTTAACTCGTTTACGTGTACTTAATAGTTTTGCAGTGAAATGGAATAGGCACATCAAAATATCCGATCTATTATATAACTGTTTTTTTATTTAAGAACTAATTACTACAAAAATGCATTGAAAAGCAAATACAAAATGTATCATAGTTATCTTTGATAAAATCATATTACATACATTTAGGTATTATATGCGAATTTTCGATGCGGAAACCATGATTTTCATTCTGAAATGATTCTCAAATAGTCAGTAACTTCATCTCTGGAGGTGAAGAAGGCACTGCTCCCAGATTCATAGCAGTTTCAGACAATACATTTATTTGACAAAATGATCTTGAAAGGGCGAAGATATAGCTGCCTTTTTACCTTGCAAGTGAAACGTCATTTATGCGGGTTCGGACAAAACATCCACGTCGACTATTCTTGAATTGGATTCATAATAAAATACACACTATGAAATACTACAAGTAAAATTAAGTATGTTTAAAAGATATTTATTAAAATGATTAAATTTGATCTTAGTTATGGAAGATATTTAAGTAAAGCACATGATTACTAAATAACCTTAACTTTACCCCCCCTCACCCCAACTATATCCCCGAGGCGATAACGGACATAATATTGTTCATTTTATGTTTGCATAATAATTATTCGAGGTACATAGAACTTAATTATCTTTATGTATGTAGTTTAAATTATATTAGCGACAAAAGCTCATTGAATTTGGGGTAAACATTGCCATTTCTGATTATTTATAACCCTGTATGACATTATTGTTATGATTGTCAGATTGAAATCGGTTTCGAATGGACATTGAAATGACAGACGACATTTTTGAACACTTTTTCTACAAACACAACACCATGTGCATAATGAATACTAATTCTTCACTACGTTTGCGCCACTTTTGCCCATAATAACGCATAAAGAATACTTTGAGTCATCGCTTAACCTAACCAATTGATTTAAGAATATAATGTATAAACTACATAATTTAATTATTACAACAACAACAAAAATCATTTTATGCTAAAACAAATGAAAATGAATTTTATAACTTATTGTTATTTGCTATTGACGCCGTTTTTAAGTTTTTTATATGCAACAAATAGGTCCTGGACGTCTTTTAAGGAACGCTCGATTTCTTTCACGAAGTTTGAAGAACTCTGAAAACAAAAAATATTTATAATTTAAAAATGCAGCTATAAAACCTACAAAAAGTGAAGCAGTGTGACGTTATAAAAATATTCTTAGTATATTTAAATCTTTCACAACAACCTTTCTATAGCTTGAATTGGTCATACGGGTAGAGAGGTAGGTGGCTTATTATTTGGATTGATATGACTGTATTAAACAAACTTACTGCTGTGTCCATGGACAGCTAAACAAAAAGGATTTTGTATAGACATGGGCTGATGATTTTTCTAAGCTCTAAAGACTTATCCATTTATTGGCAATTGGCTCATCTGATCTTCGAGCCTTTAATTTCAAGTTTACTGGCTCCCACTGGATATTTTATTCCATACTTAATCGGAACATATTGTCTTCTTTACAATACAATAAAAATATCACAACTCTGTCATAAAATACTTGTTTTTATTTTAAAATAAATAAGTGCACTTTTACTGAGACACCCTTTACAAGCGATTAGGGCGCAGAACACATTACGTGTCGTTGTTGTTTTAATGTGCTATAAAAAATGATTTTATTTAAATTAAAAAAATCCTTACAAATAAAATTGTATAATAAACAAGTTTAAAAAGACGTATCACAGTGTTACCAGGGGAACCCCTAAGCTATGCTTGTATCTTGGGAAACCAGTTACATTGAATATTTAGAGTTACAACAAAAGGGCTTTACTTCTGCAATTATCGTGTATGTGTCTGTGTGTGTGTACCTATATCTGTGTGTGCTATACATACTTGAAAACAACGGTTTCGAAGACTCTACAGTCTGGCAGCACATTGAGCCACGCTTCCCGTTAAAGTGTCCCTCAAGGGAATAGGCCGCAGTGGCCGTTTACAATCAACTGCGCGACGCGCCTGTCTTGTCTACTACTTATCTGATCTAGAGTAATAATGAATTTGTTTTCTTCTCTCTCTCTTTTCTTTTACCAGGTGGTAGGTTCCTGTACTGGGCCGTCTAGGTGGGTACTACCGCAGTGCCAGATATTTTTCCGTGAAATAGAAGTGTGTCAAGCACATCTGTGTTTCGGGGAAAGGGCACTGAAGCTAGTGAAATTACTGGGTATATGAGACCTAATAACTGTCGTCTCGGTGTAGCGGGCGCAGGGCAGTGCCAGACAGTAAATGCTTAGTTACTGTTTGGCACTGAACTGTCTAAGGGCAGACGTGGCGCTTATCATCAGGTGTACGATCCGTTCGTCTTGTTACACGTTGCAATAATAATAAAAAAAGTATGTTTTTACCGTGATTGGGCAGCTTTTCTTGCTGGAGACATGGAAGAAGAGTATGTCCTCGCCGACGATGATGTAGGAGACTCCGTACCCGTCGTCGGCGACGGGCCCGAACCCTCCGCCCGCGCTCATGCACTTGGGGTGCTTCTTCAGATCCAACATGTTCGTTTGACCTGGGAATAAACATAAACATCACAAACAACGTATAATACATGTGGGAGATGAGACGCCCGAATAGTTTAATAAGTACTCGGGTTTTTAGCAGCGAGACGTCTACAATCGACGTTTTCATTGGTCGTTTGGAAAAAATATTGCACATAATACTCCGATTTAGCAACGCAATACTTTTAATTTATTAAAGGTTGTAGAATAATATCCTTAAAAAAGAAATATTTTAAGACTTGTTCGATCTTCGAGCGATTTCTTAACATTGTAGTACAAAGTACGTTATGTTATTGACGTCATCTATTGAAACCCACCGAAAAGTTGTTTTTTGGTAACCTAACCCTAAAACAAGCCTACCTCACCATTAACATCACCTTGAAATACTTACATACTACATGTAACATTGTTTAGCCAAACTCTTTACCAAGTAAGAGCTATCAATTCACCGGGTATTTTTTTCATTACATAAGATACAAACTTAAATATCTTCATATTCATGATGATGATAAAGATCTTCATATTAAATTATATGAATAAATAAATAAATATAAGACAACATCACATTCATTGATCTGACGCCAAAGTGAGTAGCATAAGCACTTGTGTTATGGGCGTCAGGAACAACGAAGGTACCACAAATATATACTTAAATACGAATAAACCTCCAGACACAGAACAAACACACACAAATGTTCATAACATAAGAGTTTGTCCTGGGTGAGGATCGAACCCACGACCCTGGCGCATACGGCAGGGGCACTACCAAATGCGCCATCGGGCCAGTCATATGTCATAAAACACTTAAATAATTACCATATTATTAATATTAACGGTTAAAGTTTTACGTGTTCTTAATTAGTTGTCCATCCAAAAGTCGATGACCAAGGATTTATTTATTTAAAAATATTGATCTCAACTAGATAATGGCTTTCCCGGCCTTCAAATATTCAGAATACTAGCCAAATTACTTGTTATGAATTACTATAAGCTTCAAAGCCTCGTGGAGATTTTTTTTTCAGACTTTGAGGGACGATCTTGTGTTTTAGTCATATAGCGTCCCTAATTAGTTGACCACGACTGTAAATAAGTATGTGCCATCAAACCAGCAATTGACGTCAAACCTGAAAATCGATTGTTAAGTGCACCGCCAAATAATAAGTAATGTGCACTTCCCATTAAAGAAACTTTGGCAAGAACTTGAAAATCCAACAGCATGAGCATTTTAAAAGTTATGTGTCACACATTAATGTAATCTCTGAGTAATACAGCATTCAATTGGAGATCATATCAATTGTGTCATGTTGTTTTGGTACTTAATCGATAAATTAGTTTCTGCGATATATTATCACGGAGATAATCTTTCTTATCCTCCAATATTTTAAGCACATCCATACGCTAATGCTACGTTGTTCCCACGCACTTGCCTGCAGTCATTAATCATATTAATCATATCTAATCTCACGTTAGACCATGTAGCATCTTATTTATTTATTTATTTTATTTGGGATAAAAACCATTGTACAATTCCATTTGTATATCTAAGAGGTACATAATAATAATGTTATTGTACAACCAACACCATTATCCACAGGTTAATTATAAAAAATATGAACAGTTACATAAATCCAAAGTATGGACTTTTCTATGGTACAAAGAGGCATTACCTAGCATTCCAAATAAACTTTCGACGTCAGGCAACATTGGCGCCAGCGCCAGCGCCATTTGGGTTGTCAATAACTGTAGTTTATTAATTAATAATTCTACATATTTAATTTAATTTAAATATTTTATTAAAATGGCTTGCCCGTAACTTTGTTTATATAAATCAACTAGCGGTTACCCGCGCGTAATGGAGAATGTTACTAGGTATGCGAAATAGCTTGTAACTTTGTCACAGTAAAGCCTATGTGAATATAAACACATTATTTTTTGTTTTATGCCAAAATATCAATTAGTTTATATTTTATAGACATTTAAAAATCCCGTTCGCCGCGCGTCGGCCATGCTGGCGCTGCAGTACGATGACGTCACAGTTCATAGTACGTTGCGTGCTCCGGTACGGTTCACTACGAAATAACCGTACCCGAGCGCGCAACGTACTGCGTGAGTGTATGTAAAGTGACGTCACCGCAACGAGATCCGGCCGGCCGACACTCGCGCCGTTTAAAATTCAATATCTCGGGAACTAAGTGACATATCGAAATAATTTTTTTACACACATTATTTTTATTTTATATGGACTATAAGAAAAGTTAAAAATCGAAACTAGTGAACATTCTCCATTTCTTTTTTCATATATCCCCCCCTTCCCTATCCCTATGTCACCCAGCGGGCTTTCCAACAGTGAAAGAATTTTCCAAACCAGTTCAGTAGTTTCGAGCCTATTAAAAACAAACAAACAAATCTTTCCTCTTTATTAGTTAAGATAGGAAGTAAGATTACTAATAATTTATTCTGCTGGAAACCGTGAGAGGAAAAGAAAATCGCACTTAAGGAAGATTCTACAAAAAGTTGGTGAAATGTCAATGGTGTTTTATACAAATAACAAAATTCGATAAAATTGGATTTTATGGCCACTTCTTGACTTTATTTCGCTACCGTAAACAATATTTTTCTCAAAATTAGGGATTTACAGTCCGGGGTTTCGTTGACACTAGTTCCATGATGGAACTATGGTACAAATATAACTATAGGTTACCTTCGTTGTCAAGTTGTGTACTCCCCTCGGGACTAGATCAATGTATGCGATGTAATGTCACATCGATTTATTTTTATATGTATGTTATAGATGCCACAAAATATAGTTGACGTACCATGCGGTGTCTGGCTAGTGGACAGCCGCCAAGGTTCATTGAAGACTTCTTGCAGGAACGGCGACTCCAACTCGAGGTACTTGGAGACGACGTAGAGGCAGAAAAGATGGCGGTCGATGCCTTTGCCCGACATCGCGTCTTGGTAGCCCAGCTGGTGCCGCTGGCTCGCTTCGACGAATAACTTCATCCTCTCCTCCACCTGAGGTCAAAAAAGTCTTACTGTTACTGATTCTTGAACATACAGTTTGTTGCTGTAAATGGCAACTAACTGTCAAGAAGAAATATGTCGCGTATACTATAGGTTTTTTTTTTATGTTTGAACTAATACAGCACTTGACCACAAAGTTGCCTGATGTTAAACAACCATGCTGTCTACGATGGAGTGCGCTTGCTTAGGAAAAGCCCGTTAACTCTGGTCTTGAAGAGCCCCAAGTTATAATGAATAGGAAAGACTGACCCAGGCAGAGTCCTCAACGTGCTGACAAAATCGACTGGCGGTAGTAGTCGGGGCCCTTGTCGTATGCCATGCCATGGGTTCGAATCCTATGTGATAGTGCAATTTCATTGAATTCACTAAAATATAATTAATTAAGGAAGTAATCCATGTTACTTTGCAACTATTGTGCCCACATTTAGTATATGCAATATCTTTTCATGAATATACCAATGTACTCAAGGTCAAAATATAAATATTACATATAGGTACAACATTTATTAACTACACTATTTTTACACTAATTAGCAGTAGTCGGACAATCTATTTAAGGAAACCATTTTTAGACTTAAGATAGTTTTATAAAAATTATGTCTAATTTGGAAGCATAGCCATTAAAAAAACCTGTTTGATCAATTTTCTGCTTGTTCTTTTGTAACCCTTTTTTATGCTTTGGTCGGATAGCCTTGACATATTTCTCGTAATTGGCTCACGCAATGGAGACAAGGGCATCAATTAAGCAAATTGAAAGGTACGTTAGGGTTGCTTTGGACACAGTTTGATGGCGTTTTGTAAACAGTAACTATTTAGCAGGATTAATCTTGTCTTGACCGATATTTTTCATATGAAAAAATAACATGCTATATTCAATGCCGTTGGTAGTATATTACGTACAAGTAATATTATAAATGCGAAAGTTTGGATGTTTGTTACTCATTCACGCCTAAAAGGCTGAACGAATTTATATGTAATTTGGCACACGTAGGTATAGTTTATAACCCGGTTTAGGACAGGCTATAAAATTCCTACGGAAAACGTCTCATTCCTGCGGGATATTTGAAAAAAGAAATTACGGACGGAAAGCTAGTTAAAAATATTTGTGCATATTTTATCACACAAGAAAACTCTGAAAATAGCTGTACCGTTGTCAAAATAGAAATATCAATAAAAAAATTATTTTAAGATTCAAAATAAGAAAGTTTTACAAACATGGCCTTCACGTGTTGTGCGAAAACGATTCATACGAAATACGCACGGCGATTGACGTCACTAATATATCTATCATGTTCAATCGCATCGTATCTTTGATAATCATCATTATGCATATTAGTATAGTAACTTTACCAAAACGCGATTACATGCTTATTCTTTTTGTGGGGATAATAATTAACTTGGAATGCTCGACTGCCCAGAATGAAATAATACTGTTTCCTTCATTTTATTAAACTAATTGTTTATAGATAGTTCTTAAAATCTTTAAATATAAAACTCAAAGGTGACTGACTGACTGACATAGATAGATATCAACGCACAGCCCGAACCACTTGGCGGATCGGGCTGGGCATGCAGGTAGATGTTATGACGTAGGCATCCGCTTAGAAAGGATATCTCGATATTCACACGGGAACGGGAACCACGCGGATGAAACCGCGGGCACCCGCTAGTGTAGGATAATACGCGGGATAGCTGTCATCAGGGACATGCCATGGTAGTTTAACAGATATTCACTGTCAAAATGTACACACAGTCACACAGAACTATTGTACTTGATTGGCCGGCCCCGCCCACTTAGAGATGATCATTGCCATGGGCGTACCGAGGGGGGGGGGCAGGGGGGGGCAGCTGCCCCCCCCCTGGAAATCTCCCAGAACATGTATGAACTCGCCTAATTACTACTAATCAAAGTATAATCGGGGCCTTATGCTCCATCTTTTAATTTTTGTTTGCTCAGTGTACAATATAATACTGAACTGAACTGTTTAAAAAACAGTATATGGGCGATTCTTTCACGGACGACCTTATAAACCGTTTTGTAGAAGATCCTCGAAAATTAATTTTGATTTACAAGCGATTCAAATAAAATTATTTTGTTACTGTTTTATAATCATTTATTTCTGGATAAAACATTCAGCGTCTTGACATCTTTTCTTATAAATAATTTTTCACTCTATCTGATAGTGTAACCTTTGAGGGCTTAATTCAGCGTGTCTAAATAAC
The DNA here is from genome assembly GCA_949319885.1 of Mecyna flavalis. Classification (NCBI taxonomy): domain Eukaryota; kingdom Metazoa; phylum Arthropoda; class Insecta; order Lepidoptera; family Crambidae; genus Mecyna; species Mecyna flavalis. The sequence goes on from OX439425.1 coordinate 8,180,909, forward strand.
AATTTCGTACGATTTTTTATTTTAACTTCAAATTGGGACAATGTCACAATCCGCTGCAAAGACAGCTCGCCATTTATACCGTCGGCCACTCCCGTCCAGCTCCTGACAGCCATCTTGCGCATATCATAGCTCCACCTGGTCTGAGGGCGTGCTACACTACGTTTACCGAGACGCGGTCTCCACTCTAGAACCCGGTTACCCCAGCGGTTATCGGTTCTACGGCTGATTTATGGCCAGCCCACTGCCACTTCAGCTAGCTAATCCGTCGTCCAATGTCGGTGACTTTGGTTCTCTGCCGGATCACCTCATTTCAGATACGATTCCACAGAGAAACGCCAAGCATAGCTCTTTCCATAGCCCGCTGAGCGACTTTAAACTTCTGGACCAGCCGTGCCGTAAGAGTCCACTTTTCGGCTCCGTATGTCATGACGGGTAGGAAGCACTGATTGAAGACGTTCGTCTTTAGGCAATGTGGAATCGGCGATGAGAAGACTCGACGTAGTTTTCCAAACGCTGCCTTATTTAGCGTAGAAGTTTTACCTCACCCACCATACCTACTCTCCAGACCTCTCGTCAACCGCCTACCACTTTTTCAAGCACTACGATAACTTTTTAAAAACAACAGTAATATCCCGAAAACCAAATCGACGCTTGAAGAAATAAATGACTAATAAAAGCGACATTTACCTAACGTTATTAATTGTTACAAGTTGGAATGTTTAGAAAAAAATCATCATAAGAAATTGCAATGACATAAGTGCATTTCAAACTGATTCTGCATTCCGGACGGGCTCGCAACCCCCCCCCCCCCCCCCCCCCCGGCACCCAGCTCGTCCCGGTCGAGTGCCCCCCTAGGCCAGAAGCTGGGTACGCCCATGATCATTGCTATTATCTTACGTTACACTTTATCGATTGTAAATGTAAAAAGTCGACAACATTGTTTTTTGTTTATCAGTTTAAACGTTAATTTATACATTAATCAAAAATCAATCAATGTGATTGATAGTAAGTCTGATGGATAAAAAAAAATAGTTAAGTACTAAATGTGACCATCACCTGATTTCAAGGATGGAGGCCTTTGCCCTGCATTGGGACATCAACAGCTTTCTTTATAGTAGGTGGGGCAGCGTGGGGTACTTGTCCCACCCTGCAGCGAGTATAGTTCGCTAGTGACATATTATTTCAGACTGTTACCCTACCCTGGGCCCCTGGATGCCCCACCCTGAGTCCATAGCTGGCAATGCCCATGGTACGTTAGAACTATAAAATTTTCTGTGCTCATGGCACAGGCTCCGGAAAACTTCTTGACTATTGGGTGGGGATTGTGCAGAACACGAATTTTGAGATGCCTGCGCGCTATTGGTCGCGCAAGTGCACATGCGCGAACTTCCCCTCACTCCGTCGACCGATGGTCAACAAGTTTGCCGGCATGTATATTGTATTCTAAGTGTGAGCTTACCGAAGCGTTGGGGTCGACCATAGCCTTGACCCAGGCCGAGCTCTCGATAGTACAGGGGCGCACGGTCTCGGTGCGGCCCTCGCGGAACATGCGGGTCATGGACGCCTCGTACGTAAGGCAGAAGCGGCCCGCGTCGCGGTAGTACGACAGCTGCAGCACCAGCTGGATGAACGCGTCGGGCGACACGCGGCAGCTCTTCATGAACCCTAAAACCGAAAGAGACCCGGTAACATTTCTATACAGAGCGACAAACTTATCTGTTCCGGTGGACAAAATTGGAACTACGTGACATTGTGAATTTAAAAAACTGCTACAGGATAGTGTTGCCAGTTGTTGCTGTTACAAATAAATCATTAATTTTATTTGGTAATGTAATCTAAAGTTTATTAAATAAAACAGAAACCACTATGAATTTTTAATATTTAGAAAAGGAATTCAACAACAAAAAATGTGTTTTAATTATTTCGGCGTTTTTACGACAATAAAATTATTTTATTCCCAAAAGTGCAAAATGTAAATAAATATTCATGTGTCAATGCATACGCTAATTATACATATACTAACACACACACATACACTTTATGAAATTACTTTTGTATATAGAGTTGTATTATGTACAGTCAACAGCACAACACGGTATACACTTGCAGTTCGAAAATAGCGCTTATGCCCCCGACATAAGAGCGGTACAAAGTCCAAAGTGTTACGTCTAACGTGCTTTTGACTGTACTTCACGCTAACATAAAGAGAACGCTACTAGCTCGTGACGTCAACTGCAACATACACGCGCTGTACAAAATGTTGTCTTACAAAGAGACAGATATACTGGAAATTTTATTAATGGCAATACTAAAACGACAATAGCGACACCGCTACAGGAACAGATAAGTTTGTCGGACAATAGACCCCTCAAGCTTCTGCTTCGAATTTAGAGAACTTCAAGGCAAATAACGCCCTTTTCCTGCAGGGTTAGGCCGAGACCAAATCCTTCCATTTGCTACGATCCTGGCTCACAGCTTTTGCTACTTCCACATTCATAAGTCTTTTCATGCATGCCCGACGGTATAACGGCGACGGCTTCTGACATAAATTATTTTCCAAAAAAGAAGTGGAATCCTTAAAAGAAATAATACTACGCATAAATTAGATGAATGTTGGAAACGGAATCGTAACTTGCGGACAAGAATGTGGTTTATTAAATACATTTCTGGAAAAAGGCGATACTAAGAACATGCTTTAAGATTTGTTGACCCAACATGAGAGTGACGAACAAACTCAAATCAGCCATCAGGTTCCGTTTAAAAGAATTTTTTCAATTCTGCTAAGTATAAATAGAGTAAAATCATCTGTGGCCAAACATTAAAAGGATCACACAGTCAGACAAACCATTCAAGGAATCGTTCTGTGAAAAAAAACACAATACATCTAAAGCATAATGGCCTAACATGCAGATCAACGATGCGCGACTGCGAACTCATTATTCTCGACTCGTTAGTAAATTACTAACCTTGAAGTCGACGTGAAATTAGTAATGTACAAATTCTGATATTCCAATCAGCGTCCATTAATAATTCTGTATCGACTCTCAACTCAGGTAGAACGGATATATCGCCGTTCAATGAAAACTCGCGAAGGTGCGGCTTGTCATCTACCATGATTAATTCCAATGTTTTGCCGAGTCGAAGAATTTCATTAGTATTATTGCGACCTTAGAACAACGGAATAGTTTTAAGTAAACGGCTTACGGCATACCAACATGTTGCGAAAACTTTACACGAAGTAGCTGTTAAATGTTTCTGTATTTTTCATGAATTCTTTACTAAAACCGAAAGTGCCATGCAGCATCAATTAGCATAAAGTATTTTAAACTAATATAATTATTTATATCAGAATTAGGAGTAAAATAGAGTCGTAATTTATTGCATTTATGTGCAATGTTGCCTATTTATAAATTATAAATAGGAAACTAATGAGAGGACATTCTTTTCTGGTTTAAATGTGAAGTGGCCGGCCAAACAACGAAAGCATTTTAATGTGAAAAGTGGGTCAAAAATTATAAATGGTGGCTATGTCTATCAGAAAACGCTTTTGTTTTCTGGTTGCTTACTTCCACATTTGTACTGCAATAGATGATGTTCTATTCCAATTATATTGTAAATAGACAGTTTGATTGTAGTTTTAATCTTGTTATTTCGTGACTGTATAATACAACACACATTTATTATGCAATTATTTAGAATCGGTTATAACTCAAATAAGTTACAAAGCAATGAAGTTCCAGTACATACAGGGTGTCCAGGAAATAGTACGACATACTGCTGGGGGTGATAGCTGGCATCAATACCTACCAAAATAACTCAATATATGTTCAGCGAAATCTTACGGTTTTAAAGTTATACAAAATTTTCCGAAATATTGAAAAATCTCTGCCTTCAAACAGATTTTTCAGCACATCTCAAGGAAAAACTACTTTTTCGGTAATTATTTTACATCAAATTATTTGTGAATAGTTACTCTACTAATTGGTGTGTCTTTTTTGTAACAAAAATAAGAACAGTTTCAAGAAAAAAATTGTTTTGTTGATATTTTCCCAAAATTATTTTCTTATCACTTATCTTTAACATACTGTGGTGAAAAAAAAATGTATGTGACAGTTTTGTACAACATACTTAAAAAATAGCTTGGTTCATGGTGATTTTGGGAAGATACAATACTAGTGCATTTTCGTTAAAAAATACGTAAAAAATGCCATTCTAGTCCCATAGAAGCTGATTTCGTTAAAAATTAAACTAACGTAGTTTTGAGAAAAAACATAACGAGAATAAGTAATAGCTGCTTTATTTACGCAAATAATTATAAAACAAGTTAGGACAAGTAATATGCGACAGTACGATGCAAGAAGGGTGTGTAATTTAAACCTCAAGGGACATGGTGATAGTAAAAAAAGAGACGGACTTAACATTTATAAAATTTACTCAAACTAAAAAAAATTACAACAGATGCTCAAATTGCTTCCCTTGTACCCGAACACACGCTCGGCATCTTTTGAGGAACGAGCTTTTTAATCTTCTTAGACTTATTTGGGTAATTTCTCTAGCTGCAGTGGTAACCCTTGCTCTTAATTCTCGGTCATTCTGAATAGGTTCGTAAATTTTGTCTTTGATACAGCCCCAATAAAAAAAATCCAGGGGATTTAGGTCTGGAGACCTAGGTGGCCACAATATTGGTCCCAGTCGCCCAATCCATCTGCCAGGGTAAACCTCGTCCAAGTAGGCTCTCACTTGCCGGCCATAATGAGCAGGGCACCCATCGTTCTGCAGCCACATCTCTTCTCTCAGCTCACTTGAGATATTTTCAAGGAGCGTAGGTAGGATGTCTCTTAAAAACTCTAAGTAATTTACGAAAAACCTATTCAGAATGACCGAGAATTAAGAGCAAGGGTTACCACTGCAGCTAGAGAAATTACCCAAATAAGTCTAAGAAGATTAAAAAGCTCGTTCCTCAAAAGATGCCGAGCGTGTGTTCGGGTACAAGGGAAGCAATTTGAGCATCTGTTGTAATTTTTTTTAGTTTGAGTAAATTTTATAAATGTTAAGTCCGTCTCTTTTTTTACTATCACCATGTCCCTTGAGGTTTAAATTACACACCCTTCTTGCATCGTACTGTCGCATATTACTTGTCCTAACTTGTTTTATAATAATTTGCGTAAATAAAGCAGCTATTACATAATCTCGTTATGTTTTTTCTCAAAACTACGTTAGTTTAATTTTTAACGAAATCAGCTTCTATGGGACTAGAATGGCATTTTTTACGTATTTTTTAACGAAAATGCACTAGTATTGTATCTTCCCAAAATCACCATGAACCAAGCTATTTTTTAAGCATGTTGTACAAAACTGTCACATACATTTTTTTTCACCACAGTATGTTAAAAATAAGTGATAAGAAAATCATTTTGGGAAAATATCAACAAAACAATTTTTTTCTTGAAACTGTTCTTATTTTTGGTACAAAAAAGACACACCAATTAGTAGAGTAACTATTCACAAATAATTTGATGTAAAATAATTACTGAAAAAGTAGTTTTTCCTTGAGATGTGCTGAAAAATCTGTTTGAAGGCAGAGATTTTTCAATATTTCGGAAAATTTTGTATAACTTTAAAACCGTAAGATTTCGCTGAACATATATTGAGTTATTTTGGTAGGTATTGATGCCAGCTATCACCCCCAGCAGTATGTCGTACTATTTCCTGGACACCCTGTATATCTATCTCTTTGTAAGACAACATTTTGTACAGTGCGTGTATGTTGCTACAGGCAGTTGACGTCACGAGCTTGTAGCGCTCTCTTTATGTTATCGTGAAGTAGGTATACAACTCTAATCCAAAATTAATTTCATAAAGTGTATGTATGTGTGTGTTAGTATATTATGTATAATTAGCGTATGCATTTACACATGAATATCAATTTGTAGAAGGGAAAAGAAAAACAAAAAATAAAAAAATAAAAACAATCACTAAAAGTAAAGATGTGACAAACTTATTATTATGCCATGAGGCATTAAGTCCGCCTTTGTACTTGATTTGTGCAATGAAGCTTAAATAAATAAATAATAAATAAAACTTAAAAAAAGCGTACACGAAAAATACATACACCGTGTCATGGACCTTAGTAAACATCTATTGTATCACTGATTTTTGGTTTCGCCTATCGCGCGCACTTTACGCATCTACCCCAATATTTTGAATATTTCTAATAGCATGATTGTTTTATTTTGTGACAAACGCTAGACGACCAAATATTTAATATTATTTTGTATTTCTCTGTAAGTGATTTTTGTAAAGCTTTTGAGAAAATAAATTTCTTTAACCGTAATGTAATTTCAAATTTTAAATTACGTACTCGGTGTTTCTTATTCAAGAAACTTTAAAAAAAGCAAATAAAATACTTGTTGTTGTTATACCTTTTCCATATTTGTTGTACATGAGTATCCTAAGGTCAACGTCGTTGAGCAATTTCTGCGCGACGTTGTAGGACACGTCAATGGCGCCGAGCAGTTCTTCATTGTTCAGTTCCCATTGGAGACGCATGGGCGGCGGCGGGGGCGACTCTACTGTGCCCTTGGTGTTTCCGTCTTCCTGGTATCTGTGCGACAATAAGAGCGCTTTCACATTAAGGCGACCTCAGCAGCGCGGCGGTCGCGCGACAGTCACAGCCTAGGCATCAGAAAAAGCCCAGATCAATACTTTAGTTATTGTTCTATGAGAAAAAGAGCTACGTAACAGCCGCTCGACACGTGATTGTCATAGAAGACAGTAATAGAGCGACAGCCGCGTGTGATCAGCTAGTGGTAGGTATAGTACCTACGATTCACAAAAGATGACTACTGCACAGAAGACTTTTAGGGTTTCTTTTACTGACCTCTATTAAACACTTGTATAAATGGAGGTCAGTGGTTTCTTTGGAGATGCGGGGTGAGGCGGAATGTGTCAACAAGACTGAAGCAGTTATGTATTAATTTTCAAACAATTAAATATTATTTTGTCTTTTCTACTGAGGACAATAATCTACCGTGCAAAAATATGGAATAATTTACTGTTCTTTAAACTTATTGTTAGCACAATAATTTATTGATTTAATTACACACTGTGGCCTATTCTATTGAGGGACACTCCACCTTGTAGCGTCCCGTAATGTGCTGCTAGACTGTAGACTCATGTGATCTTCGAGCCTCTTATTTCAAGTGTAGGGAAGTTATTTGGGATTGGATGTAAAAATTCATCGACCGAACTCAAAAGGTAAGTAAGGTCATAAGAATCTTTACTTACTTTAAGAAACTCTTTCAATTTTGCTACTAGCAGTTTCTAACAATCAAGGGCTCGGGCCTCTTCCTGATTGTGATACTGAAGCACTTGCTGGCCTTATCCTTATACTCTATTGTATTTTCATTAAACATTAAAGAAGTATTAACACTTCCGAACAGAATAAAGACAGTTGTTTCCTAAGGGAATTAAAGCATATTTGAATATGCTGATTGCTTCTATTGTTCACGCGGCAGGTTAAGTCTTGCTACATGTTTCAAGTTACCACATGCGAGTTAATATTCTCATCAAATCTTTCTCTTAAATAATTATTATGTGGCGTATAAATACGAAATTAACGAATGAGTTAAAAGACAGAACGAGTATTTTAGCTTTATACTGAAGAAATTATATCTTGGAGGTTAAATTTGTCATACAAGCCCGTTGTCATGTCAGGTCTTTATGTAAATCATTCATCACTATCGTTTCGTCCTTGCTTTGTAACAGGCAAAAAAAAATTTAATGTGTTTTTAAATACACGTAAGATAATAACACTAATTATTATTAATTTTCTAATGATTCTGAGCACTTACCCAACTTCTAGTTCCGACCAGATGACATATTCCCAAAGATGACCCATCACAGGTGCATCAGCCCTGAAATTGGACTAAAATAAATATATGGAACCTAATCTGTCAAAAAGTTTTACTTGAAATAGAACTCTATATGAAAATTGGTTGCAGGAATTTGACAGATTGGGGTAGGTTTTTTTTTTATTGTTGATTGGGGTAGGTTGATCAGTGACTTGCCGTACGTCAATATCACCATGCTACTCCGGTTACATTTTCTACTTTTGTGTTTTTTAGAATGAACTTAATCCACTTCAGTTTTTAAGTAAGTAATACATGTTTTTTTTTTCGAAACAATAAGCTTCAAGGTCTGACTGAAATCTGAACTGATGTACAATGAACATGTAAGTAACTTAAGTGCATTAATGCGCGGGGGTCGCAAGACTAGAGTTCCAATTCCACCATCAAACATTCACGTGATTCTTATTTTTTCTGCGTAAAAACGTTATATTTATTCATAGAAATATTATGTACTGACGTATTTATTTACAAAGTATTTTTCGTGCTCTCGTAACCCGTTGAATCAGATTTTTTAGACTTGAGATTTACGATCTTTCCCGCATTAACTAGTTAGTAATAGGTAGCCTATATGCTACTTATTACTCGTATTTCAAGAACTGGAATATTAATATTACTTACCAAGTATGTTCAGCGTTGAAACCAACCTGAAAACAAAAAACATTTCATATTAACATCGATTACAATAATATCTTTTAGGGAATGGTGTCCACGGTTACGGCATAGTATAATTATGAGGTTACGGTTAAAACCCTAACCCTAGAAAATTGAAAAAAAAAACCGTACTTAACCTCATTAGCTCTCCAATAATGTTGAATATTATCTCCAAAATGAATTTTTCATTACTTAAGTAATGGGTTTGCCCACAAAATAATACTCGTAGAAAATCAATTCTATAAAAAATCAGCTCAAATCCTCGGGATATACGATCAAGTGCCAAATTAATGATTTTGTATTAATTATTGGTTTGTCCTGGTAATTATATAGTCCAACGTGGTAAGTACACTTAATTAAACATATTTAAAACGAAAAAGTATTTCCGGGTTCAAAAAAAAGCTATTAACTAATTTTTGATTCATAAATGGTGATAAAATATCATATTATATATTTATCTGAGAATAAAAATATTGTTTGGTGACAGATCTATCAATTTGAGGACAAGTCGGTGACAAAATATAAACTTTGTTGACAAAAATATCCCATAAAAGATACTCACGAAGCCGTTGGTGCTGAAGCAAAGGTTGAAAGACTTGTCGAACCAGCGGTCGTACCCCTTGCCGTGCAACAGGACGCGGCCATAGTCATCCAGCTTGGAGGGGTCGTTCTCGTCGAACCCATACTCCCGGTCGTCTGGGACAAGTAACGATGCATTTCCAATTATTATTTGACGAGCCATTTGATGTGATGGTCGAGAAGTCGGCTATTAGGTACACCAGAGGTCGCGGGTTCGATCCCCGCACGGCACAAACATTTGTGTGCATGAACATTGAACATGTCTGTTTGTATCGGTCATGTTATGTATAATATGTATGTATTTAAAAAAAAAGGATTTTATGTAATGTTTATCCTTTGCTTGCACACATAGTACAATTAGTCCATCTTTGGTACTGATAAATACCATATTGAGCTTGATCCCAAAATACACAACATTGAGTCTAATTTCTATATCTGAAGACATAGAGGAGGTAGTAGCTCTAATGTTATTTACAACTTGTGATACGAGTACAAAATTGAAATGTAAAGCTAGATAACATTAAATTAACAGCATCACTGCAGACGACGACGACATTTGTCACCAGATGATCAGTATTTTAAAAAAGCAGGTCGACATAAAGAAAATTAACAACTTTGTTGTATTTTTGATAATTATTACACAGTAACGAATGGTAAATTGTTAATTTGGAGAATGGGTGTTAAAAAATAACCACGAAAACCTTCTAACCCTTATCCATCTCCTCAACTCAACCTTATCTTTTCTTTCTTAATGAAACAAGAACCCTGTTTATGAAAATCACCGTATGCCTAGTCGCCAGACTGCAGATTACCTAGGAAGTCGACAGATTACATATCCATTTTTGTAAAAACTCAATCAATTTTCTCCTCTGGCCCGGTAATCTGCAGATTATCTAGGTAATCTGCACTCTAACGGATTTCAGCATATTAACGGTAACATCTTTGTTCTGAAGTTATATGTACAAGGATTTTGGCGATTCATTTTTATTTATAAAGACAAACCATAAATTACCATAATTTAATAAAATATATTACTTAACGTAGCAACTACACGTGAGATAAATACTATCGTAAGTAGGTAGGTATGCCAATTAATTATTTCTAGTTTATACCGGTCCTTGAGGGCACGTGCGGTGTTGCATATGCATTGCATACTGCATTTACATTTATCTGAACGAAAATTATAAATATACGCTTTTGTGATAACTCCTAGGTGTAAAGGCGCATTCTAACCAACGAATACTACATATTATAATTTATATTCTGTGCCAACGACCAGGATCATAAAATACAGATCGAGATCTTATTTTTCTTGATGGGCCAAGCCTACACAGTGGGATAATATACATTGTGCTTCATGCCGCACATTCACATTGTTGCCACCTTAGATGATTCTTATCGCGGCTCTGTTAATACAGTTATGTACTATTGAACGTTATGGCCACACGATCCCTCGTATCAAATAGATCTTATTAGTGGTTGATAACCTGTAGCTATGTGTCCAAACACAGGGTACAAAACAGACTAAGGATGATAAAATTAGTATAAAATAATCTACATTAGTAGGAATCGCATGTTCTTGTTTAATATTGGATTTACAACATATATTTTATGAGTCCGTATAAGACTAGTTAATGCGATTTTGAAATTGCACAATAGGTGCCAAGGTTTCAGAGGGTATGTATGTTGCCTGGATCGCATCTCCCTTTATTATGGACGTCACTAGACAAGCACATAGCTACGAATGTGCAACCATAATTTATCACGCAGAGCTACTGTGAAACTCTTCATGGTCGGACTATCACATTCCGATAAGCATTCATTTAACTGCGGGAAATAGAACTTATGTCATTATGATAGAGTCAACATATTAATTGATTTGACGCACATACAGCGCCAACAAGTACATAGATTATTATAGGTACAGATACTGTAAGATCTGAGGATTCAATACTAACCAAGGCACACATTGAAGGCAGCGCGTTCGATGCAGTGCAAGGAAGTCCTATTATGGCCCCGGTTGAACATAGTCTGTCGTATGTGTGCCCAGTGACTGCGCTCTCCGGCAGTTAGCGCGCCTAACCGCTCTTCACCTATTAGTGGTTCCGATTCATCATCCAAGATTTGTTGAATTTGTCTGTTGAACCGAAAAAAAAAATACAAAAATATTAACAAGAAAAAAGTTCGTGTTTTCTGATATTCACATGATTATTTTTTATGGCTTCGTAAGTTAGTGGTTTTTTTATTTTTATTTTAACTTAAAGGGTATCATTTAACTGGAATATATTTTGAAACGAAACCCTAAAGCAGGCAACCTTGAAGTTAAACGGATTATTTAAAACTACAGTTAAAGTAATTTGCAGGTATTGTTAGTAAATAAATCCTTGCAAATGTTATAAGTAGGATACTAATAGTAACAAAAGACATAAATGTGTATGACGCCAGTAAACTGAATAAGATAACAAAATTAAGTATTACATCTGTATGTGGAGATCCGCTTCTTTATCAGACCATTAAGCCGAAACTATGTAGAGAGACCCTTCTGATATACGGTCATCAATTTCTGACCTTTTGTCTGTGACTGGAGTATTCCAGTAAGTAAATGATTACTAATTCTTATCATTTATACACGACAGATCGTCTTTTATTTACCAGCTGGAATTTATTGCAATACTTTTTGCTATTATATTATGTTTCATTCTGGTTTCAGTACAATACTCATTCCATTATTTATAGAATCGATGGATAGATCCGTTTTAACGTTCACATTTGGTCTGAGATATCATGATTGTGAAAATAAATAAAAATTACAGACTATTTTTAGGGTTCCGTAGCCAAATGGCAAAAAACAGATCTCTTAAGATTCGTCATGTCTGTCTGTCCGACCGTATGTCACAGCCACTTTACCGAAACTATAAGAACTATACTGTTGAAACTTGGTAAGTAGATGTATTCTGTAAACCGCATTAAGATTTGCATACAAAAATTAAAAAAACAAACAATAACTTTCGGGGACTCCCCATACTTGGAACAGAAACTCAATTTTTTTTTCTACAAACCCTTCGTGTGCGGTATCTATGGATAGGTCTTTAAAAATGATAATGAGGTTTCTAATATAATTATATTTTTTTGTAAACTGAAGTTTGCGCGTGAGACACTACCAAAGTGGTAAAATGTTTGTCCCCACTCCCCCTCCCCTGTAACTTTTAAAATAAGAGAATGTTAAAACTTAAAAAAATATGTACATTACCATGCAAACTTCCAGCGAAAATTGGTTTAAACGAGATCGTAATAGTATTGTATACAAATGTAATTAGTTTTTTTTAATACTACGTCATAAATCGTAAAATTTTAAAAAATACGCTATTATTAAAACATCGATCAGACTTACAAAGAACTACAAGAACTTTTATATTATAATGATACTTGCTGCTACGGAACCTTTCATGGGCGAGTCCCACTCGCACTTGGCTACTTTTTGTTTTTAGACTCACGCTTAGATTACAATATAAAATTACAACAGATATATAGTTATTTATAAAACAAATAAAATGTAATCAGAACCAAGAACCGGACCCATTTTTTATAATCTGATAAACTAGAAAGAAATTAGAATGGCTCAATTTATTATCTATATAATTTGCCTTATCTGGTGAGCGGCATTTTAATGCTAAAAGATAGAATAAGTATGAATGTAAATATTAATACGTACTTACTATCCGGTTCAGATGCTATTAGGATAATACCTTTTGGAGTTGCGTTACGCGACAATGATGACTGACACACACACTGGCAAAATAATGCGTTGCTAATTGCTAACGCAGGACAGGCGCAGTTGACATAATTTGTCGCTCAATTCCAAAAGGTATTAACCTAAAAGAATTTGAATCGGATAGTACATATTTTATTTCTTTAATTTTTTGAAAAAGGAAGAAATAGTAATTGAACAATAAATAGTTTCATACTATTACAATTTTTGGTACGTCAGTTAGAATACATACTTACATAGACATAATACTTAATACTAAAGAAATGGGTTAATATGTTGAACAATTTATGTGTGATCAAAAAAAAACATAAACCAAATTAAAAGAAACAAAAACTGTCTCTTATTTTTATACTTTAAACTTACTGACGTAAGAGTTTCTGATTACCTATGCATTTCGATTCATTAAAGCGCTTACCAATACATACTCCATATCGATCTTAACGCGACATAGGTTCGTAATTCTTGATTAATGAGGGCCTTATGATTGACAGTGAATCTTAATTGCACAATGAGTGCATATCCGTCGTGCCGTGTGGCCGACTGCAACCACGAAGGTCTTTCAACGTAACAAACGGAATCAAATGAGGCCATGAACATACGTATTTTAAAATAAGATTTATAGCAATGGATACGAGCTATTTTATAATTTCTTCTTACAGATCGTGATTGTGCAATGATTTGACACGTGTAAATTAACTCGCGTATTTATCCATGATATACATATCTTACGTAAGTCGCGTGAATATCAGAAACAGCATAAATAAAGTTTACCTTCAAACGGCTATGATTTAACAGATTTATTAAAGAATTAATAACTACAATAAGTATTAACAAATGCTCGTAGGGGAACAAAATCAGCCATGAATAGAATATTGAACTTACACTTGAATTTCACACGGTTTCAACAGGCGTCCTCTAGAATACACCATGACCTTAAAGTATCGGCCCTTGTGGTAGACAGTAATGTGGTTTGAATCCTGGTAGTGCACGATCTTATCCGTCTCGATGCCAGGCACGCGCACCGTATTGAAAAGTCGCTCATATTGCCATGAACATAGGGGCACCATACTTTGAAGCATTATCTGAAACGTCCTTCACTTTAATTGATAATGCACAAGTAGAACTATCGCGTAATTTTATGAATCGCGTATTTTCATAGTAACAATTCTTCTATTACTCGCTTTAGTGCACAAGCTATGAATGATTCGGCTTAACAGAATTACCAATATCAATATTCGATATTCATATTGAACCGAAGAGTTCTCGCATAAATCTTTATTAAAGACTTGTATTAGTTTTATTTATTAATGACACATCTGTCTGTTTACATTGCGATAAAACAATACCAATCAATATAAATCTCAGTCGCAGATGTAAAATAAAATCTAATCTACAATATATATCGCAAGGCCAGCTTATGAACTTTGGACGGGGCCGTCTAAAAAAACGAGATACTTCCCGATACGCGCAGATCTAAATAGAATAAATGGTTCACTTACCGGTTCCAGTTCCTGTCTGTCGATTAGCCTCCTGAACCTCAAACACAGGTATATGACGACGCCGGCGCGCGCCGCCTGCTTCGTAGTCGGCCTCATCAGGATGGCATCAGTTCCGTAGAAGTTAGAGTTGACCATGAGGGGAGATCGTCCACGGAGGTACACATACTCCTCCCACCAATCAGAAACGTAATTGCTCGACCACCTATTTCCATCAATACAATATGCAATGTACATGACTAACGTAACTATTACATATAATAAAGGTAACTACAATTACTGGTCGATCTCTTTCATGTGATTGTAACCACAAAATAAATCTGACAGTTATTCCATCCGTTACTTATCATTGATATCTGGCAAACTACATAGGAAGCCACACATGTACTTACCAAGATTTCAAAACGAGGTATCTCTGTAGTTTAACCGCAATTGTGTCTTCAAACTCTTTCGCTAATCTCTCAACCCTCTTATAATTTTCATTGTCTAATAGAGGACGAACGCTTATCAAATACTGAAATTTAACAACGGAATTAATATTTGACAGTGGCTTATGAATCCGAAATATTGTAAAGAACAATTGAAAACAAATATGGAAATGTATGTGTCAAAAGCGAAACAATTTTTACGCCATTTGTGATTGTTTATTTAATTTGATTATTTTACCTTGTTATCATAAATCGGATTCGGTGTTCTTTTTGTAGAGATAGTGGAGGATGTCACTGAGATAAAAACGGTAAGTAGGTCGGTATTTAGAATATTATGTCCTTGTATATTATAATGTCTGAATAATCAACGAAATTACCCGTCGCATGGTGTCCTTAACAGAGGGCAGGGGAAGTCTGGGCAAAGATCCTTGGAAGCTGTATAGCTTGGGCTTATTCCAACCTGATAGAACTTTAACAACACTGGCCCACAGTTTCGTTTTCAAGGATATTTTAGAGCCGGGCGCTCGTGACTCGTACATCCAGCCCTAAAATAATTGTTCAATTAGGATGTATTGTATGAATGAATGCGATCGAAACCAAAACAATCCTATCATGTTATCTAGATTTCGAGGCCCTTGTCGAGGTCTCACAAAAAGGTAGGTAATTTTCGTGAACACCGCGGTGAAATACCATCAACTTTTAAAATAATTATGAGCATAGAATGAAGCAATCTTGAATTTTATCATTACCTACAAACCTGGTACTGATAAAATTGAAAACAAACTTTATCTTGTGGAAATGGTAGTATTTTATTTTATTCTTATGATGATGTTATAACGAAATTATTTTACCTGGACGATATTATAACGAAATTATTTTATTTGTGCGAAATAAATCTGAATAAAACGACACATTTATTGGTGAGAAAATAAAAAATAACCACCACGTAAGAACCAAAATAAAGTAGTTATAGAAAGTGAGTGTAAATAAGAAATTCTTTAAAAAATGGATAAACAAAACACTCAAAAAGCATATAAGTGCTGTCCATGACTTGCTTGCTTACCTTGTACATAAGCAGTAGTTTTAATAGGTATCGCATTAGGAATATTACTGAAAGCCACATGGTAAGTGCCGCCAATAAACAAGCAATCACTTGCCACATTGTTGAGTTACTAAAAAATAAAATATAGCAGAGATGAACAGCAGAACAGAAATGTTAAAAAAACAATATTCGAGAGAAACAATGGAACAAAGTATCATGGTAAAATTGATGCGGTAACTAACAGGACACAGATAAAATACTAGTTGTAATACATTTCTCTTATAACAGATACAGCTGTGAGATGTAATATGTTAGGTATATAATAGATATACATTTATGGCTACGATTATTGATTTTGTATTTCAATTCTCTCTTAAATAATATAATATGCCAAAAAAATATATTTATTTACAAAGTACTAACCTTGGTAAAACAGTCAATGCCTTTTGAACCAAACCAAAAGGTATATTGAAGCCACCAAAGTGGGCGGCTACAAGTAATGTCCATAGGACGTAAAGTGACTGCAAATGTCCAGGGTATACACCATTATGGACACTATTCTGTGTGAAGAAAAAAAAACAATTACATTCCCGAAAACTTTGATCAACTCTGTTTCTAGACATATATAGGATCAGTTGTGACTTTAACCTTGTAATAGAAAATCAATGTTTATATTGCAAAATTTAAAATAGAGAAACATTATTTTTGAATTGATTAACGAAATTACTCAAGCCGCAGGGTTCCATGGGTAATGCTTGCTTTGCCACCCATGGAACCCTGCGGCCTTTCTTAAGAAACAATTAAAATAACTAAACTTACCCTAAAACGTGCCAGTCTCTTTTTCCAGGATCTGAGACCTGACTCCCAGACCAAGTAAAGTACCTCTCTGTCAAAGTTAACATCCCACCCATCATGAGTAATTGCAAACGAAAAAGCAACAGCTGAATGGGCTTCTGCCATGGTGGCTTAAAACCTAAAACAAAAAAGTAAGTATAAAGTAGATTTGGATTATTTACTTTAATAACTTCTTCTTAGCACAGACATTAATTTAATTATAGACCGACAAACTTATCTGTTCCGGTGGCGACGTCGCTACTGTCTATTTAGAACTGTCATTAAATATCGTTTTTGCATTGCATTTCACGTAGTTCCAATTTTGCCACCGGAACAGATAAGTTTGTAGGTCTGTAAGGGAAATGAGGGTAGATCAAAAATCAAAATAAGACTGACATTTATATTTTTTTAAAGTATGCAGTTCATAGTTTTCATATATTTTTTAATATGAGTAGTTTTCTAGTTTTGTGAACATTTTACAAAAACTTTTGACTTCGTTTTCGAAAAAGTACTCTTCCCCTGACGCCAATACCATTTAGACATTTTTATACCTGATGTATTTCGCTAAAGCATTAAAAAGCACAATACATTGCAAAAAAGACAATACAATTAAAAAAATATATATTTATCTGGATTGAATAACAGCATCCTTATTAAAATTGACATTGATAGCACAAACATTACAATTAAGTTATACCTATGTTTGAGGATAGACTAAAGAAAGAATCAATACTTTTTTTTTCTTGGGTTGAATGCAACTTGACCATCCTGAAGGTGGAGGTCGGACGGAACTCGGATAGGTCAACTATAATCAAAACATTTAAGAAGTTGTGGGTTAGTTTCCTGCCTTGTGGAAGTATGTTTTCAGTCTGATATGCTAACTGCCCCACAAGTGACTCTCGTGCCATAATAGCTTTGGCTTTGTTTTGGCAATATCAATGTAGACAGTACACTTGAAATCAGGCTTGTATCTCAGAGAAGTGTACAGTATGGCAGCATATTGACAAGCCATTTGGTGTAATGGTCGAGAAGTCGGTTATTACACAGCAAAAAAAGTATATAAGTAGGTAATGTTTATCCGTTGTCTGGCACCCATAGCACAAGCTAATGCTTAGTTTGGGGCTAGATGGCGCTGTGTGAATAATGTCTAAAGATATTTATTATTATTATTATATTGAGTGATGCTCTCTGATTAAGTGTCCATCAATGGAATAGATTACAGTGACCACTTACCGTCAGATGGGCAGGCAGATGGGATCTGTCAACTAAGATGACATAAAAAAGAAGAAATTAATGGCAGAGGATTAATAATTGCCCCCAAGTGAAGGTAGTGCTATACATTAGGTCAGTTGGCAGAAAGGCATGCAGCCAACCTGATAGTAAGCAGCCACTGCGGCCTATTCCATTGAGGGATGCTTCACCTGAAAACGTCTGTCAAATGTGCAGCCAGACTGAAGACTCATCTGATCTTCGAGCCTCTGATTTCAAGTGTACTGGCTCCCACATTAATATTGCCGGAACACAGCCAGAGCTGTTATGGCGGCAGATTTCACGTGTGTAGCGGTAGCTAGCCAGTTGTTGGACTCTGAAAAAGCCCTACAACCTCCGTGTTTTATACCCGAGCGGCTTAGCCACTGTTCCACGAAGGCGTTCAATAAAAAATAATATATAATATAGATATACCCTTCATTATAAGTAAAAGAAAACTTACTTTCCTTATAACTTCAATTGAACTCATATAAGTGCCTATTTCTTCACACTTAGATATTATCAACAGAAAAAGAAAAACATCTTATTCTGTTCTGTTATAACATTTTGGTCTTAAAGAATACATTCGCAAAAGCCTTATAAACATATTTGCAAATACTCAATGCATTTTTAGATTTTTTTTGTTACTCAATATATCATAACAAAATTAATACTCTACCCACCATTTAAGTATATTACTGGCAAATTGGCTAGTACATCAAGTCAAATTAGAAAGTATAATTAAACTTCTCATAAGTGTGCCAAGTTCAATTATTTACCAGTAATTCTATTAGAATTAGTATGCACTGCATTGCACATTTATTATTGAATTTATGGCTTTATGGCTTGAATAAACAAAAAGTTTCTCAGATCTTCATGAAGGTACTTGACTTAAATCACAAATAGCTTTAATGTATTATTTCCTTACTTACTATAATGTTATTTATTGACTATATTAACATTTCCCTTTATATATATTAAATATATGTATTATATATATAATTTATGGTGTTCTATTTGTTTCATTGTGAAATTAAAATTTTGTACAAATTATGGAATTTTCTTCCAGCCTCTAGGATGTAAGTGGCTGTGTAATCTGAATTCTATATTGAATAGCACTTCTTAGTTGTACATGACATTTCAGTTTGCTGGTGGTGTTGTTTATTTAAGAATTTACTTAATAAGTAGCTTAGGCAACTGGTTAAAAAGACTTATGTTGTTCTTTACCTGAAATTCAACTTTTATTTAACTCAAATATGGCACTATAAAATTAAAAGAACAAAAGAACCTGAAACAGGGATTAAATGAGAATAAAGATTTGTTGTTAAAATATAACATCTAGTAAATACTCAAAGTTTGGTTAAAATAAATAATATCTAAATACTCGAAGTTTGTAGTTATTAAATATTATTTTGTTTTGTCAAAGAAATTAGAAACTTTTTTTTTATTATTAGTTCATGAGTAGGGATCGGATATTCGGATGCATATTTACCTAAGTTTCAATTTTGGCTACAATATTATGGAAGTGGCTTCTCATAAAATATTTTTTAAATATGAATCCCGGGATTCCGGGAAATTAGTAAATGCGAATCTAGTCAATATCATGGTGGGAATTGACGTCTTTAGCATGTGGCATTTTTTTACTTCAAAAATGAGGAGGTGATATAATATCTTATTGGGTGTATTTTTTTTTATGTAATGTCCGGCGATTTCGCTGTCATTTGTGGATTCGTTTGATAAAAACTTTTGAAAATTGTATAACATAATATATAAGGTAATCGTTATTTCTGTTATTATATTGAATTTATCAAATCCAAAAAAAAAATATACAAAAGTGCACTCCATATTAGCATCTTAAAATAAGTAAATATAGCTACACCCGATTTGATTCTATATAATAAAAAACTTTTGTCAAACCCGGAATCCCAGGATTTTTTTGATAGGAAAGTGCTTTCCGTCTTATGACAACACCTCAACTTTAGGTAAATATGCATCCGAATATCCGATCTCCATTAATGAGTTATTTGTAATCATTAATTATATTATGTAAAAAATTTGATTATTTATTTGTAAAATGTTAACACCCTAATACTTCATATTTTCATATACCTAAAAATATTTAGAAAAATAAAAGAGCAGAGTCTAATATTTAATTCATTTCAATTATTTAGTTGTATTTATAAGTTACTCTGTTGTATTTACACAAATACCTACACTTGCACGGAACAGGATATAAATATACGTTCGCCACAGCTCACGCACACAAGCAGATTGGTGTCAAAGTCTAATCCGAGACACGGCAAAACTTTAACATTTTTACATAAAAATGTGGACGCGTCATTATAAATATCCACAAAATTATTATGTAAAAGATGTTAAAAACCGATAGTTCCATTTTTGAAACTTTTTACCCTCTAATGCACGTTGCCAACATTTTGCGAACTTGCTTCTAAATATTTCGCCACACATTTAATACATAAAATGTTCAAATTAATTAGAAATCTAGCTTTAACTTACCCTTTTTACGATGTGGTAGATGAGAAGAATAGAATGTTAAAAACTAAGAAGTGTTCTACAAGTACCTTCTTGGTACGTAGTTACAGGTACATAACAGTACCTTGTTGGTTATTATTTACACATCACCGTTCATTATTAGTTAAATTTATAACTAAGTATCCTCTAAAAGTAAACACTATGAATATAGTACAACATACAATTACAATTTATTCACTAATGTACGAACACCTTCAAAAACGAAAATTACGTGTGTGAGAACAGTCTCTTGGAATACGTGCGGCGCGCATTAGGCGCATAAATAAAATTCGTTTCGTTGTGTTTGTGCTGCATACACTCACTTCACTTTGGTTGGTTGGCATGAGAAGGCACAGATAAGCAAAAGTAAAAGTTATGGGGTATTTACACACGTCGACGTATACAATCGGATTGTGTGTATCAGCGCGCCATATTATTATGTCTATGAGCAGCGTGCAGCGCAGCGCGGCCCTGCGCGGCGCAGAGTGATTAACGGATCTTCCGATTTTTTTTGTCCTAATCCACAGAACACACATACCAAGGGTCCTCCTACCTAATCGCATAAAATAGGAGCCGGCTCCACACTTAGCGTTCGCGCCCTTTCGCAGCCATCGCGCGCGATTCGCGGGCTAAGTGTAGAGCGGGCTTAGCCCGCGGATCGCGCGCGATGACTGCGAATTTCTGGTATATTCAATATACTCTATAGCCCGCTCTACACTTAGCCCGCGAATCACGGCGCGAATTCGCGCCGCGAACTTGCCGCGAATTCAACAATGACTCCACACTCGCAATGGTTCGCGGTATTTTCACAGTTAAGTTCGCAACTTTGAATGAAATGGACGTCGAAGTAGCTGTTGCTGCGTCCCTAACAATATGCGCGTTAGCGTACTTTAATTATGAAATATAGAAAAATTTAATTTCTTCCGGTTTCACGTGATGGCGCTGATCGGCGATAAAGCTGATGACTCTATTCCCCCTTAATAAGTAACTCTTTATGAACAACTAGCCTTCCGCCCGCGGTTTCACCCGCGCGTAATTTCTTTTTTCAAATATCCCCCCCCTTCCCCCCACATTTCCGGGATCAAAAGTACCCTATGTTCACCGGGGATAGTGTAGCTATCCAACAGTGAAAGAATTATTCAAATCCGTTCAGTAGTTTCGGAGCCTATTCAATTCAAACAAACAAACAAACAAACATTCAAATCTTTCCTCTTTATAATATTAGTATAGATACTGACCGTCGCGGACTGCGAGTGTGGAGTCATGCACGTTCGCGTCGCGTTCGCGCTTCGCGCTCCCTTTGACGCGGACCAAAAAACCGACAAAAATTGGGGAACAAAGCGCGAAACCGCGAAGAATATGCGAAACGGCTCCACACTTAAAGCCGTAACAGACCATCGAATCTGTGCGGTCCGCACCGCGACCTTGGTGCGGTGCGGTGTGTTTTCGATCGTGTGTAGGCCCGTCCGCCGCACATTATTATTATTATTACTTGTGCGGTCTGTTCGATGGCAAACGCATCGAACTTGGTGCGATCCGGTATCCGGTTCGCTCGTCTGTAGCGCGCACCGCACCGTTCGACGCATCAGTTGAATGTTTACCTGGAAGCGTGAAGGACGTATGTCAATAATAATCCTTATTCTACTCATTTATATTATGAGGACTAATCCTTAGATATATGTATTTTAAAGTCAGCCTTATGTGACTGTAATTCTGCCTGCTTTTTAAGTAAAATTTAGCCCATGCTCTCCTTTTCTTCTTTTAAATAAATAAATAAATAAATATCTCTGGAAAATATTAACACAGCGCCATCTAGCCCCAAACTAAGCATAAGCTTGTGCTATGGGTGCTAGACAACGGATAAACATTACTTATATACTTTTTTTGTAAATATATACATATTATACTAGAAGCACCCAGACCGATACAAACAGACATGTTCGTTCATGCACACAAATGTTTGTACCGTGCGGGGATCGAACCCGCGACCTCTGATGTAATAGCCGACTTCTCTTTTTTACAACGCGGGTAAAGATGACGTTACGGCAATAGCAGCGACTGCTACAGCAATCTTCGCTTTTTTAGAAATAGGAGCCATAATTGAAAGAAACAAGCAGCGCAGCGTAAGATGTTGCCGTTTTCACGCCTCGAAAACGACTGGACGGTGCGTTGTGCGGTGCGATCGTCTGGAGCGAAAGACCGCACCGTACGGTGCGCGGTGCGGAGCGCACCGATTCGATCGTCTGTTAACACTATTAGCGTTCGCGCCCTTTCGCGGCGTTCGCGCGCGATTCGCGGGCTAAGTGTAGAGCGGGCTTATGACTGCGAAAGGGCGCGCTGCTCTACTTGAGACGCCGTAAAGTATAACTAGATATTTTTTCCATATGTTGCTTTGCTAGGAGTAAATGAGTGTGAGTTTGAAGGGTCAAAGGAGGCACGGGGGTGACGGGGGCAACTGGGACATGTTTATCCGTTGTCTGGCAGTTCTGGCACCCATAGCACAAGCTTATGCTTAGTTTGGGGCTAGATGGCGATGTGTGAATAATGTCAAGAGATATTTATTTATTATATTATTTATTGGGACATTATTTTTTACGAATTCCCAGTTGCCTCCTGAGGGGGCGATGCCTGAGGGGGCAACTAGGAATAACCCCTGCTGCCTGACCGACGAAGAAGGGTATTTATTACCGTCAGTCAGACAGACCAGACCCGAAGAAGGCTATTTATTATTTATGAAGGGTATTTTATTTTAAATACCCAGTACCTATATCTTTTTTATTAATTAACAACAACCACATAAAGTGCTCATTCTGCGAAGTGCTCATTCTGCGAAGTGCTCATTCTGCGAAAGGCTCATTTTGAGAAGTGCACAACTGCACATTCTGCGTTTTTAACTTTTATGAACGCACCTTAATTTGGTGTGTCAACTTGTCATTTCAAGTCAATTATCTTCTAACAGTCTGTGGTCAAAGAAAAGTCAATCCGCAGAACAAGTATGTACTCAATCAACAAAGTCAAAATCAAAATGTCAATCGTCTTTTATTTTTAATAAATAATAAAGATTCAGTGTTTTGTTTTTTTAATATAGCTTAAAAATGACTATAAAATTTAATCTTCCATAGAAATGGTACAATTAATGTTACATCTTGCAAAAAATGATACTCAGATATTTACCTAAATCTAAAGGAAAGTTATTTGTCTTAACTATTACATTATTCGTTTCTCTAAGTGTGTTTTATTTTTATTTACTGAGTTTGCAAGAAAAAAACAATGTTCTATCTTCGGGGGAAAGGTGTTTATCCGAATTATCTTCACTTAAATATCAGTTAAATGGTAAGTTGAAATTTCCCCTATATTTGCATATTTATTTTGTTTTTCTTATTACAATAGTTATTTTTATGTTTTTATCAATTTACATGTTTAGTCACAAGTAACATTTCAGAACAAAGTAATTATTTTATTAATAAAAATGGCTATTACAATGTAAGCATAAATCATTTACACTATCTCTGTTTAAATTATTTCCATAATAATTTATATTTTTTGTTATTGTTAGTGTAAATGCATTATCTGTCTGTGTGTGTAGTAGATATATGTAAAAAAAATTATTTACTTGGGTGTATGTTATATGTCTCTGCATAATGAGTGAAAGTGTCTAAGTGTAAACATATTGTATTGCATCCCTTGGAAAACTAGCCCTTGGCCCTCAGCTTCGCCTAAATAAATAAAAATAAAATAAAATTTATATATTTTATTTACACAAAGGTCCAGATAACCAAAAGAGTAGTAGTAAAGTAGCATTTCAGAAAGAATATTTTTTTTATAAAGGTTGTTTTTATAGGAGCACTCCTTTTAAGATGTGACATAAGACTTCCAATCACATAGTCTTCTTCTCGTTCTTGCCCTGTTCCCAATTAAGATTCTTATTGTAACATAATTTATATCTAACCTTTTTATTAATTACTTTTTCAGAAGTAACTCAATACAAGGACCGAATTGATAAATTGCTAACTGAGACACAACATGCATATGAGTCAGATAAGGAGAGGTTTAAAGATGTTATGGAAAATTGTGTTGCTTTGAAACGACAATCTGTGCTATGTCAGGTATGTCCTCATTTCACACTGATTTATTTCACATTAACTGTTTTCATGAATAATAGGTAATAATTATAGCAATAAAAAACAATATCCTTGTCAATCAGTGACAGGGAGTTGTAAATAAGTCATAACCAAATAATTTTAATCAATAGCAATATTTAAATGTATAAAATTTTATGTTTAGAACACAGTCTGGAGTATATAAGAATATTGGGTATTTTGTAAACCTATAAAATTTTTGTTTTCAGAGTCAATTTGAAGATCTTCAAAGTGAGTGCAAGAAAGCCCGAGATGAATTAAATAAGTTGAAGAAAAATATTAATGTATAACTTCATGTGTAATCATATAATCATAACGAAACATTAGTAGTATAGGTTGCAAACTTGCAAGTCAACAAACTGAAAACTTTGGTTTCAGAAATAGCTTATCTAAATACAAAAACTAAAATTGTTGCTTCCTGGTTTAGTTATAACGAGTATATTGATTTAAAATATTTAAATTAATCATGTTGTTCTATGATTAGCTAGGATGTTATTCACGAAAAATAAACAGCTGCCTTATTCAAATATATATTAGTAGTAGTAAAGTCAATTCTATGATTAAGGGCCAGTTTCACCACACTTCTACACATATACTTTTCATTCATTCAATTTTTTTTAAATATTTTTTCATATAAAAAAGTCTTCCATTGTCGTAGTTTAAGGATATCGTCTATGACAAGACGCTATCTTAGCATAATAGTGAGTAAAAATGAATTATTAATAAACACCACGGGGGTTTCGGGTGCTTATGGGCGGCGGTGATCACTTATCATCAGGTGACCCATTTATATATAAAAAAAAAAAACAATATTATAACGTCCTGTACTCATTATTATACTATGCTTACAGTGTGTAGTTAGTTTCTGTGGATTTCAAAATGTTTACCTATACTGATTAACTGGGGTAGGTGACACAATTAAGACAAAAATAAATATACACGCCCCATCTTGTGTTGATTAAAATAGTTTTTTTAATAATCTTAGATGGCGCGTGGCGGAACAGAACAACATATTTATGGTTTATGTCTTTGTCGCTAGATGGCAGCGTCAAATGTTTCACCTTGCGGTAGAGATGGCGACACAGATACCATCGGAGTTATAACCGACAAACTTATCTGTTCCGGTGGCCAAAATTGGAACTACATACGTGGAAAGCAATGCAAAAACGATATTTACAATTTTGCGATCCACTATCTATCGGCAACTTTGTGTACGTCATCATTTATGATGGATTGGATTTGGTCTTAATTTTGAAGTTCAATGCATATCATGGCGAGCTCCATGCTCCGAGCTCTTTGCCGCACATAGAGTCTGCGCGTGAAATCTTTGATTAGTGCCCATTTATGTCATGGTAGGCAAAATACCACTGGTACTAAAATTTTTAGGCATAGATACAAGTGTACTCTGATTATTTGTCCAAAGTACAACATTTATTAATTACTAATATAATAACGGTACCTTTTTATAATTTGACTTGCATAATAATCATAATATAAAAAAACTCGTCACATAAAACGTTTTTATACCTATGTGTGTATAATGTGTATACCTAGAATGTGTAGTTTATCTTATATTTATTATAAATTTGTTTTATAAAGTGTAAATATATAAATAAATTATTATTACTCAATGTCTCATATTATTTACAAGGATGATTCAAAATCCCAGGATATTAAGTGTACAAATTCTTTGGTGGAAATGGAAATACATCAATTATTGACATCAGGGACACAAAGTGGAATAAACTCGACCACTTAGACTCGACCACTTGTTTGGCTGTAAAAACGAAATGTTAAACACATATTTTTTAATTTGTTTAATTATCTTATTAACTTATAAAAAAAATAGATTAAAAAATAAAATCATTATTTCTATGTATAGAAAATACCTATTACATCTTCGGTCTACGATTTCTCCCGCAATTTATACAAAATCTTTATAAATTGTACCCTACTTGCTGTTAGTTGTACAAGCGATGATACTAAACCATTAATGATTAATTGCCTAGTGATGAATTAATTGGCAAATTCTATAACAACAACATCGACATAAGCAGTCTTTATTCCGCTTCGTATACCTCCCATCTTATAAAGCAACTCAAAAACCTAAAACAATGATTGCACGGGCTGTCTGTTTAAAAAACTACAAAAGCCGTTATTTCAACGCACTAAGGCCCCTACCTAAATAGACTACCGATACATACAAGTGTTGCAGTCGCTGTACGAAAACGCCACCATGTCAGTTCGCCTCCAGGACCAGAAGACAAAACCCATTCGGCTCCAGCGTGGTGTGAGACAGGGCGATGTTATATCGCCGAAACTGTTCACTACTCTGTTGGAAGACGTGTTTAAGCTTCTGGACTGGAGAGAACTTGGCATCAACATAAACGGTGAGTACATGACGTACCTTCGGTTCGCCGATGATATCGTAGTCATGGCTGAGACCTTGGAAGACCTAGGCACAATGCTCAACGATCTCAGTAGAGTGTCTCAACAAGTGGGTCTTAAAATGAACATGGAAAAGACGAAAATTATGTCGAACTCCCATGTCGTACCCACTCCTGTAAAAGTTGGGAACTCAACACTGGAAGTTGTAGACGAGTACATTTACCTGGGACAAAAAGTCCGACTTGGTAAGTCCAACTTCCAGAAAGAGATCGATCGACGAATCCAACTCGGCTGGGCAGCGTTCGGGAAGCTTCGCAGTGTATTCTCGGCCCGTTTACCGCAATGTCTCAAGACGAAAGTCTTTAATACGTGTGTGTTGCCAGCGATGACATATGGAACAGAAACGTGGCCACTTACAATGTGCCGCATTAGAAGGCTAAAAATCGCGCAGAGGGCAATGGAGAGGGCCATGCTTGGGGTCTCCCTGCGCGATCGCATCAGAAATGATGAGATCCGCAGGAGGACCAAGGTTACCGACATTGCCCGAAGAATTGCGAGCCTTAAGTGGCAGTGGGCAGGGCACATTGCAAGGAGGACTGACGGCCGTTGGGGCGGAAAGGTCCTCGAGTGGTGGCCACGTATTGGGAAACGCAGCCGTGGTAGGCCTCCTACAAGATGGACCGATGATCTTGTAAAGGTCGCCGGAATCCACTGGATGCGGGTGGCGCAGGACCGATCGGCTTGGAGATCTTTGGGGGAGGCCTATGTCCAGCAGTGGACGTCTTTCGGCTGAAATGATGATGATGATGATGAAGGCCCCTCGCCCACGGCGACTTTTTGTAGCGATGCAATGCTGATGTAGGCGATACTGTCTCGATGCTTCTCCACTCACGCGCCACCCTTCCTCCCATTGAGTATATTGAATATAGGGAGATAGAGTTGTCAGCATAGACTTAATATATCTGAAATGAATGGTATATCGTTAATTTGGGAAAAAGGTGTTAAAAAAAATAACCACGAAGGCTTAGCCTTCTCACCTATATCCATCCGAGTCGATTTCCGCCTCCGGTCGTTTATTCAATGTTTGTTATTAATAATACATATTAGTCGCCTAGTTATTATTTATTACACCTCATATTATATTATAACACATGTTTTATTACTGAAAGCCTTCCTTTTTATACATTTCCTAATATTGGAATTATATACAATTCCTAGGCAATGTGTATATTTCCTAGGATAATGAATTAAAGAATTTTTAAAACAATATTTAATAATTTCCTAAATAGCTTCGGAATTGTATACATTTCCTAGGAAATGAACACAATTCCTGGATTTCCGGTAACTTAAACACTTGGCGCTGGCTAGCCCGTTCCTTTGCTTGAACTTGGCTTAATACGCTGCCGCGTGTCTAGATCTTTTAATTTGATTGCAATTTTCTTTTAGAAATAGGCAGGCGGCAATAGGAAAAGTGCAACTGGCAGTACAATAAGAAATTTTATTTATTAAAGGAATAAGATCAAAATTAAATGTTCAATCCATGATTTAGGACTTTTATTGTTATTTTATAGTCAATAACAAAGTTCTCAAAGACTGATTTTGCCGTTAATGAAAAGCGCTATCTAGTGCCACTGCTGACAAATGGTCCAAAGTCTTGGTCCTAGAAATTTTACGGGTGCTCTGGACGAACTTCACTGTGCTGTGAATGTTAAAGAAAGTGACTTACGTTGTGAGTGTAAATCATTTATTATTATTTGACTATGGCAGGTGTTGAGTCATCAGTCATCCGCCATGGGCGCCATGTAATGTGGTAGGTAAACCTGGCACTAAGACTTGGCTATTTTTATTTATTTCATAGAGACATACCCCCGGCAGACCGCCGCGGTGCCGCCCTTCCTTCTGCGAGGCAGTTACCTCATAGAAGGAGAGAGCGGTAGGAGGATTCTATTGCTAACCCCCTCCAGCGTAGATGGCTGGGCCGTAGTAGACGTGCACGTGCGTCTTGTCTAGCTAGCCTGCGGGTTACCTGTGTAGCTCTTTCATCTACGCCATGCCTGTGAACCATCTCCACAAGGTGAGCACCAGCTCGTCTCTCTTCGGGTGTTAAGTTAGTAAGATACCGGGAGAGTTTAGCTTAGAGACTAGGGACTATAGACGCCCACTACCCAGTGAGAGTCTGACTACAGAAAAGTTGTAAAGTATACAAGTGTATGGTGATCCATAGTGGGTGTCCGTCCACCCACAGTGGTATTATACTTTAAAGGTGAGTAGGTATAGACTACAACATTTCCTCGAGCGTTTTGGTGTAACGTAACGTTCGTGCGAATGCTCGGCGTTGTGTTACGGGTAGGTAAGGGATCTAACAGACGAAGCATTTACCCGTAACATTTCGTTGTACCTGCGTTCATTCTTCTTTGAAATGTTCATCCCTCTTCCTCCGCGTCACCCCGCACCCGCGCATCGCCCGCGCTCGTGCAAAGGCTCGACGAAATGTTACACCAAGATGCTCCTTGGTTTTTAAAAAAGGCTGTAACAAAATGGCGAATGCTCGATGTTCTGATACAAGTAAATGTTGTAGTCTATTCTTACCTTAAGTTAAGACTTTAGTCTGGGGTGGTGGGGGGTGCTATGGCCTATGACATGTGGTGCCTATAATATTCCCTCCGTTTGATTAAATGTAATGATAGCTGACATGTAGGTACGTCATAATTGTGATCAGGTACCATCTTTGGGTGTGGGAATTGGTTGGTTGGTAGTATTCAAATAAAAAATATTAAAAAAATCTTTTTATGAGTTAAGGCTGGGTTTATACTTTCTGTCTCTATGCGGTAAATATTGTTGTAGAAGTTTGACAGATTAGGGTATTTTGTTGTGCTGCTGACTGCACATAATATTAAACGATGCAATGCAAGCCATATAACCAGTGAGATAACTAACTCTTTTTCTTGTGATTAGTTATAAATAGGCATGCATTTTGCTCTGAAATAAATGAAAAAATTCGTAAAATGTTTTCAGACACGGTAGATAAGAGTAGGTACTAAACACTTTAAACGTCCGGCGAAATATCTCAAACGACTTGCATAAATGCTGATGATTTCGTAATTTCCCTTGACCCTTGTTGACCAGTTTTTACCACGCTTTAATTAATGTGCCTAAATAACTAAATTGCCTGAGTAGGCACACACTGGGTATTTTTTCTGCACGGTGGCAATAATCGTAGCGGAAACTCGCTAATCTGTCGACTCCTGCGTTGGATTTTGTACTGCAACTGACTTATCCGGACTGTCTTTTTTCTACACAAACAACATTGGCCTAAGTCAACACGTCGACGGTTACGACTTCCTACGGCAATAATTAGCGTGATAGATGGTGATTTAGATCCTTCGACACTTCACGCCCTTATAATCCTCTACGGTTTTTTACGGAAGCGCGCCATGATTGTTAATCTAAGTGTCTAAACACACTATGCCGAAGGTACGCGACCGAAGTTTCGCGGCTGATTTTACGTTCCGACGTATTCAGCTGATATGACACACCATGAGTGCCGAACTTACGCGGCAGAAATTCAGTCGCGCTACTTTATTACGGGTATTAGGTACTCGCTCGCTTTTTAAAGCTTATTGCCACTCCCTATACACGTGCAGCCTGTGGACAAACTACACCCAGGGGGCGTACAGGGCCCTGCGCACTCAGTAC
Organism: Mecyna flavalis; assembly: GCA_949319885.1. NCBI lineage: Eukaryota > Metazoa > Arthropoda > Insecta > Lepidoptera > Crambidae > Mecyna > Mecyna flavalis. The sequence continues at coordinate 8,211,621 of OX439425.1, forward strand.
AATAATGCGTTCAGGGGGCTGGTGGGGCTGCCACGACACTGCAGTGCGTCAGGGATGCTAGCTGCAGCTGAGGTCGATAGCCTCTCGGCCATCATTAGAAAGCGCATTGCGTCCCTGATACAGCGAGTGCGGGGCAGCACCAACATTCTCCTGAAGACGGTCGCGGCAAGACTGGACGTGGACAGTGCCATTATGCGGCACTGGACTTACTTCCAGCTTGCCAAAGACACAAAAATTAATTATAATACCTTTTTGTACTAACATAGTTTTTAAGATTAATTAGCGACGTTAGAACCATAGTGATCCAAGTCACATTTTCAACTTTATAAGAAAACGAGGGAAACGCCTTTGGATTTGTTACTGAAATTGTCCTATTCCAAAGTGACCGATATGAGTTTCCTTAAGAAAATTGCTATAATAAGCACTTGGATCAGTGTGGCATGAAAAATATGTCTGGATGTTAATAACAAAATATCGATTTTGACAAAAATGTCACTTGGATCACTATGGTTCTAACGTCGTCAATAGTTACTAACACTATGGACTTTGTTTCTGCATTAAATACATTTTATTTTATTTATTTTTTTATTACTGCCTCCCCGCTGCTCCCCGCCCCCGGATCTTCGTCCGCAATCGAACCGAACTTTGGTCGCGTACCTAGGTATAATGTGACTGAATAAGTTGCCGTTCGAAAGTGACCGGGTTTATCAATTTCGCCAATGGAACTTCTGACTCAATGTTGTGTAAGAAATACTGACGAAACTGAACAAAATACCTACCTACCTATCTCCATTATGTCGAGTGATTTATGGTCTTGTTTAAAAACTTTACTCCTAAAGAATGATTTTAATTATCCTGTCAATACACCTTTTAAGCAGAACATAAGTATTTTTATCTGAACAATAGGTAATGTTAAATGAATCATACCTAATAGCCGTACCGAATATCAAATTAGGTATACATAAATATATCTAGGTATGTAGGTATTCATTAGACTGACCGTTGTATAAGAAACTTTGTAGTAACCTATGCTGCGCTGAAGCTACTGTAGGTACCTACCTACTATAAACTTACATAATATTAGCTACAGCGCATACCTACCTAGGTAGGAGATATTATAAATAAAATCTTATGTTAGCAGTGACGTTTGGCAAGTTACCATAATTACAAATATCTTTTAAAGTATTACAATCGTGTAAATAAAATAATTATTTGTAGCATTGCTGTCCATTGAAAAATAGGTACACTTCTATTAGGCTCAAAGGTACATTGTGAGATGACAAGCTTTGATCATAGATAGAGCTATCCCTCTCAAGTTGTAACGAAGACTGATAGTGGGAATAACCCCTATTCATAGGTACCTACCACCTACCCACAACCGTAATAATAATAGTTGGTCGTTATTTAAATTTTATTTTTTAACTTACTAACTTTCTTTTAAAAAGTTAAAAGAAATAGCAGAAAAAGTTTTTAAAGAATGACGAACGAATACATTAAATACATTAAAATTATTAAAAACATAGTGTTATTAATTATTAGTATTTAATTAAATACCTACCTAACCAACAATTGGTTACGATGTAATTATTAGCTAAGCAATAACACGATGCACTCTCTAAAGGTACCTTAAACTTCTGAAAGCTTTCACAAACAACTTATAAGGGTGGAGTCGCTTTCAATTATTGGGGTGATTGACGGCTTATTAATATTTCTTCTGACCTTTTAGTTATCTACGTTGAGTGCAGGAGCTTTGAGGTAGAATAGCAACAGTTGTGGCACACAATGGGCACAGGGTTAGGGCGAGGGTTGTTTCGGTGGGGAAGAAGCGCGATGTTGAGGCGGCTCCGCCCCCGGCCGGCCTGGGCGTGCGGGGCGCCGCCCGCCGCGGCTGGGGCACCAGACAGAGAGGCATTGCGGCCCGCGCCCTCGGCTAGAGCGAGATCTGCCCGAGGAGGCGGGGCGAGCCCGCTGCGAGCCGAACCGACGGCGGCGCCCACGGACTCGCTCATTCGTCTCTCGTTTAGCGTCCGCTATGTAAACGGGGCTTGTTGTGAATCTAAACAAAATCAGTCAGTCGTCGTTTTGCTGTCGAAAGAGCATCGCGTTGAGGATCTAGCGCCCGCGTTCTGAGTATGGTGTTTGTGTGAACGGGTCACGGCACGATGCACGCGCTCTTCGGCGAACAGAGCCCCTATGCATACCGCGGTGGAGCCGCTGGTGGCTACTCCGCGGGAGTCACGCCTTATGCTTACGAGCAGTACCGATATGGATATGGAGCGCCTTACCTTCACCCGCATCAGCAGCACGTCGGCGCGCCAAAGGACATGGTCAAGCCACCCTATTCGTACATAGCTCTCATCGCAATGGCAATACAGAATGCTCCAGACCGACGGATCACGCTGAACGGTATCTATCAATTTATCATGGAGCGTTTTCCTTACTACCGAGAGAATAAACAAGGCTGGCAAAATTCGATCAGACACAATTTAAGCCTTAACGAGTGTTTTGTGAAAGTGGCAAGAGACGATAAAAAGCCCGGAAAGGGAAGCTACTGGACTCTGGATCCGGATTCTTATAATATGTTTGACAACGGGTCATACTTACGGCGGCGGCGTCGTTTTAAAAAGAAAGATGCTTTGAAGGAAAAAGAGGAAGCGTTAAAAAGACAACAGCAGCTACAACAAGCGCAGGAAGCCTTGGCAGCACAAGAAGCGCTCAGCGCAGCCGACGCGCTGGGGCAGGCGCGAGATGTCAAGCCTGATGTGAAACCGCGCATCTTCGAGTGCAGACCAAAGCGCGAGCCCGGCGCCGAATGTGCTCGTTACGATAAACCATCAGATGCGATGGACGAATTCAGTGAACCGCGATTGCCACCCTCGGCCGTATATTGCTCACCGCAACCGTATTCCTTGGCCGCCGAGGAGTTTCGCGCTGCCACTTCCGGCTGGTACGCGGCGCCGGACCCTCCAGCGGAGCAACTGCCGCCAGCATTCCGTGATCTCTTTGAGCCGCCCAGTTGCCAGCTAGCAGGCTTCCGCGGCGGCTCCCCGGGACCCGATGCCTATAGAGCTTCTCCACCTCCTCACCACCACTATCGCACTCCAGCGCCGTCGTACTATCACCACCAGGCGTGCGTCGCTGCTGCCCCAGCACCCGCTCACAAATCCTACTGAGATATTGCCAACAGGTAAGTTTCTACTCATAAGTTTGCTTGTGCTCTGCGATGTGTTTATTATAGTTTAACCATCTAGCGACCGCGAATTAGGCTGTGCGAATTGCGCGCTAGTTCCACCCTTGCGGCCGGAGGGTGGACCACAGTGTGCACCAGGTATTGGGGCAGTTGGTGACGTGGTTGTGGTTGCAGGAGGCCGGCATCACACGGCGCCGAACGGATTTAGCCGCCCGCGTCAGTTCCAAAGCGGATAAATATAGCGCAGTAGCCGGAGATGCCGTGAAGGCAAGTGGCGGCGCGTCGATAACCACTGTTTACAGATCGGCGGCCGACCCTGCCGCCTCCCGCTCCGTCCACACCTATAGGTATGTGGCAACTTTAACATGTGTTAGACCGTTAGACGTAAAATGTGTAACTTAGATGGATAAGAAAATGCATCGCTAGATGCTTGATTTTGCTACTTCACTTTGTCCAAGAACTGAGCTGAGAAGGTAATAATTACCTAGCCGGTGATTAATCAATCCTTATTAACATTCTTCATCAAATCACCCGAATCAAAACAAATCACAAAAGTTATGATGTGATTTACAAAACTGTTTGATTTAAGCACACTGGCGCATTAGCTTACGATGTCAACGGTTGATAAAAAACTACGGACATGCAAATAATGCTTTGTTAGTTGAACAACGATTTGACCATGTGGCCAGCAAATGCTGCATGTTTATAAAAAATGTTAAACAAATCTGAGGACGCAACTAGTCGACCAACGGCCCTCATGCTGCGACATTCATTACACATAGGAAAAAATATTATGTAGGTAAGCTTCAGTACCACACTTGTAAGAGATCCGAGTATTAGACTTACGATTATTACCTACTTGATTTGATAGTTCTATACAAGATAATGAATAGGCCACGGGCCTGAAAGAAAGATTCAGGTCCGTGGAATAGGCTTAGAATTACGATGGCCCCCTTAAACTGCGGAGCTGAAAATTACGAAACATTTTGAATTGGTCCCAAGAACATTAAAATCATAAAATTCTACTGATTTTTTTAAACTCTTTGGCTAGCAAAATTTATTAAACAAAAAAGGTAGGCTTATGCAGTTCTAGTTAATAGTTGATTGGTTCTCTTACGTTCCCTTAATAGTTTCTTGTGTTCTTTGTAAGTTCTACACTGGTAAACAGCATCCATCAGATATTTAGTTTTCATGCAGCCACTTAAAATGTAGTTTTTTCGGTATGTTTCTTTTACCTTCGTCGTGATTTGCATACAAAAGAAATCGATTCAGGTTTCAGAGCTGAATAAAGTTCTAATTTTAAGTACAACTTTATGTCATCTTGATAAGTTAGTAGATAAGTGGTCATAAGAATGTGAATGATAAGGACTTCTTGATTACTAACAAAACATACGAGCAGCTTTTTTGTTTTAAGATTTGATGTTAACGTTTAAAATACCTGTGTCGGTCGGTATCAATCTTTAGTAGCTTAATAAAAAATGGGTCTGAGAGGCCCATTAACCCACTCGTAAAACATCGCGTTTGAGTAAACCCATAAATATTTTAGCAAGCTACTGAATAAAATAAAACAATGTAAAGTACCTAGCTACTGCATCTTTTATTTATTGAGTATTTGCACTCGTATTTCAATCACCTTTGTATGAACTGTTCAGATTCATTGGCCTCTATTTTGAAAATGCTCCATAATGCATTATGCCTGAGGTGCACTCAATATGTAATGTATTTTACTGATACGTTTCGGAATATTGTTTCGATAACAAGATCATTTACACAATCAATGCGTCATGCACGGATAAAAATAATGGAAAAAACCTCGGTACAGTTTATAATATAGTTAAAACATACTCATAATTTGTACTTTGATTTATAAATATTATTTGTCGTTAATAATATGTAATTAAAAATAAAACACAATATTATTCTTCACTTTAATTATTTTTCAGTGTTGTAATGATGTCGTTTGCATACAATTTTTTTTAATAAACATTGACAAAGCAAATCCTAATTTGTAATGGAAATATTAATGTGTAAATTTTAAATTTCATTTGTGAAACTATCTCTTTATTATGGGTTAGGGTGTGATTGATATTACGAGGCCAGGAAAAAAAAGTACTCTTTGTTATTGAATTATATATATAGCATTGCTAAAATTATAATAAAACCAATTACTCTTTTACAGTCAGTAGACCAGAGAGGTAGAGCATAGGGAGAAAAAGTAGAGTGTATGCAATGCTATTTTAAAATCTCATAATATAGAAGTGAATATGCATTTAGCTAATTAATCTAATCATAGAATTACTTTTGAAGTGTGTGTGCAGGTAGATATTGTTAGAAAAACCTTAAATAATCAAAAACTGAAACGGTGGTTAATTGTTGTAGGTAGTTTTTAGTGTTTAGAAAGGAAAGGATACCGTATAAAAAATCATCACCTATCTATTTATGCAAAACGCTTTGCTCAAACAAAATAAAAAGTATACCGATTGACCTTTTTGTTATCTCAACTTTCATCCCGGCAATGCCAGATAAATATAGCTATTTCTCCTCAGACACCTTCGGATAATGCAAAACAGATTAGCAGATAAACGGTGATTATCTTTTCAAGCCTAATAATCTCTTCTTTGCAAAAGTCCGGGCGTGTTCAAGGGATTACTTTTTACTCGAACGGAATATTTTTATTCGTACATTTGTCTTTCTTTCCTTTCTTCCTGTCCAGTCAGCGGGTCGACTCTTGCACACGTGCTGCGCAAACGGAACGGAAATGGACTTATTTGGCAAAATTAATAGATTTGTAGTGGCCTACCGGCTTCATAATAAAATGGAATTAGGTACTTATTAAAAGAATAAAAGAAAACTCATCAAAGTTATTTTTGACAAGAGCTTTTTACAACAGTTTACGAGCTCATTTACCTAATTGTTTTTTATGAATCATTATAAGGAAGTAACGTTCTACGAACCTAAAAGGGTTAAATATAATTTATGATAAAAATACATAATTATAAAAGAAATTATTATAATTATAAATTATTTATTTATCGTCCAAAAAATGTGCAGACTATCAATATTTTTGTTACGAGAAAGAGTGGATTTTTATACTTAAAAGAAATAAATAGAATCATTTATGTAAAACCGCTGTTAAGTCTCGTAAACAATGATTACAGCGTGTCCTATTTCTAAGTGTAGGTATCTTTATTTAAAATAGGATAGCAAATATTTACCTACGCATTTGCCTATACTTAATAGCATGTGATAGTCACAAAAAAAATACATAATATTTATAATACATTTTAAAAGATCCTTGTGCAAGAAAGTCGACCATTTTGTGCGAGTATTTCATAATACTAGCACAAACCACCACCAGGCTGTGTGGCATGTGAATACTACTGGTATCGTGGCAAACAGAGACAAACATCTGATATTCACCAAAGATTTATATTCACAACTATTTAGGAAATAGAACAGACTAATTTACACACAATACACAATGTTTATGCAACATTTTATTTGGGGAAAGTACAAATATTGCTTCACTTTAGACACCTGATAAAAAACATGAAGAAATATTTTATCGCTTTGGTGATCGGTACTTTTGTTTTGTTTATACGGACATATTCAAAATCAGAATCCAAATCTTCTCTATTTATGGAGGCTTCTAAGATGCACATAAGAATCGTTAATTATTATTAATAGACTCTACCAGTTGCAATAAATCGAGAAGAACCGACAAGAAACTCTATGGTTACTGTTTTCATTCAACAAAATTTGTAAATATTAATTTTATTTGTAAACGATTACTAAGTCATATACTGGGTTATTGTTGGGCTGCTGGTTAAGGTTTGCGCAGAACACGAATTTTGATAGGTACTCCTGCGCAATATTGGTCAGAAACATAAATCTCTGGCCAATAGCGCGCGCGCCGCGCGCGGGCGTTCGTGAGAGAGGGTCACGCGCAACGCAAGTGCACATGCGCGAACTTTCCCCCTCTCCGTCGACCGACGTTCAACAAGTTTGCCGATAGCATACCGTAGCACAACTCTGTATCTGCCCCTAGCGGCAAGGTAATATGCTTATATAACTAAATCCCACTAGTGAACAAAAAAGAAAGAGCCGACAAGTTTTTCCGTGCAAAAAAATCACTTATTCTGTTCTTTGAAAGCAGCCATTTTATCATTGGAATTTCTGATCACAAGTTCTTGTTGTGGAAAAGTGGTTGCTACTTGGAAAAGTTAATCATAAGTCGCTAGAATTAAAGTGGTTGCTTGTTTGTCGTAGGTATGACGGTACGAGAAGACAGCGGGAGGCAGTTAGCAGGGGGCCTAACGATACATAAACTGAAGACGCATTGGCTGCCGTGCGGAACCGGCGCGCGGCGAGTCCGGCACACGAACTGATAATACGCTATGGTCAACTCTAGGACAAAACCTAGAGATTACTTCATAGTGGCACAAGACTTATTTAGTAAGTATTTTATCCGATTAGCCGTCAAACTGTCGAACACTATACGGAAATTGTATTAGACGACAAGTTTTACCTCCCAATAGTCCCAATTATAACATTTACATTCAGGTAATGGTATATTAATTTGCAACTATCGAGCATTTCTATTTATTTCGGAAGACCTAAATACCAGTAGTCTGAATCATGATGAACTTATAATAACAGAGCTAAGAAAATATACGAAATTAGAATTATAATCATTAGTATTAGGAGAAAAAAGTATTAGAAAGTAAAAATCGATGAACTCTTTGGATGGTCGTGTAAATAAACATTATTATGACATAATATTTAGTTATTAATTTCTACTTAATTATCTTCTATTATAAACATTAAAAGCTTTACAGATGTAAAATTAAGGTATTTAAATCTAGTCTTCATTTCTAAGTTCTTACAAGTAAGTTTTCTCTAAACAAAAGCGGTGTTTTAGACTAAAAAGAACGAGTGTCTAATTTTGAGGTAAACATCAATTGTATCACCTTTAATTTTCCATTTGATTTTACTATGTAAACAAGAATTTTAATATTATTATTAATCTAAATTAATCGTTGTTTCAAATATACACTGTGAGGGTTCTTCAATCATGAATTAATTAACATCTACAAAAATGTGTGTTCAAAGTCAAACGGAAAAGCTATAAGACCCATTTAATAATTAAACCTTTGGTGATATCATGTAAAAGTTTTGGCTTATCTTAACGTAACATAATATTGTAATGTAAATAGCTAGCTTTTCAGTAGAATAAATAGGTATATTATATAGCTACTTATTTATCTCGGTAGAAGTAACTTTTATATTCTCATGTAATTTTTGTTAATTTTGCTGCATTTGATCTTTCAATTATAGAAGACCAGCAAATCGACATGTTACACACTATTAACATGAATACAGAAACCAATAAAATTATTCAAGCAAACAAAAAAAGGAAACAAGAAAATTGTATTTAACGATCTCTTATATACAATTATTATTATAACTCCAATAAAAAAAATCGGTATATTCAGCTGTTTACGTAAACAAATTAAGAAAATTGACAAATCTGCGTAAAAAAAAAATTTTTCACGTTAACTTAAACTCATAGCGTTTTTTTTGTAAATATTTTAGAACACTGTACTTAAATAAGTTAAACAGGTTGAAGATTTCAATTTGTAATATAGAATCATCTTTACGAAAAAATATTTATTTACGTGTAAAACATTAATTGTTAATAAGAATTGAATTATCATTCCAATATTATTGATCTTTTTATTAGACCGATTCAAGGCATATAATTAATAAACAAATACATAAGGACATTTGTTTTGGTACATAACTATCTCTGAGTATGTGTGGTAGGATGTAAACAATTTACTGTTTAATTAATATCTAAATACAATTTGCCTGAAGTCACGTCGTCAAAACGTTTTTACGTTTAATAAAGCGAAAAAAGTTTAATTTTTAATTGAATTAATGTAAATCAGACATCAACGGCTAACGCTACATGTTTTGGTTGGGCTTGTACGCATGTACGGTCAACGGCACATCACGGTAAACACTATATAGCGTTCGATAATAGCACTTATGCCCCCGACATATGAGTGGTACAAAGTCCAAAGTCTATAGTCTGACGTGCTTTTGACTGTACCTAACCTATTTAAATATTTAGATTAATTAAACATATTATGTAAGCCGGTAGATGTTATACTAAATGATGTATACTTCATCATAAGTCAAATTTTTGTAAAGCATACATATGTACATTTGTTAAAATAAGTATTTTATGATTTTGGGAATAAACAATTTAAAATTTTCTCAACATTGATAATGCATCTATGTGCTTAAGAGAAGATTTTAAACAGCAGCCTGTATTCAATGTATTTCCAGTGTCATTTGTTTGATAACGACGATTCCATGGTGGCATGGAAATTAGGTACCTACCTGTTTACATATTCTATGAACCTGAATTTCTCGTTTAATTTTCTTTATTATTATTAGAACAGCGTTTTTTATTGCGTCCAATAAAGGGGCTTTCGTGACTAAAACCGAAGGGACTTCTTCGAATACAATTCTTATTATGTACCTATTTTAGTATTCATACGTTGATTCGTGAAGTATCACATCAAGTATTGATAACCAAGGTAGTTCTAGATCTTATTTGGTTATAAATACTAACTTGTTCACTGGCAAATGATAAAATAGGTGATATTGTTTCTTTCCACAGTCATTTATTTTATTTATTTCCAAACGTATATGTACCTACATTACAGCTACATAGTACATATTAAAGTAGGGGCGTGGCACTATAGTTACTTGCTGGTAAGCATTTGTTCAGCTTGTTAATATGCACTTGCATATTTAAAACTCAAATGGCCTATAGATACGTTTTACTGTAATTTTTCAAACCGAAACCCTGTCCCTGTCGTATAAGCACAATCACCTTAATCCTCGGACTCACGCAATGCATAGGGTATGACTTTAGTGTAAGTACTACTAATAAACATATTCATTAATAATTGCACATTTAATTTTATTTATATTCGCGTGCCATTATTATTATAAACTTTTTTCCCAACGCACAGGGTTTAGTGTGCACAGAAAATAACTGACTAAAATGTTTCATCTCACGAATTGTGCCTAGGCACAAGTTTATTGTAGTGTACTTAGACGATTTATTAGCTAATGTATAGATAACTTTGTGATAATTACCGTAAATGTGTGTACATAAATGTATTTAAACAATAAATGTTTATTTGTATTTAGCATATTAATGCCGAAAATGTCTTTTATTTCAAGGATCACTTTATATACCCCTAAAACCCTTTTAATGTAAAGCCCCAGTAAAACCTGGGACAGCAGTAACTCAACAAAAAGTACGTTTTATTGTATCATGCATGTCAAGGTAAGTTTCCCAGTTCCCTAGATATCAATCGTGACCGAGCATAAGTTCACTTCAAGGACTTTAACATACGAATCATAATATTCTGATTGCTAACTTATCTTCAGTATTTTTTGTTTATATAAACTTGTTAAAGTATACCAAATAACAACTGAAAATATTTATAAAAGACAATGCAAAAGACTGGGCTCAAAAAAATAAAATGTTGTGCAGATTTGGGACATTGACTACGAAGTAGATCCAAAAAACACCTTTAATTTTTATTACGGCGTCGACAAAATTGGTCCTAGTGAAAAAAAATATGTTAATTGTTTATGTTTATGCAAAAATAATAAATTATTATGGACGATAATTTTTCCCCCTGGGACCGATTTTGATATCATCATAATAAAAGTTGATGGTGTGTGTGGACTTTCACGTAGAATACATCTCATCTCTGCACATTAACTAAATTTTTTTGGGCCCAATAAACAATGGCAAGTTTTGCATTCTCCTTTAGCACAAGGGTTTGGCAACAACAAAACTATTGTGGTCGTTTCGAATGACTCATTAGATTTCAAGTTTAAAGATAACATTTTCTGCCTATTGCAAAGCACATGGCCAGTCATCTAAGACATCCTAGGTCGCAAATAATTGCAAGGTTCTGATTTTTTGTGATGTTGTTAGGATAGATACCAATAGTGTAAATCTAAATTTGCAACCTCGAAAGACCTGTGCTACTTCGTGGTGCTCGAAAAACCTCTTAATTTTCGGACTTTTGGCTTACAGCTACTAAAATATGCATTTTACAGCAAAGTCATCTATGACACTTTCAAAGAAGATAAAATAAGCAACAATTTGAGTGTAACCCCAGCTCTGTATGTCTAACAAATCTCAAGATATAACATTCCAAAAATGGGCAAATTTCCCTAAAAAAATTAAATTTCTAGTTGGCAAGACTTTCGAACATAATACTGCCTAAAATACTAATTCTACGAGGAAAGTTAACAAAAGTTAAGTGTAGAGCAGTTATTTAGCTTTAATTTAAGTGTAAAAGCAACTGTCTAGGACCACTAGTTTTCAAATTATCAGGTAAATAAGGAAACCTTTGCTCTTTTCGGGCAAGGGAAAACGAAGATGTTGAGCGTCTTGTCAAAACATCCAGACCTTCTTGATGCAGCTAACACTTTCCTTAATAATAACGCCACCCATGAAGAGATAGCCTCTGCTGGAAATAAATGTCTTGTGGCGTTGTATGGTGGTGGAAAAGAGGATTCTCTCCACGCCTTGTCGAATTATTTGTCCAATCTGCTGCCAATGCCAGAACATCCTCGCCCGTCTGCCCTCAACTGAAGAGGCTGCTGCCCAACATTCCTACAGAACCTACCACCCACTACTATTTATAACATTCCTGTCTCATTTCCAATTACCCAATATAATAGTCTTTTGTTACTATTACCCATTTTACCTTCTTTTCGTTTTTTTGAGATTGTGAGGGAACAGCTAGTCTCACAGACTTCGTTTTGTGCTCTAATAAAAGTTAAATAAATGTACTACAAAATATTTTCAGTGACCTTTCTTCATAGGCCAAGTGTGTTTGCCAATATTTCACGAAATAAGTGGGAGTATCCTGAAAATTTCTTATTTCGACAAATATTGGTCATCTTCAAAGTGCCATAGCTTGGCTCCTATGAAGTGAATAGCGGTGCTTTTAGGCTCAAATAAAAGTTAAATAAATGTACTACAAAATATTTTCAGTGACCTTTCTTCATAGGCCAAGTGGTTTTGCCAATATTTCACGAAATAAGTGGGAGTATCCTGAAAATTTCTCATTTCGACAAATATTGGTCATCTTCAAAGTGCCATAGCTTGGCTCCTAAAGAGTTAATAGCGCTGCTATTAGGCTCAATTTACAAGTAATTTAATACAGGTTATAAGTGTAAAAAACATCATTCGCAATAAAAGCATAGTTTTGGCCCTGAAGAGCAAATAGTAAAAAAAGTCCCAAAATTTCGAAGATTTTCTCGATTTTCTCAGTTTCCACAGGTTTTCCGAAGTTGCAAATTGGAATTCACACTACCCTAATAGACCCTTACAAGATACCAAAAATGCAGAACTACATCACGCTTTGCGAATTTAAGTCTTTATCCGATATAAAAAAAATCTGATTTCCTTATTTACCTGATAATTTGAGAACTAGTGATCCTAGACAGTTGCTTTTACACTTAAATCAAAGCTAAATAACTGCTCTACACTTAACTTTTGTTAACTTTCCTCGTAGAATTAGTATTTTAGGCAGTATTTTGTTCGAAAGTCTTGCCAACTAGAAATTTAATTTTTTTAGGGAAATTTGCCCATTTTTGAAATGTTATATCTTGAGATTTGTTAGACATACAGAGCTGGGGTTACACTCAAATTGTTGCTTATTTTGTCTTCTTTGAAAGTGTCATAAATGACTTTGCTGTAAAATGCATATTTTAGTAGCTGTAAGCCAAAAACTGAAAAAAGTCCGAAAATTAAGAGGTTTTTTGAGCACCACGAAGTTAGCACAGGTCTTTCGAGGTTGCAAATTTAGATTTACACTATTGGTATCTATCCTAACAACATCACAAAAAATCAGAACCTTGCAATTATTTGCGACCTAACGCGATTTTTATGTCTTAGATGACTGGCCTATCCGTTATCTTTTCGCAAATTATGAAACATCGTCGGGTAAAAACTGTGGTACTTTCGAAAATTATGAAAAATCAAATAAACGGGGAGGTACGAAAACAACACTAATAAAATATTCAGATTACGCGCTCCTTCCTTATTTTTTCTATTGTCTTGTTGTTCAGAATCAGTTCGGTTTTATCTACTCTTGGAAAATCGTTGTACTTATTGTAGGAACCCAAAAATTCGATCAGGGCATTCGGCAGTTAATTTTATTTATAATAGATTATAGTAAAATAACATAAAATTTTGCCAGTTTTCCAATTATTTTGCACAAACGAAGACATACATCGGACTCCATCTCTATAAACCAATACACGAGCTTTTTAAAGGGTACCTATTGTTACTACAATATATGTATTACATTATGTTATGTCTACGCAATTATGGCGTTGATTTACTGGGTATACCTAGGTATATTGTGACTTATTAAATTCGTAACGATAAGAGACAACGAAAGTAGATGAGCCTTTGGATTGCCTAAATGTTTTCTTATTATATTGAGTTGTTTTAGCTTTCCAATCTGTACTAATATTATAAAGAGGAAAGATTTGATTGTTTGTTTGTTTGTACTGAATAGGCTCCGAAACTACTAAACATTTGAAAAATTCTTTCACTGTTGGAAAGCTACACAATTCCCGGTGAACATAGGGTAATTTTTTTGATCCCGGAAATGTAAAGGGAAGGGGGTGATATTTGAAAAAAGAAATTAGGTACGAGCGGTTGAAAACGCGGGCGGAAGGCTATTTTAGAATAAATAAACCTAGCTTATCATTAGCATTTAACCACTCAACGCCGAACCGGCACTCGGGTGCCGCATAACAATAGATTTTCTATTGTGTCTAGTAATCCGGGGCTAGAAGGATTAAGCTTTATACCTATAGGACGTAGTAGCAATACTGAATGTATCAATTTAATTGAACAATTAGATAAATGTTTATTCTATCGCAGGCAGCATCCAGTTCAAAAAACAATAATCACGGCTGCATTTCCTGCAGTCGTTTTGTAATCCTTTTATCTAATTGATTAAGTTACGACAATTTTTGAAGTACGGCTTCTTGACTGTTCGAATAATTTACTGACGTTTGTTGGACGAGATTGAAACCGAGGAGTGGCCACTTTGTCAGTTCAAGACGAGTTTTAAAATGATTCATCATCTTGGAACATCGAACTCAAGCTCAGGAGTAAAGTCGAAACGGATTTCTTGAATCAAGCGCAAGAATACATACATAATGATATGTATGAAGTGTTATGTGTGACCTGACATGACTTTTTTAGAAAAGCATATAATGAATAATAGAATGATATTTATTTCGTTAAGGACTAGAGTCTTTTGAGCAAACTTACACCAAAACGCCTTCTGTATCGAATGCTGAACATTTCAACGGTCTAGTCGTATATCTTCAGTTTAGCCAATCGTCCCGTTTCCTGAGAATTGTTGCGCTTCTACAGCATTGTGTTACAAAATATACATATGGGATTCCGAATATCACGGGTTTGTGTGCGTGAAGACATTTATAGACCGTGAAGCTAGAAGGAATAACCATGAAAAACGCAACGTTAGTTTAAGAATGATTTGTCGGAGTGAACAATCGTTGCAAGTTTTTAGTACAAGCAACTTTGAGTCCAGAAAACATGCGGTGAGGCTATAAATTCTAGAGCAATGAGAAATAAAATGTATCTAAATTTAGCAGTCACGAAGATCTTTCAAAATTATTGTTTTTTGTGTGATTAATTTTATTGATAATGTAGATTATTTTGACAAGTGCATATGTTTAAAACTAGAGTGTTTTTTTTATAACTTGATTGAAATCACCCACCTTATTGAGTAGGTGACTCTCAATACTTGATTTGGACCACGCATTCCGACGTTGACCAAAAAAAAATCAAGTGTCATTTCAAGGAGCCAAGATTTCCAACAATAAACGGCACCCACCAGACAGTCTGAGCCGTCGATCCAGCTTATTTTTTAGCTAGTTTAAGGCGAGTTGTGGTCGACCGTAGTTCAGACTGTGGTGGCTGGCCGGAACGAGTCGAGAGGGTCTCTCTGTCAGTGGCAGATCCTGAAGGCTGACTTGCCACCACCCGCGTTGATTCCTAAACATCACTGCTTAGTTTATGTCTAATAGGTATATGAAAAAAACAACAACAGCTTGTTGGATTAGGCAGTTAAATACTGAGTTTTTGATATGGTGAAGAAAATATGGTGTTCTACATAAATAGTATGAAAATTTATGCGATTTCTAGTCAAAACCAATTAGAAAGGGAAATTGCGCCTTGGTAATTCTGTTAAATTAACATCTATATACTCGTATATCTATATATATGAAAGAATTTGACAGTTGCGAATTAACTTTTAGTATATCTACCATATTATGTGATAATGATGCGGCAGGCTACTTTGGAATGGTCTCCGAAGCTGCAACGTCACCCTTTTTTACAATTTAATATGTCTGTTCACAAAATCGTAATTGTGCGACGCTGAATTTGCGTCTTGTGCTTCTAGGTAGCTCCGCTCTAAAGTACCTAGTGTGTATAGAAATGCTGACTGCAGAAATAACCTGTCGTCGGTCGGAGATACAGTCTCTGTATAGGTATACCTATTAGTATTTGTTAGTACATAATACATACTGTATACAGTATGTATTATGTACTAACAAAATTGTAATTATCTTTGTTAGAAATATAAATTAATAAATATGATTATTAAATTGATAAATATAACAATTTTGATTTTATTTTAGATTTGAAAAGAATTTTAATTAAATAAGTTGAAACATGAACAACAAATAAAAGAAAACATAATAATAAGGCAGATTCATAATTTTATTTTCATGAAATAACATCAAATGAAAATAATATGTTGCAATGTTTTAATTGCATAGTTTTACATTCGCAACTATCGCGAACTTTAGATTAGCACTGCATTGTGGAAGGTATGGGGTGCTTATTTTGGCAGTCTACCCGGTCAATGAACCACCGTTGTGTGTTTATTGTTTTATCCACAACACCAGTGTTGGTGTTGGCACAAATTCTATTTGTTTAAATGGTAAGTCTTGTGCAAACAGGTAACGTTACATAACCGTGGCCTTATAATAACATCGTTACGCCAGATAAAAGCATAACTCAACATGTGCCTAGCTCGTAACGATAAATGGTGATAGTTGAACAATCGATATTAGATCGGTAGGTAGGTATGTGTTTTTTTGCCTATGTACTCATTTATTGCGCTTTGTTTCCTAAAGTAACGTAAAATGCTCCCAAGTCAAACTCCAGTTTGAATTAGGAGCATTTTTCATGATCTCAATACTATAATCGGTTCGCATAGAATTATTTTTAAAATTTCTGACCCTATAATTGTATGTAGAGGGTAAGTTTTGTACTTACATAATAATATGAAGCACAAGATAAAGCGATGAATCACTATACACGTACGTAATGATAAGCGGAAGGAGCTAGAAAATGCCTTATAATTTCATCACATTTGCACACTGTCATTGTCAGTACGGTGAACGAATACTTCAAAACTGTTTCTCTAATCGGGATGTGATAGCTCTGACTAAAGAGATCAGCTTCTTCATTCAACAGTTCATGTTTCATTCATGTTTTTCAATTGTTTGCCAAGTACAAAAAGGAGCGCTTCAAAACATTCGAGTAGTGCATAGCTTTACTGGCTTGATGGCTTCCGCTTGGAGACTGCCTCGTTATCACTGAAAGTGGGGGTTTCTTAAGTGACATGTTGATGTTGGGCTAACGAATGGAGATGAAATTTTTTGTGAGTCTAAACAATGAACGAGAACACTTATATTATAGTTATGTATATAGTTACTGAGTTTCGTGTGTTGGTTTAGATTTTCTCTAAGATTCTCTTCCGTTTTAATAAATTATTACAGTATGTAGATATTTTTGTCGCAACTAGGGGTCTTTATAATAATTTTAAACAATTTCTTGTCTTTGGCTGCAACCACAAGGTCGGGAGTCCTACGTAGAAGAAAATTACAAATCTAATTGCATACTGCAGATTATTATAAAAATATAATAATAATGCTTTGCATCATTCGTAATTAAATATCATTTGTTAGGTTCGATCACAGATTATTAAATAGTTACGTTCGATTTACAAATCTGATGACCTTTGATGAAAGAATGCAACTTTCAAGTTACTTATGTTGTATTAGTGATAAGTGCGTATAATGATGTGTTCCTGGTGGTGTGTTCAGTATTTTTCCCTTCACATAATGACTATATTTCCTCATTTAAATTCTTAACTCTTTACTAATATTTGGGTCTTGTAATTAGGTGTTGGCATGCAGTACATTACAAGAATAAATAATGTAAAAACAGTCTGTCAACACTTTTATGTAGGTTGCTATACCCAGTTATGTTATAAATTCGGGGTGGGTATTCTAATTTCCTTGCTGATAGAATTTTAAAGTATCATTATTACTTTCAGCTGGATCATTTCCAACAAAGAGTTGCTTATAAATATTAATGTAATCCCTTTTAAACTTTAGATATAGATAGGTTTGGATACTGACATTCTACTTGTAGGCACTTGTAAAGGCTGGATCTTTTTTGTATTGAGGTTTTGTACTCGAATGACAAAAAACGCGTTTTTCATAAAAGTGTCAGTAAGTATATTCTTCAGGTAATCAGGTCCGTGTCTATATGTTTATAATTAGGCGTGTATACATAAGCAAACGTGAGTAACATTACACGTCAGGAAAGGTACCGACGCCCGTCTCCCTACGAATTTTTAGCTGACTAAAAAGATGAATACCTATACAAGTTTTAAAAAAGTTAAAAAATTACTCGTTGGAATATGTAGAGTTCCAATAAAAATATTAACTTGAAGGTCCTGGAAAAGCTGTGTGCTGAATACTTTTTGTTTACTTTGAAATCGATGGTGAATGTTCTTTTATGTATGTATTTCTATATACCTACATACCTATATCACTGAATTCAAAACGTCAGTAATCCACTATGGCATAAAAATAATGAATAGATGTAATATAACTATGTAATATCTATACTGAACGTCAGTTAGTCATCATAAATCATTAGGCTTATTCCTTTATACAACAAAATAAATGTAATGAATTAGGTACATTTTTATAATTTTAAAATAATCTGTAGCGAGTGAGTCAGTCCGCGTCAATTTCCTGGGGATCGAAGGTCAATAACCACCTCATCTGTTGGATTATCTCCGTCTTAACGCGATAATTTAATCCTTTGTTTATCCAATGCCTCTAATAGTCCCGATGCACCAGGACGGTAAGCGCCGGAACGTAGTCATGTATCATGCACATAAGAAAATAATCCCGCTCTTTGAATTACGACCGGGGGAACAGTATGATATTTGAGGAAAATATTTGGCGCACGAGCAATACTTACTTTTTTTTAACTGGTTATTATATTTCTTTGCTGATAATGTCACTTAAGAAGAATGAGTTTGTTTTAGTTTCGAATTACCAGTGTGGTACTGATACGTTAAGAAAAATAGTCTTTGACAGTGGGCTAATTTATAACTATTTTAATTTGGAAAGGATCGAGTGTTTCACAATGATGTGCGCTACACAATATTATTTTCTTTTCGTCACTCTCACTCAACAAATGATTGAGACTACAAATAATCTTATTTTTTTGGAAAAAACTGTGTTTTTTCTTAGGCAAGGGAGTCTTTGTTACACCTGATGGTAAGTAAACTTTACTGCCCATGAACAGGGTCTCAGATGCGTAAAAGAGGATATTTAAATAAGCGCCTACTACAGAGGCGGATTAAACGTTGAGAGCGCCATAGGCAAGTATCTCATCGGCGCCCCTATATTAAAAATAACTCGTACATACTATAGTTTGACCGAAACCGATGTACCTTAGGAAAACGCGGTGAGATGGAGACCAAGGAAAAAAGAGCATAAGTTTACATGAAATCGATATTGTCGGACAGATTTTACGAATTCACGAAGACAGAGGACGGTAGAGTAGTCACGTCACGCCATGAGCTTTTGGCTGAGATTGAAAACTTTTATGGGCAGCTTTACTCGACGACACGAACACCGTCACTGAGGCCACAGATCGTAGAGCCAAATTGACCCGACACTACACTGAAGATATTCAAGACGTCATTCTTACGAAATCAGTGTAGCTCTGAAACAGCTTAAAAACAACAAGGCGCCGGGGGATGACGGAGTTACAGCGGAGCTTCTAAAGGCAGGAGGCCGACCGGTCCTGAAAGCTCTCCAGAGGTTGTTCGACTCCGTTATTCTCGAGGGCAAAACGCCAACAGCATGGCACAGGGGCGTGGTGAAGCTGTTCTTCAAAAAGGGCGATAAGACGCAGCTGAAGAATTACAGACCCATCACGCTACTGATTCATGTTTACAAGCTGTTTTCTAGAGTTATAACGAATCGTCTCGTACGTAGGTTTGATGACTTCTAGCCTCCCGAACAAGACGGATTCCGTAAAGGCTTTAGTACCATAGACCACGTGCACACGCTGCAGCAGATTATACAAAAGTCCGAAGAAATAATCTCCCATTATGCTTAGCGTTTGTGGACTATGAAAAGCCTTTGATTCTGTCGAGACATGGGCCGTGCTTCGGTCACTCCAAAGGTGCTAAATAGACTCCCGATACATACAAGTGTTGCAGTCGCTGTACGAAAACGCCACCATGTCAGTCCGCCTCCAGGACCAGAAGACAAACCCCATTCGGTTCCAGCGTGGTGTGAGACAGGGCGATGTTATATCGCCGAAACTGTTCACTACATACTCTATTGGAGAACGTGTGCTTCTGGACTGGAGAGAACTTGGCATCAAAATAAATAGCGAGTACATGACGCACCTTCGCTTTGCGGATGATATCGTAGTCATGGCTGAGTCCTTGGAAGTACCTAGGCACAATGCTCAACGATCTCAGTAGAGTGTCTCAACAAGTGGGTGTTAAAATGAACATGGAAAAAACTAAAATCATGTCGAACTCCCATGTCGTACCCACTCCTGTAAAAGATGGGGACTCAACACTGGAAGTTGTAGATAAGTACTACTACTGAGACAAAAAGTCCAACTTGGTAAGTCCACCTTCCAGAAAGAGGTCGATCGACGAATCCAACTCGGCTGGGCAGCGTTTGGGAAGCTACGCAGCGTTTTCTCGGCCCGACTACCGCAGTGCCTCAAGACGAAAGTCTTTGATATGTGTGTGTTGCCAGTGATGACTTGAGGAACGTAAACGTGGCCACTTACAATGTGCCGCATAAAAACGCTCAAAATTGCGCAAAGGGCATGCTTGGAGTCTCCCTGCGTGATCGCATCAGAAATGATGAGATCCGCAGAAGGACCAAGGTCACCGACATTGCCCAAAGAATTCCAAGCCTTAAGTGGCAGGGACACATTGCAAAGGAGGTCTGACGGTCGTTGGGGCGGAAAGGTCCTCGAGTGGCCACGTACCGGGAAACGCAGCTGTGGTAGGCCTCCCACAAGGTGGACCGATAAATCCATACAGATCGCCGGAATCCACTGGATGCGGGTGGCGCAGGACCAATTGGTTTGGAGATCCTTATTTATTTATTTATAAAAACTTTATTGACCACACAAGTAGGGTACAAAAGGCGGACTTAACGCTAAAAGCATTCTCTACCAGTCAACCTTTGGGAAAAACGAAATGATTAAATGCGGCAAAGAGCAAAATATTAAAAAAATAACTCGCAAAGATATACAATTTTACCAAAACAAGAGAATTGTAAAATAAAAATACACAAATACTAACTTATCTAATAATATATTATATAATATACACATACATACACCTATACAAATATAAATACACATACATACACCTAATATTGATGATGATGTCCTAAAAATTGATTCAAATTAAGGGAAGTGAAAACCTAGATGAAGATCCACGTCAGGCTTTTAACAGGAATTCACGAACCTGCCTTTTAAACGCAAACTTATTTGGAGCTTTTCTAATACTGTCAGGGAGACTATTCCAGAGACGTGTAGCGTTAAGAGTGTAGGAGTCGGACATGAAGCCCGTATGAAAAAGGGGAGTAGTGAGCGCCAATGAGCTAGCTGATCGAAGTTGACGGTCATGAGAATCGCAGAGAAATTTAAATTTACTTTTTAAATAATCGGGAGATTTTGGATTGAAAAGAATGGAAAAGAGAGAGCAGAGCAATCTAAGCTGTCTGCGCTGACGTATTGTGAGCCAGTTAAGTTGAGACCGGTAAGAAGAGACGTGATCAAATTTACGGAGACAGAAAATGAAACGAATACAATTATTAAGGAGACGGTCCAACTTATTTAAAAGGTCTTCATTGAGATCAGGATAACAGACATCAGCATAATCAATGAAAGGAAAAATAAGGGAAGTGACAAGCAACACCTTCGTATTGGTGGGTAAGAAATTCCTGAATCGATTTAAGAATCGCAACGAAAATATGACACGACGACTAACCTCAGCGATCTGCGTGGTCCAGCTAAGCGTCGAATCAATGAAAAGCCCAAGATTTTTAACACTTAGACTAAATGGGATTTGAGAGTTCTCAAACATGACAGGTGAGAGCGAACCAACCGCAATTTTAGCGATCTGCCTAGCACTACCCACAACAATTGCTTGACATTTAGTAGGATTGACAGGTATCCCAAAATTAGCAGACCATTCGCTAATGCTCTGTAAATCTCTATTGAGTAACGCAATTGCCGAATTGGTATTCTCAGCTGACGTCTGCGTGTAAATTTGCAAATCATCCGCGTACAAATGGTAAGAACAGCCAAGCGAGAAAGAAAGGTAATTAATAAAAATGGAAAAGAGTAGCGGAGATAAGATTCCACCCTGCGGAACACCAGCATATAAAACATTCCACTGTGACACATTGCACCCAGCACGAACTGCTTGCTGGCGACCACGCAGATATTATGAGGAAAACCAATCCTGCGAAGATGACGAGAACTGCAAAGACTTAAGGATGGCAAGTAAAATGTCATGATCAACCACATTAAAAGCGTTAGAGAAGTCTATAAGAACGATTATGGTGACCAGTTGACTCTCCATGCCAAGCCTAATATCCTCTGTGACCTTGAGCAGAGCAGTAGAAGTACTATGACCCGGGCGGAACCCAGACTGGAAAGGAGTAACAAGGGAATGGGAGTAAATAAAAGAAGAGACTTGTTTATGAGCGACAGCTTCAAGGACTTTGGATAGGAAGGGAAGGATGGAAATGGGTCTGAAGTTTTTAAGTTCCTTGGGAGAGGATATTTTAGGCAAGGGAATAACAAATGCTTTTCGCCAACAATCAGGGAATTCACCAGCAAGCAGGGAAAAGTTAACAATGTGTAGGATAACTGGCAGGATGTAGTCGATCACGTTAACAATCATCTCTCTACTAACATCGTCACAGCCAACAGCTTTGGATTTAATAGATTGTATAATCTTCAGTATCTCGTCACACGTCACAGGAGAAAATGTAAACGAACCAGAAGAAAGAAGGCCTTTGGAAGTTATAAATCTAATGGTCTCAGACTTGATGGCAGGAACCATAGGAGAAGTGGCGGAAAAGTGATTGTTTAGATCATCAAGAGTGAAAGAGAACGAGTGCGGCTGAGCAGAACCCTTGCCCAAACCAAGAGAACGAAGAAACTTCCATATATTAGCCGAAGAGCAGTTGGAAACATTATTATGAAAATACTGTCGCTTAGCAGACCTTACCATCCGGTTACATCGGTTCCGTGAGATCTTGTACAAATTCCAGTTCGCATCTGACCTATCACGCTTGAAAACACGAAAAGCCCGATCCCGACGTGTCATAGCCATACGGATACCTCTGCTGATCCAAGGTGCAGGAGGGCGCTTCACTCTGACAGCTTTCAACGGCGCATGAACATCATACAGCTTGAGTAAACATAAATTAAAATTGGAGACTTTCTCATCCACTGTTGATGCATCAAACACCGTAGAAAAGTCAATTTCAGCGGCATCCTCCTTAAGCTGGTCAATGTTTAGGCGAGCAAAATTTCGCATCCATACCACAGCAGGTTTGTCTCTCTATTTAGATCCTTGGGGAAGGCCTATGTCCAGCTGTGGACGTCGTTTGGCTGAAATGATGATGTTGACTTAATTCGACCTCGATAGTATTGATAGTGGTCTAGGTGTCTGCCGTAAGCGCAAAAGGTCCCGGATTTCTTTCTCGGTCGGGCAAATTTGGGAAACGAACGTCGTCGTGAATTAAAATTGTCTGGCGCATTCGTTCGCGCCTGACCGCTTAGCTTCCGCCCCCGCACCAAACTCTCGTCCCCGCAATTTTAGAAGCAGGAACGTCCGATACTCGCTTACAGTCGACGCGACGAACATTGCAGTCGTATCTTTCCAACTTCAATCAGAGATCATGTACCATCGACGAGGTTGTTTGTAGGCGTAAGTTATAGCCAGTCCTATCCGTGAAATTATCTTTTTGTAAGCAAAAATAATAGTTTTTATTGTTTAAGTAGGTGGCTTACTTACTGGCGCAATTAATTTTATGCAATATTGTATATTTTTTCTTTATTTTACAATTCTGCCCGCGCTTTGTACCGTCGCGCCCCTAGGCACATGCCTACTTTGCCTTTAGGATAATCCGCCTCTGGCCTACTAGGTATAGACGAGGAGGAAAGAGGGGAGAAATATTCTCACTTTTGAAAGCTCGTTTATTGTATAAAAACGGTTTTAAGTAATGTCAGACTCAAGTAATAATTTGACTCGTCTATAGATAAATAGGTACGACTGTAATGTTACTGATTAAATATGAAATATATAATAATCCTTAGTATTCTTAGTTGTGTTATTAAATTACCTAATTCATGTGTAAAAATCCATACTATGGCAAAATGATGACGTCAGGCCAGATACGTCAATAAAAGAGGGGTTAATTTAAGTGGGGGCCCTATATTATGTACGGGAACAAACGACATTAAGCTCTGGCGGCCGTGAAAACACCAAAATGGCGTCACGCCCTGCTGGCACCCCTGCCCCCGCCCTACACGCCCCTACTGTCACAACT
Organism: Mecyna flavalis; assembly: GCA_949319885.1. Taxonomy (NCBI): domain Eukaryota; kingdom Metazoa; phylum Arthropoda; class Insecta; order Lepidoptera; family Crambidae; genus Mecyna; species Mecyna flavalis. Next base: position 8,235,901 of record OX439425.1, read on the forward strand.
GTTATTTAGTTGTATTGACTGATGCAAGAAATTATATTTGCTAAAGACTTCCACTTTACAGGCGGGGACGGTAGGAAGTGTAGTGGTATCGTGCTCTATATTATATCAACTTAAAATTTGCACACGGTTTGGTATGGTACCTATTCAAGATGAAACTAATGAAATTCTAAATTCCGTCATACCTATCACGTCAAACTATTAGTCTGTTAAAAATTCTTAATATTGACTATAATATCTCTCCTGATATTCTGGGTTGGTTTTCCATGCTCAATACCTACAACTGAAAATTAAACATACTTAATTACTTACCTACCCATTACAAATTTCGTATAACACTAATACGGTAAGAGATACATACAGACCTAATAAAAATAACAATAGGTCTGCTATTGTTACTTTTATTAGGTCTGTAAAATTGTCAAAAATCAAAATCCTATTTAAAATATTAAATCTATATCATTTTCTTAAGAACTACGATCGAATCTGATTAAATAGTTCCCCACTCCTTGGAAGTCGATAAGTTTCCAATATAAACCGGCGAGATATCCGTCGAAGAAGGAAACGTTCCTTACAAAACGGATTAAAAGCTTGCAGACGGGAATCCGAGAAATACGGGGCAGAGCCACCCGCAGTCGGGTCGAAAGCAATTTGATTTGACGGTTATCTCACCTCCTACGTTTATATTGAAACTTAGATAAATATTTGGTTTATCGAGTCTAATTTGGCACGGAGGCGGCCAGCGTGCACACCGCAACGCGTTTAATAGAAATACAACGAGTTATCTACATCAAAAGTAGAAGCCGATATGAATTCAATCAATCGCTCGCAAGAGTGTTATTGTGTAAGGGACACTTGCGTTAATTTCTTTGATTCTCATTAATGTGAAACGTTCCTAAAATTATTTTTAATCTGCACTCAATAAACTAATAATAATAATAATAATAGTTTATTTCTCACCATAATCTTACAGGCATATTTAAATTCTTAATACAATAATATAATTATGGTAACTATCTTAAAATTTATTAAAAAACAGAATATTTAATAAATTATTCTAATCTATGGCATTGCTACAAGATTATGGCGGATCGACACCTGAACTAGGACTGGTCCTGTATTTCAGGTCGTCGACCCTCCACCCCGTACCATTACAGGATTTCTTTAAATTACTTTTATTTTCAAACAATAGAACAATGTGCGAGTAACAACATTAATCAGCCTATGCGTTAAAAAGCTACACATACCCACCAAAGAACACAAAATCGTAAAAAGGATCAGATATTTCGTCAGAATGTGCAGTCAAAAGAGCAAAGAGCCATTTTCCAATTTCATTCTAAGCTCCAGATGACATTTTTAAAAATGTTGACTATATACGACTTTTTGTTTCGATTTTCTCTACAGCTCTACAGCTGATCAGTGAAATTCGACACAAATGAAGTATTTTTCACGTAACATGTACCTATTTTTGTAAATATATGTATTTGTCATTCATCACATAATGATTGTATTACTTCTTAAATTACCTATGCCATTTATACATTTCCGTATGAATTTATAAAAAATATTAAACTTTTTAACAATAACTTTTACTAAATTTCGGATTGTTTTCCCGTTTGTCCTTAATTTGTCAGTTTGTTCAAAGTGCACGTTTCCGACATTCTATAAGTTGCTTAGTTAATATTGCCTTGTTTGTTTACAAGATTCGAGTCGGAACAAGAGACATCCAACCAACCGCCCAACTCGTCAAGCGGGCATATTTTACAAATGGGTTCAGCTAAATTCTCCTAATGATAAAAAAATTACACATGTCGGAAGTGACAGACCGCCGCCGTCGTCGGCCGCCGGGTTTGACTCCCAGCTCGGATAACGCGTAGACGCGTTTTGGTTTACGTTTATATTGCTAAGCACTTGTTGAGTAAATAAATAAAGACGTTTTAAAATAAACTTGACTACTAATCCTTGACTTAGTAACGTTTACGTCCACGAGATCAATGCGCTTTACACGTGATTTTTAAAATATAACGTAATAAAGTCGATTAAGTGACCGTGGTGGCCCTTTTAAAGAGTTATTTCATATGCGCAACGATTTGCTGCCTGATAAGGTTAGGTGGACAGTGGTCCTAATTTATGTGGTAACATCCTGCTTTCTTTTACTAGTAGCAGATTAAGTATTGGGTCTCTCTGGTGTCTATTTTATCATTATTATTATAACGAGCAATGTCAATGATTGGTATTTAGTCAACAGTCTGATAATTAGTTCCTATAATCTTATAATATTTTGTAGGCATCATTGGAATGGTTATTCTTTCGTCCATTGAGGCACACAATTAGGTGTTTCCCTGAAGTGAGTCCGCGAGACGGTTCGGCCGGCCACCTGCGACTCGTCATTACAAAAATAGGCCCCAGAAAGGATCGCCCGCGACACGGCCCATATGGACCTGGGTCGCTGCTTGCGTTATTTTCATTTCTCTCCTGTACAACTGTTCCATTTAAAGTGTTTCAATTGAATATGATGCGTACTGTTTATGCTTTAGAATCTAACTTGATTTTGATCAACTTATTGAATAATAAATCGTAAGCAACTTCTCATACGATCTTATCTAACCTAATGAAATCGGCTTCAGCACTTAGGTATTTTAACAACCGAATCAGTCAAAACATGAATCACTGATGGTAAAAAGCAAGTTTTGTCCTGTAACTCTGTAGGGCAAATGTCTCCATGAATAAAACTGAAGTTATCGTTACAATGATGGGTGCTGGCTTACTCAACATATTTGCCAACTGCGGATTGGTGAATACAAACCATTTATGTTAGATATAAACACGACTCCTATTTTTCTTAACTCGGAAATCGAATCCAGGACTCGGAGATCACGATTCACGGCCCGGTAAATAAACCACTAAACCATCGAAGCGACCTAAAAATAACTTTACTTTTTTACATAATATTTCTATGCTTTTTGTGATGATCATATCGAATTCAATGAGTTCAGTATCATTAAAACCACAATTGAATAGAAAAAATAAATGTTAATCTGGAAAGATACTAACTAACACGAGTAACAATAAATCTTAACTTCACTTGTACAAATTAGACAAGAAACGTGACAAATAGAAGACGGAAATAACATCGCTGACATAGGAACACACGTCGATCTGTTCACATATCTAAACCCGGCTTCGGATTCCATTTTTCATTTTACAGAAATAGTGACGTCTAACAATAGGTTATGGGCATTCGAATATTATCGGGTTCGTTTACTTGGATAGTCATTTTTGTAATTTGACTTTGCATCGTAAAAGCTAAATTGACGTTAGAGACATAATCAAAATAAGACTTACATTTACTCCGTACTTCAAAAGGTCACAAGACAGCATTCACATTAACTAAATTAATAATAAAATCATTCATTGAAAAAGAGATAATTTAAATATTGATTTCTTTATGAGAGCTTGTGTATAATTTTGTACACAATTATTTTCACACAGTTCCAAAACTCACGAATTAGTATCTATTTTACATAAGGAAATAGTAAATAGTTGATTGCCATTAGAAATGAGTCCTACCTGTTCCTCTGTTAGTACCAATAAACAAGCGAAATGATCAAATATTTGAGGGAGCTCGTCTTGAAATATGTTTGTATGGTAACCTATATCCTGGCCTGGCAGGAACCAATATGTACAGTCATGGGTATGTTTACAAAAACGAGAAAAAGAAGGGAGTTAGCTCCAATAAATTGATTTGAAAAATGTTTGCCAAAGGGTGGGTCCGAGGTATTTAAAGAACAATTAGTCGGCTGCTTCCCAGCCCTCAGGGCAAATATTTGCCTATTCCCGCCAACCCTCGTTTGGACCGACACCAATGCCGCCCTGGGCTACGTTGAAAACGGTTTATAGGTTTCAATGTTTGCACACACTCCCTTATATACTCAGCTATAAGTAAATTTTCATTTCTGGCAGTTTTACCGTTTGGACTTTCACGAGTTTTTGACTCGGTATTGTAAATACGCGGATCAATGCAGGGGACAAAGTGGAAGGTTTGGATCGTCAATTTAGCCGGTAATTCAAACTTTCTCAAGTTCTCTTTAAAATAGCTCATGCATGTGATTAAAACCAAAGTTGTTTATGGGTAGCACTTCAATTCACTTGGATTGGAACGGCAAATAAAGAGAAGTCATCTTTGGAATAAATGAATTCTGGTTCTAAATACATACGCGGTGAATTGCAAGACATTAGTATTGTAATTACCTTTATTCCTTTTCTGTTAATTTTCCGTTTCTGTAATTTAGATCCGTGTCCTTGGTAGAAACTACGAGTAATTGTATTAGAAAATACAATTATGGGGTAAGAATTATCAAATTAGAAAAATAATGATTGGGATAAGTATCGTTTTGTAAATCAAAACAGTTTTTCAAATCAAAATAATTCTGCGATATTTATACCAAAAAATAACAAATAAAATGTTTGCTGGTTTGTCCTGTTCCGTTGTTCTAGGAAACAGCCATAGAAAAATTTTACTCACAGAAACAGCTGATTAGTATTTGACGGAATTTCCACTGAGACCAAACCAAGTTTGTCTATAGTGTACTTATAACACTTAACCGTACTCACTATAAAAGTATTAAAACAGCGACAAGCAAGGTCGTAGTAAAAACTGTTTAGTGACATAAATATCAACAGGGATTTCAGTAGAGCCACGGAGCGGCAGCGTTTTTGTTTAGTAGAGAGTAGAGATTAACCACCCGACATGTTTTGATTTGCTTTAAAATAACAACGCATTTATTCGTTTGATGGTCGCAACGCATTGAGCGGTTTATTATTTATAGTAAGTAAATTATTTCCTACTTAATCGACTTACTTATTGAAGATATATTTTACGACAATATCCAGGTAGCGTCATTGTGATTATGTTTTTTCGAAAAATAACCTAAAAAAAGGCATCTAAGTTTCTATCATCTCCCACAAGAATTTGTTCAGAGCAAGAACAAAGCAGTTAAAATACAAAACAATATATTTCACTATGGTCTCTGTAATCGAAGGATCTGTATCATGTTTGGCCGAGTTTTTGTTTCATTAGCACAAAAATTATTTATTTAGCTTGTATATTTCTCCACGATCTGTACCAGAACTTTGTACGGTTACCCGTAAATTTTATCCGCACCATAAAAATAGTTAATATCATTTGAGATCGATAAAGTTAGTTTAATCAGCCAAATGTAAAGACAGGCCACCACGTCGCTCGCCGCCGGCGGTCCCGTCCACACTTACAAAAATACCAGAATGTAATTAAATGTGTAAGACTTTACTTTATAGACGGGTGCGCGCACACCGTGTTTGTTTTCTAGTTCGTTATACGCGTGTTTTTACGCAATCTGGAAGTCGTAAATCGTGTTCACCAAATTATGTCGTTCGCTAGAGTGAAGATATAGTTACCTTTCACGCTGGGCGTCAGCGGTACGTTTACAGACGCCTTCGGACGGGTTAATGGTTACTGCAGCTCTCTATTATTCGCAGGAATTACATTAAATTAATTATGGAACTCCTTTTTATATAGATAACTATATCTATATAAACATTAAACGCAGAAAAGTACCTAGGTATGTGTGACTATGACTTTTAACAGAATCTCTTAATCAGATTAGTTGATTTTGCTATTACCAGGACAATAATCGTAAAAGGTTATTTTTTCCATGCTGAACATGTAAGGAATAATCGCGTAATTACTTATATCAGAAGAGAAAATTACGTATTTGGTTTATATATTATTTATTATGGCTTAGATTTTATTGATGCATACAGATGCATAATGCTAGAATGAATATAATTAAGGTTTCTTACTATTTAACCATAATAACTACTAAAAAAAGTTACGAGGTCAAGAAAAATAACATGTAGAGATTTTTTGAGAAGACTTGTAGTTCCCGATATCGTAAAATATCGACGGCCCCCCCGAATAAACGTGCAAAGGAAATTCATCAACTTTACAGGAGAAATTAAAAACGTAAAAATGTGAATATTTCAACGTGGTATTTAAATATGCCTGTACAATGTATGACGAAATCAAAGAAAAAAAAATTAGGTATTAGTATAAGTCACAACAATATGGAAAATATTTATAGTTTTCATGTAATTTGGTAAAAATCCTTTTAAAATTATATTCTAGTGTAGTAGAAACATTCCTGATCGAGTAATAGTCCTTTGCACGTTTATTCGTGTGAATAGGTAAGAAATATATAAGTGTAAGTGCACTGTACACCGCACGCCTGACCGGCTGTTTGAAGGTGCAATGTCAATTCGCAAAACTCCCCGCACCCCTCCATAACGTGTAATGAATGATTGCAATAGTTTTTAGTTTTGCTTTTCACGCGAAGAAACGTGTAAACGACATAACATTAATAATCGTGTATAAAACTTGACTGCAAGGTTTAATACACCAATATTCGGGTAATGTTTTTACATGTTTTTTCCCTAGAATAACCATATTTGAAGCTATATCTTCGGTGTTTATTGTTAAAAAATTACCAAAAAATTCAAGAAGGTGCAGGACTTCGTCCCGCATCCAAAGAAGCAAAAAAAATTTTTTTGTGCTATAGCTCTTGCACGTTTATTCGGGGGGCCGTCGATATTTCGTTTCAATAAATCCAGAAACGATGAAATTAAGCATTTAGCGTAACTTTGTTTAGCTGAAATTTTTGAAAAGTTGTATCAATTGTAAGTTAGCAACACAATAGTATTATACAAGCGCTGCTTTCATTACAATGCTGCACAGTTGATCTAAATGCGCAACAATTTTCAGTTGGGGATCATGCCCGCATTGGAATCGAATCCACACCCGCGGGTAATGCGGCGAATAATCCGCCTCGCGCGCCACCGTGCCTCGGGCGTCCGCTCACTATAATACGCGTCTCTATAATCTGCAAAAACTGTCTATTGTGCGAAAACCACGGCTCCACATACTCTCATAAGCATTAAATAACTAACTTTAGACCATATATCGTTGAATTAGGGATCTTATTTCTAAAACTTTTTCGGAACCATACCTTTTTGGTACCGTCAACTTATTACTAAGACATCTTTGTTTACAGATCAAAAACGTAACATTTTACGCATCCAATTTAATTCAATTTGTTAACAATGAGCTACTATTTTACTTTATTGTTGGTGGTCCATTTTTACAGGTAAACACGACCAGCGTAAAGAAGACACCTATGACCTATGCTGGAGGTTGCGATTTGAGTTCACAGTAGTCTGGTCGTTTTCACACAATTAAAATCGAATTTTAAACGTTTTTATGTAAAAAATTGCGTTTTTATCGTTGATCTTGTTTATAGAATCGTAAAGCGGCCAATCAAAACAAGACAGCTCTCTGACGTTCGTATTAAATCCGCGTAAATATTTTTTTGCCGGGCATAGGTAGGTTGTAGGCAGTAGAGCTTTTTAAAGCTTTTTGTTAAAGCATTTTTCATAATCAATTGCGTGTCGGCAAAAATGGGATTGTTTTAGTGGTGTGAAGAATATGAAGTATGTATGTCGTATAAAAGACAGCTTACCAAGGCGACTTTTGTCACTTACATTTAGAAAAAAATATGGTAAGGATTAAATTACGTTTTTTTAAGGTTCGTAATGTCGCATATTTATTAAAAACTAAGCATCAAGCAACTAACTAAGCAGCAACCCAAAAAGTAACTCTTACATCCGTTAGATAAATATTAAACTAAAAACTATTAATGCCAATGATTTGATAAAAGTTAAGAGGACGGACGCGGACGTAGTGACGGACGTTAGTAATAAAATACTGCCACTAAGTCTGTCAAAAGGTTGCAAAAAATTAAAACTGATAGATATGTCATTTTGACACCATTCATCCTGCCCGTCCGGGCCCCCACATTTTTTCATCAGAATTTGAAAGTTCCATAAGATTTTAAACTTTATTTTCAGTGTGAGTAGGCTGATTTCCCTTCATGTCGTTCACGGACAGAATTTAACGACCAGAGAAGGCCGGTTTTCTTGGCTGTATTCCTTAATGAAACCCTCTGGCACCCATTCATGTCATTTGTTGAGTAAACAAAGACCTTCGTCAAATTTGTAAATTAAATTTTTGCTGGTAGTAAAGGATTATTATACCTACGACATTTTATGGTTAGCTAAATGAAATGTTTTTTTAAGATAATAAAATTGGCATGTTTGGGTAGCTGTCTTTTACTTTACTTAGACTTTACTTGACCAATAAGAATTGAGATCAGATTCGATTTAAAGGCCAATTAAAAACCGTTGGACGACAAACAAATAACTATGCCTATTAGACTATAAATTAGGTCTAGTAGTTACTTAATCTTTCAAGCCCCGGATTACCAGACACAATAGAAAATCTATTGTTACGCGGCACCCGAGTGCCGGTTCGGGATTGAGTGGTTAAATTTCTAACTGTTAGAAATGGAGTGACCGAGTTAGCTTTCAGATAGAGCAAGCTAGCTGAAGTGGCAGTGGGCGGGTCGTTTTTGTCGAGTGACCGATGGCCGTTGCGATCTGACTAGTCCTTAAGTGGCGACAATGAATCGGTAAACGTACGATAGAACGGTTAATACCGGTATTTGAGGTAGAGTAGGTATAGGCTCAGATACCTACAGTTTGTGAGCGTTGGCGAGATAAGTCTATTCCACTTCCAAATTGCTGCCCCATCAGATCGCACTTAGACCACAGCTTTGCTAGTAGCAGTCAACTAAACGGAGGCAAAATGAAATGACTAGTATCTACTTTCTTCAATAGTAGTTGTTATAATCGGATGCCTTGATGGTCTTGCTGTTTAAGTCCCGAGCCGTAATCTCGCATCGATTTCGTACGTAATTTGTGGAACCAAATATTGAGTTTGTGTTCACCAACCTGCATTAGCCACCTAGCATAGCTTGATTTCAAAGATAGAAACTTTTGCTCTATAGGAGCATTTTGATTTGTCCCCATAGCATCGTGCTAAAAACATTAGACATTAATATATAACTACTTTGTGGGACTAAAATAATTTACAGCTCTTTTATCGGATCGGAATTTCGTCAATATTTTTTTATTCAATGACAGGTTACTAGCAAAAAATTAAAATTGGAGCAAGTGTACGCGGTAGGTCTCGGGCGGCGCGGGAGCGGGCGCCCGTCACAATGCGGGGCTTAACGCAGGTCTGTCTGTGTACTTTTGTTCAGTTTGTTCAATTGTTCGGCCACGGTTGCCGCAGCCAGGGGATCAGCTCGCACGCATCGGTGGCGCCGCGTTATCACTCCCGTACACGCCCTGCGACCCCTTTATGTTAGACTAGGGGCTAGGCATGTTTTTCTTTACAATTCAAATTGTCATCGTGGTAGCCATGTCGTTTAAACTGAAAATTATACTTATTGAAAACAAAGGTCTATGCACGAATAAATGTATGCATATTTTAAATCGACTTGCATGTACGGTCAACAGCACATCACGGTAAACACTTGCAGTTCGATAATAGCACTTATGCCCCCGACATAAGAGCGGTACAAAGTCCAAAGTGTTACGTCTGACGTGTAGGGGAGAGCAGGTAGGATTCGTACACTTTTTACTGTTAGCTGTATAACAGAAAAGCTTTTAGTTATTGCAAAATAACTTTAATGCTATTGTATACCCTATATATTTGGCTATAGTTACAGTAAAGTCTTGAGCTGATACCAAATACTGTTATGAAGCAACAGCAACATTTCTAAAAAATGGAAAACGTACGAACCTACCCCATACGCGGGGTAGCTTCGTACATAGAGAAGGGTGCATTCGTACGTAGTGGGGAGCTTTCGTACACAGTAAATAAGTAATCTTTTTATATAAAATTTCCTATTTATTGAGATCAAAATTAACATAAAATGTACTCTAAATGTAATAATAATTAACAAAATAGTCTTTTACGACCAACTTTTTCAAATTTAAGGCATAAAATCAACATGTCACTCAACCATTAGAGTTATGTATTTAAAAAACATAATAAGTGTGCTATTGCACGTTATACATAGTGATATCTTTATCAAATCTAATTATATCAGCTGTTCTTGCTGTAGAAGCAGATTTAGGCGGCGGCAATACACAGACCACGTCCGCTAAATAAACAGTTCCTTCATCTTTGATATTAGGAAAATCTAAGTTCCAGGTACCCGGCTTCTATATCATAAATGAAACTTTATGTTCAGTAGGACTATAATTTGTTATTACCTGTCTAATATAATGTAAAACAGTCTACTTTTTTTCGAACTTTACCAACAGAAAGCTTTCTTCTTTAATGTTTTCGGTCATAACTGGAATTTCGTTTTCAACATCAGATCCTTCTGACCTCTCATCAAAGGAAGAACAAGAACTTTCTCTTGAATCATTTACTGCCAAAGTTCTAAAATGTATTATTTGGGGGTGACCCCCATGGCGCTCAATGTCAGTCTCATCGTCACTTTCATACTCAACCTCTAGCGTTTTCTTCTTATTCTTTGGTTTGGCTTCTTTATTTGTATCTGATATCTAATTTAAATCGCGTTTCATCTCTTTAACCCTTTGTTTTCTCTCTTGTTATTTTTTTTTTTCATCTCTTTAGCTTCTTCTATTTCTATCAGTCTATTATTTTCAGGATTATCTGTATATATCTGTGATTTTCCAGGCAGTTTTCCTTTCTTCTTCTATTTGGTTATATTTCTGTCTATTTTAGGTAAATGTCGGACAATTTCTGGCGTAATTAATCCCACAGATGATGTTCCTTTCTATAAGTTCCTTTTTTCACATATATTCGCGGCATGGTCCTGAAAAATAGTATTTTTAATGAAGAATAATTAATTTCTAATACAGACGGGGTACATTCGTACAGTACGAATCTACCCCAGTCAGAACTGCACGAAAGCACCCCAACCAAAACATTTGAAAAATAAATTCAAATTAAAAATTATGGTTGAAATTATACCAAAATCAATGAAGTATAATAAATCTAAGGCACTAATCCAACATCTTTTATAAATAACTAAAAAGATTTGAGCAAAACTTTTAAAGAATGAATGACTTTAAAGACGAATCAAAAAATTACTTACGTGGAGTAAGAACACGTATCCAATCTTCCAGGCAAAACTCGCTGCACGATTGCCGCTGCATTTTGCTGTGAGCTTAGAGACGTGTACCGGCCTCTCTCACACAAAAACACAACTGTCTCACCGTGTCGCGTAGTGTAGTTAAGACAACTGTACGAATGCTCCCACTGTACGAATCCTACCTGCTCTCCCCTACCTGTATAGGAAAATTTTTATTGTTATCTCATAACCACCACAATTTTTATAAACCTAGGTGTAATTTACGTTATAATAATAATCCTTTTCAATATTTCTCAAATATTCTGGCTGTTTTAATATGTAATTTTTTATTTCAAATTGTAAAGATCTTCCTGGTAATAGAAATATGTTTATTATACCTACATTTAATTCAGACGGTGTGAAGATGTACCTTTTGAGAAATCGTTGTGTATACCTTTGTTCACATAATTGATGCTGGCACACACATTTCGGAAGATATTACACGTAAAGCTAGAGCAGAAGGTTATATTCAAAGCAAATATGAAATTTTAACCTAAGAATTCCCAGTCAATTAAGAATAATTTACACCAAATATTATACCCCCTAAACGCGGTATTAACCAGTGATGGCTCTAAGACTAGTCCCATTCGTGCGCGATTTCAATTTGAAACTGTCGACGGATCAGCATATTTTACACGGTCCCATTGTGACGGGCTTCATTGAGTCTGCTATCAATTAATGAGATGCGGATGAACCAAATTGTCGTTTTTAATTTCCTATTCATTAAAATACACGATCAAATTTAAACGTACAAAGAGAAATTAATAAGATATTTTTATCAGTTCTTGAAGATAATAAATTGATTTTTCGTAATCATCAAAGACTCACTAAATACTAAGATTATAATGAGTAAGTTCGTTACAATTTTAATAATCGAGTGTGGGATTCCTCCTATTTTTTACACTTCAGAATTTCATTAAATAAAACGTACGTTGACAAATTGACTTGCCAAATGTATCGCGTAAATAATCCTCATCTATACTAATCATCACTAAAAAATGCCGAACGGAAACGGGATGGAGGTGATCAATCCGTCGCCGCGCCCTCAGGATCAAACGTCGCGAATCTAGCTGCAGTTTGATAACCGACGATGACGACTCATTTCAAAGAACTCGATGAGCTTAAATATTCTTCCAGCAATAAAATTGAATGCTACCAAACGCTACCGGCAAACGGAAAAGGAAAGTTTCCTCAAAACATTTGGACTTTTTTCAATGAAATCAATCAAAGATGTTTTATTTTGTGATTTTTGCTACGAAAATTATTAACTAGAAATAATTTATACCTTTTGTACTTAACTTTTGTACTTGAGTTGAGTTTTCTTTTCAGATAATTTTCTGTATATTCAACTACCCATAATTATAATGCACATCCCAGCTATGCAGCTGTCCGTTCAACGCGAGGGCGCGCATTTAAGATGACGTACAGTCAGTAAAAGTAGGTAAGTACCTAGTTACTCGAGAATTTGACAATGCAAATTAAAAAAATAGTTTAAATGTTGCAGCTACTAAAAGGCCAGCTGTACTCGTTAGTTACAATCTACCTACCATCTAAACAAAAAGATCGAGTAATTTATCCAGACAGTACTGCAAACTTACTACTGCAGTATTTTGGGCCGGACCGTTATGCCATTCCGGGTTGCCCCCGGCAAATTTTTCGACGTCAGCGGAAACTATAATATTATTTATGTCTCCTAAGCGCTTATCAATCCTTCGGCGTCCTAATTATATCATGCAACTTTCAAGACTCATAATAAGCAATCTACTATATGGTCACATAATTGCATAAATGGCCAAAGGACAATGCTCATCTAGTATGAAAAAAAAACCCAGGTTGGAATCAAATGAAAAGTATCTCCAATTATTGGTAATAATATGCAATTAAATATTCCATAGGGGGCATCATCGAAATCAGTGGCGGTATGTGTGAAATTGCTATTCAACTTTTTCAGGGGTCACATAAAGTATCAGTTAAAGGGAGCAGTAAAGAGATACAGTTGCGGTTTAAGAGTGTATAAAATGGCTATATCTAACATAAGTATATTATTTAATTGTATATTATTATTATTATTCAATAAAATAAAGCGTACCAGTTTGTTTGTTTTTGTAAACACGCTAATCTCAGAAACTACAAGACCGATTTTAAAAATTCTTTCACCAATGGGAAGCTACATAGTTACTGAATAATACGTGCAAAAAAATTTTTTTTTTATATTTTTATAAAAAAAATTTTTTTTTTAGCACTTATTCAGTAAAGTTGTAGCTTCCCATTGGTGAAAGAATTTTTAGAATCGGTCTTGTAGTTCCTGAGATAAGGGCGTTTCCAAAAACAAAAAAAACTGTTTTTCTTTATTATATTAAATAATAATAATTATACACAATTATATAATATAATTATGTTATATATTGCCATTTTATACACTTTTAAACCGCAACTGTATCTGTTTACTGCTCCCTTTAACTGATATTTATGTGACCCCTGAAAAATCTGAATAGCAATTTCACACATACCGCCATTGATTTCGATGATGCCCCCTATGGAATATTTAATTACATATTATTACCAATAATTGGAGATACTTTTCATTTGATTCCAACCTGGGTTTTTTTTCAGCATTGTTCTTTTGAACATTTAAAACGAAAAAAATGTTAAAGCAACATTTCCTGTAACTACTTACTGGTTCTTAATTCTGTACGTTGATATTATTACATTTTATTCATATAAATTATACCTATACAAAATTTCACGCGTAGGTGAGGTATACCTAAGGTCAAGCAATCCAAAATAATTTGATGAAGTGCGTCTTGCTGTCGTTTCCTTCAGCTCGTAATAGACATCAAAGGAGTGCGATCAATTGAGCAATGCTTGGAAAGAAGTAGCGTCTGTGACGTCACGCGCGATTAGCCACGACACTTGCGCCGTGCTTTTGTTGCAGCGGGACGAGCGGTGCGCTCGCGCATTAACCGAAATAGGCTGGAACTGCAGGTGAGAACGATCTGACAAACGAATGATAGCTTCGAAATTGCCCTTGAAAATATAACAACATTCGCCTTTCATGGTCTGTAATAATAACATACAAATAAAATGCGTGTTTATAATAGTCAAATGAGCTTTGTACTACGTAAGTTATGAGATGCTTTGTGTTTTTTTTTAAATTTAATAAATAATACATAACGGACGGCGCACTAATCAGGACAATAAGTAATAATTACTATATTATTTAAAACTGAAACTGGCCCTAACAGGTCACTCTACTCCACACATTTCAAATTGTTAGATGTTGCCCATGTAAGACCTAATAAGCTCATTTTTTTTTGAAACTGACAAGTAGGAGGCATGCGCAGCCCTTCACCGCTCTCCCTATCCCACCTCGAGATGATCCGGCGGGCGTCCTCCTCTGCTCTAAAAGCAAACAGCTGCAATTTGGATTTAACCTCCACGCCTAATTTCGGTTAGACTTATTTTAACATTAAATACACACACTCACACACAAATATCCCTTGTATAAACACATCACCCCTAATATAGATGCCGATGAGAGTAATGGCTCAACTTGGCTCAACTAGACGTTCCGATTTACGGCTTTAACAGAATGTGATAAAGTGTTCTCCCTCGCCCCATTTTCGGTAAAGGATTTGTATTATTTTGCCTGCACACAATTTGTTTTAGAATTTACAAAGGAGTATCTGTGGCGAAGTAGTCAGGCAGAATGGTTTATTTTTAAACGTACGTCGAAGAATTCGTTATAAATATTATGTTCTAGGAATTTAGTGTCCATATGTACAATATGTACATTTATATAATTTAATTAATGTTATACATCTTTCTTCTCACCAATATTATAAATGGATGGATGCTACTTTTTGCATGAAAGAGTAGCAAACATACACAGTAACGAGGATTCAGGCGACTGGGACCACTACATAACTGGGACCGCGGTCCCAGTTGCCTGATTAGTTTTTATTTGTTTATTTTGTCAGGCGAGTGGGACCACCCGTAATTTTAACCACAAATCCATTGTTGAAATACAAGATTTAGTACAGTTAGCAGAAAAGGTGTCACAAATTAAACAAAGTTAATTTTTGCAAAGGTAAGTTAGTTTTTGTATTACCTACTTAAACAGTATAACAGTCTTAATTATGTTTTAAAAATCACGTTGGCTCATATTATGCCTACTTAACTAGTAATTCTAAGTAAACATTCAACAGAAATCTCCTCAAAACAATAATATAAAAATCAGTCTTATTGTCTCTTAACTTTATACACCATAAAGTAAGTACTCATTACTCCTATTATATATTTATAATAAAGTCAGAAGATGCACATATCGTGATGTAATATTTATTTGCAATGACAATCATCTCCTCATAACAATGCTAAGTAGCAACCGAATGTCACTTTTATGACAAATCCATACTGACACAACGCCGCACCGGCTGTCTACTCTCCATCCGTCTTACGAATTTTCGATCTACTCTTTGGTGTTTATGGGCGCCTGGTACTTCAAATAGAAGTTTTGCATCACTTCGCTTTTATTTTATACATGAATTTTATTCACCACACTGCCATTTTAGGATGAAATATTCCGTGTGATTTACTCTTCGGTATTTATGGGCGCCTGGTACTTCAAATAGAAGTTTTGCATCACTCGCTTTTATTTCCATGAAATTCTACTCCGCCATTAGATATTCCGTGTGACTTAAATTCTTTGGTGTTTCTGGACGCCTATAACTTTGACGAGCATGGCGAATCAATCTTACTAATCTGTCGCGAGTTTAACATTTTTTCCCCATAAAAAAGTGTACAAAAAAGAAGTTTTCACTTCAAAAATACTTGAACGTAATACTAAATAAAATAAAATCCTGAGTTATAACTTGATTTTTCTGTTAACTGTACATTAAAGGAAATTAGGTATATGGTCCCAGTCGACCGATTCAAAAATGTTATCAGGTAACTGGGACCGCGGTCCCAGTTTTATTTGGTCCCAGTCGCCTGAATCCTCACAGTAACTACATTCTGATTATGATTTTCCATTAACGTTTATCGACGTCATTGAGTTTATAGATTTATATCACAGTTCATGGTAGGTACAACTTTGATTTATGGGGGCACTTGCTAAGAAAATTCTCTTTTGAACATTCGTGGAAAGTAACGTATTGTTATCGGTTTCAATTTCAAATTCTTCAAGGCTTCTTCAAGTCAAAACTTTTGACAAAAGACCAAGGTTGACTGACGACTCTTCTCTCAACCATCAGTTGTTTATAACAGTTGTCATTCAATATTAAACTACGAGTACCTATATTGATGCGCTATTATTGGTTATTAATTATACCGCGGCACCGAATCGGTCGCACCTTCCAATCATGTGGGCTGTTAGCGGCGCGGTAACCGCGTTAATGTGGCCAGCACATGGGCCTAATCCGATGTTTAACATTATGTTTGTAAGCCCTTCCCGCCACACGACCGTTTATTGCCAGTCATAACGTGCCTTACTTACGAGCTTACGATCCCGATTGTGTGTTAAATATGGGTGTACAACACCTTTAGAGAGCAACTTAATAATGTAGATCGGACAGGAAATGGTGATCTCCTTTTTGTGGTAGATCTTGGACATAATATTTGAAGCACGATCGTCGACTTTATATAAGTTTGTATAATCATTGTGTTTCAGTAAAAACGTGTCGTCGGGTCGTATAGAACGATATGATATATTTTAAAATTTAAATACAGTATTTTTACTATAGAAACCACAATAATATGTTTTTATTAAACTTATTTGTTAAACTAAACGGGTTTTTTATATTAGGTCAGTTGGCAGACATACACGCAGCCCACCTGATGGTAAGCTGCCACTGCGGCCTATTCAATTGAGGGACGCTTCACCTGGAAGCGTCGCTCAATGTGCTGCCAAACTGTAGGCTCATCTGATCTTCGAGCCTCTGATTTCAAGCCGGAGCTGTTATGGCGGCAGATTTTACCTGTGGCGGCGGTAGCTAATAGCCAGTCGGACTCTGAAAAACCAACCAGACCCAAGGTGGGAATCGAACCCACGACCTCCGTGTTTTTGATATGGTTTAGCCACTGTTCCACGGCGCCTCCGTCAAAAAGAAAAAAAAGGGTTTCGTGAAATAAGGACACTTATGCCTGAAAAAATAATGCACCACATTGACCAGTATTTTTTTCTGAAGGGAAACATCATTTGAATGATTAAATTAATTATCATTATTTTATGAAATACATGACACTTGTTTTTGTCTCGGGAGATAAGAAGAAAGGGTTAATTAGTTACAAAGTCAATATAAGCGCAATAGGACTAAGCTTAGACCGACGGAGATTAATAAAAACGGCTACAGTCGCAAGTGCAACTAACTCCAGTCACAGAATATATACTAAAGTACTCCAGTGTTAGTTTGTATACGCGATACGGTTAAAATACAAGATAAACACGTTGCTGTCAAGGCACTCTCGGCCCTCGACTCGTGTTTATTTGTTTATCTATCTTTTTCGATAAATACGATTTTATTTATTTAATCACTACCAAGACTGCGGCGAAGACGGCGGAAATTGTTGTTCTTAACAAGTTTTACTTCTAATTTTTTAGTAAAATGTTCCATCGTTATCTTTTCATGATTTTCGATATTTTCTCATAAAATATCAAATATAAATATAATATTTTCTCATAAAAATAGCATTACAATTAACTGTTTACACAATGTTAAAATGCGATCTCGATTTCAAAATTGTGTAATAATAACTAATATCTGAAATGTAGGTGTCAGAAATAGCTCAACTAAGAGAGTTTCATAGATTTTAAATGTAGACACGTTAATATAGATCTCTTGTATAAATCATTAAATGCTATAGTAATATATTTATAGTTGAAGAGAGCTCTTAAATCAGCGCATATTTTTTAGCAACATATTTAGCAAGGGCTGTTGCGCCCGCGCACTTTTGTTGATGCAGTGTCTTTGCGGCTGATTGCTGATTTAAATGCCAACCAACGCGGCGCCTGCCTCATTGTGGCGTAAAGCATGGGAGGCGGAGATTAACCAAAATATTGTTTTAGCAGTCGTTTAGTGAAAAGCAACTATTAATTACTTATCAGTTATCAGACTTGTCTGTAAATGATTGAGCCATTATTTTCAAACAACAGTCTCCTTATCATCGAGGTTAAGTCCAGGTTAAGCCCCGAGGGAAGATATTGAACATCACGGCAGAATCCGTACAGCAAGATACCTAAGAACTGTTCCAAATAGCGCTCACTAAAATTGGACTCGACATTATTATTAAATCCTTTGCAAGAAGAAGTTGCGTAGACTCTACACGCGATGCAATTGTTTCCGTCTTTGTCTAGCAGCGGTGGACTTGATCCGTTTATTCCATGTACCAATCTTCGAGATCGATTCCATAAGCCGCTATCGCTAAGGTAGGTTAGATAGTTCCATTTTGTTAATAAACAATTGGATTAATAAGTTACAGAGGATATCGAAAAAAGAAACTTCTCCATCTAAACTTGATAAAGGATTTTTTTATAAAGTTTAACTATGACCCTAGCATATTTGGTTATTGTACTGGAATAAAGCTACCCATGTCTACTGGTACATAACATGGTACATACTCGTATCGCATGCGTCAAATAAAATTCCTACATCTTTTGTAGAAACTTGAACTGGTCGTGTACTTTTCCTAAAATATAAACAATAAAATATGTGAATTTGAATGCATCGCTCAACCTAGGCCACACGCTGTCTCCACAAACTTCGTCCACTCGAAGCCCGAGGCGAGCACTCCCGTCACACACGTTTGCCTAAAGCAAACAAACGACTAAGTATAACCGCGGCTTAAGCCCGCCACTTCTGCGGTGACAAATTTTATTCTGCCCCATCTCTGTACAAGAAAATTTATAAGCGGGAAAACATAATTTATAAATCACGTAACTTCTGCACTGTCAGTCCTGATTAAAGTAAAGTATATATTTAATGTCCAACTGCAAGGCTAAGGTCTCCATCATTGGAATGAAGTCATCGTCACGATGATGGGTACTGACTGGCTTAATGGCCCACGCCAGCCAAAAGTGATCACAAATTCGAGCTTTGTTCGAAAAGCCACACAAACATGTTATTTCTGGTAGTGTTGCCCAAATGCAAGAACAAGACGAGACTTAGCCAGTCTTGGTCTTGGTCTTGCGCCAATACACCTGGTCTTGGTCTTGGTCTTGCGCTCCCAGTCTTGGTCTTGGTCTTGGTCTTGCAGCAAGAGTCTTGCAAGTCTTGCAATTACCTATTAGTCTATTACTATTTATTAAAGTTTACTTTAAATCTTAGAAAAACGTATTAGAATTGGAACATTGTGAGCTTGAATTAACATAGCCATAGTAAAGATCAAGCAGATTAATAAATAACTGAAGATTTGATAAGAAATTCGAAAAATCAACTGACCTATATGTCGTTTTCCATGGAAGTAACTGTTTCTTAATAAACATTTATGATTTATAAGCTTACATTTGCTAAAACATGTAAAAAAACAAATTAATTACAATAACTTGACTGTATTTTAAAGAACAATACTTATCTGTCTAGAAAGAGATTGAACCCTCAACTTATAAGAAATTTAATAAAAGAGTTTTACGATTTATCATTTATTTGAATAAAAAATAAAATACAACACAAATCAACAGCTTTATCATTAGGTTATGATACTTTATATCAATTTTTTTGACCAAGAATTAATACAAAGTAACCATCTGGCTGACTCATCACTTAACCTATTTCTATGTTTTGTTTAATTCCTAAGCGTACCTACCTATACACCGAACTGTTACACCTAACTACTCAGTGAAATAGCGCTAAGTCCTAGCTGCAAGACGCAAGAGTCTTGCAGGCTATGTCTTGTTCTTGCTCAAGTCTTGCACGGTCAGTCTTGGTCTTGGTCTTGCTAAAAATACGCGGTCTTGTTCTTGGTCTTGGTCTTGCAAAAACGCAAGAACAAGACCAAGACTGCAAGACCAAGACTGAATTTGGGCAACACTAATTTCTGGTAACTTTGATCGGTAAATAAACCAATAGATCATCCACACATTTTGATTAAATAAAAAGGTTTTAATGGCCACTTTGTTACTACATAGTATCTTTATTTGTTTGCATTTAAATTCTAGTTTTGAGTAAGTTATTCAAATATAAATTATGATCAAAATAATACAATATAAAATGATTTGTAAAGTATTTGTTATAACGATAATTTTTATAATATTTTTTTTGAACATGAAATGATAGATCTGACGGCACGCGCAGGCGACCTGTGGAAGACTTTGTCAGGAAGCATCGCTGAATTTTAATCAATCTTTGAGCCTTTGATTTCTAGTGCACTGGCTTCGACTTCCGAACACAGCCAGGCTTTAAACTTTACCTGTGTGTAGGTGGTGTGAGTAAAAAGTATAATGTTCGTATGTAAACAGCGTTGCTTCTATTACCTACAATCAAAAATAAGGAAATGTCTTTATCTCATCAAACGGATCGATATTCTGTTCTGGGAATATGTTTCTAAAAACGAAAACCCTTTTAAAATTTGTATGGTGATTAAACGTGACCACTATCAATCGAGAAGATAATTACGTGTCCATTAGTTTAGCCCACGTTCTGATTTACGAGGCATCTTCATGAATGGGAGGTCGTGCTCAATTTTTGTCCCGGCCGATTATCCGGGAACAATCTGATGCGCAAACACCGACTTTCGTCCCCGTCATCGCCACGTAGGTGTAAGAGGCCCACACCGATTTCTATAGACGGCGCACAATGCCGTCACTTGTCGCCTACCAAATCTGGTCAGTTTTGACATGTTGTCATGTTTTTATTAACGCCCGCTGTCAATGGTCCAATGACGATTTCACGGTTGAGGGACTGCCCAATTTGCCACAATGGGACACACTTCTAATTCCCATTGTGACGGTTACGAATTTACAGCGCGATGTTGTTGCGCCGCGCCACACAATGTGGATTAAGCTTTATTTGTTCAAATGACTTCAACGTCCCGATGGGAAAGGACAGTCCTGACTTCCTCTAATTGTATAACAAGCTTAACAGTATACAAAAAATGGTCTTGAAAAAGTTGCAAGTTTTGATCCTCAGTTTTTAATCTACATGCTAACAAAATAAAATACCTTACTATTACTTCACATACTCTTTAGGTCACACACTTGATGTTAATTTCTTAGAATCACCTTTTTACAGTATACGTATTGAAAGATTACCTCTTTATTATTATTTGTTAAATCTGATTAAAGTATTTTAACCACGTTATACTCGTATATACATTTAAATTTTTAGATAAAAGTCATGATAGGGCATTGCAGACCTACATACAGCCGTCTAGAGATGCAATACACGATGTCAGCACTCTGTCAATTTGAGAAATTAATTTGGTATGTTTACACAGCCGATGGGGCGATGAATAAACGTTTTGTGACAGTTTCTGATCTACAAAACGGCCAATAAAAGTTTCTATTGTTGTATCTTATGAAAATACAAAAAAAAATATTTTCAAGTACGCGCTGTATGCGAAGATTGATGAAAGAATAACTTATCATAATGGAAGAAGGTTCAATGTTGCTAACATTCAAGTTTAGTTTGACTCGTCATCCCTTTGTATGAATTGATTTTGGATGAGGGTGGGGTGATACCGTAGCTTTCTGTGGTTAGACCTCCCTGGTGAGCATGTGTCATCGAACTCTGCGAATTGAACTATGAAGTTTAAGGTGTTTCATAAATAATTATTTTATATATTATATAACTGCCTCCGTGGTACAGTGGTTAGAGCGTTGGGCTCTAATACCCGGAGGTCGTGGGTTCGAATCCCGCGGGGACCATAACTTTGTGTGAATATTTCCAGTTTGTTTAGGACATTGCAGGCTTGAATCACCTGAATGTCTGAAAAGAATGATGATTCCGTGCTTCGGAAGGCACGTTAAGCCGTTGGTCCTGCGCCTGATCTCTTTTCGGTCATGTCGGACTGCTGTCCCACCGTGTTAAGAGTGAGGGAATAGGAAATTGCACCTGTGCTTGCGCACTCACTTCTGCACTATAATATATCCTGCGTATTTGGCTGATCGTAAAGATTGGCCGCCGTAGCCGAAAACTCGGCTAGGAGGACATTAAATAAATATATTTTAAAAACATTAATAAGGGCAAATCCCACATTATTTTTTATAAAATAATGAAGTCGGATGGTTTTTATTTCGTGTATAGATTTTAGGTGTAACTAATTTTCTACACCTATTATTTGAACACGACGCTTTCCTCAGGGTTATTAACTCTTGATTTAACCGCACGTGTAGATATAACTTTGGTTATAATAACATTTTTCTAATAGGGATGTTGAAATTGTTTTTAATTATCAAATACATACTTTATTCTACTAAACAATACTCTAGGTATAGGTATGATAATATTCAACAACGTTACTTCTTTTCCCCAAAATTAATTCAATCGGTAGCAATATTAGGTACAGTCCAGCACAGCTGCGTACATACTTGCGACTAACTTATCCCGTTAGGTTTTTATTATTGAAAGCAAGACAAGACAAAAGCTACTAAAAATGTGCTGTCATTTGATATCATATTGTTATTTATTGCCATATTTGCCATAAGATTTGATAATCACAGAGTAAACAAGTCATAAAAAATTATGCAGATATTCAGATTCAAGAGTCACACTCATACATTTATAATATTTTTTATGTATTCATAATATTCCTCATTCATTATTTATTATTTTGCCTTACTGTAGTTTCAAAATAAAATAATACTATATCAGAAATCAACAACTAAGTTAGTCTGCCGTTTAAAATATTTGACTTCTTCTGCAGAGGTCTTCCTCGTCATCAAGTCCTCGTTATAAAATAGGGCTACGAAATTTTATTTTTATTTAATATAAACCACAGAAAAACTGTAGAGAAAACACGGTACCTACTATCAAATAATCTAGCTCAATATCGCTTTTGCTTAAAGAAAGCACAAGACTGAAAAATGTTAAGTTAAGGCAGTCGTTGGCTTGTGGCCGGCTTATTCGGTACGTTTTGTTTCAGGTCGCCGCCCTAGGCGAGGCGCATGCGCACTGCAGGCCTACATTATTGAACGGAGGCTTTCACCGCCCTTGTATCTTGACTACCGCTTATATTTATGCGCACATACTTAGTGACTATCCCAAAGATATTTTTGATGTAGATCAAGTTTCAAGCTTTGCAAGCAAATGCAGGAGAGATACTTGCTGAGTAAATACTAATATTGTTTTTTAGTACGGAAAATTAGTTTTGTCTCATCAGCGTAGAATTAATCGCAGCGTTATTTTGCCTACACATTTGTTTAGTTTAGTCAAAATATATATTTTAGTCAGAACATATACATATGTTACCGGCTAAACCTGATTTCAGGATAAACTAGCTTGGCCTAGGCCAAAGGTGAAGTGGAGCTTCCGCCTTAGCCTTCGTAGCTATTTTTTTTAAAACCTTTTAGTTTTCACTATAATAATATAT
Organism: Mecyna flavalis; assembly: GCA_949319885.1. Taxonomy (NCBI): domain Eukaryota; kingdom Metazoa; phylum Arthropoda; class Insecta; order Lepidoptera; family Crambidae; genus Mecyna; species Mecyna flavalis. Next base: position 8,259,528 of record OX439425.1, read on the forward strand.
TCTAAGTTGACTTAAATTAGTTTGGCCTAGGCTAGACTAGTTTGTCCTGAAATCGGGTTTCGCCGGTAAAATACTCATCTATAATACTTGTCCATAACTGCAGAAATCTAACGACAAGTCTGACCCCTGTTGAGGCTGTTGATAAGCAGTGTTTTTCTAAATGTCATTCATGGGAAGTGGTTTCTACAATACACATTATCTGCCTTTGGGGAAAAAAATAAGAGGGACGGTGATGGGTATAAGAGGAGGGAGGAGAAGGGGGTTCAGGCCTCCGGCGCTCTTACTCACCAAACGAAGCGTAAGAGCAAATCTACTAGGTACACATAAGTCGGTCTTCCGTAAGAGAGTGGTACAGACCCAGTCGAACCGGCCTATTCCGACTGCCAGGCAGCAACTTTTTGGTGCATTGCCGTATTCTGCAAAACATAACGTCGTCTACCGTAATCAAAAAAAAAAATCGATGTCTGCCGCAAAAGGTTGGATGGAGACATGTTATATACCTGTACGACATATCGAATAAAATATTATGTATTAAATACTTAGTTTCATATCTTTAAGTCGCTCTCAGTAAAAAAACATACACACCATGTTTCTCTATTGCAGACTTACCATGCTTTAAATGCTTATAGTACTAAAATTAGAAGAACAGGTACACCCTTAGTTAGCAGTCTTTATAATTTCTTCCCTGTCAAATGACGGTGCACATAATAATGGTTCAATCCGTAACACTGGCGTGGTAAGGTGGGTACTGGGTAAATTTTATGAAATAACATTGCCTACTGACGAACGTGCATTGTCACTGACGGTATTCGAGCGAACTCTCCATCTGTCATTCATTATGGACTTACAATTAAAGAGTAAATGTAAAGTAAATACTCAACATGTATTGTCGGTTTGATCCATGACATTCGTGGAAGAGTGCTTCGTAGTCTCCTTTAGAATAGTAACAGGAAATTGTACCTTTTAACTACGTATTTTAAGCCGCATTTGGAATATCGATATAGTCGCTTTGTCACTTTGAAGCAACCCACGCTGTCTCAAAAAATGTATAGTGCCTGCTGTTGAGGAATAGGAATATATCACGCGTGATCCTAGAAATATTGGTAGGATGTTTACCATAGCAAAATTTTACTTTAGTGTCATTGTTATAGTTGCATGGTTACAAAAATCGTAGGTATACATTTTTACATTTCAGTTTTACTAATGGTATACAATGAATTAAATAGACTTTCTGGCTCAGTCCCAATTGAAATAGATATGTATGCAATTGAGTTTAGGCTGAAAATTATTGTTCTTTGGATGTTGACATATTCAGGTAAGTTGTTGATGCGCTCCTTTCGCTATCCCAATTATTGTCTAGTAAGTGGCTACTAATCTTACATATTATTTATCAAACTTTGAACGTTTGATAGTCCTAAGAAAGCAAAGTTTGTTTTATTAAAGTAGACAATATCATACTATACAACTTCATCCTTAATCCCAGCTAGAGGCTCTTGAAATTATTACTTAGACGATATCGATCGATTGTACAGTAAAGCGATTTACTGTAAACAAAGTGACCATATTTTGGTAACAAAGAAATGTATGTTCTGCGCGGAATTTACTACTTCGATACTCTGGAGCACAATGCGTTTTGATAACTACAACAACTACCTATATAAACATGCTTTTTAATTCTTTTTAGTTTTAATCTACGTACGATCTCTACTCCCATTCCCATTAAGCCAATTAATAGAGGACGTAGACTTCGATACTTGTTATATCTGAAATGAAAATTATAAAATGGTACAATCTGTAAGAACTTTAGCTAATCCTCGCAAATTGAGGCACCCTAATGGACGAAGTGGAAGTTCGACTTCAATGACCCCAGGCTAAGCCGCTGTCTTCCTTTGAATATTAATTTTAGTTATACTCGTAGCAACCGACAAACTTCAGTTTGTACTGTGTAAGGATTATACTGGGCTTGCTCAAGTAGATTAATGATCTTCGTTGATAAATATATAAGTTATATAAGATCAAGGACTTTATTGGATAAACTTATGATATAAAAGTTGTATAAATGGATATTTAAATATTTTATTTGACCGTGTCCACTCTCCGTGCATTTAAAAGTTTAAATAGGCTTTTTGTTTTTTTTTTTTTAAAACATCATGTCTTCAAAACTATGAAAAGTTAAATATGGCGTTAACTCTTTCCCTCATTCAGCAAGATCTTGTCACATATGTACGGTACGTGAGCACATGTCCCATTGTTTAAATTCGTAGTAAGAGAAAAAACCCGCCGCCCTGCACCCATATGGCTTACAATAACAAATTCTTAACCAAAAGTAAACCGTTGTATCGTCGTGTTCCGCGTTTAGTGAGTCTGTGCGCAGGCCAAAATGGCATAAAGCGGTTGAGTGCTTTTGTTTCCTCCAACCTTGGAGTGCGTGGACTCAGTTCAGATAAACAAATAAATTAGGCCGTGTGAGTTTATTCATGGTATGGTAACCAAATTAACGTGTTGCGGTTTTCAGTCTTCTGCAACAATATAAATCTCTGACAGTATCACGAACTAAGATCACGAACTAATCTGAACCAAAATTGAAAAGATCACAGTATGGTATGGCTTTATTCATACCCAACTTCCAACTACTTAAACGCCTCGAGGTTTTCGTAGCAATCGAAGCAGTACCTATCCAATCATCAGTAAATTACCAATAATTTTAACAATGTCTATGTCGCATTTTCCAAGTCTGCAAAAACCACTAGGGTCTGGCGGGGTGCATTGCATTGTTGTGTGATACCTTTACTGGTATTCTTCACTCGCTCGCCACCCACCCGCTCTGTGGTGGAGCACTGACGAAAACGCCCACAGATAACAGAAACTAAACTTTTTATTTTAGATCTCTATGAAAACGCCCTTAGGAAAACCATTGAAATGGAAACCAATTAAGGACAAATTGTGAACCTTAAATTCCGTATTCTGTTGGTTCATGGTTGCTTAAACAAAGTTTATTGCAGAATTTCTGTTTATTGGACTTGTCTACTAGGGATTTTTTTATGATAGAGGGAGGCAAACACAAGGATTTTCGTTAGATTATAGGGATATTGCATTCTCCCTCACTAATTACTGGTTGAAAACCATTGTAAAAAAATAATTGGGAAAATAATATTGGCATGTTTCGCTACAGGTGCTGAAAACTGTTTTATTGTTTTAAAAAAAAAAACTATTAATACTACACTAAAATATATAAGTCTGCACTACTTAATGGTAAATTAAATCGTTTATTTTATAAATTGAATTACTTAAACATGTCAGATTCAAATCCATCTTCCATTATATCTGGTCGTTTATTATTTATTACCCCTTTACCATGAGCCCATAACCAAGCCATCTTTTTTCTTTCCATGTAAGCTTTATTTTTCTTTAACTCATTTCTTTTTTTCTCATCTTCAAAATTTGATTTCATAATATCTTTCACACGTATTCGGGCTATTTGTTTGATTTCTTTTCCAGTCCGAGTAATCCTCTTATTATTAGTATTTCTATCTTCGTATTCTTCCATCATATCTATTAAGTGGTCAATGTGAATATGTATGTGTTGTATTTCTGCAAGATATTCTACGAGCTGTAAATATGAAAAATAATAATAATTAAAGGAAAAAGGAAAATGAAATAATAAAAATGTTGTAATTATATCTTAAATGTACATATAAATGTATCGCGACATTGTAACAAAGGGTTAATACCTAAGCTATGTAAGCTCAAAGACATAATAAGAATTTGGACCAATTCAACCAGGGGCCCGCGGGCACCGGCCGGCAAGGGGAATGCAGTGCTTTAGTAAGAAGTGAAATTAAATTCTTAGTCCCGCCTGAGTCACACAGACTTCCACAAGTCTCGCTGGCCTGAGGAAAATGCAGCTGACTATAATTTACTATTGGTTAGTTTTATCTTGATAATAATTTACCACCAATTTACTCTTAGATAACGCAATAATTCTAAGAGCATACTATACTACTCGTATGTAGTTTGACTTAGTTTTTAAAAAACTTTTGCAAAAGAACTTTGAAAACTTTATCGACACTTTTTATATTCCGGTCCCTATAAACCAATAGCGAGATATTTTTTAAAAAGATCATTTTCTAAACTAAAATAAAAAAAATGTATTTTGCGAATAGGTATCTCACATTTTTGTAAAAAGAAACGCTCGGGACGAATGAACGTCAGTAAACTTTGTTTATAAATAGCTATAATTATTACATTAGAGTCTTTTGCTGGTCTACAATTTGTAATAAGCATGGTTTCAAATCAGACTTCGGATTTAAACCTAGGGCATTTTTTGTAATAAGAGGGATACGGTAAGCTTTTTCCCTTTACCAATACAAAAACGATGCTAACTCTACAGGTGTTACATTTGGTAGGTAATTGGATTAAATAGTTTATTTATAATATTTTGCGTATTCCTCATATGAGTAAGTAGGTACACTTACTTGTAATAAATCAGAACAATTCTAAGTCACATCTGATTTTTATATTTAAAAGAGTTAAAAGAATACTTACTCTGTTTTGGGTGATAGTATTTAAATTTTCCAAGCCTCGATCGTACAAAAATATCATTCGGACGTATAGTCGTCGAATATAGTATATGATTTCAGCTAGCCGATAAGCACTTGTACTGAAACAGGGGATTTAAAGTTTTGTAAATCTGCTTGACTGAGCAAACATGAGCTCATGTCAATATAAGAAGTCAGTCTTTACCTATTGTGGGTAGCTTTTCTCTAAATAATTGGATAAATACTAAAATATTAAGGTTAGGAATATGTACTTACTGCTTGTATCTTTTTCTCACGAATTGTACTCTTCTTACATTCATCATGGCATCTCGTATGAGCTCTCTCTCCATTTGAAATAATTTGTGGGTCATACGAATATGTGTGTATGTTGCGTACATTGCTGTTACTTCACGGCTTATAACTTAAACAAAGATTCATATTACTTAGTGTAATTTAACAATATGTATGTTTTAAAAAAGGTTTCTGTTGATTGACAAGTGGACATCCATTGTACAATACAAGCTTGGCTTGGTTAAGCGCCTAAATAGCGCTGTGTGGATAATGTCCAAGAATATTTATATATCGCATCATCATCAGCCTATATACGGTTCCACTGCTGGGACACAGGCCTTATCTCAATTGTGAGATAGTGTGGGCCATACTCCAACGCTGGCCTAGTGCGGGTTGGTGGAGGTTTAACTATGTATGTTTTATGGTTGAAACAATGTAATAATGTGCCTTGAAGCGACAGTGGAACAATGTTAATACTTCAAAAGAGAGAAATTAAGCAGATATAAATACATATTTCAGCCTTTGCATTTTCATGCCTTTAACTATTGCCTTTGCCACAAACTTGTTGGAATACCTATTGTTAGTAATCGTTTAGAATCCTTTTTAAATATTGGAAAAAATAGTTCCATTCTTTGATACTTACAAATAATGGAAATGGCGAAACATAATAACACCACTTGTAATTTCATGGTTTTCGAGTAGGCAGGCCACTAACGCTGATTGTTACTTTGATTAGAACCTGTGTAATTGGGTATTAACAATTAATAATTCATGAAATCGATTAGGTACACGGAGTAAGTAAACAACAATGAACATTATATTAGTATATAAAATACATAAATATTTGACACTATTATTGATATTGGTTTTTAATTCAATTCAGCATGCAAAAATTATGTTTACAAGTTTTTTTTTCTATTTACGGTACAAGAGCTGTAAGCTTTGACTAAAATTCCTGAATCAAAGGCAGCAAGTAGGATAGGTGAACCTGATGAAGTTTGATTCTTTGTTTTTTTTCAAACTAGAAACAACTAAATTACTAGGTATTATTATATCAAAAGACTTTGTTACCCATCATATTATTTTTACATTTTATGACGGAAGTTTTTTTACTAGTTTTTTTTTATAAACTAAGTCAGTTGGCAGACAGACACGCCGTCCACCTGATGGTAAGCGGCCACTGCGGCCTATTCCATTGAGGGACACTTCACCAGGAAGCGTCGCTCAATGTGCTGCCAGACTGTAGACTCATCTTCGAGCCTTTGATTTCAAGTGTACTGGCTCCCACATTAATACTGCCGGAACACAGCCAGAGCTATTATGGCGGCAGATTTCACCTGGGCTGTGGATGGTAGCTAGCCAGTTGGACTCTGAAAAAGCCCTACCACCAACCAGACCCTAGGTGGGAATCGAACCCACGACCTCCGGGTTTTATACCCGAGCGGCTTAACCACTGTTCCACGGAGGCGGTCAAAATGTAGTTTCAATATCTATTTTATTATTGTAAGTACTTAACTTTTTTTTTTGCAGGGAGTAATGGGTTCGAATCCCGCCCAAACTAATTATTCATCAGACGAACATATCAAGTGCCTGACCCACAGCTGTGTTTTGTTTTTGATTGTTTTCGTCTAAGTAGGTAGGTACCTATTTATTTATGGTACTTTCGTTTGATTCTGATTTTTGATACCCATTAAACAAAATGCTTAAGATAATTATATGTACAGTCAAAAGCACGACAGACGTGCACTTTGGACTTTGTACCGCTCTTATGTCGGGGGCATAAGTGCTATTATCGAACTGCAAGTGTTAACCTTGATGTGCTGTTGACCGTACTTTGGGATCAGATCAATGCAAAACCGCGTTAAATTTGGGATTGCTTAGTATAAAATAATTCCTACTAGCCATGACTTTTATTAAGTGCCGTATTAACTGCACTTTGACTATGACTTTTTATTACAACAAAATCTTGAAATATGTATAAGGTATATCTTGTAACTATGGATGCTCAAAGTCAAAGCAGTATTTGTTTTGCAATTTGATTTACCATGAAATTCTTTTGCACGTCATACCTTTTTTTCCTACCAGACCGTACAGTTCCTGCTAGATAAAGAATACAAAAAACTTAGGTAAGTACATATATTTATTTTTTTATACATGCATAATTAAACGTGGTAACAACAGACGGATTCATGCACAAAATAATGTTTCTACGGTGGCAGAATCGATACAATCGAAGTATGGTAAGCGCGATAAGTGCAATTTCTGCGCTGTGTGCTACCTTTGACTGATTTTAGAGTGTTTTCAAAACGTTGCAACAAACCTAAAAATCTTCACCATCATCTGAAATGAAATGAAATAATATATTCAGCAAATAGATAAAAATAGTTATTTATGTGACTGCTGCATAATGAGGGTCATTAAAATACGAATGTGGTTTTATGAAACGAACGAAGTGAGTTTCATAAAAGAATCACATGAGTATTTTAATGACTAATTATGTAAAGTCACATACATAACTTTATCTTCATTAATACGATAATATGTCTATTTTATAGTCAGGATTGATGAGCAAACGCCCTAGTTACAAACTTAATCTTTATGTAAAAGTTAGTACTGACATAATGACTGACGTTTGTAGTTTTTGAAATCCATAAACAATCTAGACTCGAGTTGATTTCGATTCTCAAATCGATTGTTATAATTTCAGCATCGAATTAAATGTATAGGAATGGAACATAAAATTACTAATCGACTAATTCGATAATCGAAAAAACCTATTAATTTTTACTTTTAAAAAAGACGTTCGAAATTTGAACGAAATTAAGTATCGGTTACCGACACTAAAATGTAAACATTTCAATGCAGCCACAGATACTTATATCTAAATGTAGGGCGTTTGCTCATCGCTCCTGAATATAAAATAGACATATTATGGTATGTATGTAGATAAAAAAACTTTTGCAAGTCAATCTTTTTTTTTTCCTACCAGCACTTCGACGTCAATGGCCTGTTGAGAAAAGAAGTGCCGCAAGAAACTGAACATTTTGCCTTTTTTTAAATAATAAATTTCATATCACAAATATTTTAACATCACAATTATAGTAATGTCGAAATCACAGAACAAGAAAATTTATGTGTCGAAATAATAAATGCGTGGTCGCCGCCTTGACTATAATCCTAGAAGTTCGACAACAAACCTAAAGATAAGGCGGTCTACATATTTTTTACCTTTTACCTTAGCTTTCAAAACTTGATTTAAACTTTGTTATTTTATTCTCGTAGTTACTCGAATATTTATTGCTATTCTATAACTTTTAAAAGTTTTTTGGATAATTAATAGACATTATTAAATTTTGACCGATTCTGTTCGATTACAAAGTTTCTTTTATGCAATTAAAACTTTTAACATGTCATGTCATGTCACCTCTCTTTAGACATGATAGTACGGTCAACAGCACATCACGGTAAACACTTGCAGTTCGATAAAAGCACTTATGCCCCCGACATAAGAGCGGTACAAAGTCCAAAGTGTTACGTCTGACGTGATTTTGACTGTACCTAGTACCTACTTAAAATGGGCAACGTGAAAGATTTCGGAAATATATTTTCAAGTTTACGTTGATTCATTTTGCTTGGAATTTCTCGTTTAGATGCAAATAAAGTTGCGACCATAAATGAATCGATTTTAGACAGATGTTTACTTATAGTTTGTAGCCTGCAGACATTTCAATGTTTTACTACTTTTTTTCTATCATGTACTTGCAATGCATGCAATGCAATTTTTTGTACTTTTTAAGTTTTTGTTTCTACTTATGACACACAACGTTGAAACATGGCCTTCCGCGCAATGACGTTCAATTTGAACGTCATTGCTTCCGCGTCTTGTTTTCAATAAAGACGTCTCTACAAGTAAGAACATGTTTATTTTACAAACGAAATTATACATAATTAATAGTTATAAATACATAAATCGAAATATGCTGAATAAGTATTAGTGAATTACTTTGTTAATTGCCGGTGTCGGTATCAAAACCGTCTTCTGCATAATCTATTCTTGGTGGATTATTTTTCACACGCTCATTACTGTAGTGAAGCTTATGTTGTGGGTTCCAGTGACTTTTTTTTCGTGCCTTTGTCGATTGTTTTTTTAAGCTATTGTCTCTTAGGAACTTTATACTTGAGTCCATATTTTCAACCTTCGTGTCTCCGTCATTGGATGCACGGTATAGCAATTTGTCACCATTAAACCATATTTCAATCATCCTTATTAAATTATGGGCATCCGAATACAGGTTTTGCATTGCTATCATTTTGTCTATCAACTGAAAAAAAAACCCATTGAAATTTTAAAAAATTTAAAAGGCTAATTTCTTTCTTGTCTCCGCTTGCTTGGTATGAAACGATAGAGGGAAGGAACATTTTTTAAAACTATTCATACATACATATAAGTAGTAGGCTTATGTTATAACTATATAGTGAATCATAAAAGTTCTCTATATTTCTAAAGCAACTTAGTTACTTACCTCTGTGGTATTCAAATCATCATAAAATTGAATAGATCTTGCATATATAGCTAGCATTGAGTCATACTTCTTCGAAGCTTGGCACGACACCTCGCCTACTTGATAAGCTGGAGAGCTGTAATTGGAACGTAATTGATTCTGCCTTTTGTACACATACATATGTAAAATGCACGCTATGAGGTTATTGTGTGTTAATTATTAATAAATATTTAAAGTGACTTTGAATTTTACTTTCAGCGCTCGTAAAATTTGGCATTCTTAGCTAAAGCGTTTTACGTTTCATGCACCTATAGGAATCTGTATTGTAAAATAATGTTATCAATTGCGTGCATGTACATACTATTGGTATTGTTTCTTATATTTAACAGCCTCTCTAACTTTTGCCAGAGCATCCACAACAAGTTCTTTGCTCATTGCGTAGAGTTTCTTCATCATATTTATCCGTGCGACTTTAGTGTAAACACACATAACTTTTACGGGTATACCTAGAATCAATAAAAAATTAGTAATCTAGGTAAAAAATGAAAGTCTTAGCTTAACTAAGAACTCCTATAGAAAAACAGAAGTTCTATCTAAACCACATTATTGGCTTCTATGATACCACTTTTTCTTAAAAAACTTACATGCTGTGTAAACCGCTAATGGTAATATTATAGCTCCCAACATTTTGTTAATACTGAATGAACTGTATCGAATTATGATTACAAAGGTAGTTAAGTATTCATAAAATTACTAATCAAAATATTGCATTGTTTTAAAAAATTATTCGCACATTTTACGATAAAAAAAAACTGTGAGTATTACTTAGTTGCAGCCTAGGATTATATTATCAGTAGATCTAGCAGTACTTGTTGTGAGTGAGGACTGACATGTATTTCACAGAACACTAAGCGTAGCCTATAAAATGAAACATAAATCGTAACTACAAAATTAGGGCCCGTAATGTACCTATTGCTTTCCTGATCCGTAGTAGGTACACCTGACAAGTTCACCTGGGTGAATGGACTACGGGCACTTGTTCTGACCTTTGGTTCACCTGGTTGAATTACGGATACCGAAGCCGACCTGTGTAGTCCACCTGGATAGACCACGGATACAATCTAAGATCCGTAGTCCGCCCAGGTGGACTACTGTAATAATACTGATAATACTAACTTTTATTTGTCGCCTTCTTCTTTTACTTTTATATGCAACGTTTCGCCTCTTTTCGAACAATACAAGAGAATTTTAAATGTGAAAACGATGTACTTATTCAATAAGAGTATCCATAAATTACAAACATGACAAAGTTTTCATGAGAAAGATTTTTTGTCATGTTTGTACTCGTAATGAATGTGCTAGTATCAGGTACAAAGTAACTTAGCGGTCGGTCGTCAATATATTACAAACACCGCATGGTATCCTCTCTATCAATATTCAATAGGTATAAAATAAATAAAAATAAAATAAATTTATTGCAGAAACAAAGTCCATATCTAGTGTTAGTAACAATTTTATTAATCCTAAAAAACTATGTTAGTACAAAAAGGTATTATAATTAATTTTAGTGTCTTTGGCAAGCTGGAAGTAAGTCCAGTGCCGCATAATGGCACTGTCCACGTCCAGTCTTGCCGCGACCATCCTCAGGAGGCCGTTGGTGCTGCCCCGCACTCGCTGTATCAGGGACGCAATGCGCTTTCTAATGATGGCCGAGAGGCTATCGACCTCTGCTGCTGCTAGCTTCCCTGACGCACTGCAGTGTCGTGGCAGCATCACCAGCCCCCTGAACGCATTGTTGTACTGAGTGCGCAGGGCCCTGTACGCCCCCTGGGTGTAGTTTGTCCACAGGCTGCACGTGTATAGTATAGGGAGTGGCAATAAGCTTTAAAAAGCGTGACTTTAACGGCGTTGGTGCAACGCGCAAACCTGCGACAAATCATACCTATTAGCCCTAACGCACAGTGCCCTACGCTCCCTTCCTAAATCTAGGTCATCTTTTAACGACGGTTACCTATCTTAAATCCGAATGTTTTTAGTACGAATTTCATTATACCGAAATCGTTTTGTCACATGTTTGTTTTCCATATTTTCATTTTACCGAAAAAACTATTGACATATAGCTGATAATCAAAGGACTATGCAAAGGAGCGTCCCCACCCACCAACAGATTTCAAACGTATCTCTATTTATACCTCTTGCCATACTGATCTTTTTTTTGTATGACGACATCCGCCGTAGGAATGGGGATTTTACGCAAATCGAATTTGAATGTTGTATTTTTCAAGTATTTTTTGACACAGTTAATTGTGAAAATAATGTGCAGGCGATCAAGAGTAACCCCCCTGGCCTAAATAAAAGTGTTCAATCAAAATGTAATCTTAAAAAATATTTTACAGTCGAGTCTACTTGAAGCTAGACACTTACAGCGCAATTCTGAATCTTAGGCGTACGGCATAAGCACGGTTTTATTGTTTTTGAATACCCCGTCATTTTTTGAATAAAAAATTGTTATTTGTCTTTATATGGAATGTCATAATAATATTGAAACTAGTGCCAAGTCTGTTGGTGGGTGGGGACAGGGCCCATACAACTACTTGCGTTGTCCTTTTCAAATAACCATTTTTTTAAAATCTATACGTTTTTAAATCTTACTCAACCTTTGATAAATATACATATTTTAGACGATTTAGTTTTAATAAAATCGTTTTCTATATTATAAAAAGACAAATTCTAATAATTCAAGTTCAGCATGAAATTGTTTCTGTCACGGCTCCGGCGCTGCGGGGCTCCGGCGGTCCTACGCGAGCTTTTCGTCGCAGATGGTTTTCGCCCACCACCGCAGCTTCGGCTTGCTGGCCGACTCCGCCGGCCAGCCTCAGCCGCGGCGGTGGCCGTCAAAACCACCTGCTCCTCAGCTCGCGGGCCGCCTTGCCCCTCCGCGCCTACGCGGGCTTGAATTACACTCTAGGGGTAGGGCAGACAAGACTACGTGAAGTCGGTTTTGCAGCAATTCGCTTCTGTCAATACATTTTGTAGCACAAAAATTTGCACAAAACCAATAAATAACCCAATGTCTTAAACTTTAAATAAAATCTTTTTTTACAGATACTTCGATATTTTAATACATCTAGAATGAAAAAATATTGTAAGCAATACAACTGCAAAAAAGAAAAAAAGGGGTTTTGAAAGTCGGCTATTAGTTTTTCTGGAAAATGAAACATGTGAAATAAATTGATTCCATACAATATTATGTCAAAAAATATTATCTGCGATTCAAATCTGTGTTATAGAGTTTTCGATTTTTTTAAATTCGAACATTAAAGTTTCGAAAATAAAATAGGTTACCTTTAACGACTCCTACCTACCTACAACAGGCGACATTCTACACGTTTCCCTTCAAAGATTCAAATACATACCTATTTAACATAACGTTGAAAAGGATCATAATGTGTAATTTATTTATCATTTGTAGGAAAAAAATATTTTACATGAAAGTCCATCTTGGTCTGTGAAGTCCATACCTTGACCATTACTTTGTAATATGTGTTATAGTTCCCTAAATTAATATTGAGAGTGAATGTGGCAAGAGGTAGGGGTTGATACATTGTATGTAAGGTAAGTTGGAGAGGAGGTGGGGGGGGGGGGCGGAGCCACCGCCCCTCTTAAAACCTCTGCTGTCCCTGTCTGCCATCAAGATTATTGATTCACGACTTCCGGCATGCCACTCAATTCGCTGACAAGAGATGATTCTGTACTTACTTTCGTGAATTTTATGTTATCGATGACTTTGATGTCTGTAATATTACATTTTAAATAGTAGTTATTATATAATAAAATTATTGGAATTTATCTAGTAGTGGCAGGTGTAGGTGAACGAACCACTAATTTTTTTTAACACCCATTCCTCAACTTAACGATTTACCTACCATTCGTTAAAATATAAAAAAATTACATTTATCGGATCGTATCCGGAATTCCGATTCCGCACTCTAACGGTTATGTACCTACCTATAAAAGAGGAAACTGAATGAATGACTGACTAGTCGTCAGGCTGGTCGTTGATTGTCAATCAACGCCCAGCCTTAACTACAAGACCTATGAACTTGACATTTTGTACAGGGATTCTTTATAATTCGTGAGGTGTCCCCCCCAAAGGGTTAAAAAAGGGGTTTAAATTTTAAGCTATTTTGTGCTTCATAATGTGTAAGTTTTCACTAATAAGGGGCTTGTGGAAGTTACCTCTCAGGGGGGTTTATAGTGTTTTATAGGGTGTAGTACGCGAGCGAAGCCGAGGGCGGAACTATAGTGTAGCTTATACCTACCTACGTTTAATGTACCCACTAATAATATTAATTAATAAAAATTCTCCTAAATAATGTGAGTTGTTATGAATTAAAAGGAAGGTAAAGTACTTTGTGTAGCCTACTTGTCTACTTTGAAGCTAATTTGCTTTGTTTGTAAGATGTGCTATTCCTCTACCAAAAGGAATAGAAATTTTTTTTTTAAATATTAAGCAAACTTTTAGAATGGCATTCTAATAAAATAATTTCTATAAATTACGTTTATAAGATTTTGAACTTTACTATTTTTGGTTAAGTTAGTGTGAAATAATGCAGTAAAATTGCATTTGTCATCAACAAATCTTTGGATCTTTGAACGCACGTGTACAATAATAAAATTATGAATTCGGCAGCAAACACGCAAGTGTGGGTGGCGCTCAATGGATAGCGCACATTGTTATACCTATTTCACCACCTAAGAGGGCTAGCCTAGGGATGTCTATCACTTAATTAACTTTGACTGGTCAATGACCAGTGGTAATTGCATTGACGGAATAATTTCGTGACCAAATACGGTCAAACAAAGCTTGCGCCAATAGGCCGGACACTTCTTATTTATTTAAAAAACAATAAACTAGTAACAAACCAAAAAATTGATTTTCTAGATGAGCAATTTATTACCTTTTGATATAGTTTTAATTTAAATTATCAGCATAGACAATTTTGTTAAAAAAATTGCACACGGACGCCCTATATTGATCAGAAGAACAAACTTTCAAGATTTCTATTTTGTACGGTCAACAGCATATCACGGTAAACACTGTACATTGGCTGCAACTTTTTCAAAAATGTCATTTGTACTCCCTATGGATACATTAAAACTATACTAGAAAACAAATCATGCAGTTTGGTTACTTAGTAAAAAAAATAAACGCCCGGACATCGAAAATTTTGCTCTCTGAAGAAGTGACCACCTGCAGTTTGATTTTATTCTCCTGTCTTATGATTTTTATAAGTGTAAAATCCTTTACTTTAATACCTTAGCGCACCATTCCAAAAATCGAAGTTGTCATATATGCTGAAAAATGATGATCTACCCAACCCTAACCCGGCACAATTTACATTTTAATTGAACCCGGAGGGCGTGCACCGGATAATTTCCAAATGGATTAATTGTGTTCCTGTGACAGGCGTTCCGGGCATTCCCAACGACCGCACGCTTCTTGTAATACCCGTTAAAAGCGTTTGAAGAGGAAAATTGAAAGTTGCAAGCGGAAAATTGGGGGAGCGGTTGTAGTCCTCTTGCTGAGCTATTAGGTGAAAACATTTTTGTTATTTTAAAATAGGTGAAAACAGTTACTTGCATTGCATTTCTCATTTATTACAAGATTTGCAAGAATTTGTTTGATATTTATGGAGTTTGCATTTACATTATGATAATAAAGCTATTTTCTCAGTTTTTAGTCTCAATTTACAATTGACCCGAGCGAGGGTCATTGTACGGAAAAATCATCTCATCACCGCGGAATACAATAATTAAAAATCGGAATTTGCTACCGCCATCTATGATCTATTTTACTGTTACATCCGAAATAATTACTCTTATAAATGTGACAAAAAAGGATATTTAAAAATGCTAAAATTAAATATACATATATAAGATGCGAGTACGAGTATAAATGTTCGTCACCAAATTAACACACTTATCTATACATATATATAAAATTAATAGTTATTTATGTGGCTGTTGCATAAACGAACGAAGTGAGTTTCATAAAAGGATCACATGAGTATTTTAATGCCTAATTATGTACAGTCACATACATAACTTTATCTTCATTCATACGATAATATGTCTATTTTATAGTCAGGATCGATGAGCAAAGTTAGTACTTAGTACAAAATCATGTCATAATTTGTAGGTCAATTTGAATAAAATACATTTTAAGATGACGTTCGAAATTTGAACGTAATTCCTTAATTCCTTAATGTAAACATTTTAGTATCGGTTACCGATATTAAAATGTAAACAAACATTAAGATGCAGCCACAGATACTCATATCTAAATATAGGGCGTTTGCTCATCGATCCTGACTATAAAATAGACATATTAGGGTATGGATGTAGATAAAGATAATTTCATAACTAGTCGCATGATTCCACGGCAGTCATTGTCACTCTTGCACATTTGAATTACTTACCTACAACTTTACGAAAAATCTATTTGTCCAGGTATCACAGTACAGTTCGTAAGTTAAAACAGATAAAATTGTAGCAAATTGTAATATTAGGAACACATTAATTTAAAAAAAATATTGAAGGAAGTGTCTTAATTAATGATGTGTGACATGCCTATAGCTACTACCCGCCCTCGTGCCGTTTCGCCATAAATTAGTTATAAGCTACCGTTGAAATCTAGTCCATCACAACATAGATACTAATGGACCAGTAAATAAAGCTTAAATTTATAAAATGCGTTTCATATGGGGCGATTTTTATTACTTTCTACGCGACAGTCGTAATATATTTAAGTTTGGGACGGAGTTTCTTTTTGAGCGTTTTTTGTCGAGCGCAGGCAGACAGCATGTCGCCGATACCGGATAAGCAAGTTCAACACTAACAGAAATCGGGCGCAAGCTCCGACGATGTTAGGATAGAATCATTTTAAAAAAATATGGCTGTATGACATAAACATATTTGGTATACCTACCTACCTAGGTACATTAAGTATGTAAACTAAACTGTGTAGAGTAGTAGTTAGTTGAAATAAAACGTATGCCGACTTTCGATTGCTACCTACTCTTATTATTATTATTTTTTATTATAGATCAGTTGGCAGTCAGTTGTCATAAGCTAAAAATACGTGGGCAAGAATTTTATTCAAACTTTTGACAGCTCTTTTGTTGTGTAAAAACGGTTATTTAAGTAATGTCGATTCAGTAATACTTTGATACGTTTGTAATTAAAAAAAATATACTACGTCAGTGGGCAGACAGGCACGCGCAGCCCACGGAGTGCACCTGATGGTAAGAGTTTACTGCGACCTATAATATTCCATTGAGGGTCACTTCACCAGGAAGCATCGCTCAATGTGCTACCACACCACACTGTAGGCTCCTCTGAAGTTCGAGCCTTAGATTTCATGTCTACTGGTACCCATGGCGAGGTTTTTTATTTTATTGGTCGGGGCACTGAGCTGAAAACTCGCAAAATGTAACTTTTAGAAATAGCCTTTACCACGTTCTTTATACAAATTGATGTCATAAAAATAGATATACATATTTACTAGGGGCACACTTATGGGCGTACCCAGGCAGCTGCCCCCCCTGGAAACCTTATAGAACATGTATGAACTCGCCTAATTACTACTAATCAACGTGTCAACGGGGCCTTATGCTCCAACTTTAAAATTTTGTTTGTTCAGTATACCTACTTAAAAAACTTGAACTTGTAAACAGTAATGGGCGATTCTTTCACGGAAGACCTTATAAACCGTTTTGCAGAAGATCTTCGAAAATTACTTTTGATTTAGAAGCGATTTAAATAAAATAAAAATGTATGCATAGTTTTTATTTTTATTTATTAGGTCGGTTCTCAAAGATTCTTGTTACTGTTTTATAATTAATCATTTATTTCTGAATAAAACATTTAACGTATTTCGCGTTTTGACATCTTTTCTTAGAGTAATTTTTCACTCAATCTGATAGTGATATTTGTTTTTTTTTTTCTATTTTTATTATTTTGTGACTTTTGAGGGCTTAGACCGTGGCTTAGACATGCTGAATTCAGCATGTCTAAGGAAGAATTTCGTACGATTTTTTATTTTAACGTCAAATTGGGAAAATAGCGTTGAAGAAAGCACCGTTCAGCAATGACATTTCGTTCCGGAGGTATCAGCGTTGAAAATGCACTTCGTAGTGGTCAACCTAGAGTACTTTAGGACGACGAATTGAGGACCCTGGTGGAAGCTGACCCATCGCAAACGGCTTGAGGGATTGCACAAGAAAAATTCGGTCACCATGCGGTCTTAGATGGTTTAAAACGCATTGGAAAAGTGAAAAACGTCAAAATGTGGTTGACCCACAATCTGAACAATCGAGAGAAATTACAACACGCATTAAATTACACGCCCATGGGCACACTTAATTTTGCGCTTCTGGCCGCACATAAATGTTTGAATTTCAAATGTTAAGTATATTATTCGAAACTTAAGAATCTCAATCATTGATTTAAAAAAAATGCGGGAAATTGCTTGTAACTTTTTTTTTATCACAACTTGAAGTTCGTCGTCGGCGCGAAAATGGAACTAACACAGAAAGATTTTAGGGTAATTATTTTTTTACGATTTTAAAAGCTCACTATCTCCGCAAGACTACACTTATCGTCTTCAAAATACCTTTGGGAGGAAAGCACTTCATTTGAGTACCTTAAGACGTTGGTACGCAAAATTTTATCGTGTTTCTTTCCATGATGAAATTCGTGAAGGTCGGCCAAAGCCCTCAACTGCGATCGATGAAGAAAATGTGTTAACTGTTCGGCAACGAATTAGAGAAAATCTGAGTATCACCTATTAGGAGATTTAAGGACATTTGGGGATTGTTATGAGACAAAATAAATAAAATCTTACATTGGTCAACACTTACAAGTAAGAAAACTTTTTTGCTGCTGGATTCCTCAAGAACTCACCCCAGAACAAAACGGGCATGAATTGATTGCTGTACAAAAATGTTTTTACATATCTCTTGCTCTGTAAGTAGTCACTTACTTCCCTGAATGCCGGGGTGTATGGATATCATTACAGCATAGGTTTCAAAACCTACCATGTAATGTTAACATTACAGCATAGGTTTTGGAATTTGAAAAAAGAACTGTCATACTCATACTGCAAGAAGAATAATAAATTAAAATTATAGAATTTATGAAGATTTTATTTTAAATATCGAACTATTTGTTTCGCAGTCACATTGTATGATAATTGAAATCTATTTAAAAATCAAACTGGCCAGCACGATTTGACGCGCTTGCGTGCCATAAAATCGTGAAGAGTAAAAAAGACAGTCGACTAGCTAGGCGCGAAAGTAAAGAACTTTTTTGTACGTTTTGTTCGATTAAATTTCACACAGCAGATAGTAGGACTAAAAGGATTATTTTCTCCGTTTATTCCTCCTAGTAGGACTGAGCGGTAGAACTAAACGGACTACATCAATTTTTTTCGTGTTTTGGAGTTCTTTCTCAAAAGTTAAGTTTTTTTACTTACCTTACAATCGATATGTAAAGCAGAGTGTTTCCCTCGGGTGTAAGCATCAATTGCATACTCGGGCTAATTAGCGCTCTCGCTGCGCTCGGGCGCCAAAAACCTCGTGTGCAATTTGATGTCATACAGCCCTTATGACCACGGATGTTCAAATGGTGTGTATGAAATTGTAATAGGATACGAAACGTGGATATATTGTATAAAGTATATACCGGAAATAAAGCAACAGTCTTCTGTATGGGTGTTCGAAGGCGACAGCAAACCAACAAAATTGAAGCAAGTAAGAAGCGTTGGTAAAAAAATGATTGCGTATTTTTCTTTCGGACGGGTCCCGTCTGCACGATTCCTCTCAAAGAACAAAATACAGTTACCATTGTTTGCCCAATTTCCTTGAAAAAGTTAGGGAAAATCGGCCAAGAAGTCGCACCCTACTGCATCATGACATTGCTTGGCGTACACCGCGAACAAGACAAAGTCATTTTGGCTTCTAAAATGTAGAGCTGGTGGACCATACCAGACCTGGCACCATGAGATTTCTTTATTTTTCCAAAAATCAAAGATTATTTATGTCCCTCGCTAGTGTTGCCCAAATGCAAGAACAAGACGAGACTTAGCCAGTCTTGGTCTTGGTCTTGCGCTCCCAGTCTTGGTCTTGGTCTTGGTCTTGCAGCAAGAGTCTTGCAAGTCTTGCAATTACCTATTAGTCTATTACTATTTATTAAAGTTTACTTTAAATCTTAGAAAAACGTATTAGAATTGGAACATTGTGAGCTTGAATTAACATAGCCATAGTCACAGAATATATACTAAAGTACCATAGTAAAGATCAAGCAGATTAATAAATAACTGAAGATTTGATAAGAAATTCGAAAAATCAACTGACCTATATGTCGTTTTCCATGGAAGTAACTGTTTCTTAATAAACATTTATGAATTATAAGCTTACATTTGCTAAAACATGTAAAAAAAACAAATTAATTTTAATAGATATTTTTTTATTCGCTATGTTTATGGTATTAGTCGTAATGCGCATAGGTCCAGTTTTTCATATTCTTTGATACAGTTTTTTGCGTCTCATAGAATTCCTAAGCGTACCTACATATACACCGAACTGTTACACCTAACTACTCAGTGAAATAGCGCTAAGTCCTAGCTGCAAGACGCAAGAGTCTTGCAGGCTATGTCTTGTTCTTGCTCAAGTCTTGCACGGTCAGTCTTGGTCTTGGTCTTGCTAAAAATACGCGGTCTTGTTCTTGGTCTTGGTCTTGCAAAAACGCAAGAACAAGACCAAGACTGAATTTGGGCAACACTATCCCTCGCATTTCCTGTCATACTGTATGAATTAAATTATCTTATGCATGCACGTTGCACTTTCTGTTCCGTGTTCCGTGCTTAGGTTCTACTCTAAGATGCCGTGGCACACACAGATAACAGAAACTAAATTAAATCTTTAGATGATCTATGAGCGGAAAATCAAATAATAATTGAACTATTATTGTATCTTATTTCTTTTAAATATAATGTAGGTAATTTCATTTTGTATTAAAACCATGTTTTAAGAATAATATTTAATTTTAAAAATACGATCAGAATAGGTACTATTTAATTTAATATGTACAGACCTTAACTTCCGGTTTATTATTATATTCATGAAGATTATGTATAAAAAAAATTGTAATACGCATTAATTGAGCTACCTACTATTAAGTAGGTATGTACTTACATAATATTTTTTTTTTTTTTTTTTTCTTCGTTTCTTGGCTTGCACGGCTTATGCATCAGCCACTGACATGTGTTTATTTTGTTTACAAAGGTAGGGAAACGAAACGCGGGAAAAGGATTTTAAATAAAGGAATAAGGATCAGGTAAGATTATAAATACGATACGATATAGGTATATTATTATAGTTTAATATTATTAACAGATATAAATATGGATAACAGGGAATAAATATCAGGATCATTGGAGTGTAATAATGAAATGATTGAGGTCGGAAGCGGAATACGGAGGGATATCAAAGGATTATATAAAGAGGAGTGATCATAGGAAGGACAACAAAGGAATATATGATTTAAGTCGCCTACGTCGGAACCACAATCGCACGTGTCATCATTTCTCACCTTGATTTTCGCAAGGAAAGCCGGAGAGCACGTATGGCCAAGTCTCATACGGATGAGCGTTGTAGTGGTTATTTTACCAAATCTCATGTTATGGAACCAAGGTTTTATTGGAATCACTGGTTGGATTTTTCTATAATACATAGCTTTTTTCTGATTATTTTGGAACCAATTTTCGTTCCAAGAGCTACGAAGATCATGTCTTGGAAGAGCAGTCAAATCTGAACACAAATTTTTGTAGGCGTAAATATCTCCGCTAACTACTGCATCATTTGCCAGTTTGTCGGCTCTCTCATTACCAGGAATGTTAATATGACTGGGAATCCATGCAAAATTAATACTCAGACCCTTATCAATCGCTTTAAGTAGTAATGTCCTACAATGAAAAATATATGCGCAGCTGTTAGAATTGCATTTAAATGGAAACTTCATCAAAGCTTGTATCGCACTTTTTGAATCAGAAAAGATTACACTTTTACCAAGTTTCATTAGCAATATGTATTCAAGAGACTTAAAAATTCCAAAACACTCTGCTGTGAATATAGAAGTTTCTGGTGGCAGTTTGATCTTTTGTACTATTCCGTATTGTTCGTGAAAAACTCCTACTCCAACATTATCCGAGTGTTTAGAAGCATCGCTGTAGATGTAATGAAAGTCTGGCCAATCCCTATCAACAATAGTACTAAATTTATTGTGAGCATTCTTATCATTTTTGGATAAATCTAAGTTCAAATAAGTTACTGGTGAAAGTAGCAAAGATTGGAAATTGCTTTCAAAAATTGGAAGGTGCTGAGATCTATGGGTAGGAGCTTGTAGAGTTAGAAATTTACGAAAGCTAATTATAAGACAAGGTAAGTTTTTTGAATAATTTATGGTTTGGAAATATTCAGATAGATATTCTAGCTTAGGGAAAAGAGGATGATTTTTAAATTGCAATGTACGAAATAAGAATTTATCACATAAAAATTGTCGTCTCAATTGTAGAGGTGGATCACAACACTCAACTTGTAGTGCGATTATGGGGCTAGATTTCATGGCACCAGTTATTATTCTCAATGCTTTGGATTGAATGCTATCCAACTTCTTTGATCCTAATGTATTACCAGGTTCAAGAAAATAGGTACCGTAATCCAACCTGCTTCTAATTACAGCATTATACACTAATTTTAAAGAATCTGGATGGGCTCCCCACCACACTCCTGATAAACATCTTAGTATGTTCAGAAGTTTTTCACATTTTGCAGTGACGTAGTAGCAATGAGAGAGACCAGTAAGTTTCTGATCTAGAATGAGACCTAAGAATTTAACCTCTTTGAGGACCGGGATACAAACATTATTATACTTTATAACTACTGGGGGAGGAAATCTCATTCGGGAAAATAACACAATGGCACTTTTAGAAGCCGATAAACTCAACCCATTGTTATCTAACCAAGATTTCAAAGAACTAAGTGCCGATGTGAGGGAGGCACTAAGCTCATTTATGGATCTTCCTATAAAATAGAATAGTTAATCGTCTGCATATTGAAGTATATGGCAACCACCTATATCTATGGAAGACTGAAGGTCATTTGTGTAAATATTATAAAGGATAGGACTTAATACGCAGCCTTGGGGAAGTCCTTTCCATATTACTCGAGATTTAATAGAATCTTCTGCCTGAACATGAACAGACCTATTAGATAGCAGATTTACTATAAAATTTATCAACATATGTGGGACTTTTAATAGAGTGAGTTTATTTTTTAAAATTGATATATCAACATTATCATAGGCAGCAGATATATCTAGAAAAGCAGCCAGAACGAACTCTTTACGCAAGAAGGCAGTCCTAATATCAGTGGTGAATATTGCCAAACTATCCATTGTGCTTCTCCCTTTCCGAAATGCATATTGGCTCTCGGATAACAAACCATTGCTTTCAACATACCACTCTAAGCGGTTCTTAACCAAATGCTCAGCTAATTTGATCAGGATAGAAGAAAGAGCGATAGGTCGGAACGATGATGCGTCAGCTGGCGATTTTCCAGGTTTTAAAATGGGAATAACTTCTTGGGATTTCCAAGAAGAGGGTATAGTTCCGGAGCGCACAAAATAATTTATAAGGTTCAAGTAATAAGAAAGAACAGGATCACTCAAATGTGTAAAAAACGAATAAGGGATACCATCCAAACCAGGTGCTGAATCCCTTACATACGAAAGAATCCCTTTAAGTTCATCCATAGTAAATGGGGCATTAAGATCTGGATCTAAATTAGTTTGTGATGGTAATAGACAATTATTATCTACTAGTTCTTGTTTGGGAACATATGGAGGTGCTAGAATGTCTAGAAACTGTTCAACAATATGATCGGGAAGATGCGATGGAGTTTGCTCTTTATATATAGATCTAAACCTACGGATATTGTTCCAAATGATGGTTAGAGATGTGTCTGGGGATATGGAAGAACAGAAAGATCTCCATCCTTCCCATTTTTTCTTTTTAAATAATTTACGAGTACTAGTAATTAATTCAGAAAGAGTTTCAAAATTGACACTTGTGGAATTAAGGAGATAGTTTCTTTCAGCTTCTTTTCTTTTTTTTACCGCTTCTAAACATTCTTGATCCCACCACGGAGGAGATGGAATTTTTGGAGAATTACGTTTATTAGACGGGAAAACTTCATCAGCAACTTCTATCAAGAGAGAAGCCAATTTTTCAGCGCATAAAGAATGGTTGTTTTCTATTATATGGGGAAGTGAAGAAAGTTTTTGTTCAACTTTTTCCCTATAGGTTAACCAGTCAGCATCTCTTAAATTATATTTTAAGCGCTTCTGTTTACAATTTGTCTTTCCTATTCTGGTTTCAAAAGTAATTAAAAGTGGAAAATGATCGCTGCCATATGAAGACGACAGCACAGACCAAGTTAAAGTGGATGCTATGTTTGGAGAACAAATTGTGAGATCTGGGGCACTTAGACCTTGATGAGGATTAGTATGACGAGTTGAGGATCCTGTATTTAATAAGCAAAGATTATTATTGTCAAGAATATCTAAAATTCTGCTTCCATAATAATTAGAATTAGAACTGCCCCAGGACTGATGTTGGGCATTGAAATCACCCATTATAATAATAGGTTTAGGAAGATTTGAAATTATTATTTCTAATTCATTGTAAATAATGGAGGAGGGTTGTGGAATATATACAGATAAATAGCAAACATTATTTACAGACACAGCAATTATTGAGTAATCGCTACTATGAGAAGGAATTTGAATATGTACAAAAGATAAAGAAGAATGTACAAGAAGGGCTACGCCACCGTAGCCATCAGCCCGGTCCTCTCTTATACAAGAGTAACCGGGTATTCTAAAGTTTGTATCTGGCCGAAGCCATGTTTCCTGAAGGGAAACAATAAAAGGAGATAATTTATTAATTAAATGGATTAATTCGCTTTTTTTATTCGTTATACTGCGGCAGTTCCACTGAACTACCGTTTGCATAATTTATAATACTACTATTTTCAATGTTGGGGTGGGCAACGTTGGACGGTATAGATATAATATTAGATTGAGATAAAGAGTTAATCAGAGTTAAAATCAAATCTCTAGTGGTTAAACTAGAGAAGAAGTCACCATCACTGTTGATAAGAGCACACCCATTTCGGGAAGAAATAGTGTTGTGACCTTTAATAATGGACTCATGTGCACTACGATCATATCCCTTGCCCAGTTGAGGAGGAGGACGTGGTTTACGGAACACAGTTTTTTTATAGGACATTGAACTGGTTGCTGTTTTATTATTACCTACTTGAGATGTACTTAAAAGGTTTGGTTCAGTAGAAACTGACATTAAAACATCAGCATAAGATTTTTTAACTTGTGGATGTATTTTGATTGCTTCTGCGTAGGATATGTTTTGTTTTGCCATAGTTTCTTTTATTGATCTTTGTCTTGCATATTCAGGACATTTTTTACTATTAGCAAAATGGGAACCTGAACACAGACAACAGGTTACGCCCTCTTCCTCAACAGAACAATTTTCCCCAGAGTGATCTTTGCTACATTTATAACATTTTGGGGTGGACCTACACTGAGATTTAACATGCCCATACCGACAGCAATTGAAACATTGTATGGTAGGATATATGTATAGATCAACAGGAATCGAATTATAACAGATAAAGATTCTCTCAGGAAGGACTTGTCCATCAAATGTAAGGACAACAGTCCCTATGGGGACAAATTCCGTTTGACCATTGTTTGTTTGCTTTCTTTTCAATCTTCTTACCTTAATTATGTTGCCTGTACCAGAAGGGACAGTAATATTACAAATAATGTCATCATCTGACCAATCTATTGGAATACCCCTTACTACTCCCATGCGAGAAACATTGAAACTTGGTATGAATGCTTTGTATTTACATTTTTCTAAAAGTTTACTTAAAATAAATGAATTTGCATCCTGATAATTTGAGAACGAAATTGCCACTCTGTTTCTACCAATCTTTTTAAGACTTCCATCAATTACATTGTTGAACCTGTTCTTTTTCAGGAAATGTCCAAAATAAACAGGATGAATGCTGCAGTTTTCATCCGGAGATGACTGAATCTTCTGTACATGAACCACGTATGGTGCCGCATCTGAGGCTTGGTAATATAACCTACTCACGGGAGTGCGCTCAATATGGGAGTCAGAAATACTATTTTTAGTTTG
The DNA here is from genome assembly GCA_949319885.1 of Mecyna flavalis. Classification (NCBI taxonomy): domain Eukaryota; kingdom Metazoa; phylum Arthropoda; class Insecta; order Lepidoptera; family Crambidae; genus Mecyna; species Mecyna flavalis. Next base: position 8,285,207 of record OX439425.1, read on the forward strand.
CGTAGGGAGAGAAGGAAAAATTGAATTTTCCTTAATGGAACTATTTTTGTTTTCGTCATTTGTATTATCACATTGACAATGGAAATCACTGGTTGAAGCTACGTCTGACCTATGATTTCTTCTCTTATTGCAATGTTTGCAAACTTTTCGTGATGAGTACCGTTTACGTTTTACACTTTTTTTACTTATTCCAGACCCGTCTGTATCGGGAATGGAACCCTCCGTATCCATTCCAGACTGATGATTATAAGAAATAGTTACATAACTAGCAACCTGAGGGCTCGTGCCCCCAGGATCGTCTGGTCCGTTCATCGGACCGTGAAGAGATTTTATAAATGTAAAAGACTTACCAGATGGCAGCAAATGTACACAAACTAAATAAATAAATGAATATATAAACTAGTTTTACTATTTCTATAACTTATCTGATCCTATTTAACTTAAAATAAATTTTACATTAAAGAAAAGTGGAAAAAGACAACCGCCCTATTCGACGTTTCCCGCGCTTTTTTTCTACATAATATTTCTATGCACGCATTTCAATATCAAAAAATATTTTACATGTTTAATAGTAATTACAAATAGTTTTTATTTAAAATAAAAACTTAGCACGATTATGATTAATTATTGTTCCACTTCCGGTTGCTGTTTAATTTAATAATTAATGCACAAATCATTTGCTGCCATTTTTATAAATATTAAAACATTTAAGTAACCCAGTAATTTGAAGAAAAAATTAATATTTATATTTAAAATTTTAAATTCTGTCCATTTTTGTTAACCGTAATGCTCTCACGACACATTGCTGAGCGGAGACCTATTTAGGTTCTACCAATCAACAATGTCTACTTTTAAGCGTTTTAGATGTAAGTTGTAGATGTATGTTGATTTGAACCTAATAAACACTTTTTATTATTATTATTATTAATGCTTGACTTCCGGCGAGCGAATATGAGCACGAGGAGTATGTGTGTAATGTGTGTTCTGTCTTCTGTGAGTAAAATTTTTCTATGCTTCTGTGACTTTAACAGATTTAAATATATAATCTAAGGAGTGAACAATTTTATTGATAGTTTAGCTTAAGGGGGGGTGGGAGTACATAAAAGAGGTAAAGACCGACAAACTTATCTGTTCCGGTGGCGGCGTCGCTACTGTCTATTTAGAACTGTCATTAAATATCGTTTTTGCATTGTATTTCACGTAGTTCCAATTTTGGCCACCGGAACAGATAAGTTTGTAGGTCTGTATTATGCGACGTTCAAATATGGCGCCGCGCTCGCACATTTCGTAGTTTTTTAAACATAGTAAACGAGACACTAATTTTATCAAGTCAAACTCTGCGAATTTATCTGTAAATGTTTAGTGGCTAAAATTGAGTGAAAATTCAAATGTTAATTGGCAGGAGCTTAGACATAAAATGCGAAAATCGTTAAAAAAAGGGGTAACCTTGGGATTTTTTTCTATCGAGTGAAGTTTTTAAAAACATGTAATTGAATGCGATTTTAACTAGATCAGATCCTTAACTGATACATATATTTTTTTTAGAATTGAAAACACTGATTTATTTTGTATGTCTCAGGTGGCTTTTAAAAATTCACAGATCTCGTGCCTTTCACGACCTTCTGGTACATTGGAAATGCACTTAGATAGAATAGAATAGAATTTTATAGAATAGAATAGAATAGAATAGAATAGAATAGAATAGAATAGAATAGAATAGAATAGAATAGAATAGAATAGAATAGAATAGAATAGAATAGAATAGAATAGAATAGAATAGAATAGAATAGAATAGAATAGAATAGAATAGAATAGAATAGAATAGAATAGAATAGAATAGAATAGAATAGAATAGAATAGAATAGAATAGAATAGAATAGAATAGAATAGAATAGAATAGAATAGAATAGAATAGAATAGAATAGAATAGAATAGAATAGAATAGAATAGAATAGAATAGAATAGAATAGAATAACATTTATTGACCATAATATGGACACAGTAATTAACAGACATTATAAACACATAGATAGGGCAAACTATAATGAAAACAACTCTTTGCGCAAGAGATACACAAGGGTTAGTAGCAGGTACCGTCGAGTAACGTTATTTTTTATAAGCGGACGCCCTTTAACAATGCTAAGTTTTTTTCGCCTTTTGCACACACGCTTTCGTCCGCCAGATGTGGAATTATCAGCATTACCCAAGCCACGCTCGGCTGCCCAAATTCAAACCCAATTTTATATGTAATTTTAAAGATTTTGTTTAGCAAGTCTAAGCAATTTGTTATGACGATGAAAATTTCCCTGAAGTACAAATTTTAAACATAGTATGTTTGAATACAAGGTCGTCTCGATGTGTTTTATGCCGATACTGCCATTAACGATGCGATCGCAGGTGTCCGAGTTCTGCGTGACCATGTACGGCGTGCCCAACCCGAGACATTGACGCCTCGGAAGATAGCCGGTAGCCGTATTCTCCATCTTGTGCAATTTCTGCAACCTACTCGTGCGCTGATGAATATTAGCGCAACCGGTGATCATAATATTATCCTCCGCCAAGACGTAGCCAGGCAAACGTCGTCCCTTACACACATTTTACTAGCACATGTGCTTCATTTGGTGACCTACTATTGAGTTATTTTCACAACGTTACGTTATTGTTGTTCACAACTGAAAAAATATAACGAATATTTTATTAATAATATTAACTTCATTTTGCCTTATTCCTATTAAAAAAATCAAACATATACACATAATATTTTTTATAATTTTTAAAGCATATTGCCTGCTTAATGGCGATATTAATACAAATATATTAGAAAAAATTCAATTTGTCCAGGTATCAGGCGGGACTCGAACCCGCCTGATACCTGGACAAATTGAATTTTTTCTAATATATTTGTATATACACATAATAGTCATTAATATTAATCTTCCAACCGTTATCAACACTTTACGTGACTTATCAGTCCACGCGCCGGACAACTCCGATAGAAAGGGCGCTACTACCACCTAAGCGGTTATAGATAGCGAGGTCTCGTTTTTTGTAAACTGTAGCCCAACTAATTATCCCGATACCTTTTTTTTATTTTGTCTCTATCTTTTTTCGTTTTTGAGAAATCGTTGATTCAAGTTGAGAAAACCGTAAAAAATCACAAAATTTTTCGACATTTTTGCACTTTTTCGAAAAAGTTTTTGAATTTTTCAAAAAAAAAATTCACCATCTTATAGACCTTGTCAAGACGCGTCTTTTGACACCTTGTTTACCCACGTAACCCCAGAATTGACGACACCAGAGCGATGTCGCACTTTCTCTGAAATTGGCCCCCTACCAACGCGATCGAAAAAACATTTCCAATGTTAAAACCATACGCGCGGCATCTGCGGAACTACACAGCCTTAAGACTTAATCTAATCCTAAAATGTTTTTATTTCTATACCTATCTTATTAAATACCTACTGTAATACAGAACATTTTAGGAAAAGTTTTCAAATGGTGATTGTAATTTTATATTGTTGTAAAGATTTTGGAAATTGAAAAGAGTAGTTATAGACTATAACTAGGTATGGTAGATTCGGATTATTTGGAATGTGGTTATCTGGTTATAATATAACCAGATAACCACACCACATTCCGAATCCATTATCCAGTAGTCACCTTATTTATTGGTGATTAACATTGATTGGTTGGTTGGTATACATTAAGTATTTATTTGACGAGTCAAGTGCATATTTGAATCAAGATAAATTGTTATTAATGTATTTACTTATTTAATTCGAAACGAAAGTCGTTAGGTTCTTAAATTAATATATTAAATGAAACAGTATGTATAGGTAATGGTTAAATTACATAATTGGATCCATGGATCAAAGTAGGTATGTAGGTATTTGAAAAAAGTAATTACGCACACAAGGACGTAAAATCCTTGTACGCACACTTCAATTTTTTTTAATTTTTTTTCTCCTGTCGCCACGCTATCGCCACGCCATCTCTGTTGCATTGCAATGGCCAAACTTTGACGGTAAATGACAATGGCATTTCTATGCTTCAGGTATTTTGTATAGACGGACAAACTTATCTGTTCCGGTGGCGGCGTCGCTACTGTCTATTTAAAACTGTCATTAAATATCATTTTTGCATTGCATTTCACGTAGTTCCAATTTTGGCCACCGGAACAGATAAGTTTGTCGGTTTGTACCTTAGTTTTGTACACTTCTTTCCTGTTGATCTATAGAAATTAGAATGTTTAGTATTTAACTATTTATAAGGATAATACAAATAATGTACCAACAGGTTTTATTTGACAACAAACTAATATAATGTATAATTTAAAAAATATCACGATGATGGCAAAAACACAGCCTGCGTTCTTCGACCATATTCTATTTAAAACCCTCACCTCATCCTCAAAACCTTGCGGTTCGCAGTCTACAGGGTGATTTCACTCCGAACAAGTGACGGATTGTATGAATCAAATTGTACTTATGGACTATATCGCTAGATGTCACCACTAATTGACAAAAATTTATAGTTGAGTTTTTTTTGTTGGTATCTTTTCCTCTGCTTCTGTTTGCTGGCATTACTGCTTTTACTATTCATTCTAAGTAACAACAATAATCGGAGTCAATATAATTTTATGATTATTTTATATATGAACAACCATTAATTCTAAATTATAATATAAATTACCTTAATTTTAAAATTAAAGCTAATAATTGCGTCGGTCTTTATATTTAAATGAATATTTAACCTTTTTGAATTAAAGTAATCGAGCAAATCTTATGGAACGAAACGTAATAAATGACAGCCGTGTTTCTTTCTTTACTGACAGACGTCAAACATATTGCACTGAATGCTGAATGCGAAAGTGTTTGTTTTCTGCTATTTATTTAATACGACTTGGATTTACACGACGACTTTAGTGTGTTTCCCTTGGACTCCGATAACCCTGCCCTTTGTGATTGACTATTGCTGTTGCATATTGGACTTGATTTGCCTTACGATTCGGATACCGGCGACAGTGGTTATTGTTCTTCTATGTTGCGTTTCTAAGTTATTCTTATTAGAAAGTGCTTGTGTAACAAATAAAATTTTAAAAAGCTTACGACAGGACATGGATAAAAACGATAGTGTTAAAAAAATGTGTCATGATTATTTTATTAAAAGAAATAATGGCTTTCGCATATTATTTGGATGTTTTTTTCAGTTTATACTTGAATGCTCAGTGCTAATTTATTTAATTTTTCTATATTAATTTATTCATTCATTGAGCATTCAAGTATTATAACCCAAAATATAAAAAATATATAAAACTTATATGAGTACCCGTATAGGTATACACAAACTGAATTTTGCTATCTTAACACTATTATATTATAAACAAGTATAATAACCTGACTATCGATATCGAATTGTGAAATGACAAGGCGCTACACTATTCCAGTGATGCAAGCACGGAAAAATTCTTTAAAAATAATTAGGAATGGCCGATACAAATCGTATATAGATATTAAATCGTATATCAGACCAATATCGTAATATCCGATATCGCTGCGTATCCAAACTATATACACGATACACGATATTGCTGGATCGATGCGATGCGTCTCGATTTGATATCTTGCTCGATATCCAAGACCTGCCGATAAAGGATATTATCATCGCGTATCGCGTTGCGATACGAGCTAAAGAAAGGATTTGTGAGTGAGTGAAATAGCATTAGTCGTGTGTTCGTACAATTCTAAACCTTATTTGTATAAGAATAAGGTTGTTTCAATACTTTCTTGTGTATTTTGACACATTTTTAATAGACCTTATTTTGTCAGCAATAAGATGCATTTTCGATTTGCAATTTTACGTAACTCTCACGGACCTTTGTCCTTGAACTCATAGCATTGGTGATCCATTTCTAACTTTTGTTATTCTATTAATAGATTCGATGGTTGGTATTATTAAGTTTATGTATTTCATGCTTTTAGTTACTACTAATGAGTTCTGCATTAATAAACATCGTATTTAGAAGTTCTAAATACGATCTTTATTAATGCAGTACTTACTAAAACACAAATAACTAAGTAAATACTATTAAAGCATCCTTAATACACCTAAAGTAACTAATCGAGTCAGTTTTAAGAAATAAATCACAATGAAAATATCGTGTCATGATACAGTATCTAGTTTCAGAACACATCGTTTTATAGGTTTAGTGTAACCAAATACAGTCCGATACTACGATACACCAATATATAGTTTCACAGTCCGATACTCCGATACACCAATATATAGTTTCAAATAATATATAGTTTCAGAATCCGATATCAGATATCAATATATAGTTTCGATTCGATATTGTAAAAATCTGATATTACCCACTACTAAAAATAATTGATTTAACATAATTACATCGTTTATATTGCATATTTTAATACTGAAACATGTATTTCAAACGTTTGTACACAAATGTTATTACTTGCCCATTTGAAAAATGCAGAAGTAAGAGTTGACGAAATGCATTATACACATAGTTATTACAGCTGGGAACACTAGCTTGTGTATTAACGTAAAATTAACCCTATTACTAAGACAAGAAGGACTAATTTTGTTAGAAGTTTTTTAGTCAATGGATGCATCGGTTTCCGAAAAACTGGCGCGTTCGGTTCTGGTACAAAGGTAGGGACGTTATCATTCTAACCTCAGAGAGAAATTTTTCTTGTTCTGTGTTGTTGTGCATCTATCTATAGTTATGTTATTAAAAAAAATAGTTTTGGACTTAATCGCTTGGCGCGCTGCAGTCGCAATCCTTGACTGACAACTCTATTTCTGGTATATTCAATATACTCTATGGCAGTCTATGACCGTAAAAAATGTTCTTTGCTATGACCGCTATAAAAAAAGAGTTGACATTCGTGAACGTTGTGAAAACTGAAATTGTTGTAGAGAAAACTTAACGGTTCTACTCGCGATTTTGTGTTGTGAATTTTGTTAATGAAATTAATCTCAATTAATATTGCAAATAATCACCCAAAAAGTCATGCTATTCTGTACAAATGTAGTAGGGTGGTTTGCTTTCAAGTTCCAGTCCAGTCAATACTTTTCTGTTTTACAAGAACAAATCTTTTGTTTACATTTTTGGGTGCCCGTTAGCAACCGTAATTAGTATAGAAATGAGATTTTCCAACGCGCAATACATGCCTTGTTACCTTGTTACGAATGTTTTAGTAGGTACATTTCGTTCTTCGATACCGCTTTTTGTTATAATTTTATAGAGCCAAGAACTACAATTTTCAAAATGAGAACTGTTCCGAAATGGGTGAATAAAATTCATGAAGCTGACAAAATCGAGTTTTCAAGGTAATTATTTTACAGATTTACATATTAAGCCAATAAAGTAAATTGAGGGGTCATTGAGAGGATTTTTCATTTACAAATTGTTAACCAAATCCTGGCATAACTGGTAATTCGTATTGGTTCCTCTAATTAGTATAGTATTACTATTACAGCGTTCACACCATATGCTTTAGTCCAGATGGCACACAGTTAGTAGTTGGTGCAGGAGAGAAGGTTATGGTGTATGATCCCCGTGATGGAGCTCTTGTACAGCTTCTTCAAGCCCATAAGGGACCTGTGCATGCAGTGGCTTACTGCAGCGATGGCAAAAAATTTGCCAGTGGGAGTGCTGATAAGAATGTGATTATTTGGACATCAAAAATGGAAGGTGTTTTAAAATATTCGTAAGTGTTAATTGGTATTGGTCCTTTTTTTAAGTTACTTTACTATTATTACAAAGTTGTTTGTTGAAACAGACATCAAATATTTCAGACAACAATAATTTTGTTTCACAAATATATGAATATTCTGTTAATAATAAAATGTATTATAAACCGCCTCCGTGGAACAGTGGCTAAGCCGCTCGGGTATAAAAACACGGAGGTCGTGGGTTCGATTCCCGCCTTGGGTCTGGTTGGTGGTAGGGCTTTTTCAGAGTCCGACTGGCTAGCTACCACCCCCACAGGTGAAATCTGTTACCGCCATAACAGCTCTGGCTTTTTTTTTTTTTTTTTATGTAATAGGGGGGCAAACGAGCAAGTGGGTCACCTGATGTTAAGTGATCACCGCCGCCCATAAGCACCCGAGACCCCCTTAGGGTCACAGGCGCGTTGCCCGCCTTTCGTTGCCTTGTTTGCCTTTGGCTGTGTTCCGGCAATATTAATGTGGGAGCCAGTACACTTGAAATCAGAGGCTTAGAGATCAGATGAGTCTACAGTCTGGCAGCACATTGAGGGACGCTTCCAGGTGAAGCGTCCCTCAATGGAATAGGCCGCAGTGGCTGCTTACCATCAGGTGGGCTGCGTGCCTGTCTGCCAACTGACCTAGTTTAAAAAAAAAAAAAAAAAAAAAAAAAAAACTGGTTATCTTGATGAGCCATTCAGTGTAATGATTGAGATGTCTGTTATAACATCAAAAGGTTGTGGGGTTTGATCCCCGCTTGGTACATTTGTACCTGCTTGGTAATATTTGTGTGCATGAACATGTCTGTTTTATCGGTCAGGGTGTTTCTGTGAATGTACAAAAAATATATAAGTAATGCCTACTAATTGTCTCATGTCATAGTACAAGCTATACTTAGTTTGGGGCAGGACAGAGCTTTGTGAATTGTGACCAGGAATACTTATTCATTATTATTGAATTTATATATTTTTCATTTATTTTATTTTATTGTAGGTATCATTATATTATATGTATGTATTCTGTGCACATATATAATAAATCTGAATTGCTTTATTTAATTTTTATGATTATAATACATTTATAATAACAATTTCTATTTATATTTTTGACAGTCATAGTGAGGCTATACAATGTCTTGCATACAACCCAATAAGTATGCATTTGGCATCTTGTGCAATATCAGACTTTGCCTTTTGGTCAGCGGATGTAAAAGCTGTTCAAAAGTACCGTGTGTCTGGACGCATTACTTCCTGCGCTTGGTCACCTAATGGACAAAATTTGGCTATTGGTTTGGCTTCAGGAGCAGTTTCTATAAGAGACAAAGTAAGTAAGGTTACATTTATTACGTACATTGCAAACATATATAATACATTAAAATAAAACAACTCTAGAACTCTGTTTTTATAGGCAGGTGAAGAAACCCAAAGAATAACTCGGGATGGAGCTGTTTGGGCAGTGGCTTTCTCAAAATCAACCCTATTGGTTACTGATTGGAATGAAGTACTGTCATTTTATAATATCCAGGGTCAACAAATTCACAAAGAAAGGAATATAGGTATTCTCTCATTTGTTTCATATCTAGGTTTATTCTATTGGTTTTGATCCTATTTTTTTTTACAAAATAGAATTACCTACATTTCTATTTACATTTCAGGCATAGCAGCCTTATCAATATCACTGCTTGGAGCCCTGGTATTGGTTGGAGGAGTTGGTGGTTGGGCTGTGTTAACAGCTGAAGGTGTCCCAATTATTTTCACGCAGCAAGAATGGGTCTGGGCCATTGCACCTTCTCCCACATTTAATACTATGGTAATTGTAATGAGTTTGTTATCTTTATTATGATATTCTTCTTGAGATATTATATTTCTTTAGGTGTGTACCTGTTTATTTAAAATTATATTCAGGGTAATTTTATTCATGTTACTAAATTAATTCCTTATTTTCACATATAGGCTGTGGCTTGCCAAGATGGGACTCTCTGGTGTTATCAAGTTGTGTTCAGTACAGTGCACGGGCTCTACCGAGAACGATACGCGTATCGCGAGAATATGACTGACGTAATCATACAGCATCTCACTACGGGCAATAAGGTTCGGATAAAATGTCATGATCGAGTCCAGAAGATTGCCATCTACAAACATCGTTTAGCTGTAAGTACAATTATACCATATTATGGATCTGTGTTTAAATTCACACAATGACTTTGTGCCGTGCGGGAGCGGCACTAAAGAATACCAACTCCCGCCCCATCTCTTGCCCGTGGGTGTCGTAAGAGGCGACTAAGGGATTTCTACTTTAGCAGAACATCTGCTCTTCAGGTGGAAGACATTGTCGACCGGTTGCTGTTACCACCATACAGCTGCGAAAAACCTGCCAAGTGACTCTGACCTGTCTCGGTCGGGTCGCGTTCCAGGTTCAGCACTGTACTAACCGGAGCCAGGGGGACTGTTGGCGCGGCAGATGCCGGACCAGTGGAGCCTTAGCGGCGGTATTGTGCGGACAGAGTGGGTCGGCCCGCCGGCCAGGGAGACCCGTAGAAACGGTGGTGCCGCTGGCCGCCCGCGGCATAGTACAGGGGCCCGACGGTGGCTAACCATCTCCGAAGGCTGCCCCACCAGGTCGCGCATAATCCCGGGGTGGCTCGTCGTGCCGGGTGGTGCCCGGTCAGAGTGGGGCCCGGCGACCATCTCCGGGGGGGTACGGGGGCCCTTCCGTCCGGCGGGCCGGCTTCCTTTGTACCGTACTGTCCAATACCAAAGCAAGGCTCCTCGCTTTGTCTCGTTTTTGCCGCGGTAGCAGTCACCTTTTTCGCGCCCTCCCTTCCCCCCCTTTTTACTTCAATGGCACGAACACGACATCGCACTCGTCCTACAGCGGCATCCTTATCCCCCACCAACTCGCTGTTTGAGGTGGAGTTCACTAACATCCGTGGACTCCATGCAAACCTCAACGCCGTCCACCAACACCTCGAGACGGCGGGGCCTGCGATGCTGTTTCTGACGGAAACACAGATTGGCTGCCCGGCGGACACGGCATACTTGAACTATCCCGGCTATGTACTGGAAGAGTCCTTCCAGCCCAAGGCCGGGGTATGCCTTTTCGTCAGGGCGGACGTCTGCTGTGCCCGTCTTCGCTGCCTTGAAGACCCATCCTTCTCCATCCTCTGTGTGCACGTGGATCTTGGCTCTACGAGCAGAATCTACGTGTGCATATACCGATCCCATAAAGGAGACGCCGAGACAACTCGACTCTTCGACCACCTGAGTCAGGCGGCAGATTTCGCTCAGGCGCGGTTCCCTGATAGCGAAATGGTGTTTCTAGGGGACTTCAATGCTCACCACGATACCTGGTTGGGTTCCCCTAAAACTGACCATGCTGGCAGGACCGCCCACGCATTTGCTCTTACGCACGACCTGACCCAACTGGTACTTCAGCCCACCCGGATACCAGACATCGTCGGTCATGCGCCCTCCTTGCTGGACCTTTTGCTGACGAGTCACCCATCTGGGTATCAAGTGTCGGTTTGCGCCCCACTAGGGTCTTCCGATCACTGCCTGGTTGGCGCAAAAGCGCCTTACACTGCTCCCCCACAACCTGTGGAGGTGACGCGGAGACTATGGCGCTACTCGTCGGCAGATTGGGACGGTATGCGGGAATACTTCGCGTCCGTCCCTTGGGGGCAGAGGTGCTTTGGAGAAAAGGATCCCTCTAAGTGTGCAGCGGCTATTGCGGGTGAGATCAGTATTGGAATGGAATACTACATTCCTTTTACTGATGTCACCAGCGGTCGCAAAGATGATCTCTGGTTTAATCGTGAGTGTGCTGCAGCCGTTGAACTGAAACGGGCAGCGTACGGCGCTTGGGCCAGAGCTCATGCCTTGCGGGATCCTAATATAGCCTCCCTTAAAGCTGCCTACAACAAAGCCACCAAGTCCGCCAAGAGGGCCTACATCAGAGCAGATGCCCAGCGAGTTGCACGTGTTGGCCAGGACCTCATCACGCACCCCACGGGTAGCCGTTCCTACTGGCGCCTGGCTAAACATGTGCAATCCAATTTCTGCCAGCCTTCGCTGCCCCCGCTGAAATATCCCGATGGATCGCTGGCCCATCAGCCGCAGGAGAAGGCTGATCTGCTAGCCAACCTCTTTGCCGCTAATTCCTGCATCGATGATTGTGGAGCAGAGCCGCCTAAAATTCCTGACTGCGGTACCACAATGCCTGAAATTCGAATCAGGCAATGTGATGTCCGTGCTGAGTTGCAGTCACTCGATGTTAGGAAAGCCAGTGGCCCTGACGGTATTCCAGCGTTGGTTCTCAAAATATGCGCAGCGGAGTTGTCTCCAGTACTCACACGCCTGTACCGCCTCTCGTACACCACTGGTATTGTGCCCCAGGCTTGGAAAGAGGCGAACGTTCAACCTGTTCCCAAGAAGGGGGATAGGTCCGACCCTGCTAACTACCGGCCCATAGCCATAACCTCTGTACTTGGAAAGGTGTTTGAGCGGATAATCAACTCCCAACTTGTCCGCTACCTAGAAGATCACTCGCTGCTACATGACCGACAGTATGGTTTCAGACAAAAACGGTCCACGGGTGATCTTCTAGCGTACGTAACGCACCTCTGGGGGGAGGCTATGGAGAAGCATGGTGAATCTATGGCTGTTGGCCTGGATATTGCCAAGGCTTTTGACCGTGTTTGGCATCGCTCGCTTCTTTCCAAGCTTCCGGCATATGGTCTGCCAACTCGCTTATGCGTCTGGATTGCGGGATTTCTGGAGGGTCGCAGGATTCGTGTCCTCTGTGATGGACGCGCTTCTCGCTTCCTCCCAATAAATTCCGGAGTGCCTCAAGGTTCCGTACTGTCGCCGACTTTGTTTCTTCTGCATATCAATGACATGTTATCACTAGGTAATATTCATTGCTATGCGGATGACAGCACTGTCCACGCACGTTATTTCGGAAGACCTGCGGCTAAACAGACCGAAACCGAGGAAAAGAGGAATCTTCTTGTCGCCGAGCTTGACGGGGTCCTGGACTGCATTGCCAAATGGGGTGCCAGCAATCTCGTCGAGTTCAATGCCAAGAAAACACAGGTGTGTGTGTTTTCTGCGAAAGCTTCTCCTTTCCTTTCCCATCCCACTCTTCAGAGCACGCCCTTACCAATACAGGATAGCCTAAGCATCCTTGGCATCGATGTTCGTAGCAACTTGAACCAACGGGAATATATCGAGAGCGTCATCAGAACAGCTTCCCGTAAACTCGGAATCCTGAACAGAGTGAGACGATTTTTCACTCCGGTGCAGCTTTGTCTCTTATACAAGGCACAGGTTCGCCCGTGTGTGGAATATTGCTCTCATCTCTGGGATGGTTCCGCAAAGTACTTATTGGAGGCTCTCGACAGGTTGCAGCGACGTGCTATCCGTATTATCGGTGATCAAGAGGTGACTAAGACCCTAGAACCTCTTCAGTTACGTAGAGACGTTGCCAGTCTTAGTGTTCTCTACCGTCTCTATAATGGGGAATGCTCTGAAGAGTTATTCCAACTCATCCCGTCCTCCCCTTTCCACTCCCGAACAACACGCGCCGGACTGCGTTGTCATCCCCATACCATCCAGACACTGGTGGCCCGTACCAAGAGGTATAGTTCCTCTTTTTTGCCCCGTGCCATTAGGGCATGGAATGCCCTTCCGGCTCACGTGTTTCCTTCCTCCTATAATCCTGGGCTTTTCAGGCGGGGCGTGAAGCGGCATCTATGCAGGCCTTCGGGGTGAGGGTGACTGGCTCAATTGGTATGATCTATTGAGCCAGTCAACCTTACATTTGGACCTCACTTCCGCTTACCATCAGGTGGAGTGAGGTCATCCTGACTGCCTCTTTATAAAAAAAAAAAAAAAAAAAAAGACTCCTTTTTACTGCTTATCTTAAACACAAGAAAATTTTTGAGAGTAATTGTTGCAAAAGCATTACTTATAGGTATTCTATCAACAGTATGATATTTTTCTTTATTCAGGTTTCTTTTTTGAACAGGTTCAGTTGCCAGAGAGAGTGGTAGTTTATGAACAGGGTGACGTTGATGGCATGCTGTACAGAGTTAAAGAGAAATTACCTCAGAAGATTGATTGTTCTCTCTTAGTTGCCACCAGTGATGCCCTATTGCTTTGTCAAGTATGTGATTTTCACTTGGATTTCTGGTAAAAAATATATGTTTGTGTTTGAGATTGACCTTTGATTGATATCCATAATGTTTCCATTTTCAGGACACAAAGTTGGTGATGATTGGTAAAAGAATGCCACGTTACTGGACAGTTCCAACTCCTATCCGTTATGTCAAAGTTACAACACTATATTTCGAAGAAGTTTTGTTACTAGGTCTGCTAAATGGACAAGTAAGGATATTTTATTATAATCTTTGCAAAAAGTACTTTGTTTCAGGAAGTACGAAGTTCGGCGTGTCAGGTAGTTACTGTACAATGTTAGGTTTGTGACTATTAATGCAATGAATGTAAGTATTAATAATAATAAATATCTCTGGACATTCTTCACATACATACTAAACAGGATTTACGCATATATGTTTGTCATCAGCCAATTACACTCCACTGTTGGGCATAGGTCTCTCCAAACGCTCGCCCTACTGATGTAAAATCAATTGTCACTTTCAGATCTGGCAAGTGGATCCATGCGACGGCAGTTCGAAGGTGATCCTGCAGACGCCGGCCAGCGTGCGCTGTCTGGACGTGAGCGCGTCCCGCAGTCGACTCGCCGTCGTGGACGAGGCGTCCGTATGTCGCGTCTACAGTCTGCCTGCCGGCGAACTTCTTTACACGGTTCGAACTCAAACCACTAACACCCATATTTATATACGAGGCAAAGTATTACTTGAGTCTGACATAACTTAAGTTATCGTTTTTATACAATAAACGATGTTTTTATTTCCAGTAAGAACTGCCAAAAATTTTGACAGCTTGTTTATTGTATAAAAACGGTTATTTATGTATTTTATATAATATTTAGTAATACTTTGATTCGTTTATAATATTTTTTATTATACTACGTCAGTTGGCAGACAGGCACGCAGCCCACCTGATGGTAAGCGGCCACTGCGGCCTATTCCATTGAGGACAGTTTGCCAGAAAGCGTCGCTGCGCCTGGCTGCGCCGCTACACTGGCTCCCACATTAATATTGCCGGAACTCAGCCAGAGCTGTTACGGTGGTAGATTTCACCTGATGGGATGGTAACTAGTCGGACTCTGAAAAGTCCTACCACCAACCAAACCCAAGCCGGGAATCGAACCCACGAATTCCGGTTTTATACTCAAGCGGCTTACCTACTGTTCCACGGAGGCGGTCAATACGGTAATAGTATTTTTAAGTTGGAAAAGACGATTTATGAACGATTGGAATCAAATCAGGTATGATGTGAGTGGTGTGTGGTACTTAAGTGGTTTGAAACCTCTCTTCAAAACTAGTGATTATTTGCTATGGCAGTATTTATAAAACGCGGACGAGTCGCCCAAAAACTACGTAAGTTAAGAACTTAGATTCGTTCTTAAATCATTAAAGAGTTTCAATACGTATGTATGTATGAAAATTAATTATATGTATGAATATGAAAGTAAATATTTTGCTTTATAGGAGGAAAATGTTTCATCTGTATCCTGGAACGCGTGGTGTGATGAACTGCTTGGTCTCTCGGGTGGAGGATTGCTTTCAATAAAGGCTGGCCATTTTACTCCCGCGACGCAACCACTGTCTGGATCCGTAGTTGGTTTTCAGGTATTTGTTTTTTTTATACTATATCAGTTAGCATTTATTTACTTGTCTATTACACTTTCAATATCCTAATAAACGACTACAATGAATAATAGAATATTTAATTTTATTTAAATATTATATTATTATTATAATTTTATTTTAAACATGTTGTATTATATTTTAAACCATGTAGAAAATAATTTTTGAACGATAATTTTGTATGTTTTTTTATATTAAATTATTATGTTAATAACAAAATATGTTTTAAAAAAATATGTAGGTACTTCTTTAAAACATATTTTAAATAAAATACATATTTAAATCTGTGTCGAATTTAAAATGATACATATACTGACATTGAAATTTTTCTCTGATGAAGTATAGGGAGAGATACGACACATTAGGTAATAGATAAATGTAAATAATTATAAATCATTTGTTACAAATTTTTCAGGGTGGTAGAGTGTTTTGTCTACAAGCCAATTCAATGCAGACTATCAATGTTCCATTATCTCACGCCGTGCATCAGTACATTCAGCAAAAGATGTTCAAGTGAGTTGTAATATGTAAACAAACTTGTATGCAGCAAATACTAGAGAAAATTAGTCTCCATATCATTATTAGGATAAAAATACCTAACATTGTAATGTCCTTTCAACTCATGTAAATAGATGCCAAAACAATAAAACTTGGCAATGCCCTAATAAACGAATGTGCTTATGTTGTTTCTAATATGTGAACTGTTGTAATCACATTAACTACAGCGAGGCGTATGCAGTAGCATGTCTGGGCGTGACACCGTCGGACTGGGAGCGGTTGGGAATGGCTGCTCTTGAAGAACTTGACTTCGAGGTCGCCAGGAAAGCGTTCCAACGAAGCGAGAACATCGTCTATCTTACGCTCATCGACCATCTTCAGGTTAGTAGTGACGGCCGTGTATGGTTATTGTTCATTTTTGTCATGTGTGCAATAACCAATTGGTCTGGTTCTCCTAAGGGTGTCTAAAGTCAGATGACAGTCGCTACAATGTAATGACTGGGCTTGCCAAATCATAGTGTAAGGGTACCCTGAAGGACAAAACTTGGAGGAAGGTAGGTGCAATAGTTTCCATAGTTTAGTTACCATACTCAACAGGCAATATGCAATTATCATACATTTTAAATTTGTCCTGAATTTTTTTTATCGAATTCTTAGATTAATTAATGTTGTCAGATTTATAACGGAAAAAGAGTTTATGAATTTAGTTATTTAAAATGGACGTTTGGGGTAGTCATCCCCGGATCCTCGTTTTCGGATGTGCTGCGGGAAAGTCCCAGAGAATCTCCCGCCCGCCCGAAGGCTCTTTAACCTACCACTAGCATACAGGTTACGGTCCATTTTGAAGAGGTGCCAGGAAGCAGTTAAACGCTCACCTCCTTCGTCCCCTCGTTTGTCCGCGAAACGTGAGTGCGAGAAGATCATCCTCCTGCTCACCTTAACCACGTCCTGGGGGACGGACAGGGCCGTGTGTGAGTCTCCCGAAGCCCTAAAAAGGGCATTGTTCCTGGGCCGAAGATAGAAGTGGCCCAGGGGTTTACCCACTAAACCCCGCGGAACACCCTCATCGCCTTAACATGGGGGGGGGGGGGGGGGGTCAAGGGTATCAACGAAGCCCTTGCTCTTCGAGCTCCTCCTGTTCCTCCCGCCGTCGGGATGAACTGCTTAAGTGCCTCGGAGTAACTGAGGCACTCCCGTCCGAATTTTGTAATTAATCTAATACAACTTCTTCAACATATTACCAACAGTAATTCCACCAGGTACAAACTCATCATCAGCCTGTCCCAGTGCTCTGTGGACATAGGCCTCTCCCAATGCTCGTCACTTAGTTCGATTATTGGCTACTCGCATCCAGCTCC
This sequence comes from Mecyna flavalis, assembly GCA_949319885.1. Taxonomy (NCBI): domain Eukaryota; kingdom Metazoa; phylum Arthropoda; class Insecta; order Lepidoptera; family Crambidae; genus Mecyna; species Mecyna flavalis. Next base: position 8,302,589 of record OX439425.1, read on the forward strand.
TGCCAGCCATTCTGCCCCAATCGTCACTCCATCCGGCTTTGAGCGAGTCCTCCACTCCAGAACACGTTTACGCCATCGGTTTTTTTTTTATAGTAGCTCAGTACATTGATTGGCTCCACTTAGCCTGATGGTAAGCAAAAGGGGAACCCAAATTACCACGACGGACGCAACACCGTGACGCGTACGTGTAACGCTGCAAACTGCGTAAAGTGAACACAAAACTAGCAAACTGCGGACACTCCGTTTCTAATATATGGAAAGGCGTACTAAATCGATAAGCCGCAATCGGAGCCTAAATAATTATGTTCCTAGACTTAGCGTCATGCGTCATCACTGTGAAATATGTAAATGAAAAAAGAAAACTGAACATCATCTGATGCGATGTATGACCATTTAATAAAATTTCATTATCAGGTATCAATAGAAGTACCTACGGCTCTTTATGCTAGTCTTTTTTCAGTTTCTTATCCCGATTCCGAGAACTTCTTCTACGACGATTTGTTTTGGTGATAGAAACAACTTCTGGATAACAGCAGCAACGAACGTTATCACAAAGGTGTTTTCATTTTTGGTAGCGTTCGTTGCTGCAAATTATTTTTCTGATTTATTTATTTCTTAAGAATAACATAAAAGTAATTTAAAAGTCCATCGCGGCTTCGAACAGTGGCACGGGTCCGAGAGGTCCAATTTTCTATGACTCTGATGTATAAATCTGACTGAATCTGGGCGATAGCCTGCGTTATGTTGAATTTCAGGGCATCAGTCGATTGCGGTTTATTGGCATAAACGTGTGACTACAGGAAACCCCACAAAAAATGTCTAACGGGGTCAAATCGCAGGATCTTGGTGACCAATTTACGTCAGCTTTGCCAGAGATAACCCTTCCCTCAAATCGTTCATGCAGAATTTCCATCGTGGCGCTCGCTGTACGTGACTTAGCGCCCTCTTGCTGGAACGACATGACGTTACCACATCCATATCGTTCGATTTAGGCCAAAATAAGTTGATAATCATTGATCTGTAGTGCTCGCCGTTGACGGTGATGGCATCGCCAAGAAATCGACTGCCTCGGAGACTCCTTCACATTGTCACGGATGTTTTTGGCCGATCTGAAGTTTCTTTGACGTGAGGGTGTTGGTTGGTTTTTTACTGAACCGGTCGTCTCGAATTTGGCCACCAAACGTTGGAGAGTCGACTTTGAAGGGCCACTGCGTCTGCTGTAAAATGGACGCAATGCGCGCAATGTTTGCACTAAGGCAGTGTACTTTTGATGACAAAATTTTATCAATCGCTCAATCGTGTAACTTGCCGTGATGATTTGGCATCAATGACTGAATAAAAAACAACAGATTTGATAGTTGTCACCAAAACAACATTATTTTGTGACATAGTTTGTGAAAAAACTGCCAATATCGACCCGCCCTAATAGAAAGACCCTTTACAACAAGTTTTCTAATAGAAGGGTAGTTGTAGTTTAGTTAGCATCATGTTGTTGTGTGAGTATAGATTCAGCGTAGGCCAGTTAATACCAAATGGAAATAAAAATTGGGTTTCGGTAAATCTATACTTGTTTGGTAAATTAATAATCCGGGAAGGGTTTAAAGATATTGCTGTTAATTTGTTTAAGGCTTGAAGAAATTAGCAGAAAAAAAGCTTTTCCTGATTATGAAAGTTTTCTTCGTCCTCTATCGTCCTTTATATTACTTCATCGAAAATTCCTCTTGTTAGTCGTTTGTCTGTTAGGGAAAATAAATTAAAAAAGAAACAAGTATTTTTCGACATTTTGTCGAATAAACCATGAATAACTACAACAAGAATCTATATTGGTTTCGTAAACAAAAATTCCGGGGAAAGGGACTTAAATATATAGGACGAAACTAAAATCTTTCATCCCATTTTCCTGATACCAAAAGTAAAATCTAAATGTCCACATAATTGTATTGAACCATACACAAATTATATGAAATATCCACGTCATTATGGTTTTAATTTGTGTATTGTTTAAAAAGTGTACATTTTACCTAATCATAAAAAATATCCGTCCTTGAAAAAGAATATAACTAACTTCATCAAAAATGCCTTTGTCGTTGGACGTTTTTTGGTCGTTAATGTACATTAACTGTACAGTACTGTACAGTACAGTACTGTCAGAATCAGAAGAAGTCAGAAGTCTTTAATCAGTGCGTCCTACCCGTCATGACACACGGAGCCGAAACGTGGACACTTACGGCACGGCTAGTCCACAAGTTTAAAGTCGCTCAGCGGGCTATGGAAAGAGCTATGCTCGGCGTCTCTCTGCGGGATCGCATCCGTAATGATGTGATTCGGCAGAGAACCAAAGTCACCGACATAGCTCGCCGGCTTAGCCAGCTGAAGTGGCAGTGGGCTGGCCATATCAGCCATAAAACCGATAACCGTTGGGGCAAACGGGGTCTAGAGTGAAGACCGCGTCTCGGTAAACGTAGTGTAGGACGCCCTCAGGCCAGGTAGAGCGATGATCTTCGCAAGATGGCTGGCAGGAGCTGGATGCGAGTGGCCGAGGACCGATCAGCGTGGCGAGCATTTGGAGAGGCAGGAGGAGTCCAGCAGTGGACTGTCACAGGCTGATGATGATGATGATGATGATGAATGTACTGTCTGTTGGGCCTGAATACATACAAGATATTTTTCGAAATTTTGTATAATAAAACAGAAAAATACAAATAGTTTTCTAACACAAGGGTTATTTAAGCATAGATTAGCGTAGGCCAGTTTTTACCAACTGGAAATAAAAGTTAGGCTCCGGTAAATCTGTATTTGATTGGTAGACAAATAATCCGGGAAAAAGGGCTCAAAGATATTTTGTTAATTGGCTTAAAGAGAGTTTTACTGATTATAAAAATTGTTTTGGTCCTCTGAAAATATTACTTCATCGAAAATTCCTTTCGTTAGTCGTTTCTTCGTCGTCGTTAATGTAATGTCTGTTGGGGCTGAATAAATACAATTTTTTTTTTGCGAAATTTTATAATAAAACCAACAAGTTTTCTAGCACAAGGGTTATTTAAGCATAGATTTAGCGTAGGCCAGTTTTTACCAAATAGAAATAAAAGTTAGCCTCCGGTAAATCTGTACTTAATTGGTAGACAAATAATCCGGGAAAAGGGGCTCAAAGATATTTTGTTAATTGGCTTAAAGAGAGTTTTACTGATTATAAAAAAAATCTTGGTCCTCTGAAAATATTACTTCATTGAAAATTCCTGTCGTTGGTCGTTTCTTCGTCGTCGTTCATGTAATGTCTGTTAAGGCTGAAAAAATACAAAGTTTTTATTTGCGTCATATAATATACTACAACAAGTTTTCTATCACAAGGGTTATTTAAGCATAGATTTAGCGTAGGCCAGTTTTTACCAAATGAAAATAAAAGTTAGCCTCCGGTAAATCTGTACTAAATTGGTGAACAAATAATCCGGGAAAAGGGGCTCAAAGATATTTTGTTAATTGGCTTAAAGAGAGTTTTACTGATTATAAAAATTTTCTTGGTCCCCTGAAAATATAACTTCATCGAAAATTCCTGTCGTTGGTTGTTTCTTCGTCGTCGTTAATGTAATGTCTGTTGGGGCTAAAAAAATACAATGTTTTTTTTTGTGAAATTTTATATATAATAAAACTGAACAACTACAAAAAGTTTTCTAACACAAGGGTTATATAAGCATAGATTTAGCGCAGGCCAGTTTTTACCAAATGGAAATAAAAGTTAGCCTCCGGTAAATCTGTACTTGATTGGTAGACAAATAATTCGGGAAAGGGGGCTAAAAGATATTTTTGTTAATATGTTTATGGTATTAAAAGAGTTTTCTTTGTCTTCAAAGAATTGTTTGAAAATGCTTCTAACGAAAAGAAGTAGTGAAAATATTGTCATTTTTTTTTTAAATTTTGTCAAATTAACCATGAAAAACTACAAGTTTTCTAACAGAAGGGTAGTTTGCGTCGTGTTTAAGTATAGATTCAGCGTAGGCCAGTATATACCTAATGAAAATAAAAATTGGCTTCCGGTAAATCTGTACTTAATTGGTAGATAAATAATCCGGGAAAAGGGGCTCAAAGATATTTTGTCAATTGGCTTAAAGAGAGTTTTACTGATTATAAAAAAAATCTTGGTCCTCTGAAAATATTACTTTATTGAAAATTCCTGTCCTTGGTCGTTTCTTCGTCGTCGTTCATGTAATGTCTGTTGGGGCTGAATAAATACAATTTTTTTTTTGCGAAATTTTATAATAAAACTAACAAGTTTTCTAACACAAGGGTTATTTAAGCATAAATTTAGCGTAGGCCAGTTTTTACCAAATGGAAATAAAAGTTAGCCTCCGGTAAATCTGTACTGAATTGGTAGATAAATAATCCGGAAAAAGGGGCTCAAAGATATTTTGTTAATTGGCTTAAAGAGAGTTTTACTGATTACAAAAAAATTCTTGGTTCTCTGAAAATATTACTTCATTGAAAATTCCTGTCGTTGGTCGTTTCTTCGTCGTCGTTCATGTAATGTCTGTTGGGGCTGAAAAAATACAAAGTTTTTTATTTTTTGCGAAATTTCATATAATATACTACAACAAGTTTTCTATCACAAGGGTTATTTAAGCATAGATTTAGCGTAGGCCAGTTTTTACCAAATGGAAATAAAAGTTAGCCTTCGGTAAGTCTGTACTTGAATGGTAAACAAATAATCCGGGAAAAGGGGCTCAAAGATATTTTGTTAATTGAATTAAAGAGAGTTTTACTGATTATAAAAAAAATCTTGGTCCTCTGAAAATATTACTTCATCGAAAATTCCTGTCGTTGGTTGTTTCTTCGTCGTCGTTAACGTAATGTCTGTTGGGGCTGAAAAAATACAATGTTTTTTTTTTTTTTTTTTTGTGAAAGAATAATGGAAAATTTTATACCTGCATGTTTTTAAGATGTCTTAAAACTTGACTTATACAAAAACGATTAGAATTAGCAAGATTTTTACATCATAACACATTTTTATTTAAAGGCTGATATTAAATCATGAATGGTAAAAAACCTCTCAGTTGATTACAATATTAATATCTTACGCGTTTGTGTTGCCGCTTTAGAAAAAATAACACATTTATATTTTTTCAATAATAAGAAAAAGGAATAAAAATAATTTATTTCAATGCAATGTGTAACTTAGAATTATATATCATTAAAAATAGCACAGTGGAAGTTCCCTTCGTACATAAAATAGCGTAATATTTCTTTATTGGTAAAAATGTAACTTTTAAAGCTGTCTCGTGTGATATTTAACTATCTGCCAATAGCAACACTGCTACCATCGTTATTTTGGCAGCAGGAAACTGCAAAGCAATTTGTTTGACAGTCTATTTTTTCTAGGTTTTGGCTTTGTACGGTTTGTACTTTAGCCACAGACGATATTAAAAAGGTCCAGTATTGTCATAAATGTTTTAGGAGGCTGTTTATTTTTCCTCTGACTGCTTCTAAGATGACTATTTTAATATAAAATAATTTTATTAATTACTAAAAGAAGAAAATAAACAAGGATTTGTTTCATTACCAACATAACCTCAAAGTACAAAAATACTTATAACTTTTTTTTGCAACCACCGTTTGTTAAAATTCTTTTTGGAAATGTTTATGTAATGCAATTGCTAGTGTATAAGCATTTTTTAAATCATAGACGCCCCAATTTTTATCCAGGACAAACGTAGTATGGGACTTTGCCATTGTTCTTTATACAGGAAGATTTTTTTAACACCATCCAAATTTTAATATAGTTATCGTTTATGTAAATAATAATATACGTTTATTTTAATTTAGTACCACTTAGTACTAAAATATCAAGTTAAGGCATCACAAAGATATCTAAAAAACATTGACGTGCATGGATACCGCGCGCACGACCCCGCCCGCCTAGCGCGGCGCCCCCCACTCTGAAATGGCGCCATTTCATTCATAAAAAATAATCAAACATAAGTTGCAAATTTTTCCTTCATACTTTTACGGGCTTAGGACCGTCTGATTGCAAAAGACTTGTCATCTTCATAAACGTTCATTGTAATTGCTAAAGGCATTTAAATCCATAGAAATTCGTGAAATGGGATAAACAGATGAAACTAAATCACAATTACTCTTGCAGTCAGGCGTATTTACAAAATTTAATCAACTTATGTACAAATAATTAAAAATCAACTTACGTTACCTACCTAAACAATTTTAGTAGTATTTTAATAATTGTTCAAAATGCAAACCATTCCTCTCCAAACAGAGTCTTGCACGTTTTTGCACATTTTCGTTCAATTTATTTAGCACTAAAGTGTCACTTTTCACTTCCTCAAATGCATTAATAATGTTTTGTTTGAGTTCGTCGAGGCTTTGAGCCTCTTCCACATACACTCTTCTTTTAATTTCACCCCACATAAAAAAGTCACAGGGAGTCAAATCCGGTGAGCGTGCCGGCCACGGGACGGGGCCTCCGCGACCAATCCAGCGGTCGCCATGCTCGGCGTTGAGATAATCGCGTACGGCGGCGGCATAGTGAGGCGGTGCACCGTCTTGTTGATAGTAAAAATCGCGAATGATCGCCAACGGCACCTCCTCGATAAAATCGGTTATGACCGTACGGAGCATATCGAGGTACGTCCCGCCGGTCAGCCGCCCCTCAATAAAATACGGTCCGAGAATTTGGTTACCGATAATCCCGGCCCACACATTTGCACTAAAGCGCACTTGATGGTAAGTCTCTCGAATCTGGTGCGGATTTCGATATGACCACCAGTGTTCGTTGTGTTGGTTGTACAGACCGACACGGGTAAATAAAGCCTCGTCAGTCCACAAAATAGGCACAGTTGGGTGCGCAATCAGCCACTCGCAAAACGCTCGACGAGGCATAGCGTCAGCCTCGTTCAGAGCTTGTACTTTTTGGTTGTGATAAGGGTGTAACCCAGCGGTGTTAAGCAGCTTCCATACTGCGTACTGACTGACGCCGAAGCGTCTCTCTGCATCTCGCGTACTGGCACGAGGATCTCTCTCGAAATAATCGAAGATTTCGTCCTCGATTTCCACAGGAAGTCTTGGCGCACCACGCCCTTGTGCATGTGAAGGCGTAGTGAACTGCCCATGGTCTAACAGCCTTTGGTTAGCAGCCAAAATAGTTTGACGATTTGGTACGGTTGCGTTGATCAATCCTTGGTTGCGAAGTCGGGGAAGGCTGTCCGCTTCGTAAAGTCTTTGTGCACCGTTTAAACTTTCACCACTTAAAATGTAACATCGCACCATTTCGTAATACTCGCGGTTTGTGTACATCGTGCGTGATCGACACGGTAGTCACAGGTAACACGGAAGTGCGCGCTCAGCGGGGGTACGCGGCACAGGTGCGCGAGCGGCGAGCGACTGATCTGTTTATTGTCGCCGCCCGGCCGCCGGCCCGCTCGCCCCCGCGCTGCCCGCGCGCACCCTCTCCCGCCATCCCCCTGCGCTCCGCTATTGTGTTCTTTGGCCCTGCGCGCATGCGCCCGCCGTAGTAAGTCGCGTACGCAAAGTAAACAGCGTAGGGTAACCACACTAATTTGAAAAGTGCTTTGGGAAAATTATTTTATTGTGAAAATTTTACCTACATTTTTTTTTCAGAAATAGGGTCTTTTAACGACACCTTATACGTAGAAAAAATTTGGATGGTGATAAAAAATTCTTCCTGTATATAATAAAACTGAACAACTACAAAAAGTTTTCTAACCCTATTTAAGCATAGATTTAGCGCAGACCAGTTTTTAACCAAATGGAAATAAAAGTTAGCCTCCGGTAAATCTGTACTTGATTGGTAGACAAATAATCCGGGAAAGGGGGCTAAAAGATACTTTTGTTAAAATATGTTTATGGTATTAAAAGAGTTTTGCTTCGTCTTCAAAGAATTGTTTGAAAATGCTTCTAACGAAAAGAAGTAGTGAAATTTTTGTCATTTTTTCAAAATTTTGTCAAATTGACCATGAAAAACCGGCCAAGTGCGAGTCGGACTCGCCCATGAAGGGTTCCGTAGCAGCAAGTATCATCATAATATAAAAGTTCTTGTAGTTCTTTGTAAGTTTGATCGACGTTTTTATATTTGAGTTGATTGAATGAGAGGAAAATTGCGGTTTACGATTTATGACTTTAAAAAAAAAACAAATTACTTGATCTCGTTCAAACCAATTTTCAATGGAAGTTTGCATGGTAATGTACATCATTTATTTTTTTTAGTTTTATCGTTCTCTTATTTTAGAAGTTAGAGGGGGGGGTGACCAACATTTTACCACTTTGGAAGTGTTTTTCGCGCAGACTATTCCGTTTAGAAAAAAATGATATAAGAAACCTTATTATCATTTTTAAAGACCTATCCATAGATACCCCACACGTAAGGGTTGGATGAAAAAAAAATTTTTGAGTTTCAGTTCTAAGTATGGAGAGCCCCCAAAATTTATTATTATTTTTCTATTTTTGTATGAAAATCTTAATGCGGTTCACAGAATACATCTACTTACTAATTTTCAACAGTATAGCTCTTATAGTTTCGGTAAAAAGTGGCTGTGACATACGGACGGACAGACAGACAGACAGACAGACAGACATGATGAATCCATAAGGGTTCCGTTTTTTGCTATTTGGCTACGGAACCCTAAAAACTACAAGTTTTCTAACAGAAGGGTAGTTTGCGTCGTGTTCAAGTATAGATTCAGCGTAGGCCAGTATATACCTAATAAAAATAAAAATTGGCTTCCGGTAAATCTGTACTTAATTGGTAGATAAATAATCCGGGAAAAGGGGCTCAAAGATATTTTGTTAATTGGCTTAAAGACAGTTTTACTGATTATAAAAAAAAAACTTGGTCCTCTGAAAATATTACTTTATTGAAAATTCCTGTCGTTGGTCGTTTCTTCGTCATTGTTCATGTAATGTCTGTCGGGGCTGAAAAAACACAGTTTTTTTTTTTGCGAAATTTTATATAATATACTACAACAAGTTTTCTATCACAAGGGTTATTTAAGCATAGATTTAGCGTAGGCCAGTTTTTACCAAATGGAAATAAAAGTTAGTCTCCGGTAAATCTGTACTTGAATGGTTAACAAATAATCCGGGAAAAGAGCCTCAAAGATATTTTGTTAATTGGCTTAAAGAGAGTTTTACTATTAAATCTTGGTCCTCTGAAAATATTACTTCATCGAAAATTCCTGTCGTTGGTCGTTTCTTCGCCGTCGTTAATGTAATGTCTGTTGGGGCTGAATAAATACAATTTTTTTTTGCGAAATTTTATAATAAAACCAATAAAGGAGATCACCCATTCTGGGAAATTTTTTTTTTAGCGGCCATCAATTATAATTACATAAGTGTATAGTACACATAAACCTCATTATTTTTTACTATGGCGTCAAAGTCGAAATCTATTTCGTTTCGGAGATATGAAACCAAGTAAGACATAAAACGTCTAAGGGCTGGAACTGCGTTAAGCGGGCACCCGCGCGGTTTCATACAAAAGTGACCCGTCGCGGGAAGCCGCGCAGGAGACTTTTGTATGAACCCGCGCGGGTTCCGTTCCGCTTCACACAGTTTCCACCCTAAGACCGAAAACCATTTGTTTTCAGGATTTTAGTTGTACAATAGATACGCGCTTCACTTCAAGTAAAAATATGTCTAAACATAGCAGTCACCTCCGCCCCCTCCACCCGCCTCAATGCCTTAATCTTAATCAAGGTACCATCTTCGTTTTATAATAATCCGTACTATACTAAGTCAGTTGACAGACAGACACGCAGCCCACCTGATGGTAAGCGGCCACTGCGGCCTGTTCCATTGAGGGACACTTCACCAGGAAGCATCGCTCAATGTGCAGCCAGACTGTAGACTCATCTGATCTTCGAGCCTTTGATTTCAAGTGTATTTTTTTTTTGCGGAGGAGAACGCATTTACGCACCATAACCGCAGGCTAACGATCGTGTGTGGGGCATAAGATTAAGTACCACTACCCACTAAACTCCCCCGGTTTCCCCTTCACACCCAATTGGGACGAGCCGGTGCCAGCCTTGTGGCTATTGACCAGCCCTTGATTCCAAGTGTACTGGATCATTAATACTGCCGGAACACAGCCAGAGCTATTATGGCGGCAGATTTCACCTGTGGGGTGGTAGCTAGCCAGTCGGACTCTGAAAAAGCCCTACCACCAGCCAGACCATAGGTGGGAATCGAACCCACGACCTCCGGGTTTTATACCCGCGCGGCTCAGCCACTTGTTCCACGGCGGCGGTCGAAATAGTAGTAGTTCAGGTGAAAATAATAAAAGAAATAGTAATAATAGAAATAGAAATAGTTTATTTGACCTTATACAATGATTTTACAGTTGTAGTGAGCATAATCATACCAGATCGTACATAAAATGGTAAGACGATGTTATTTATTTCACTTATAGATTGTTATCGAAGGTATATAGAGTATTGTCGCCATAAAAAAAATTATCCTACTCCTGTCCCCAATCAAAAAAAACGTAATTTATTCCTGGCCGCTAACTTTTTTTTTATCCCAAATCTCCATACGAAATGGGTGATCTCCTTTCTAACACAGGGTTATTTAAGCATAAATTTAACGTAGGCCTGTTTTAACCAAATGGAAATAAATCTGTACTTAATTGGTAGACAAATAATCCGGGAAAAGGGGCTCAAAAGATATTTTGTTAATTGGCTTAAAGAGAGTTTTACTGATTACAAGAAATTTCTTGGTCCTCTGAAAATATTACTTCATTGAAAATTCCTGTCGTTGGTTGTTTCTTCGTCGTCGTTCATGTAATGTCTGTTGGGGCTGAAAAAATACAGTTTTTTTTTTTGCGAAATTTCATATAATCGTTTAGGTTCAAAATGTTCAATTCCCAAAATGTTAGCATGGTGCAAAACGTTCATGTCCCGAAATGTTCATATCCCAAAATGTTCATTACCCAAAATGTTTATGTCCCAAAATGTTCATATCCCAAAATGTTCATATCCCAAAATGTTCATATCCCAAAACGTTCATGTCCCAAAAAGTTCATTTACCAAAACGTTTATATCCCAAAATGTTCATATCCCAAAACAACTATTATTTCGTATTATCTATATGAATTTAACAACCATTGTTAAGTTAGTTTACCAGGTGGTAGGTTACTGTACTGGGCCGTCTAGGTGGGTACCACCGCAGTGCCAGATATTTTCCCGTGAAATAGAAGTGTGTCAAGCACTTCTGTGTTTCGGGGAAAGGGCACTGAAGCTAGTGAAATAGTGAAATTACTGGGTATATGAGACTTAGTAACTGTCGTCTCGGTGTAGCGGGCGCAGGGCGTCATCAAAATAAAAATAAATATTATTGTTTACTTTGTAAAACAGGTATTTTTAGCTTAATAATATAAAAAATAAATTTATCTAATAAAATACAAACTAAAATTAGTAAATAGCAACATTGGCAGAAATTTTATTGTGTCGGTGCGTTACATTTCACGTATAAAAAAGATTTAAATAAAAGGAAATTGAAATTATTGAAATGTTGCTTGTTATCTTAAATAAATAAATAACAAAGATTTTGATCTGGTTAAATCTACTTCTTATAATATGAAACTTAGGCAAACCTAAAAGTAATATTGATGAAAAGAAACGTGTCTGTCAACTGTCAACCATGCTAAAAAAAACATTCTGTTTTCGTCCCGTTACGGATTTGTTGTTGTTGTTTTTCCAAATTATTGTGCTAATAACTTACAACTCGGCTTTCTTACATGGATTTTTGTGATATTGTGCTATTTTGTTGACCCCTACTTCGTTTTGGACTATTCTGTAAACTTATCGACGACCCCGGCAAATGTGTTTTTATTTAAGTGCATGGAGGAAGTATTTCGATATCTTATTATTGAAAATATATAATTACAAATTAAAAAGTAACCTACAAGTACCTGCAGGCTAGCTACGTAGTTTAATTAATTCCAACTTCACCTAATAGATGGCGCTGTGTCTTTAATAAAGCTGACATCTCTATATCCAGTATACAAGTTACTCTATGGTTTCAATACACTATTATTTCCTCTTTGTTTTGTTCTTCACCTTCGTTATTTATTTGAAATTGTTTTAACATTTCGATGACTGCAGAGGGTAAAGGTATTTGTTTTATGCTATTTTTAAAGCATAGATACTCAGCCGTGTATTAGAAACGACTGGATCTGAAGACTCCAATGCCCTATGGAATAAATCTTCGATTGTATGTCTTCTGTTATCTTTTCGGCTTTGGTGTTCGCGGTCATATCGCCAGAACTTATTCCTGGACTCTCCAGCCTGTTCAGACAGTTCTGTCAAATTAAAAGTTCTGGAAAATTATAGAAAGCTCAGCACTACCCGTAGGAGTTCTCCTACGGACAGTCCTGAGCTTTCTATAATTTTTCGCCATGAATGAGGATCTTATGCACAGTTGTCATGGGGTGCCAATTGTAAGCGTCTACATATTTCCTGGCTAAACTGCAAAATTTGCCGTATTTTTTGGAGTCTACAGGTAGCCCACAGTTTATGGCGACTAGAATGACGTGTATGTTGTGTATGTCAACGAGCCTAGACATACTAACTCCAGGTATTTCGGCAAATATTCCGCGACTTTCCTCTTTAGTGAAGACTCCTCGGGCAGTATTTCCGTCATTAGTTGTTCCTGAATTAGGACGGACCACGTCTACTAGCAAACCCAGGCGATCCCTTATTTCAGCCTGTATTCTTTTCTTCCGGTCTTCAGTTATTTGTCCCGCAACTAATGATTTAGAGATTCGCCACTGCCTTACTCGGGGATCATTTTTGTACCCTAAATGAAGTAAGAACTCTAAAAACCTTATAAATGCATGCAGAGGACATACAGTGGTGGACATATAATTAAAGACACTTTTTATGTTGACTACGTACAACAAAATAAATAATATTTAAAGACCCAAGATAGTATTAATTTTATATTTATTGGTTTTCATACGTACACTGTTGTCGTATTTTTAAATTGCGGACAGCAAAAAAGTTATTAAAGCAATATTTTATTCTTTTTTCCTTTTTCAAATGTAACACAAACTTTGTCGATAAATTTTTCGCTGGTCAGCTAATTAAAGACAGTGCTTATGTGATGTTCTAAAGTAGTCATAACCATAAAAGGAGCACTTAAACTTTTTCTATTATGCAGATTTTATTCTTGACAAGCAAAAACTAGCTTATTTTTAAACTTGCTTTAAGTATTATTGTGATAAAAATGAATTAGTATGGGAAAGGGGAAAAGTTGCGATTCTCCCTTGTAAAGGGAGAAAATTAAAAAAAAATTATATTAAAGGTTGGTCGGGCAGTACATTAAAATATCACTTACGATGCTCTTAAATATGGTTATAGACGATATCCGGCATTTTAAGAAGTTTTATACGGTTCACATGTCCACGAAATCTAGACCAAGAAAAACAACCCCCTCAAAAATAGCATCATTTGGTTAAAAAAGACCCATCAAATGGCTCAAAAGTCACACGTTTTGAAGTATATGGTGTAGAGGGGTCTAAAGAAGTATCTAACAGAACGATTAGAAGGAAATTATGGAAGTCAGACTTTTTTGAAAGATTTTTCCTAAAGTCCTTTTTTGAAGGAGGAAAAAAATCGGACTAAAATTAAGATTTGCCCAAAACTATTCACATCTGGACAGAAAGACTGAGGAAATAATGTGTTTATTTCCGAAAAACTTTAATTAATATGGTTAACTCTAAGGGAAAAGTTTACGGTAGGCGTACTCCAAAGAAAAAAACGCATCCAAAGTACACAAAGAAATCAGTCAAACGATTAGGAGGTAATACAAAAATTTGAGGATGTTTTTCAGGTAACGGTGTGGGACCTAATAAAAGAAAATACAAGGTAGCAGGAATAAATTTAATAAAGGAGTATTTTAGAAAAAGTCATGTTTTCCTACGCCAATGAACATTTGCCGGTGATATAGACTTTTTAACACGATAACGGTCCCATAGACACTTCAGCAGGAGTCAAAGAATTGCTTAGGAGCCAATAAGTAACAGTTTAAGATTGGCCACCGTACTGTCCCGACACTAACCCGATCGAAAACATGTGATCTAATGTGAAGAAAATAGTGGCAAAAAACATACAAGTAATGTTCATCAACTTTACTCTACGTATAAAACGGTATGGGTGCAGATTTCGATTGAAACCTGCAATAATTTGAAGGCATCAATTCCTAGGCGGGGTTGGACTTTTATTTCTGCTAAAGGACATGCGACAAAATATTAATGTCGTGTTTGCATGTTTTTAAAATACGTCTAAAATGTATTAAAGTTTTTTTCAACCAAGTTAATTTTTTTAAGGTTACTTAATCAGTCTGTCTTTAATTAGTTGGCCAAGTCTTTGTATTAGTTCGTATATAATACGCAATAAACTTAACCAACAAAAAAAAATACAAACATCTTGGATCTCTTTATTTTACTTCAAACATTTAACAATAACCCTAAGAATAATTTAGTTAATATTGCAAGGTAAATAATGTATTATAATAAAAGTATATAGGGTAGGTAAACTTTGAAAACGTAATATCTCCAAAGTGTCTTTAATTATATGACCACCACTGTATATCATTTTATAGGCCGACGGCAACAACTCATGTAAGCGCCGTACTTTGTATGGCGCTTACGACGTTTTGGTCGCGAGAAAATTATACTCTGTAAGCAATCTAGCGCTGAAAGTTTTTAAGTTTGGTTAGACGATATCCGCTGCAGCAAATACATCAGTCAGTCCAGCGTGCCCGTCATCATTTTGCGACACATTTTTTTGTTCCGTATAGCCTCTCTATACGTAGTACTTGAATTGTAACTCAATGTTTATCACATCATCACATAGAAGTATAATTCTTTTGAATGTGTGCGCAAGCAGTCCTTGGAAGGAAACAGATGTTTCGACGTCACTTAACTTAACTCCATCCTCTGGATAACAGTCCTGTTTTGCTTTTGCTACTTCATTATAAGGCGACATGACATTGAGAACATTGGCCGAATACCGGTAGTAAATCGTTTTTTTTTTAAATTCATATCTCTAAAAGTGCGATTTTGGCAATCGATTCTTTTGTTAGAGTAGCCCATATATGTACCTATGTTTTAAAGTTAAAATAAATTGCTAATACTTTAGCCAGAAAAAAATTAATAAGTTTTTACCATATTTGGGATTATCTCGAAACTGCAATGTCGCAGCGTCCCGGTGTGTGGTTTATAATTAGGCCCTATAGTATGTCTTTACGATCAGAGTGCAAAATTAAGTGTTGCATTCATATACATACAATAATAATTTTTACGAAAATACCGGTACTTTATTCAAATCGCTTTTTCTCAAAAACTATAATAGCTAGGCTCGTGGGAGTTTTAGTCTTGTGTAAGTAATATATTTCTCCATTCGAAATTGCAATAAAAAGAAGATGTCCCAAAAGTAGGGTAAAAAGAACACTGTGCAGTGGGACAAAATTGGTGGGACCACAAGTCAAAAATAATTAACATCGCACTTCTCACAAATTATATATTGTCCGTGACGATGTTTTTTTGTTGGCAAAGACCCAACAACGTGTGTACTTGGATACAGTGAGTGTAGGAAAGTGGTTGTCCTGGACGTACGGTCTGTCTTTTTGTTTTTGTGTCAGCGTCATAGTCGGTGTCGTAGACTGCGCCTATCGAGTCGGTAGTTTTAGTGTCAGTCTGTTGTTTGGTAAGTAAATACGTCCTAAAGTATAATATATCAGTCACTGGGTTAGGTTAGGTTAGAACACTGACCATCAACTTGTTCAAATCTATTGTTAACGAATCATTTGGAAATTTTGATAAAAAGTATTAAACATGAAAATTAATATAAACTAAGAAATTATTACCTGTAAATTATTTGTCCAAGGTGAAACAAACATCCATGCAGCATTACATTTTCAAAGTTGGAGCGTAAGCTAGTTACATATATAGTTTGTAATTTATGCACCACTCACACTGTTTAGTAAATCATATGCATTGCAATATTTTGGGAAGAGTAAGTTTTGCCAAATAAAACATTTGATCAAATGATATTTGGCTAAATGAAACATTGCCAAACAATAATTTGCGAAAAAAAAATAAGCCAAAGAAGAGATTTGCTAAATAAAAAATTTGCTATACGTTGTTTTGCCAAACGTTTTTTTTTTTTTTCAAATGAAAATTTGCGAAAAATAGTTTGCGATATGATATTTTGGGAAACAATTTTTGGCCAAACAAGGGTAAACCCCTTTGAGTACATACTTTATCTTCTTATTTAACATAGAAGAGCTGGATTAAATTTTTTTTATACCACCTTGTTGGAAATTAAATAAATTATTAATTAACCAACTTTTCAATGCAATGGCCGACTTTGGTCGGCTAAAAAATCAAGTATTCATAAGCAGAAAACTACCAGAAAATATGTACAGACAAGAAAAGATCGAACGCAATGTAGGCAAGATTAGAGTCCGACCGGGGTTCTTTATAATGTTTAAGTTCCCACTAAAAAGGGTTTTGGATATTACACTCCCCAAGAGGGTTAATTAGGGGTTAAAAAATAAAATTTTCAAATTTTGTACATATGCATAAAGCAGGATAATGGGTAAAATGCCCAAAATATCAGTATTTGAAGGAATTTTATACCTGACCACGCGAGTTCCGGTTTCGGTTTCGGCCGGAAAACCAGTTTCGGTCGGACTCTAGCAAGAATTAATCTAGCAAGATATTTCATTTCCTTTAAAAGTAGGTATAATATACTCATATTTGTACTTAATTTTGACTTAATTATTTGACTTACTTGATACATACCATCAATCATGCTAATTGAAGCAATACTTTTGATTATTTTAGTTTATATCATCAATAAATAATAACATAGTTAAGTTGTAAGTTGTAGCTAATTATTTGATTAATCAATCGTGCTAATTTCAGAAATACTATAGATAATTAAATTTTTTGTTTAAAATGTTATTGAAGCAATACTTTTGATTATTTTGGTTTGTTTATAATTATTTGCCTCACTTTAATAAAAATGTTATTAATCTGGATCTAATTGTTTCAATTTTTACTTTTTGAAGCACGATTTTAATGTTATTTTTGGTGTAAAAATTGGTTCGGGCGAGCGTACCATCATTTTTTTTTAAGTGGTAAACTCGCCCATTCCTCAGCCCACTTTTCCACTACTCATTTCAAACAGTGTAAACTGGGCCGCGGCCCACGGGCGAGTTGCCAAGCCAAAAATACTTGTTACTTAAATATTTTTTTTATTAGTGTCACACCTTTCTTTAATCACAACTGCCTCCGTGGTACAGTGGTTAAAGCGTTGGGCTCTAATACCCGGAGGTCGTGGGTTCGAATCCCGCGGGGAGCTTCACTTTGTGTGAATGTTTCCAGTTTGGTTAGGACATTGCAGGCTTGAATCACCTGAATGTCTGAAAAGAATGATGATTCCGTGCTTCGGAAGGCACGTTAAGCCGTTGGTCCCGACTATGTTCCAAGTAGGTCTGGTTTCCCTTGTAGGGTTACGGAGGTCAGATGGCAATCGCTCCATTGTAATAACCAGGCTTGTCAAATCTAGGATCATAGTCGAAGCGTACCCTGAGCTCCATACTGGATGTAATCGGGAATACGCTGGGATGATGATGATGATGATGATGACCTTTCTTTAATCACCATTAAGCAAGTTATGTGTAGCAGCAGGCCAGTACATTTTTTTTTCACCACTGAAGGCCAAAGTTGAAGAAATTATTTTTGTTCATAAAAATTCAATTAAATATTTTTTTTTCTCAAGTTTTCCTTTAAATAATTAAGAAAATTTAACTTTCCGTTGATATGTTGATTCATAGTGACAAGTAAAGAATTTTTGTTAATAATTATAACATGGTGTTTTTTATTTTATTCGACATTCTGCGAATCTGTCATTACGCGAATCTGTCATTACGCGAATCTGTCAATCCGCGAATCTGGCATTACGCGAATCTGGCATTTTGCGACACCTGGCGTTATGCGTTCCTGTCAATTTTCTAATCTGTCATTTTGCGTTCCTGGCATTCTGCGCCTAAACCATTAATTCTTCGAGAATATTTGACAAGAAGAATAAGAAAAATATCTGTTCATTTGTACACACAGCAACAAGAGGTTGGCTCAAAATTGTGAATTTTAAAATAAACATTTAAAAAAATCATATCTCTGAAATGGTGATACTTTTACTAGTGTTTTTTTTTTGTATAAATGGTCATCCATTACTCTTTCATCTCATTAAGTTTGGCACGCTCTTTTTGGGACACCCTGTATATATTCATGGTGCTTCATTAGGAATTCGTCCACGCGTTGTCTGTCGTTGCAGTCGTTGGGACTTTTCAAAAGTGTTTTAATATTTTTGAAATAACTTTCCACGTCTGAACTGGTTGATGTCACATTTTCTGTATAAACAAATGACAACATCACATTTGACCAAATTGGCAATCGAGACATTAGCCTCTTGAAGGTATTAATAAAATCAGGTAAGATTGCAATTCAAGTGAAACTTTGTCAACTTTCATTGTAAACATATCACATAAATTCATTCAAGTAATTGGCTATTTGACATTTGTACGATGGAACAAAAAGTATATTATCTAACGGCTTCTTACTCACAGTTTTTTTACAATTCAGTATTTTAAAAATATGTGTTTAGAAAAAGTGCAACTTCCCGCTAAGGCACTGCCTCATTGCTCACAACATTCAAGATCTCCTCTGGTTCTGCCCAAGTATATTAATATTCTCGGTAGTAACCTCATAAATATCAATTGATGATCACTTGATATTTCAGTAAAAATTAAATGCTTTATTTGTGGAGAAATATTTAAAAAATCAGCGCGCGGCTCCCGCTTGTCCGTCTGGCAACTGTGTTTGCCAGTAACTGTGTACAGGAATAAATATTTAACTTCCTTTTTTAATAAAGAATGCTACTCTCAGCATGAGGGCACGAGTGCACTTTTTGGAAGTCGAATGCTGCCTTTACAGTGGTATTGGGCGAGTTTTAAGCAGAAAGTTTATCTTCATTTTTAAGACTTCGTGCCCTGTCTTTATTTTGCAAATGCTCTGTATGTTTGGAATAAAGGTCTTGAGACACAGGCCTTGGTAGGTTTTTATAGGCAATACACTCATCACACTGGTCTTTCTTAGGACGGTGAAATTTAATATTAAAGTTGTCATTGACAATATCAGTGTTACTGCCTTAAAATTTTTGCTTTATTTTATGTATATCTGGCACCCACTCATTGTAGAGTCTAAATAGTTTAGTCATAGATAAGTCACCTTCCAAGTATAATTTAGTGAGTCTTTCCGAGTGTTGTGTGATTCTACCGGAGGTAGAAAGTTCACATGATCACAAATGCTTTTTACCATGTCATCAGTTTTGACTTTGTGTGACATGTGATGTCCTCTCTCATCATGGCATATGGCTTGTCCATCACCATCAGTTTTTTTATTCAAAGCTGTTCACCAATAGCAAAAGTGTTTAAAAACATCGTTTTACACACTGTAACACTTTCGTTGTTACTTTCTAAAGTCAAAGGTGGAGTATATTTTACAGAAAACTTCCTTTTAGATGGGCCTTCTGTTGTGATGCGTCTCTTACTTAATCTCTTGCACAATCGACTTATAAAATCCCATTGTAGTTACATTGTATTGTAGTTATTGTAGTATACGATCTCCAAGAGACCAATATTTTTCAAATATCTCTTTTCTGACGTCCTCGTTTATTTTAGATTTGCATTTTAAACGGCATCGGTCTTTGCAAGCTGGCAACAAAACTTTCTCTGATAGTTCTATTTACTTTTCTAACTCTTCCAATTTTAGATTTTTGTTTAACTTTCCTCTGTTTCTTTCCTTGTTTATCTGTTTTGTTACTGGTTTCAGATGTATCCAAAGTATCATCGTTACAAGAAGATGCATAAGTCTCGTCTTGGGTTAAATTACCACATACAGAAGAAGTCGGGGTGACATCGAATGAACTCAGATTATCGGATTCAATATTTTGAATTATTGTTGATATAGAAGGAGACGCCATAGGGGTACTCGTATTCAAATGCTCATCAGAAACATCAATAGTTTTGTCCAGGTCATATATATAGATACATTATTAATGCCTACATAATGATTCTAAAAAAGTTCTGTACTGCAGGTTCCACTGATGAGTTCCATTTGTTGATTTCCATTTGTTGATTTTGTATAACAATATCTCGCAGTATATACTTATTTTGTCGTTTTGGGTTTTAAGTGGACAGTACAAAAGTTGCAATAAATTAACGTTTCGTTTGTTGCCATGACTTGACAAAATTGTTGGTACGATGCCATTGGGCGAATACACTCCATATTTTAATAAAAGTTTTTTTTGTTAACAACACTTTTCCTTAGAGTCAATGAATTTTTCCATGTTCAATTATTTGTTTATCCGCGATTTTACATAGTTCCAGCCTTTATAATTTTTTTCCCATGGTAATAATGGTAAGATGGTCGTCAATCCAACAATATGCCGTGTTTCAGAATTATTTGTTAATTTAAATTGTTTCGCTTTTTTCCATAGTGATTTGGTAAAATGACAATAACAGCAGTTAATTTCTGCCGCCGAAAAAGAGACATTTTATTTATGTATAGTGGATAGGCCCACTAAAAATTGTGGCGTTTAGTAATGAAAACTATATCAAATTATTCCTTAGAATGTCTAATAAACATTAGCAATATTGGTATTTCTTTATCAAACGTGAATATTTCAAAAATCAACAAAACTTATATCCACTTACGTACAAGTTGGTGCACACTTTCAGTCTTTTCTGAAAGTAATTGTCTTTGCAAGTTCCGTTGAAATCTCACTGCACTGTTAACACAACTCTTAACACAATTCTTCTATTTTTCGTTGAAAATAAGGAAAAACACAAACGCCAAACGCTCAGTTCGAAACAAACGGAAATACGTTAATGACACTTCTGACTTCTTTTTTTTTTTTTAAAGGACTATCCCGCGCCTGTTTGCTTGCGGCGCGGTGATTCTGCCAATGTCAAGTGATTTTGGGAGTTTCTACTTGCGTTAAAACATTGGTGTTAAAATGTTTTAACGCTTCATGGAAACACTGGAGGATACTCTCAAGGTCACGGGGGAATGGACGCCATTGCGGTAAGAGCGTCTCATCTACCGATGAGACACACTACACGCAATACCCGTCCATTCAGTCAATTTGTTTCAATTTTCTTATTTATGACACTTCGTTACACTTTACTGAATGAAAATCACACCACTTTTCAACACCAAACTGCACTAGATCACAAATAAAAAGATTTAAAATTAAAAGACGCGTGGACCCATCGCCTACCCTCCAGTGAATCCCCCACTTCTGACTTCAACCACTCTTGTCAATAATATCAGTGATAACTGTCAAACGTCTAGACGGAATCCCGTTCAGTTTTACGACTTTAATATAGGTATAACCATTTTAGCAAAAATCTTAAAAACACAATTAAATTATTTTTTACTGAAATCTCAATTCCCAAAAATAGATAAAAATAATCTCCTCATTAAAATAATTGATTTTGTTTTTATAACCAGCCCGACGTTCCTTTACACGCATTGTTGAACCTATGATCTTGTTTAAATAGTTATCTATGCCTTGACTTTAAAAAGATGGAATGTCGTGGACCGGTTATAAAGGTATGAAATAGTCAAAAACATCGCATTTTTAAATTGATTTTATGATTCCTGTTTCGTTTAAACGTAAACTTTTGTCTGATTGTCTAAAAAAATAAGTTATTAATTTTGGGCGTAATGTCATCATTAAACGCAACCGTTGTCCTGGGCCTAAAATAAAATGTCTCCTTGTCATTAAAATTCATTCACTAGTTTTAACGTGAAAGAGTAACAAACATCCATCCAAACAAACTTTCGCGTCTATAATATTGGTAGGATTTAATCGGTTCGTACACTTGTCTCTTCCAATTATTGTCGGGATAGACGTCATGTCCACTTTTTTTTTCCACTTGTCTCCACCGGATTGTAATTAAATCGAGCAATGAAAATCCACTTAAACTCTGACCAGAAAGAGTAGAAATTAAAAAGTGGCAATACTGTAGTGTCATCCCTTTCAAATCAATCAAAGAAAAAAGGGAGGACACTACAGTATTGCCACTTTTTAATTTCTACTCTTTCTGGTCATAGACTGTACTATTGTAGTTATTTTATTGATCCAGTACACTTTATTTCCGCATGTTTATGCCTTCTATTAGTGCAGTACCAAATTTTATTACCATTTACGTATGTTCTTTGTTTGTGGTATTGGTAACCCTCGAATAACATCACTTTTCCGCCATTTCGATCAATAATATTAAAATCAATTTTACTCATAATCAACCAAGCCTTCAATTTTATCTTTATTTTCATTGTACAAAAGTCTCTTCTTTAAAGATATTTCATCGAAGATCAATGTACATAACTTGCTTTCTGGCGGCATAGTTACAGCTTTGTCTTGCAACTGTTTTAATAATGCTGCATTTATACCAGGCTCCATAGGAACATTTTGCAACAGCCGCTGGATGGTTCTGATACTTGGCATTGGCATTGGCATATTATGTTCCAAATGGCGATAAATTCTTGGTGATCTTTTAAAAGAAGAACGGCGAAATTGGGCCTGATTTTAGGTGTTCGTTACACAATTCAAAATATATTTAATATTCGTCACAAATTTTAAAAGAGTTAAATACAATTTTATTATATATTTTTACCAAGGGATAAAAAAATAATTTAATAAATGAAAATACTATTGTTTTTGTAGTGCATCCGGTGTGTTGTGTGCATAGTGCATAATATGTCCGGTAGAATATCGTAGAATAATAATAGTGTTGCTAGTTAAGATAAAATACTGATTTTCTGATCAGATCCCATACAAATGACAGCTAGAATAGAGGCACGATAATTTTTCTGAAAACATTATGGCAACAGAAAAGTAAAAAAAAATCAAATGTCAAACAGCGTCTGTCAATCATTCGTTTCTGTTTGTTTTGAATAACTTATGTATGTGAATCCTATTTCTTTGGTGTTTCGAATGCTTGGTTTATATATGACGTCTTTCGCTACGTTTAAAGAACGGTTTTAGCTAAAACAAACGACCTAAGCTTTTCTCACAGCGCGCAACGGACCTAGTGAACTCGACAATATGTGGGGTTATTTTGTAGAAATCAAAATCATCCTATAACTATATTTTTCATGGAGGAGATCTATAAATTGTAGTGTATTTGAAATATTACTTTATTATCTACATTATAAGGGTAAATATGTAAGTGTAATCCATAAAAAATCTAGGCCCAACTTTCTATGGATTTTCGCCCGTCTTCTTTGCAAACATAATAACTTAGTTTTCATATTCCATCGCTGTCCGTGTGGTTTACGGGCTCGGTTTTGTACTGCTTGAGTTATTATATTTTTTTAAAAATCTGATTCTGAGCTGTCTAAATTAAAAGATCTATTGGATAGTGTTGTCAATAAATTTTGTGTACGTTGTAGCTTCTTGAAAAGCTTTTTTCTGCGAGGTGTCATTTCAAAATTGCTGTATCCATAGCGATGAACAACATCATCTGTAAAAAGTAATGGTTAAATCAAATACACTGGACAGCAAATAAACCGGGCCACCCGCTACCTTGGAATTCTGATTCAATTTTTTCAAAAAGTATAAAATTTACAACTATCAAAGTTATACCTATAAAAAGGGCATTTCATGATGGTTAAAATGATTGGAAACTTATTGGGGTTAATCAATTCATTAAGTGTTTATTACGCATTTTACAATCATGAGTAATTTTCCAGTCGTGTTAATCGTTGATAAATCATAAAGTGAAACAAAAATTAAAGCGAGAAAAACAAAAAAAAAAAGTTTTTGATTAGTATTCAGTATTCCCATCCCCTTGCTCGGACAACTGCCAGCATCCTCGTATTCATCGACCTCACGAGCCTGACGATGAAATCTTGAGGAATTGCATTCCACTCCTCTTCAATTTGTGAATACATAAGGGGGGATGTATTCACAAATTCAATTGCGATTCGCAGCTCGTGAAGGCTTGTAGGAGCGGGCACCCGGGCTCAAACCCGACGTTTCAGTTCATCCCATAAGTGTTCTATCGGATTCAAGTCCGGGCTTCGAGCTGGCCAATCCATCGTACGAATGCCGACGTCTCGTAGGTACTGGGTCACCACATGTGCAACATGAGGTCGTGCGTTATCATGCATCAACTGCATATCCTGCCCGATATATCCTGCGTAAGGTACCACATGATCAGCGAGGATTTCAGTAATGTAGCGATGAGAAGTCTATCCATGTGTACGGCCCGTCGGTTCGATGAAAACTAACGCTGTATGTGCGGTTAACGAGATGCCGCCCCAGACCATTACAGATCCCCCTCCATAAGCAACAGTTTCCTCGATGCAACACTGAAAATAACGTTCACCAGGGCGACGATATACTCTCTGACGTCGATCACTTCCTTGTAGACTCACCCTGGTCTCATCAGTAAAGAGTACGTTGCCCCACTGCTCTAACGTCCAATCCCTGTGCTCTCGAGCAAATTCAAGTCGTGCTCTACGGTGGGCTACCGTTAATTTTGGGCCTGTAGCAGCTCTCTTTGGAGTCAGATTTCGTTCAGCAAGTCTTCTTCTGACGGTGTCTGAACTTATGACCACTTGGCGTTCGTCACGCAGACTTCGTTGGACTTGAACTGCGTTGAGGCGGCGATTTCGCAAAACAGTAAGTTGGATATAACGATCATCTGCTCCTGATGTAGCCCTAGGTCTGCCCGTACCTGGTCGGCGATCGAATGCTCCAGTCTCTAAGTATCGTCTGTAAACCCGTCGTACCGAAGATCTGCTGATTCGAAGTCTCCGAGCGACTTCACGTTGCGAAACGCCTGCTTGAAGTAGTGCTACAGCTTGAGCTGCTTCTTGAGTTGTCGTATCCATTATTGACCGAAGAAAATAGCAAAAATACACGCGTCTGGAGCAAATAATGGATGGCAACTAAAGAAATCATAAGAAAAATCCGACTACCCTCATTTAGAAAAAAAGAAAGCTAATCGCAAACTCTAGTCAAAACAGAGCAAATCGTTGGTATTGTGTTTGTTGCTTGATTACAATGTGAATTGAGGGTACTTTGGATCAATTTGTGGTCATTTCTTAAACAACATGAAACGCACTTTTTGTAGGTGTAAGTTTGATAGTTGTGAGGTTTATACTTTTTGAGAAAATCGAATCAGAGTTCCAAGGTAGCGGGTGGGCCGGTTTATTTGCTGTCCAGTGTACTTATAACAAAATTTGACAAGGGTACTTTAAACAGCGAACATGTTTTACCAGGAATTTTATTAGCACGTGCTTGCTCTTCAACTCTTCGCGTGTTTTCATAATGCTTTTCATAATCACTCGCTTTAGAAGTCGATGCTGGACAATCCAGTGAAATATCTACAAGAAAAATATAGAAATAATAAGATCAAACATTGGAAAGTCAAACTGTCAAGGTTACTTTAAATAGCGAACATGTTTTACCAGGAATTTTATTAGCACGTGCTTGCTCTTCAACTCTTCGCGTGTTTTCATAATGCTTTTCATGATCACTCGCTTTAGAAGTTGATGCTGGACAATCCAGTGAAATAACTGCAAAAAATATAAAGGTGTCATAATAAGAGATTCTATTAATATTTAAAATGCGAAAATATGGATGTTGACAAACGAGACTACATTTGGAAAGTTATCTCTGGCATAAAAAATAATTAAAAATAATCACCAATCCATCGGGTTCCAGCAGAATCACTTGTTAGCACTCCGTCCTCATCATCTTTTTTCCAACATTTTTTTACTGCATATGATGCGTGAATGAACGTTTCATCTATGTAAACTATGGGCCGACCGTCTATACGATTTTGCCTCATAGTATTGAGATACTTGCGTCTCCATGCAACTATGTCGTGTCTTTCCATTAAAATTTTCCGCTTCGAACCACACTTTTTGTACTGAAATCCTAAACGTTTCAAAATTCTCCACAAAGTCGTTCGACCTCCACCAAAGTTTATATCATTTTTTAATTCTATAAGTAATTTTTTTAAGGTAGGAACTTCTTTTCCTTCAGTATAGATCTCATGAATTTTATTTCTTATAGCGCATGGATCCAGATCCACCGTCTTACGTCTTTGACGATGCTTTCCAGGAGACTTTATTTTTTGAGATGTAGAGGCAGCAACTTCATCTTCATTATGTATTCTACTTACTGTTTTCTCCGATATGCCTGAAATAGACGAATAAAATTTGTATCTTTTATCAAATTAAATATTAATAAGTTGTCCCATCCGGCAACGATGAACAAGTAGCGAGTAGAGCTAGAAAGTAGAAAAGACTTAGCGAGCCGCGAGGAGCGAGTACGTAGTTCCGATAGTTGCGTAGCTCGGCTTTAAGCGAGTATGCGAGTGAGATGAGCGATTACTCGCGACACACGGGGTGGGCCGTGGGACAACTGCCTGAAGCTGGTACCCCTATTTACTAACCTGTCATAGCAGCGACGCGAGATCGCACTCGATTTAGTGGTATTAAGGGAGCTTGGTTTTCTTTTTCTTTTTCGCAATATTCCTCTATCTTCAACACAAGCTCCCTTTCACGGCTTTTGAATACTTTTGGCATGATTTATTCGAAAAATACCACCAAAACAAACAGAAGCTTTACGCTTTGTCAATCTGACAACGACAGATTGACAGTTTTGACAAACAATGCTGCCAATATAGCCGCTAAAGGACAACATAAGGTGAACCATGATTCACTGGAGGGTAGGCGATGGGTCCACGCGTCTTTTAGTTTTAAATCTTTTTATTTGTGACCTAGTGCAGTTTGGTGTTGAAAAGTGGTGTGATTTTCATTCAGTAAAGTGTAACGAAGTGTCATAAATAAGAAAATTGAAACAAATTGACTGAATGGACGGGTATTGCGTGTAGTGTGTCTCATCGGTAGATGAGACGCTCTTACCGCAATGGCGTCCATTCCCCCGTGACCTTGAGAGTATCCTCCAGTGTTTCCATGAAGCGTTAAAACATCTTAACACCAATGTTTTAACGCAATTAGAAACTCCCAACTCACTTGACATTGGCAGAATCACCGCGCCGCAAACAGGCGCGGGATAGAGGCCATTAATAAAAAAAAAAATATAAAAAAAGGTGAACCATGTAAATATCACGTGCTAAAACCGCTAAAACCGAAAGGTACTTGACACTGACAGAGTGTACATTTACTGCAGACAGATTTGACGTATTATACGATTAAAATTAAAATCATATCATAACTGCGCGATTCAGTGCGGACTTAATACCTTTTTTTTGGTAAGGTTGTATTTCTGTTTCAATGTTGGCACAAAATACGTTCATATTTTTTTATGTATGAAGTGTCGACGGCCTGCGGTTTATGTGGATGGGGACTTTGAATTAACAAAATATTCCTATCAGACCAATTAAGAAGTTGTATCCTTGAGAAAAAAAAAAGTTGGTCCGTTTCAATTGGTGAACCGACCAAAAGCTGGTCCCTTTAGAAATATTATTTCTCAAAATAAAATAAATAATCAACCAGTTGTTTAGATTGGAATAAAACCTTTAATCGGGTTCCATTCTGCACAACCAGTTAGTCGGTTCAGTTGGGCGGAGTGGAAGGACAGAAAATTATTACTGGCCAGAAAAACAAAAGAAAAAAAAATTATGTAGTATCCACTGGAGAAAAGCTAAATCAGAAAGAAGGCATGTGTAGTGATATTTCGGCGGCACTTTGTGCAAATATTAGAGTCCGACCGAAGGTTCGGTTTCGGTTTCGGTTTCGGCCGAGTTTCGGCCAAAAAACAAGTTACGGCTGCAGTTACGGTTTCGGCCAAAAATGGCCGAAACTTTTGCCGAAACCGAAACTGATTTCGGAAGTTGTCGTGCACGCTCGCCTAACTTCGTTTCTCGCGGCAACGCTTTGGCGGACGCTCGCAAACCTATTTGGGAATTGTTGTACGCCGTTCGGATATCTCTTTAGCAATACAACATAGTCAGTGTGTTAAACAGTAAAAATTAGTGATTCGATTATTGATAACTGATAAACATTTTGCTATTAGAACTTAATTTGAAAAAAATAAATAAAAACATTAATAAAATTTTTTTATATTATATAAAAAAGAGGGAATGGACTGACTGACTGACTGACAGTCAACGCCCAGCCTAAACTACAAGACCCAGGAACTTGAAAATTTGTACAAGGATTCTTTATAATGCGTAAGTTCCCACTAATAAGGGGTTTTTGGCAATTCACTCCCAAGGGGGTAAAAAGAGGGTTGCAAGTTTGTATGAAACTTTGTCATTTTAAAAGTTACAGTCTTGAAATTTGGGAATTATATTTTTAGTTTCGTGTCAGTTTCAAATAAAAAGGTTTTTTTATATTATAGGGAGGGGGGGGCAAACGAGCAAGTGGGTCACCTGATGGTAAGTGATCACCGCCGCCCATAAGCATCCGAAACCTCCGTGGGGTCGCAGGCGCGTTGCCCGCCTTTAAGGGTGGAATTGCTCGCTTCTTCATTTCGCATTGGTTTTGAAAACACTGCGGGAAGCTGGTTCCATAGAACAGTCGTTCGCGGCAGAAAATGTCTGCGGAAACGTATGGTAGTTGATCGCCACTCGTCGTGGTTTGGATGAAACTGCTTTTATGGCGGGTAGTACGGTGGTAAAATTTAGCAACAGGAATCAAATCAAATAATTCCTTGGAACACTCCCCAAGATATAGGCGGTAAAAGACGCACAGGGACGCAATGTCACTACGCAATGCCAGAGAATCTAAGCAACCGGCAAGACTTTCGGCACTGACAATTCGGGTTGCTCGACGTTGGATACGATCAAAAGGAAGAAGTTGGTACTGTGGTGCTCCGGCCCAGAGATGGCAGCAGTACTCCATGTGAGGCCGAACTTGGGCTTCATAGAGTTGGAGGCGATGAGTCGGAGTAAAATACCACATTGCTTTACTTAGGACACCTAGTTTTTTTGAGGCAAGCTTAGCTTTTTCTTCCAGATAACCACGAAATTGATATTACACTCCTCAAGGGGTAAATTTTTTACTTTAAATTTTCTAAAAGCGAGCTTCATAATGTGTAAGTCTAGTAGTTGGTATCGGGTTGAGATCTTGGGTCACTGGGTTCAATTCCCGGGTCGAGCTAAAGTGTCAGTTTTTCCGGAAACAGCTCGGGTTTATGCGGACAATAAAGTAATTTATTTTTGGCTGACAAAGTGAATTAAAATGTTAGGGGTTTAATCAACTATGACATTTGAGCATAACAAAAATAATAATAATAACTTTATTGGAAAAATAATTAGAATAATGTTCTTTTTTAATGTCTTTACCAGATGGACATTTTGCCATTACATACCACTTAAAATAAACTTTGTTACAGGAGCGTTTTGAAGCTGGTGAAAAGCGGGCTGTGATTGTAGGAGAAATATTGGCATATCGAGGTCGGTATGCTGATGCAGCCCGCTCATTCCACAGTGTAGGTCGCGATGAACGCGCATTAAATCTTTATGTCGATCTGCGAATGTTCAACAAAGCACAGGTAAGAATTCCAGGCTCACGTTATTTGATTTTGTTTCAAAAGTTACCCTATCTTGAAGCTTCGCTTAATGTGGCGCACTGTAGGTTCATGTGATTTTGATCTTCGAGCCTTTGATTTTAACCTTTAGTTACCGACCCTCATTTTTAGTACTTAATTGCCGAGGTTAGGTCATGGTGACACCCTTTTTGAAGTGACGTTTTTAATCAAATGTTTATTAAAAATATGTTAAAATTATTTAAATTCTGAATGATTGTTTGATCAATATTGGAATGAAATAATAAAAAAACAATAAAACTAAATTGTACAAACTTTTAATAGTCAAAATGAAAAATGGCAAATTTGTGGAACACTGTTTTGGGTGTTTGGAAACCAACTAATAAAGTCATAAAATATTTTGCCAAAATGAACTTTTCTGCTTAAAACAATAAAAACGAACTTTAATCAACCAGTAGCCATCAATATTTTAAAGTTCTAATATTTTTCAGACACAATTTTGGCTAACTTTTTTGGCGCACTTATGAGGGGTCTTCCTTTTGAACTTAGATGGCCAAATCTTACACAACTTTCTTTTTTTGACTAGTTACAACTTCCATCTTGTCTTCTGATTCTTTGAGTTGGTGAAAATCCGGGTCAACATGGGGTCAACCAACTTAATATCATCACAATCACTAAAATCTTGTAATTCTTCGTCTGACCAGCTCTCTAGAACATTTTGATCACTATGGCCATTCGAATACAGTTGTCTTTTTCCCTTACGTCCGAATTCTAGTTTATTTTGTTGTGCCAATTACAAAATTAACTCTTAAACACCCGACCGAAAGCCGGGTGTCGCGTAAACAATAGATTTTCTATTGTGTCTGGTTTTCCGGGGCTTGATGGATTAAGTATAAATAAGCATTTATTAAGTTTTCACAAGAACATAAAATAGTGCATTAACACCGACCTTAGGTCACGTTGACACCAGAGGTCCGATTGCGGGAACACCATTTAACGTACCGTGTGTTCACAACCGACAAACAAAAGATAGAGTCAAAACATGCAGCTACTGAAAGAGACAAAGGAGAAGACCAATTTTGGGCCCAACGATACAGACATGAAACATATACTAAAAAAAACTATATTTTTTTTTAGATCAGCCTATTTGCGTTTTACCCTCAATTTCAATGGCCAACAGCAAAAAAATGGATTTTTATGATTTCATTACATTCAACTGGCTTTATAAACGCGAATTTCATTAGACTTATTTTCGACTATCTTTCTAAATGCTCTGATGACAATAAAAAAACGAGTTACAGTTTTAATCGATTTAATATTAATCGATACTTAAATATATATAAATACGGTGGCTTTTTTTTGGCATAATACTAAATAATTTTTTTCTTATAAGTTAAAACAGTTACTTGATAATTAATATGATTAGACATTTGCAAATGAGGTTTACTTCTTTAAACGTTGTTACAAGAAAGCGAGCCGAAAATCGATTTATACCAGTTGTGTTTTTAATCGGATATATACGGCACTATTTATTGTCTGTATTGTCAATGTCAGTAATGTCAGTGTCAGCTATTTATAATCAGTTATTTTGGATTTTGATTTTATTTCGTTTTTCGTATTCATGCGTGTTAGTAAATGTGTTCATTTGTATTGCTCCTGATTTTTGAAAGACCTCTGCTGACTCACGGACTCTGAAACCGATCGATTATATTTATTAAAAAAACCTTGGACATCGTTTTCTACAAACCATGAATACCTTTGAGTGAACATACAACTAGGATAACCTGATCTTGCCTATTGACGACTAGAGCGTGATTTACGGGTATAAACATGAGCTTGTGCTGTGGAATTGTATCGTGGAATAGCAACGGGTCGTTTCAGCACAACACAATACGAAGACGCCTATTGGAAGAAGAAGGATGGGCCCGACACCAAGAAAATACAACATCCCTGCCCAGTTTTTGGATACTATAATATTAATATTTTGTACTGTTGATTAATAATAAAATATAATTAAATTAAAACGTTATGTTTTTTATACCTATTTATTTAAGAATAATATTCAGATCCTTTGCATTATTAACATGTGTGCTAGGTAGGTATGCATAATAGGTATATGATCAAATCATAGTCAGTTGGTTGCACTGCAGACTGCCTTGCTACCTAACAAAAGACCTTAGAATGTAATAAATCAAAACGCATGAAAATCGGTTCATCAGCTTAGGAGCTACGTCGTTGCCACAGGCAAACATACACGGGCACTATCATTCCTCTTTTTTGTATCGGGAGTTAATAAAAGTTCAAAAACTAGCACTTTTCTTACTAAAAATTATCATGGGTTACATAACCTCAAATATTTTTAGTAGATTATTTTACTGACTTAGCCATTGAAATTCGCAGTGAAAATAGGCCTCGTAGGAAGTTTTTAAATTAACAAAATATAGGCCAAGTTACAGCCCTGTATCGCCAGGCCCAAGATTGTATGGGGATCGGTCTTCTCCTTTGTAACCCTATTGGTTTTTAAAATATTCCTGTTTCAAGAAGTGCGGTGTCACGGTGACACCACCTCGGCAATTAAAGGTTAAGTGTATTGGCTCCTATACTAATATAACCGGAATATTAGCCAGACCTCTATTGGTGGCAGATTTCAGCGTGTGTGACTTGTGGGAATGTTAGCTAGCCAAAATTTTTAAGAGCATGACTAAAAAAATTTTACCGCCAAGACCCAACACGAAGATCGAACGCACGACCTCCACTGTTCAACGGAGGCGGTCTTAAATCATTGATAAACTTGTATTGTCAATACAGTAGGAACTTTTTAAAGTTAATTTCAACAGATAAGCAAAACAAAGATAACACTTAAAAATACTAGCCTATCAACTTTAGGAGTATGTGAGTGAAGGTGAAGGATTGACAGCCCTGGCACGGCGGAGGGCTGAATGGGCGCGCCATGTGAATGAGCCACGGGCTGCGGCGGAGATGTACCTCGCAGCGGGCGATGTGCAAAAAGCTGCCCAACTTATGGCAGAGAGCGGTCGTCGAGATATGTAAGAAAAGCTGATTAAATTACATATTATTATGTTCTATTTTGCTTTGTTGCACTTTTTTACTCTTCCTGTAAAACTTTCTTTATACATTTTATTGGTGGTTGTGAAGAGCGCTATAAGTGTATATATTTTTCTTTTATAAATGTTACAGATAACAGTATATTTAGTCTGTTTTAAAATAAGAAAATAATGAACATAGGTCACAAAAAGACCCATTTTAATGAATGTGTTGTAGGTTAATAGAATTGGCCCGAAAGTTGGACAAAGGTTCGAGTGAGTCGTTGCGTTATGTAGCAGAAGCATTGGTGACTGCTGGAGAACCAGCTACTGCCGCAGATGTTTACCAGCGGCTTGGAGATTACAGGTAATGTTTCACTTGAGTGAACAATAATAATTGTATATGTCAACCGAAATTGCATTTATTACAATGATTACATACTTGCTATGTTAATCTACGGTTTGACACTTGTCTATTACGGACAATTTTTTCAGTAGTGTTTCTGTATCTTAGGAAAGTTGCTCAGCTGGCGATAGCCGCTGGAGAGTGGTCACGTGCATTCGCCCTGGCCCGTGAGCACGCTGAATGCAAGCGCGATGTTTACCTGCCGCACGCGCACCGCATGGCGCAAGAAAACAAGTTTGTCGAAGCTCAGAAAGGTTCGTTAATACTGAGACCTAGAGTCAGACTCATATACGTCATTGCTTTTGTATAGGTGAATTATTGCACAGGAAGAGAGAAGTTAATGCGCTGATTAGTTTCCTAATGGGTGATTGACCCACAGCCAAAGGACTTTCTTAATCTCCTAAATCTCCCAAATATACACTTTTCCAGCTTACCACATGGCGGGTGATAATGAGGCTGCCGTTCATGTGTTCGCAATACTGGTAAGCAATGCGGTGGCCGAAGAGCGTTTCAGTGACGCTGGCTACCTCCATCACCTGCTTGCTATGCAGTGCCTTGAGAGATCGGACACCCAAGACATCAGGTCGGTGTACTCGTATTTTTTTACATTTTCGACGATCTTTTCTTTATTACTGAATAAGAGGCTGGTTAAATTGACTTCTCCTTATGGTTATCTTATGTCTTTGCTCTTCTCATTGCAGGGAGCGTGAGAGAGGGCTTCGGCAATACGCGCATAATGAGCGTCTTGCGCGCATATACCACGCGTATGACACCGTACACCGTTGCGTGAATGAACCTTTCTCTCTCAGTCAGCCCGACGCGCTTCTCAACGCCGCTCGCTATGTACTGGCCTTGCTGGAGCCCTCCACGCCACCGGGGGTCTCTAAGTTGTATCCTTTTAATACTGTTAAAATAGGTAGTTCGTGTTTATAAATAAAAGGTTTTTTTTTATAAAAATAGATAGACAAGCTAACAAGTGTGACAGCTTATGATGATCACTACTACTCAGACACCTTTTATAAATGGAAGTGCGTTACGGATATCCCCAAAAAGTTGGTGCTGCCGAGAAGCGACAATTTCTCCCGACCAGGGCTAGTATGGGACTCACCTACTCAGTATTATCATATAAACGCATTAAATGGGACTTTTTCGTTATCCGTTTCTTTAGGATCCCACTCTGAAATCTTTGACTTGATATATTCAAAAACAATTTTTATATGCATTTGTGGTTGTGAGACATAAATGCAAATGCCGGCGGTGTGACAATTATTGTTTCAGTTGAACTACCCAAGTCTCCATGTATGCTAAATTATTGAGAAAATGGAATAGGGCTGGCCTTAAACATACCATTCATGAAGTGAACTTTTGGCTATCGCTAGTTCAGTCAACGGTTTAACGGTTTAAAATGTCACATTTTCCTGGCGAAACCTACTTAACTACTATGGAGCAAAAAAAAGGTTTACTACAACTATAACTAATTTACAGCTCTATTGAAATAGTCATTAATCAAATGTGTCAACATAAACGATTACGAAATAATTTTTGATACTTATTTTGTTTTATTTTTTATTTGATACAGACTTTATTGATAAAATAACGTATAATGGGTAAAAGGAAAGTCAAAAATATGAAATTCATTGAAAAAGACGACCACGACGTCACAAGCCGGAAACGTTGTTTGTTTGTATGAAGTGATTTTTAGAAAAGATTAAAATATTTTTTTCTTTCGATTATTTCAATTATTTTGAATACGTAACTATAAAAATTGGGTGCGTCGGGCGGGATATACCTGTACCGCATTGTACGAGAGGAATCGCCATCATGCCACCCACCCACCATTGTGACGCGATGGAGGACACGGCGCAGCACACCTGGCGGTGTGTCCCAGCTGGGATGAGCAGCGCCGTGAACTATATGCGGTCGTTGACCAGGACCTGTCGCTTCCGGTAGTCACCTCCATGCTCGGAAGCGAGAGGGCCTGGAAGGCGGACGCCTTTTTCTGTAAGGACGTTATGGCACAGAAAGAGGCGGTGGGAGCGAGAAAATGACCCCCTCGCTCCCTTGCTCCGAAGAAGTCGGAGAGGGAGGAGAAGACGGGGTCTACGACCAATCGACTTTCCTCCCTAGCAATGGCCTGCGGGACGGAGGTGTGGGGACACCTCCTCCTGCATTGCACAGGGCCACTGCTCCCGACGGGCGGCAACGACCAGGCGCTCTCGGCCGTTGCTGTTCAGCCTCTTCCCTCCGCCGGGGGAGACAAGAGGGCCCGCTTTGTAAGAGGTGGGCAGGTCGCTTTGCATCGTCCCTGGTAGGCTGATGCAAGACCCAGGGGCGTTGCCGATGGCGATGCAGGAGCGCGGGGGGGTTTAGTATATTCTTGGAGGCCCACACACGGCTCGTCTTTTTTTGGGTTCGATGGACAGGTGTTTTAGCTATTGACTTAAGCAGGTCTATTTATAAAAGTAACAATCTACAAAACGACAATTTTTATAATAAACATTTCAAGGGAAAAATGAATATCCTTATCTGGTTAAAATATGGGTCTTTACTGGTAGGCTCAAAAAAAAAAGGGTCTTAACTGTAGGCTCGAAAAATAAATAACTCGTAGGCTTAGAATAATAACATATAGAAGGATAGTCTCCATACAAAAGCTTTGTCAAAAGTGAAGCACAAAACGATTGACACTGAATGACGTGACAACGCACACGCGTGCACTTGAATAAGATGGCAGTGTAATTGCAGTTTCCCCGAAAGTGGGAAAATTTTACGGCAGCTGACCACTATTTTGCACATATTTGTGTAAGGTAAATTTACAGGTGTTATATTATGGTAATGTCAATATAAAACAAATAAATGGAAACAACACGTAACACATTTATTACAATTTTCAAAATGTATTTTTTTAAATTACAACTAAAATACAGTAAAAAAGACATATAACAATGTCAACAATTTAAGAAAAAATACATCGATAATTAAAGTAAAATGCCTTTATGAAGAATTATAATGTACTATAATCGTGTATTTTTGTTTGGCTTCCAATATTCTTCGCAACGGCTTTGCCTTATTATTTTCACCCATTTATCAGCAATAACAGGGTCGATAGGAATCCTTAAAAAAAAACACGTAATCATTTTAATAAATTGCGGTTATAATATTATGTATGGAAATAAAGTCGTGCACGATATTCAGTTAAATCACACAAACAGCTATAAGAACGTGGCTCATACGAAAATATCAGTTGCAACTGTTTTTAAATTAATCAGATCGGCGCAGTAATAAAGTGGAAGTGGGAAAATATTTTCACTATTGTGGCAACACTAAGGGTTCAAATAAAACTTTTGTGTTTTTATCAAATTAATTGCAATAAACTATGAAATATTGGATACTTACGTGTGAAATGGAATTTTAGTACTATTATTTTGGTTTTTCGATGTGTTGTGACAGAATTTAATTACATAATTCACCGTAATGAATAAATTTTCACGAGACGCGTTCGGCTTGCTTTGACATTTGACACTGAAAGCCGGTACGGCCAACTATGTCCTTTAGGACACAGTTGAATGTGCTTCAAAACAAGTGCTCGGACTATCCTTCTATATGTTATTATTCTAAGCTCGTAGGATGGTTCGGCAAAACTTAATAGTAAAAATAACTTACGATTGGTCCGTACTATCAATCATTGCCCATGGTCCACCTTAATAGTTCACCCAGGTGTACCAAGGGCAATTATTTCTTCCCTTAGTTCACCCCAAGATAATGACTCCTTAACACCGCTCACAGCTGTTTATATCTTTGTTTAGCAAAACAAGCGAAAGTCTTAAACGCTTATACATTAGCTAGGCAAATGTTGGATAAGATTTTGGGCCTTCAAATTCCGCAAAAGTTTCAAGTGAGTGGATTTTGGTGTTTTATATTTCTTTTCTCGGATATACGATATTGGATTCTCGGAAGAGTTTAAAAAATGGGTTCTTAAGTATGTTGTTAGAACTCAATACATGGTTAAAACTTGTGAGCAATGCTAAAAATGGTTTCCTAGTGGAAGTGGTGGCTAACCCATAATACGGAGTCTATAGGTACTATATTCATATGGAACGAAAACCATCAGTAAAGTACAGAATCTTACCTTTAAACTTTTATACTTATTTGTTATATTTTTTATTACAATAAATACACAAAAGGTAATAAAACACATTGTATAAATGCAGTTTGTGGTAATAAAATAATGCAATAAATGCTTTAAATTAATTTTTAAGGAGAGTGTGGAACTGATGATACTGAAAACGCGTGCGAATTCTGGAGGGGAGGGACGAGATGATGAAGTGGCGCCTCTGTGCTGGCGATGCCGCCGGCACACTCCTCCTCTGTGTGCCACGCGGTGTCCGCATTGTCACCATGTCTTGGCACACTCACTTGCTACGCACGGTATGACGACATCACCTTTAACCCGAATTAATATCTCGTATTGCAAGTATCAACTGCATATAACATAAATGTGACTTCATTTTAGGATGGCACGTTATTTCGCCGTCTCAATTGGAGGACTCATGTAATTTGACTGCCATAAAATGTTTTATAAGAGTACTTACCTCTAATAATTTTTGCTCGGAGAAAATATTTTATTTCATAAGCCATTCTTATATTCTTAGTTTAAATCAAGAGACAAAATAAACTCGTAATAGATGGGACATTCACATGGTCAGTAAGCCGGCTGGATCATAATATTACGAGCAAAACAATAATTATTTGATAATGTTTTTCCCTCCTTAATAAATGAATTATTTCAATTACGGCTCCTTCCTTTATATACAGTGGTGGACATATTATAATTAGAAACACTACCAACGGAACTTAACATTATACAAGATATTTGACCCAATTATACTTTATATTTGGAAATGAAACCACAAATAGCATAAAATATGTTCAATAACTAATCATTTATTAGAAAAAGCAACAAAATATTAACTTCACAAGTACTGATTCAATATTAGATTTCATACAAACAATTAAATGAGTTTTAAAGTACCAACAGTGTTGGACAACTTATTAGAAACAATACAACAAAATAAAGATAAATAATATTTTATGGGCTTAATTATTTAGCATTATATAATTTAGGTAATAGGCTACTAAAACTTATAATTAATATTTTGTTGCGTATCCTTTATTATCAATCGCAGCTATACAATGACGTGGCATTGATTCAAGCAATGTCATACATTTTTCTAGTGGGATTGAATTCCATGCTTCGACAAAAGCTTCGTAGAGTTCGTTGTGACTGGAGTTACGTTTGTTCGAGACTTTCTTTTTTACGACATGCCACAGGTTTTCTATGGGATTTAAATCAGGGCTATTTGCAGGCCAGTCTAAGACGATACTTAGACTTACTTAGAAAATATTCCACTATTTTGGCGGTGTGTTCGGGGTCATTATCATGTTGAAAGATCCAGGTTACAGACAAATTGTCGTCAGAGTAGGGGAATCATTGTCTCTTCTAAGATATTTTTGTACTGCAGTTGATCAATTGTACTTTTAATGTTACGAACGGGTTCAACTCAACATCCAGAAAATCATCCCCATACCTTGATATTGCCGCACCTGTGCTTGACTATGCTTCTAGTGTATTTATAATTAAAAGCATGGTTAATTGGACGTCTAACTTACCATGTTTATTCTAGTTTCATCTGAAAATTAGACTTTTTTCGTCTAATTGACATTCTTTTTAGCAAATAATATCGCTTCTCTCGATGTTGCTTGGTAAGAAGCGGTACCTTTCGAGAAACCCTCCCAAACAATTTTAATTTCACTAATCTACGGCGTACTAGTCTTGACGAGACATTTCTAGGGTCATCAGGCGAAAAAACTAATTTTTTAATCTGGTTGGAGGCTTTTGGTCTTTTTTAGCAATACGTACGATTAGCATATCTTCTCTGGGCGAAGTTTTCCTTTGTCGAGCCTTTCTAAGAACATTTTCAATAGTTCCCTGTCTTTTATAATGGTCAATAGCATTGAAAACTTAATTTACGGAACATTTTAAATGAATAGCTATTCTCATGTCCGTCCATTTTGGCTCGATGTGCAAATTATCAATTTTTACCTAGTTGACGCGTCAGAACATTTATTTTTGCCCATTTTTAGCAAAAATCGTAAATGAAATTAAAATTTGATATTTAATTGCCGCCAAAACTATACAAATAGCTAAGAAAGAAGTTTTATTTTTTTAATTTCAAATATGAAATATGCGGTGGATTATTTTCTAAAGTGTTCCTAATTAGCCGTCCAAGCGCAAGTAACAGAAAATAAGCTATGTATGCTTTAAACTCTTTTTATGATTAAGTTTAGATAGTTTTGGTTTTTAACCGACTTCAAAAAAGGAGGAGGTTCTATGTTCGACTGTATGTATTTTTTTTTTTTTTTTTTTTTTTTTTTTTTTTTAATGTATGTCCGTCGATTTCTCCGTCAATTGTAGACCGATTTAAATAATTCTTTTTTTATTTGAAAGTGCATAGTTCCGAGGTGGTCCCATTGTCACCATGTCAGGATCTGATGATGGGATCCCGGGAAAATCAAGGGCAAACCTCAAATTTTATAGGCGCACACTACGCGTTACTTGTTTTTTCTGAAGCCATTTAAGTTTTTGCGTCCTATAGACATCACTTTATGTTGATGAGCTGATGATGGAAGGTACAACTCCTTAACGGTTAGGAGTTAGGGGATAATTCTTTCAGTATTGTAAGAATATGTGGACCGTTATTTGTATTTCATGTACTTTTGCAGCTAAGCTGATAATGGAAGGTACAACTCCTTAACGGTTAGGAGTTAGGGGATAATTATTTCAGTGTTGTAGGAATATGTGGACCGTTAGTTGTATTTCATGTACTTTTGCAGCTAAGCTGATGATGGAAGGTACAACTCCTTAACGGTTAGGAGTTAGGGGATAATTATTTCAGTGTTGTCGTAATATGTGGACCGTTAGTTGTATTTCATGTACTTTTGCAGCTAAGCTGATGATGGAAGGTACAACTATGATGATGGAAGCTAAAGGGTAGGACTTCTTAATTCTTATGTCCCTCTTGCGGGCTGCATCTTTAGTTGGTCTACTGAATGGTGCTGAACACTTAATGAATACCTAATATTGTCAAATAATACAATTCTACTATTTTACTCGTATTTTCGTTATCAATATTATGAGAGAGTTTTACTCACTCCTACGTATTATTCACACTGAAAATAGAAAAATAAACAAACTTTTTTAAAAAAAAATTAAACCGACTTCAAAAAAAAAAACAAAAAAAAACTACCTAAAAACACTGAAAAGCAAAAAATAATTTTAATAAGACATTCATCAAATGCGCTTATTGTCTAAGCCTATTAATAACATTAAATTGGATTTACGTGCTAGGTAGGTACCTACTAATCTGTTTGAAGTCGGTGCCAAGCCAAAGGTGATGAAAAATGATACATACCTAATAATTTATGTATTATACAGGGTTACAAATAATCCGCGGACGTAGGTACGTAGTCTGGGTACCTACTATTTGGCTTGGCACCGACTTCAAACAGATTAGTAGGTACCTACCTAGCACGTAAATCCAATTTAATGTTATTAATAGGCTTAGACAATAAGCGCATTTGATGAATGTCTTATTAAAATTATTTTTTGCTTTTCAGTGTTTTTAGGTAGTTTTTTTTTGTTTTTAACTATATTATTGCATGATAATTGATAATTAAAAATTGGATCTATAAATTTATCACGACTATTGTATGTGGACTTCAAACTTTCATAGTTTATATGAAGTGTTTCTAATTATATTATGTCCAATTGTAATTGCATGTATCCTAGAAAAATAAAAATGTCTTCTTCCAGAGGTCTTACCACTCGTTCAATTTGAACCAGAAGAGGGCATAACATTCGAAGAAGCTTTAGGGTTAATTGAACGCGCGCCCATACCAGAGACTAGCGATAGAGAAGATTCTGGTGGTGCTGAAGTACTGCGGATAGACAACGATGTTGATTCTGCCGACCCATTTCTGGACAAAGTAGATGAGGTAATTGTAATTGGTATTATTATTGTATGCTTTACTTTGTGTATGAATAAATTTCCCCGTAAATGTACATCTAAACAATGGAACTTCCTTTTTTGTACGTATAATGCAATATACGAGTAAGTTTAACTACATAATATATACTCACCAGCATACTACGATGTATGGGGCGATGAGTTCGGTTTATTGTTTTTCCTTTTTGAGAAAATTGAGCGGTTTTTGGCAATTTTTGAAACTGTGATTCAAAAATTGGGCGTTTGGCCTCTCCATTGACGTAATAATCATTAGATATTAGGTAATTAAAAAAAAAAAACGATTTTTCGTGTGTACTATAATAATACACGAAAAAGATATAAATATCTCTCTGGACATCATCCACACAGCGCCATCTAGCCCCAAACTAAGCATTAGCTTGTGCTATGGGTGCCAGACAACGGATAAACATTACTTATATACTTTTTTTTTTTTGTAAATACATACATATTATACATAGAAACACCCAGACCGATACAAACAGACATGTTCATGCACACAAATGTTTGTACCGTGCGGGGATCGAACCCGCGACCTCTGGTGTAATAGCCGACTTCTCGACCATTACACCAAATGGCTCGTCAACTATGGCAGATCTACTTTTTAAACAGTTTTATTTAAAAAAAAAAAGATCTTTCAAAAGTATGTCCGAATGTATATTTATTGGTATCACCAGGTACAAAAAATGACGCTATTGGAATCAGTCACTGACACTTCAAGTTACATTTCACTTTTCAACTTATTAAATGTGAACAAACATAATGATTTCTTTAGTCTAATCAATAAAGACGAATATTTTTGATCTTAATCTTGCGTATCTTGCTAATTGTTTAAGAAATCTTTTAGTTCCTCCGCCTAAACGAAATCTTTTAGTTCCTCCTTATTTTGAAAAGTCATGTTTCTATCTTATATCTCTTTGGGCATAGACAACACAAAATCTTTTGGTCTTTTAACATTACGATGGTCTTGGGTTTTTGGTTAAGAACTGTTGGACACTCATAAAAACATCTTTCTTTTGTCGGGAAACCCACAGTCCAACACAATTAGTGGAAATAGGAAAGTTTTTTAAATAATGGAGCAACACTGACCGTCCAAAGAAAACATTGCATTATTATCTTATTGCTTAAAATATTCTATGAAATAAAGAAAGCTATACTGTAAAATGTAATGTTATCACACATTTTTTGCTTTTCTGATATGTTGTGACAGAATTTAATTGCACAAATCGTCATAATGAATTTATTTTCGGGAGATGTTTTCGGCTTGCTTTGACATTTGACACTACAGGCCGGTACGGCCAACTATGTCTTATCTGCCTCAGTTGAATGTTCCTCAAAACAAGTGCTCGGAGTAGGTTTCTATAAGTTATTATTCTAAGACTATGTATGTTACTTTTGGCATTTTACTTCGCTCTGAAACGATCAAATAGTGCCTAGCTTATTATTAATTATTAATAATAATTATATTTTAGCACCATAGTCGGGGGTAAGGAAGAGGTCTGCGGTGGCGATATTTTGTTGCCCAAAGAAGTCTTAAAGAATAGAAGCCACTTTGGAGCGATCTAGTGATAATATTAGAAATTGTTAGACTATCTAGCTTGACAAGACAAAGTTCAAAGTGTAGGACGATACTTATACAATCAGAAAATCGTAACGCTACCTATAAATAAAGTACTTAGGGCACCATCTATTAGCGCGGGGTTGAACTGATTAGTAGCGTGCTTTGACGTTTTGAGGTTTTATGAAAAGAGGTTTTGTTACTTTATAACATATTTAAGTAAACTTGGCATTATTGGATAGTACAGATATTAGCACTCTGCTAACAATTGCAGCGATTGGCACAGCGTGAATTTATAGTGATTGGCCCTTTTAGGAAATCAATATTTGGTGCCAACAATTGATAGTAAAATGATTATAATATGTTTTAGAATAATATATTAAGTAGTAACATATCGTCTTCATTTCTCAATAATTCTAAATTTGAGGAAAAATGTAAAAAATACATGCTATTGAACCATACTCCGGTAAAAACTAGTGATTGGCACCTACACAATTAAAGTTTTGTGAAGAAAATAGTTACGAAAGCTGTTCAAAGGACCATGCAAAAAATTGTATGGGCTCTGTCCCCACCCACCAACAGACTTGGCACTAGTTTCATTATTATTATGACATTCCATAAAAAGACAAATAACTATTTTTAATGCAAAAAATTAGTGGGTATTCAAAAAAAAAAACCGTGCTATTGCCGAACGCCTATGATGCAAAATTGCGCTGTAAGTGTCTAGCTTCTCGTAGACTCGACTGTACAATATTTTTTAAAATTACATTTTGATTTTACACTTTTAAATAGACCAGGTATGATCGCCTGCACATTATTTTCACAATTAACAGTGTCAAAAAAATACTTGAAAATAAGAAAAAAATACAACATTCAAATTCGATTTGCGTGAAATCCCCATTCCTACGGTGGATGTCGTCATACAAAAAAAAGCTCAGTACGGCATGAGGTATTGCCAGAGAGACGTTTGAAATCTGTTGGTGGGTGGGGACGTTTTTTGCATGGTCCTTTATTAATAATTGGCAAACAAAACAAAATAAAACTTCAATATGTCCTAAAACAAGTATGACAAAGGTTTGAACTCAACGCATTCTTTTAGGATTTTTTTTAAAACCACAGGATCACGCGTTCTCATCAGTCAAAGATGTTTGACGTAACAATGTCTTATATAATTCGATGAAGCCGGCTGCACGCACGAAAAAACATGACTCATGCGGCGTTACCTCGCTCTGAGGCTCCATTTAAGATGGCCGCCAAATAAGGCCCGCAACGCACGTTGCGTTTGGCGT
Source organism: Mecyna flavalis (assembly GCA_949319885.1). NCBI lineage: Eukaryota > Metazoa > Arthropoda > Insecta > Lepidoptera > Crambidae > Mecyna > Mecyna flavalis. Next base: position 8,346,597 of record OX439425.1, read on the forward strand.
GGATATCAAATGTGCAAATTGGTTTTTATATGAGGTAATGACAATGTTATCCAAATGTTTACATATATAATTTATTTTAATTTTTTTTTTAGAAAATGCAACCATTACATCTGTATTTTCTTATGACGTTGTCACGTTCAACTATCGTCAGTAAACCGACTTTACAGACAACCGATTTTTTTCTCTTAAAGTGTTGCCAATTATTATGTAATAAATGCCAACTTGTCAAACAGTTTTGTTGAAAGTAAAGGATATTTAAAAAATACCAATACCTACTAATTATCTGCAAATAACTGGTAGAATGCAAATGTTCAAGGACACTAATTAAAATATTTGATTGAGGTTCTTGTCCATTGTTCTTAGGACGCTAGGCCTCGGTATTTACTTTATTTAAAGATGGATGATTATTACTTTAGGAAGACGAAAGTGGTGTGGTTGTGTGCAGCCGTCACGCACTTCTGCAGCTGAACCCGGCGACTGTGGTGGTAGTGGACCGCCCGCCGCTGCCACCACTGCTCTACCGCAACATGCTGCCAGAGCTGCCTGCGCGCGCCTGCCCGCACTGCTACAATGTATGCTGTGTACGCTACGACACAAGTGGCATTCATACACGTCCCGGCAAACTTGTTGACCATCGGTCGACCGAGTAGGGAAAAGTTTGCGCATGGTATGCATGCATGCATTGGTATGCTTCTGACAAATTCGTGTTCTGAACAATCCCCACCCGACAGTCAAAAAGTTTGCCGGGGCCTGTACGTACGGACGGCAGCAGATCAACCTACCCTAATCTGTCAAAAATTCATAACTCAATTGAAAAAGAACTATATGTTAAGCGAATAAAGCTGAAAATTAGTTGTAAATATTTGACAAATTAAGGTATTCTGATGTGCTGTAGACTGGACCTTATTTCTTTTTTTTTTCTGAGCTATACTGTCCCACTGCGTGCTAAAGGTTTTTTTTCAATTCATCGTTATTATTGCATGATAAATGATGTTATTTCCTGTCTTTATTTCTGATCTTAACTATGGACAAAAGTTGACGCAACTACTCTTTCTGTCGCGTGAATAATAAAAAATATAAGGGCATTTCTCTGTAAGCTCGTAAAGGTCCCATACAAATGCTGTCCTGGCAAATTTTTTAAATATTTTCCAAAAAATCATGACCTATTTCGAAGAAAATATTATACTATTTTTTTAGTTAGATAAGGAGGCCCGCTAAAATTATACGTATTTTCGGAGTTATTAGCGATTTTCCAAAAAAATCATGACATGGGACTGTTCGAGGCATCAGGGGACTGTCATTTACATCAAAGATTTGAACTTTTTGGTCACAAATCTTGAGCAAAGTAATTAAATTTTATTATTATTAATAATCTCAATAATTGTGTCAGCATAACGATGTTCTAAATTTAAAGCTGGGTATTGCTCCATGAATTCCGAATGCCGCTCATCCATACTACATTTTGGAGGGGACTTATTTGGCGTAGGTGCTTCGGATAGGTTCGGTGTTTTGACCGCCTTCATGGAACAGAAGCTAAGCCGGCACGGGTACGGGGACACGGTACGGGTATAAAACCCGGAGGTCGTGGGGTTAATTCCCACCTTGCGTCTGGTCGGTGGTAGGACTTTTTCAGAGTCCAACTGGCAAGCTTCCACCAACGCAGGCAAAATCTGCCGCCAAAACAGCTTTGACTGTGTTCGGGCAGTATTAATGTGGGAGCCAATACACTCGAAATCAAAGTTTCGAAGATCAGATGAGCCTGCAGTCCGGCAGCACATTGAGCGACGCTTCCTGATGATTTATCCCTCAATGGAATAGCCCGCAGTGGACGCTTAACATCAAATGGGCTGCGTGTCTGTCTGTTTGTTAAAAGGATGATACTTGCGACAGTGTCACTGTGAAAGTTCTAGAGACGTTGATTTAGATTAGATCTTAAACTAATTGTTAAAAATCGATTCGTAAGTAGGTACCTAATCGATTCTTCAATCAACATTTATGTATACTGCAAGATTGAGTAACTTTAAGAAAGTATTCTTATTTTCGAATCTCTTTCACATTTAGATTTTTTATTCAAGGCATTATACTTTTAATAGTTTTAATCAATATAATTGATTTTTTATTGAATTTTACGTTAAAAGTGATAAACGAAACAATTTTTTCGAAATTTTACTCGGTTGCAATCGATATTAATTGTAAGTGAAAGATGACCGCAATGAACATCTCTAAGTTGGCGGCGCCGGCAATCATGAATGCTATTTCTCTGCATACAATTTGTCAGTCAAATATTGTGAAACATTAATCATGTCAATCCGATGACAGCTGTCGTGGGGATCAATTTTGAGATGATAATAAGTGTCAAAATCCTTAATAAAACTTTCTAGGCGGAAGTATAGTGATGGGGACAGGGGACTGTATTTTTAGAGCTTCTATCACATCTATAATTTTTTTAAACAACAGGCCCATAAAGTTTTAAGGTTAAAATTTCATAAGTAGTAAATAATTTTTAAATAAATTACTTTTTGAAAAAAATTATCGGGACAGCCGATTACGAGTTTACAGAAAATCGCCCATAACTTGAAATCACAAACGTAGGTACTTTAAAATAAATAGGGTAGAAAACCAAAAAACTACACTAACATTTTCATAATAATTGGATTGGAAGGTTTCCAGGTCTGGTAACATCGCTTAAATTCACTGCACTAAAATTCTAAACGTGGTTTTAAATAAATGTGGTTTTTATACAGTTTTGAATTCATCAATATTCCTCAAATAATTGATTTTCTGTAAATCTGAAACTTTTTTTCAGCTGTTTTACATGGAAGATTACGAGATACAGTTGGTGACTAAAGGTCACTGTCCATTTTGCCGTCAGCCGAACGAAGAGGCGAGGGATGATGACAGCTTAGAAGACTCGATGCTCAACGGATCTATGGCTTCTACTCCTGGGAGCCCTAGTAATGATCACGGAGCTTGGCAATAAAAATAACAAATATTAATGAAATAGTAAAGTTTAAATCAATTGGTTCTGATGTTTAAAAAAATATTTGTAGCTAGCCAGCTAGCTAGTAGGATGAGGGAGAAAACAATGGCCAAGCCGCCGACATTCCGCCTATGGTCTAAGATCCCACTGCTCAATTCTGCAGGTATCGGAAATATGTAATGGATTAGGGATAGATTGCGTATAAAATTAGCCGCAAGTAAAAAAAAAAATTTTTTTGTATTATTAATTCGCTAGTATAATAGGCAACCATATGTTTTTTTAATGAATTTTACGACATTTGAAAGATAATAATGTCACAAATTGAAAAAAAATAAAACAGGTGAGTGTAAACTGATATAACTGTTAACTGCTGGCAACCCTACGTTGCGGCTGACTGAGAGCTGGCAACCATATTTTTTTCAATTAGTGACATCATTACCTTTCAAATGTCGTAAAATTTATTAAAAAAACATATCATCATCATCAGCCTATATACGTTCCCACTGCTGGGACACAGGCCTTATCTCAATTGTGAGATAGTGTGGGCCATACTCCACCACGCTGGCCTAGTGCGGGTTGGTGGAGGAAAAAAACATATAGTTACAAGTAATATATTAGCTAATTAAAAATTAAAAAAATTATTTTTTTTACTTGCGGCAAATTTTTTATAGGCAACCTATCCCTAATTCATTGCATACTTCCTTACCATTCATTTAAAATAAGTTGCATCGAAAAAACAGATACCTGCAGAATCATGCAGTGGGATGTCATACTACCTACTACATGCATATGTCAGGAGGGGTGCATTCGCAATTGGTCCAACGGTTATAAATAACAAGTTCGGGAAAAAAAATCTTTTTTTAAGGTCAGTGTTAGTAGTATATATGTATTTTATCAGAATTTTATTGTGGCGGTAGCTCCTTCTTTCATATAGCTTCTGCTACCATTATTCTTAATAAAATATACCTTTTTTCAGGAGGTACATTTGCTTTAAGTTCCTTAATTTATCTGTCTTTACGGTCATATTCAATTATATTATTTTATTTCTTACTAAACGGTGCTTGTACACGGACGTATCAAACCAGCTCCTCAGTGCATAACATCTAATGCATGGACAATCTTATGTAACTCTTTAACCTGTTCAAATGAACACAAATGAAAACAAATGTTTTTATGCGCAAATGCTAGTCACCTGAGCGAAAAATAACAAGCCTTTATGACTTTGAAAATACATCCAAAATAATAGATTTTATGCATCTCCTTATAAAGTATTTTTTTAATTTGGCTTTTGCCAATCGATAGACAATGAAAAAAACTATAAATTGGCTGCAAAAAAATTGTCAATTAACCTATTATTGATTTTTAAGGATTATTATTCATAATTTCGATCAAAGTTCGGACCGCCATTGCCCTTGGTGTCTGTATGGTCAAGGTTATTAGAATATTTTCTTATCCCTTGGTAAAAAATAAAATAAAATTGTATTTAACTATGTATTTAAAAATTTGTAACGAATATTAAGATGAGAGATGATGAGATGATTAAGATGAGGTTACTGTAGATGCAGTGGACTTGATATGTTGGTCAATTGTGCCTTCTCGAGGATCATCAATCTGCATTACCACTCTGTTAACAAATTGTTTTACTTTGGTTGGGAGACTCCCTTGAGAAGATTGTAATAACATACACCACTTAGTTGGATTTCTTGTCCGCATAATCTCTTCATTAAGATCTCCATCTAGTGGCTCATCATCATCTTCTCCATCTGTCAAAACTTCCTCATCCCCAGTCTCTGTATACACCTTTTTGAATGCAAAGTTTCCACTAAATGCATATGCCACACAAGCAGCATTTGCAATGAGATCAAGCATCAGAGAGTCAGTAATGTGCTTCGCATGCATGGATCTAGGAGATCTCACCAAAGCTCCAATTAGATGAACCCATTCAAAGAAATGAGGGTTTGCAGAAGCTGAATAAGCTGACTTCAGAACTAATCCCAGATCCACATGATATGGGAAATATGAGAATGGAAGATTTAATTCATCCTCAGTGTCCATCATTCGATCTATGTCAGATCCTATCTGTTCTATGAATACCCAATCCATAACATCAGTCAAGTTAGGCATCCCCAACAGATCAACTATGTAGCCGTAGGACAGTATTCCTGCACAGTCTCTGAATCTTGAACCAGTAGTTCCAATCCTGAGGTTTGCATACTTGTGCATTGGAAATTTGTTAAAGAACATATCGTAAATAGCTATAAGGGATGTATAACCCCTATCTCCTAACCAACTGATGTATTGGTCAGTCATTTCTGACATGTCCTCTGCCTTAGCACAAAGGGCCTTGAGTTGCACTGTTATTTTCCCTGCTAGAATTGCTCGGTATTGTGGCAACTGTGCTCTACAGAGCCTGTATATTCCCAGTATTGCACCTGCAATCCATGGGTAATCGGCCTTCGTCACTGCTGCCATTGTTCCTTCCCTGATCCCATCTTTGACATTCTCCTTGATTAGGTTGAGTGGATTGATCGTATCCCCGCTATTTCCAATTGTTAAGTCATATGAAACCCAATCATCTATTAGAGTGTCAGTTACTTCCTTGGCGAAGTAATATAGGAAAGTTTTGGCTACATCTATGTCCACAGAATTGTTCTTTAATCCATAGGCCATTTGACCGGCAGCAGTAGCAATGTCCTTGCATACAGTAGTCAATGTTTGTTGTATTAAATATAATATTTTGAATTGTGTTACGAACACTAAAAATCTGGCCCATTTTCGCCCGTCTCCTTTGGCATTTGGTGATCAGAAAGTGAATATAATTAAAGCAGTTAAAATATCCTCTTTCAAAGAAAAGGGGCCAGTCAAGTCAATATGTTTATGACTATTTTAACACGTTGAATTAGTCTATCATGTTTGAAACAATGGAAGATGTGCCAGCTTCATTTTCAGGTACTTTGGTTATATGTTCTCTGCTATTTATTAGTCAGTATGGTGTAAATAGATAGTTGTTATATCTAGTTAATAAACGACTTTGTAAAATTATAATAAGGTATCTTGCCGAGAACCAGACTAGCTTTACCTGTCGTGACTACTTCAAAAGCGGTGACTATGAAGTCAGCAAGTCGGTTACTTTGGCAGGTAACAAAGATGTATAGATTTGCTAAGTATAAAATCCAGTTTGTCTAATTTAGTGCCAGTTTCACTTATCAGACAAGTTCCTCGTAATTTATCTGTCAGATAAGAAAAAAAATACTGTTTTCTTTTTTAAAATTGACAAAAGAGATAAACTCCTCAGAACAGGGTGAAACTGGCCCGTGATGTGTTAGATCACTTGTTTATTCTGTAAAAATAAAAATTTCGCTTTGTATTGATATAGTAGCATACAATGATCTCTGTAAGTAATTTTATTTTATTTTATAACAATTTCGTAACACTTGTGATAAATACCACCGTCCATTATTAGAAAGAATTAAAGTTAGTAACGATATAATAATATAATCTTTCATTTAACACTAGCTGACCCAGTGAACTTCATATCACTCAGAACAATAACTAAAGCATAGAAGTAAGGCTAAAATAGCAAGCAAAGACATATACTCATCCTTTTAATTCATATGAATGACAATAATGCGTTAGAAAGAGATGTATAATATTAGTCATGAGTCAGTTTCTGTAGGTTGTCCCTAGTTTTTTCTACGGTAGTGACGTTCCTTGTCGGCACTTTAAGTCGATAAAAATAAACCTAACAGATAAAGTTACGACTTAGGTTTAATATTATCGATACCTTTGGGTTCATTAAGCGTATAAACCAAAAACTGACTTTTCAGGAGAGCCGAAAATCTTTTTTTTTTTTAAATAAAAAATCATAACTTTTTGTTTTTGACGTTATAAAGAAATTACCTTTAAGTAAGATTTTTAAAATTAGGGAATGTAGAATGCTAAATTATCACAACATACCTATCTTCTTTGGTTAAGAAGTTAGACTTGGATATACGTCAAAAAAATATTTTTTTTGTTTATACAACCCACGAATATTGTAATAAAATTTACTGTGTACGTCGTATATCCAACTTTGGTAAATTTAAAACTACAATTACTGACGTAAAAACCCATATATGTAGATTTTTTTGTACTAAAAGCCAGTTATAATCATAGAACAATTGAAATCTGACTATTAAAAACAATCCTAATTCTCCCGAAATATGTAGGAAGTTAATAATTGTAAGCCTCATGCCTAAACTATATTCGATTTAAATAAAATAAAGCTACCCTAATACGAAATCAATCTCAACAACTTTAGGCCCATCTCCATATTACCTTTCCTCTCCAAGATTCTGGAAGCAGTTGCGCACTCCCAACTTTTCAACTATATTTTTAATAACAATCTTCTTTGTCAATTTCAATCTGGGTTTCGCCCCTGTCATAGCACCAGCACAGCTCTACTTAAGGTAACAGAGTATATTAGAGACGGCATGAAGGAAGGCATGTTAACTGTGCTTGTCCTCATTGATTTCTCCAACGCCTTTAATATTGCGATCATGATGTCCTTATATTAATTATAAATTCAATGGTTAGTCTCTTATTTCCGTAATCGCCGGCAAGCGGTGAAGGTTTATGAGACAGTATTGTGCTGGTGCGATTTTAGCACAGGCGTCCCTCAAGGTGGTATTGACTCTGCTAACTGCTGTCAACAAAGATTTGTGCTCCATCGCTGGTGAATGCGAAAGTGAGTTGTTTGTTCCATCCTTATGGTAGAGATTTTATATTTGAAAGATAATAAAACATAGGTTAATAATATATAAAAGATTTTATTAAGTGCGTCTATTTTCCGAAGGCGTCGCTGGGAAACTATTTTAGTTCTTGCTAGTTGTCGCTGCAATCTTAAAATAATTGCTTCATGACGACTGCATGCAGTCTCGGCAGACGTGTTGCTTAATTGTCTTATTCTGGGCAATGGTAACTGAAATACAAATAATTGATCTTGTAGTAGTTGGTATTTCATAAATGGCAAGATGGCGGTCAAATTTCTGCCTATTTAAATTAGATAAGAGAACTAAGTAAATTAGACACCGGATAAATACATACACTTCTAATATAAATAAATGCACAAAACAGTGTTCTTGCTTTTGTTTCAACATCAATGGTTACATTTTTATGCGACTCTGCTACAGAACTAGAAACTTTGCCATGTGTCGCATCACTCGTATCACAGATGTCCATAGGAACTGGTGGGCTTTCCTTAAATAGAATAGTTACAAATAAACTTGGTACTGAATATTGTGTTCTCTGATAAATAAATGAATAAAACAGTGTTCTTACTTTTTTTTCAACATCAATGGTTACATTTTTATGTGACTCTGCTACAGAACTAGAAACTTTGCCATGTCTCGCATCACTCGCATAACAGATGTCCATAGGAACTGGTGGTCTTTCCTGAAATAAAAATAAAAATGTAGGTACTTGATATTGAATATTATGTTCTCTGATAATAATTCAAATTTACAAATTATATTTTTATATTTTAGTCTAATGTTTAAAAAAAATCTTAAAACATTTGAACCATTTAGTGAATTAAGTATTGTATTAAAATAAACACTAAATAAACATCTAACTAATTCGTTTGAATCTCATCAAAGTGTAGGAAAAGTAAAAGTAAATATGATATTGTTTGAAAGATAAATGATCCAATCCAGTCCTAAAATGGTTTAGTTTTTACCAATGACTCATTAATATTGATTTATCGATATAGAAATGCACATCACTAAGCGAAATAATATAACCTCTAAGATCTGAACAAAATTTCTTTGATTCAAGCAATATTCGATACTGAATTGGACAAAAACAACTATAATCAAAAACTTTAAGCATAGTTTAAAAGTTAGGACACTATTTTCTTAATTGAAATAATCGAAAACAATCTAAACTTACCGATGAAAGGTTACGGGTTTCTTGAATATTTTCTTTTCTTCCAGTGTGAGATTTACAGCCCTCAATCACACACAGGCACCGAGTATCTATCACAAAACAAGATTTATCTTGTTTTCAAGGCTTGCACTGAATATTAGCACTAAATTAAATTAATTTAGCTCAGAGGAGTCTCAAATTTTGTGCGAAAGTATTTGTCAATATGATGTAATTAAGTTAAGTTGTCACTTTTTTCCCAGCATGAGGAAACAACCTATGCATTTTTAATTTGGTGGAGTTAAAAGACATCCAAAGACATCCGTTTGACATTAGACTAGCGACGACCCTTGGAAAACAGGAACGAATACGGATCATGTTGATTCACTCACTCCTATGGCCGAATTAATGAAGTTAAATGAGTAAGATAACAGTTGTTCAATTCTTATTTTAGCCTTACTTCTAAGCTTTAGTACTTGTTCTGAGTCATATCACTTCGTTTGACAGGTATTCGTGGGTATTCGTATCACTTCGTTTCACAGGTATTCGTATCACTTCGTTTGACAGATACAGTTTGTATGGCAAAATAAAATTGTCGATTTTAGTATTTTCATCGCAATTTTTCCATATTTTCTCATCGTTTAAACCTTCCCTGGACTTCCACGAATATTTCAATACTAAAATTAGTCAAATCGGTTCAGCCGTTCTCGAGTTTTAGCGAGACTAACGAACAGCAATTTACTTTTATTTATATAGATTACATATTTACATATAATGGCATAAGCGTGAATACGCGTATGTAGAGCAACTAAAAGTAGAAATATGTGGGTGGGAATTAATTAATGTGTAAGGAGTTGCAGAGCATCGAGGAACAAGGTGTGGTCGGCAGCTGTAGAAGTTATCTACGTCTACTTTAGTAAAAAAAAGCTGTTGCGTAACAACCTTTGCCTCCATGTAAAACTCGATGACTCGTACCAACCGTACTTATATTTTTTGAATATGCGGTATTTTACGCCAAGCGGACAACCAAAGCAAGGTCATGAAAGTAGATCATTCGGTTTATTCCGAAAATCCCCACCACAAATCTCTACCAGTGTGATGTGGGGATTGTTATTTTTTTTTTCAAACATCCCCACCATTAGAACTGGCTCAGCTTTGTATAGGATAGGGATTTTCTGAAAAATAACTAACAATCCCCACCGGATTTTATAGTTTTAAAATTAATAAAAAATCGTTAATCGTTTAATTGGGTCAATCAACTTTTAAATGTCGTCAGGTAGAAAATTTGGAATCTTATTTTATAATTTCGTTTTCCACTTTTTCTTATTTTAGTATACAGAAAAATATTATTTATTACAATTTGACATAGAGCAGCGCACAGCTGATTTAAATAGAGCACTTTTAACTAAAAATTCTAACGAACCACGTGAAATCTGTCTCCTGGACCACTAACCTAAAATGGTTTTTAAACAATGCAAATATTATTTAAGATTAAATAACCAGTTTGGTTATAAAATTTATATGATGTATTATAAGTTTACATGTATGAAAAAATCAAATAACGCATAACCTATGAAATATTATTGCTTAATTTGTCCCCAACACAACTATTGTCTCATACGCAAATCAATTTTTCAATAAAACAGGAAATAATGATAACTAAGCAACACAATAGTATGTATCAATTTATTTTGAATTGTAGTCATTGATCTGTAAAAGCTCCATGAACAAAGTATATTTTAAAAAGTTAAACGATATGACTATAAGTTTTTCATCATAGGGACAATTTAGTTGTCCAATTGACACATTTGGTTATCCAAAGGAAAAATTTATGACAAAGCGTTGAACTTTTTAGGAAGGGATTATTATTGAAACAGGTTTCTTAAAGAAAGTATCAAAAGTATTATATTTATTAAAGGTTATTCCTAAAGCATTAGGATTCTCAATAACGCTAATAAATTTTAAAGGTAATCAACATCCTTACAATTTATAGCAGTCTTTATAATCAACTACATAGTTAACTTTCCTTACATTTATTAACTTAATATCGCAGTCTTCAATAAAAGTCTCAGTCTTCAAAAAACCATTTTAAGTATCAAACACCAATAATGTGGCAGGAACCTTCCAATCATCAAGATGATTGCTATTTTTGTGTGGTTGATATAAACGGTATTAATAACAGAAAACAGTCGAAAAGTTTTTCCCCTAACTTGTCATCTGTTACTCGACCAGTCCTGTACTTCGTGGATGCGCCAGTACCCCAAGCTTCTTCATCTACACAAAATAATCCCGATTTAGAAGAAAAAAGCTCTTCCTCAAAGTGACGAAAGTGGTACAACTGTTTTAACCCAGATTTTTCTTTTGAGCCTCAGCCATTTGATGGTCCACAAATAAGAAGATTGTTAAAGGATAAAAACTTTCAATAGTTACATGACTGATTTTGAAAAAAATGCCTGTAGTAAAGGACAATGCAAAGGAGCGTCCCCACCCACCAACAGATTTCAAACGTATGTCTCTTTATACCTCTTGCCATACTGATAGTTTTTTTGTATGACGACATCCGCCGTAGGAATGGGGATTTCACGCAAATCGAATTTGAATGTTGTATTTTTCAAGTATTTTTTGACACAGTTAATTGTGAAAATAATGTGCAGGCGATCAAGAGTAACCCCTCTGGCCTAAATAAAAGTGTTCATCAAATATAATCTTAAAAAATATTTTACAGTCGAGTCTACTTGAAGCTAGACACTTACAGCGCAATTCTGAATCCTAGGCGTACGGCATAAGGACGGTTTTATTGTTTTTGAATACCCCGTCATTTTTTGGATTAAAAATGGTTATTTGTCTTTATATGGAATGTCATAATAATATTGAAACTAGTGCGAACTACGGAGGAACGTTACTAGGGTCACTGGAATGCTCACATGATAGTGAACTGGAGAATATAGCTGGAGCATTAAACATAGACTTCGTGAACCAAGTCAAACAAGAAAATCTTTAAAAAGTTTTTTTTTTTTTATAAATTGTGGATGCTTTTCTTAATAAAAAAAAGATTTTTCTTAAAAAAGCGTTAAAATTATATCTCAAAAACTAAAGCTGATACAAAAAAACTAACTTCAGATCTGTAATTAGCACCCCAAGAAAGTATAATATTAGTCATAATATTTCATGCAACGAAAATGCTGTTCCCTTGTGTAATCAACTTTTATTATAAATTGTTTATATTGAAACAATAATCAAAAACCGGCCAAGTGCGAGTCGGACTCGCCCATGAAGGGTTCCGTAGCAGCAAGTATTGTAATACTGTTTTCATTAAGGCCTACTCTCCACGGCGGCGTAGCTTCATAGACGCTTCAACGCTATGCAGCTTGTGCCACCCAGCGTACTCAACTCTGTCCACGAGGCGTATTGCTAGCGTACTGTCTGAACAAATTTCGCGGCCGCTGCCGCCATGCTTTTTATGAAAACTATACGTGCGCTCACTCGATGTACGCTTGGGCGTATGACATGCGGGACGGCAGGCGCCATGAAGCCTGCATGCAGCGACGCGAGCGCGACGCTGCCGCTCCGTCGACAGAGTTACATAGTTTTGTATGTAAGTTGCAAGCAGGCGTATAATGACAAATACGCGTCTATTAAGCTACGCCGCCGTGGACAGTAGGCCTAAGTCGTTGACTTTAAGTCAGATTTTTAACAAAAGAGATCCTAGATAACATTGAACTACAATTACTAGCGTAGTACTTGTGACTCAATGCTTGATAACGAGTGTTTGTTCTACAGTGATATGAAAGAGATTGTGTTCTGTCCGGAAAGAAATTTATAAATATATGTATATCCTTGGACGTTATTCACACAGTGCAATCTAGCCCCAAACTAAGCATGGCTCGTACTATGTGTACCAGGCAACTATGTAATAACTGCGTTCATACAATTACTTATTTGTAAATACCTACATACACATTTAATAAAAAGACACTCAGCAGATACAGACATGTTCATGTACACAAATGTTTGTAAACGACCCTTGACATTATTAACGACTTCTTAACCATTACAACAAAATCAGTCTTCAAATCTCATATCATAGTAGACGCTACAAAATGTATCTTGTGGCGTAAATAACACTAGTGGTTATGTGCATAATTGGTTTCGATAATTTCATCGTCGTATGACAATATCTTTGCAGTGCATCCTCTTAAAGCTTGGTTACATGACCATAATTTTGTGAGTCCTGATGTCTGGATAAGATTGAATCTGAAACGTTCGACTCGAAGAAATTGTCTACCGTCGTTCGTCAGCAATTCAATGACTGGCACTGGAAAATGAAATATGTAAGTATATTTTTTTTTATTTTGGTAATACTATACTTTTATACTTACTTTTATATGGATAGATAAAGAGAAAGTGAGAGAGATTCTGTCTCTTTCTATTATGTATACTAGAAAAAAAAACAATAAAAAAGGATAAAAAAATCTATAAAAAAAATCAGCTCTACAAATATGATGCAATGTTTCGAAAGTCGGTGTGCACCGTTTTTTCATCATGGCCAGCACTGTAGACCACACAACTGTTCGTTTTTGGCGAATCAGAGACAGGCAGGTGCGCCGGCGCAGGTGCCACCGCGATCTCAGCCGATATCTGTGTACAGCCTGATCCTGATTGGTTGCGCAAATTCATACCATGATGTACATGGTATGAAATTCCAATAAAATATGTGGGATATGGTATGTTGAGTGTGTGTGAGCATTTTATTTAGATGCCACTTTCGCTTAGTCTTTCTGTTGAATTAAACGTTAATACAATATGTGCTAATTTGATATTGGAGCTTAATACGGACTAACGTCAGAGAGGTTTGTGGCATTGGCCATCGGATTGTGTACCTAATTGGATGCGGCTTCTGCTGACTAAAATAGCACTGTAACTGTGAACCAAAATAATTGTAAGGAGCACGTCCATAAACCCTATCCACATAATTAAAGTTTTGATAATAAACAGTATTTTAAGGATAGATAGTCATTAGTGTTGTCGTGACTTGCTTGTGACTTTATTTGTTTTGAGAAGAAAAACGCGCACTCTTATTTTCTGAACTATAAAATTAACACCCTGTGCCAGATCGGTCTCGTGCGCTACTTTGTGTTTGTGGAGAGATAGAATAGGACAGATGGTCTGCGGCATATGCGCACGAGGCTTCTTAGTCGCGCTGGAACTCCGAGGGTCAGAAAAAATGCAACAAAAGTGCCCCGCCTTCAGCGACCATTGCTTTGGTTGTATGAGAGTGAAGATTGCTACAGTGTGTCACGTGGTCAATCTTGTGGAATAATTTTTGTAAATGTTAACGATAATTATATTATCGTCGTTAACTCGCAACAAGCTGTGTTGGATTGTTTTAGGCCAATAAAAACTCACGCGGTTTACTTTATGTTGGGAAATATTCAAGTGTATATCAAGAAAATACTGAAATGTACATCAAAATAACTGATTGCACAACAAAGATTATGTTAGGTTAGCAATTAAATTTTTTTTGATGATCATTTCAGTATTTTTTGATGTGCAGTATAAACAAAAACCCCTATAAGTTTACAAATATCTTATTTGAAAGACAAATTCAATTTAATCAAATGTTGATACATTTTTTTTTCCGAATTGTTTGTGTGTTCATGTATGTACACTTGCTTGTTTTGAATAAACTATACTAATATTATAAAGAGGAAAGATTCGATTGTTTGTATTGGATATGCTCCGAAACTACTGAATGGATTTGAAAAGTTCTTTCACTGTTGGAACAGTGACATAGGGTACTTTTGATCCCAGAAATGTGGGAGGAGGGGAGGATAATAATTGGCAAAGAAAATTACGCGCGGGTGAAACCACGGTGGCTGGCGACAGCTAGTTATTTAAAGGGTTACTAGTAATGCGTAATGATCCTTTTAAGGGAATGTAGAAGAGGACTATGCTTTTAAAGAATCTTTTTTTTTTTCAAAATCAAATATTAATTATTCACAAAATAATCTGAATAGTTTATGTAAAATGTTAGCAGTGATTACAGTCCACATCAGTCACATTATGCGACGTCATTAATCGCCGAAGAAAAATGTTTTTGAAGTTGTCGTTTTTATCGAGGATCGTGTCTTGCAGCTGTCGGTAATAACAATGTGTTCCCAAAAGTATCGACGGCGCATGCGTTGCTATCACACTAATCTTATTGCTTTCGAATTACTGACAGCTGCGCGCGACCCAGCTTGAAAAAATCGACAGGTTTCGAGGAGCGCGTGGTCAATGTGGTCACACAAATAAATGTAATCATCAAATAAAGTCTTGGTTCATTTCCGTAAATTTAAAGTTGTTTCTATTTTATGCATTATTTTATTCTTACAGGGAATCGTTAAAATTTGTGTGCATCGTAAACAAAATATGAGTCGCCTTACGAAATTTAAAAATATTTACTGGTTATTTACTTCACACGTGCTGAGAATCGATCGTAGGTGAATCATAAATGAAACAAAAAGAGGGCTGTGTGCTGTGGGGGACTAGTTTTTTACGAAGCGGTAACAGCAGGTTATCTACGGGCCAGATGAGCGCACCTGGCTCCATAACATCTGCTACATACGATTTGATTGAGATGCTGAAATTATTTGTCTACAAAGTTATATGGTCATCCTTATTTTTACTGCTCACCTATGTAGCGTAAAAAGTTTGATGAATGCGTCCCTTTAGGCGCATTTGGTCCAATTCGCGGTTGGGCCAATTCATGTTATTCGCGGTTGGTCCAATTCGCAGTTAGTCCAATTCTCGGTTTGGTCCAATTCGCGATTGGGCCAATTCGCGGTTGGTCCAATAAAAAGTGTATTTCCAAAATTAAACTAAATAACATTTTTTTTTGTAAGTATATAATGTACTGTATACACGGACCTGAAAGAAAGACGGACGTAACCTCACACTAAAAAACAGTGAAGCATGCAAGGACCTCCACTTTCGTTTGTTGTACACGACCTACACTCACACAAACACACTAGGTCATCCACTCCGCCGCCATTTAACCCCGCGCGACAGCGACATTGACACTTATTACTGCAATCGTTGTGATGACAATAAAATGCCGTCTTGCGTTGTCAAATCTTGTAAAAACTTCGTGAGAAAACTTAAAAAATCACAAGGAATCACCAATGACGTTCAATTAAAAAACTAGACTCACAATCACGCTCAAATATTGTCCGAAGCAAAAGTCTGCCCACCCGACTATTGGGCAGAGTTTTCGTTTAGTTGTATACAATTGACATTAAACACTAAATGCCACGAGATAAGGTGTTAATTTGAACGAATGTGTTAATGTCATTAGTGTCAAAGCCACTCGGACGTTTTTTGAGGAATTTTTCTTAGAGATTGGGTGTCTAGTTTTATATTGAACGTCATTGGGAATCACCTATAAAACGTTAGTTATGAGTTTCTCGATATATATTTTTTAATTCATTTAATTACTGTGACGGAAATTCTAGAGGCAAAATGCAACAGTGTTGCCACTTTTTTTACGGGGAAAGAACAACGCAAGAAGTTGTATGGGCTCTGTCCCCACCCACCAACAGACTTGGCACTAGTTTTAATATTATTATGACATTCCTTAAAAAGACAAATAACCATTTTTAATCCAAAAAATGACGGGGTATTCAAAAACAATAAAAACGTTCTTATGCCGAACGCCTAAGAATCAGAATTGCGCTGTAAATGTCTAGCTTCAAGTAGACTCGACTGTAAAATATTTTTTAAGATTATATTTTGATTGAACACTTTTATTTAGGCCAGGGGGGTTACTCTTGATCGCCTGCACATTATTTTTACAATTAACTGTGTCAAAAAATACTTGAAAAATACAACATTCAAATTCGATTTGCGTGAAATCCCCATTCCTACGGCGGATATCGTCATACAAAAAAAAGATCAGTATGGCAAGAGGTATAAATAGAGATACGTTTGAAATCTGTTGGTGGGTGGGGACGCTCCTTTGCATGGTCCTTTCCCTTAATATGGGGTGATCTGTATTTATTGCGCTCGGGCTTTGTAAAATCAGGTTTCGTCATTTTTATACAACAAATAAGATTAATATTATGATTGTAAAGTGGCTACCACTTGCACGTCTCAAAAAATCAACAATACGTTTCTTAAGTGCTCGACGTTGCGTTTTTATTTTTTAATGTTATAAATTCAAAACAATAAATGAGAATTGGTTCGCGGTGCTAGCTAGTGAACTGTAAACGGAGTCTTTGGTTAGAGTAGTGGGTCGGAATCGGAAACCCAAAAGTCCTCAATATTTCAAATGTTTGTACCTTATAATTTACGTAGTCAATAATAATGTTATTTGTAAATAATACACTTCTCTATAGATGCGTAACATGTGTTTTATTTCTTATCACTGTGGTCATAGAAATTATGTTTAATAGGTCAACATTATGATTCTTAAGCTCCCGGTTTCTACTCTCTGTTTTGTTTGCGAGATTTAAGTAGTAGGGAAATTGAAGATTTATACGGCAACCCTCAAATCACGCACACGCCTTTAACTGGCGGCCATTATTATGCTTCACTCATGATTAGACAAGGTTACGTCCGTCTTTCTTTCAGGTCCGTGACTGTATATTCATAATCATTTACAAATAATAAGCACATATTGTAATGTATGTGTTACCGGCCAAACCCGATTTCAGGACAAACTAGTTTTGCCTGGGCTAAACTAATTTAAGACAACTTAGAATATTTTATTATAAAAGGTTTTCAGGGTTTAAAAAAATTAACCACGAAGGCTAAGCCTTAGCCTTCTAACCTATATCCATCCGAGTCGATTTCCTTAGATTATGAAATTATCATAGATGATTTTCAGAAACACCTTGCAAACTAGAAAACATTACCTATTTTGGCCCAACTGCGAATTGGGCCAACTGCGAATTGGCCCTACCGCGAATTGGACCAAGTGCGAATTGGTAATTTTTTTTAACGTTTGAACAGAGAATAGTTGCCATAACATAGGAGTATAATGTGACAAATGTATTTTCAATTGTTATTTTATTAGCTTATAAATTATTTCAACATTTTTACCTAATTGGACAAACAATAAGTAATTTATGTATCACATTATCCACCAACAATTCGTTTTTTTTACATAAGTCTCCATACCCCGTACTATGCGTTTCTGCGCATATTGTTAAAAAAGAGCAGAATGTTTAACCCTGGTAAAATAGTAAAAGAGCAAAATGTTTAACCCTTAAACGCACAAAACGTTGATTTTGCTTGAAAAAAATATATGTCATGAATCATGAGTCGTAGATAGATGGAAAAATATTGAAAAAAATCCCAAAATAGTTTTTAGGTGAAAATTTTGTGTAAAAAAAATTGTATCGTTTTTGATACAATATGCGTTTAGGGTATAAAAATCAAACACATTTTGGTTTATATTGAAACAGTTTATTTATGTGAAATTATAACATTTATTTGTGAAAATTGTTAAAACAATCAACATTTTTTTTATTACTACACAAGTAGACATTGCACTTTGTGCACATGATCGAACTAAATAATTTGCAATTTGCCATCTTGCATCTCATTCGTTTTTCAGTGCGTTTTTGCTCATGTCCAACATTGTCCTGCCTTATGAAAGATGAAGGAACTATTTGCAGGTTCTTCCTTCGTTTGGCTGGGGGATCTTCCTGGCTGCAGCTTGCGCTTGGTCGCCCCCTTTGGCCAGGTGGTGTATAAGTACACAGACTCTCTGCCAGTTCTGTCCGAAACTCTGCCAAATTTAATAATTCTTTTTTGGGAACACCTTTCTTGGTTTGCGCCACTTTATAAATTACCCACGAATTAATTACTGTAAGATCTAGGAGATGGTAAAAAATCCTTAGATACCATTTGCGCGACTTTACTTTTATGCGGTATCGTCCAAGGAACGAGTCCATTAGATCAACGCCCCCCATGTGGGCGTTGTACTCTTTTACAATTTTAGGGCATGGAATAGTAATCTTCTTTTTGGCTACTTTGTCATATCTTTCGATTTTGTCAATTGGTTCAACTCCGACATACGTAGACAAAAATGTCACTTGTCTGTTGTCTTTCCAGCTAACACTGGTCATATCAATCCCTTCATATGTGCACATGTACTCTTCGTGCGCACCTCTAGGAGTTTTTTTTGCATAACTTCTTGTTTTGTCGGTAATTTACAATTTTTGCCCAGACGGTTTCGCTGTACTGTCCCTAGACAAAGTATGCCTTCGGTTGCGAAATAGTGCACTAAGGGCAAAGAAGTATAATAATTGTCAAAGTAGAGTATATGATTTACTCTTCGTGGTATTATTGTAGTCAACTTCAATACTGTTTGTCCAACAGGGCCGATGTTGGACTCTTCGCGTGTAGGTTGACTATTTGTTTTACCAGAATATATAATAAATCTGTAAGCGTAACCAAGTAGCGAGCATAACATAAACAGTTTGAAGCCCCATTTATGCGGCTTATTTGGCATGTATTGCTTGAGGAAATGACCGATCTTTGTTGCGCACATTTGCTCATCGATCGATAACCGTTGATCTAATGGCACACTATTAAATTTATCATTTAGATGAGTTATAACTGGTCTCAGTTTATGCAGTTTATCATGGCTTGGGTGTGAAACGGGGAGGTGTTTATCATTGTCATTGAAATGTATTAGTTGGCGTATTTTGGCAAATTTATTAAAAGGTAATGCGTCTTTTATCCCAGTAAACCCATGTTTTGTATGCCAATAAGCTCTTATATTTGGGTAATGATATACCGACATAAAAATTAAAATTCCAAAATATTTCCTTATATCAGATATAGTAATTGGTGAATGGCGATTTGGATTTTTCTGAACTGAATATTTGTTGCTTTCATCGACTATGTATTGCATAAACTCCGTATCAAAATAATACGAGAAATATTGATAAGGAGTGTCCAGTTCCATGACCTCCTGAGGATACTCCGTACTGCCTCCGAAAGCAATATTATTTTCATTGAAAGACATAGATTGTTTTCTCCATGTATATCTCAATTTTGACGTACGACAAGCATGTTGTGTATTAGGTGGATCATCAAATACAAGTGGCGGATCTTCATCAGTATCATCACCTGTAGTTAGAACCTGTGGCTCTTCTTCTTCATCAAGTTCAGCTTGCAATTCTTCCCTAGTAGGAGAATAATCCAGATCATCTTCATCTTGGTCTTCTCCGTCTGAAGAAATGTCTCCATTCTCCAACATACTCAACCAGTGTTCAATATTCTTTTCCTTAGAAGCCATCCTATAGACAAAATAAGCAAATTATATCCCATATCCAAAGCAAAAATCAATTATATACCCATTCAAACAAATATGAAATAAATTAAAAACCATTCCAAAATCATGCCACAAAAGCATGTTGTATCATTTTTGATACGAACAAAAATTAGCCATAATTACTAAATTATCAAACAAAATAAAAAAAAAACAATAGTTTTATAAGAAACTAAAGACTTACCTAAGTCCTGTGTATTTTTGCGTGAAGAAATATCTCGATAACACAAAGATTCAACAAGATTATTTCGTCCAAAAAGTAGTCTTTGAAAAAACGCGGGTCTCGTCAACTTTCACCGAAATGACAGAAAAAATGGCCGACCAGTGACGTTTATACAGTTTTCAATCGAAACTTAAATAGGCAAAGGAATCATCAATTGTAAAGCCAACAGTATATAATCTTTAATAATCGTGAAACGGAATAAATAAAAACTTGTTGCGTTTTTGATACAATGTGCGTTTAAGGGTTAACACGTTGGCTGCCATAGAAGAAACAACAAAAATTACATAAAAACGTTTTGGTGAAAAATTACGCGAAATGCTTAGATTTAAAAATGTATTTTAGTTTCAATTAAATAGGTTCAATAGTTTTCAAAATATTTTCAAAAAACGTGACGAGGTCACCGGTGACCTACGTGGCGCTGTGATTGAAAAACATTAAAAACCGTTACGAAGGCGCCGAAATGCCTTAGACTCCGGTCACCCGCCCCTGCGCCCCCGCAGTTGTCCGCAAACGCTGGAGATGCGCGCACATTGCGCGTTTCATTTTCGTTTTGTCTTTTGAGTTATTTAAAAAAGGAATAATTTTCTTGTCACTTGTCATGTCAATTTTCACCTACTTTATTAGTAGTATTTTCGAAAAAAATGTAGGGAGACCAAAACCACGCGGAAGAAGTAATCTACAGCGTCACTCCGGTCACCTCAGTTCAAAAAATGTAAAAGAAACACGTCCTCCGGCGTACAAATTCGTTCTGAAAATTGGTCTGCCACGAGGTCACCGGTGACCGTAGTGGCGCCGAGATGTAAGCAAGGGTCCGGTCACCGGTGACCGGAGTGGCAGCCAACGTGTTAAGGAACAAAATGTTAATAGCGCAAAATGATAAAGAAGCAAAATGTTAAAATCGCACAATGTTAAAATCGCAAAATGGTAAAAATTTCAGTTGTTATAGCTGCTAGAATGATATTAATTATGTACATTTTTGTGAATTGTGACTCCCTAATAACAAAAATATAATAAAAGGTGAACAGTCGCCGTGCCGTGGCCACGGCCTGAAGCTCCCTCCCTTCCCTCCCTTTCGGATCTGTCATAGCAGCGACGCGAGATCGCCCTCGATTAAGTGGCTGAAGGAAGCTTGGTTTTCCTTTTCTGTTTCGCAATATTTCCGCACCTTCAACACAAGCCCTCTTGCACTGCTTTTGAATGCTTTCGGCATGATTTATTTTGAAAATATCACCAAAACAAACAGAACTTACATAAGTAGGTACATTGCAATACCATAAAAAAAAGTCCTTGGCATATGGAAAGCAACGTTTCAAAAACACTCGGAAGTTTCCCGTATTAGCACAGCAGTACATACCTAATAATAATTATGGTACCTACTTGTCGTCACTATTTTCTGACTAGCGGTGTCGCCTCCGCGGTTTCACCCGCTTTTTTGTCAATTATTCCCCTTTCTCCCACATTTCCGGGATCACCCGGGGATAGTGTAGCTTTCCATCAGTGAAATAATTTTTCAAATCGTAGTTTTGGAGCCTATTCAATAGAAACAAACAAACCTTTCCTCTTTATACATAATATTAGAAGATGGTTTACATTTATTAGAAAAAGTAAAGTAAAAGTTGCAAATGAATAAATCGTTGGGTTAAAGAAATATGTACTTCCCTCAAACGAGTTGATTAGACTCGCCCTGTAATCTTTCTGAACAATCATCCCCATTCTTTGTGCAATGTGCATTCACAGATTAGGCCAGTCTTAATAATACGCAGACAGCGCTCTTAAAGTATTAATTATTATACGTAGCGTATTAATTTTAGGGCTGAGTAAACTTTAAAGGGATGAAGTTTATGAGCAGTAAAGCCGGACTTGAAAGCAAATTCTCTTATCGAAAATCGATCGATACTTTAAGTGTGTATGAGCTGAAAATACATAAAAAATCATATATAATCAGGCATTTTCCGATAAGACCAGTTTTATTAGATATTTTTTTCAAATTGTTAAAGATCGAAATGATGTATCTACCTATGATGTAAGTAGAAAAAATAAAACAGATGCTGAGACGAAGCCAAACGTAATGCATAATTTTT
Organism: Mecyna flavalis; assembly: GCA_949319885.1. Lineage (NCBI taxonomy): Eukaryota > Metazoa > Arthropoda > Insecta > Lepidoptera > Crambidae > Mecyna > Mecyna flavalis. The sequence continues at coordinate 8,369,105 of OX439425.1, forward strand.
TCTAGTCTGACTGGCTACATGGACTTTTTTATGGTACTCTAAGATTATAAGGATGGTCTCATAGTTTACTTATTCTATGCTCGAGTGGTATGTGCTCGTGACGTGGTGTGACGCGAAACTCATCTTCAGAGTGCAGACTGGAACAATGTGTCGCAGAAAAAATATCTACAACAGAGCTGAAAAAAGACCCTTAAAATGTTGCTTATATCACAGTACATAGTACAAACGCGTTTCGTGCATTGCTTTTTTCTACGATTCTCTAGATCTTTTGAACTTAATATACGCAAACCAAACACAATTTATTTCAATAAGTATACATACTTAATTTTCCCAGTCTTGTAAAAACTAAACGTTTATCATTAAATTGGGCTTGACCATCAACATAAATAATTACAAAGAATAACAATGGGTAAGGTAAACACCCCAATCATGGACAGTTTAAGAACAAAAGAACAATGCCCACGAGCCATACAACTTTTGGCTTACTGTGGACAGTAAAATAAATAATAACTGAATTTTGCAATAAATAACTTTTTAATTAATTTTTTTGGTAATTACTAGAAGTCCACCAGCTCTTTTATTATTTTTATGAATTAAATAAATTGTGCAACGAATATTATTATTTCCGCAGCACAAAATGACGTATGTATATGTACGGTCAACAGCACATCACGGTTAACACTTGCAGTTCGATAATAGCACTTATGTCCCCGACATAAGAGTGGTACAAAGTCCAAAGAGTTACGTCTGACGTGCTTTTGACTGTACTATGTATTTTCGTTGAGTGACTGACATTGTCAGTCAATCGTCATCATGAAATGTCATTCGATTTTGATTTCCTCCATAGATAATATTAATTCCATGGATTTCCTCTTAATTTGACAACTTTCGAATGACACGTCTTCATGATGACGATTGACTGTCATAATGCCAAAGACAAAAATAATTGTCAGTGTTGCATTTTGAATAAATGAAATATAATACCGATTTTCGATATAGATTGCGATATTATTAATTAAAAGGAATAATTTTTATTACAGTTTTAGAAAAAGCTTTTAGGTTATTTTTGTAATAAATAAGTAATTACATTCTTATATGTAACAATGATTATTGCAGAGTTGCATAATAATTAAAAAGAGTAAAAAAAAGTTCAATCAAATAACAGGATTGACTCGATTACGAAATCGATTGTAATGTAATATAGATACTGACAACATTTTGTAAGGCGGAAGTGATTTATTAATTACACAATTTATTAAAATCATAAAAATAATTAAAGATCTGGCAGACTTCTAGTAACTTTCAAAAATCAAATTAATTTAGAAGTAATTTATTGCAAAATTCAGATTTTATTTATTTTACTGTCCACGGGTTGGCCAAAAATGGGCATTGTTCTTTCGGTATTTGTGAAATGTTATCAATATTGTGAAAGTTTCAGTACTGAACATACTTTAAATGTAAAGTCCTGTCCTTATTCAATATTTCTACTGTGTTACGCGTGAGATACCGCAAAGTTAAATATCATTTATTTAACAAATAAAAACACCAGTTTTTTAACCAGTTATGGACAGCAAAAACCCAGTTATGGACACCCAGTAATGGACATAACCCAGTCATGGACATCCAGTAATGAACTTGAACCTAGTCTAATATGTATGTATCTAGTAGGCACTAGGTGTATTTACTTAAATATACAACCTAATCGAGGAATCTATGAGGAATGTTAAGATGTAAGATGATTTTAATTATTGAAATGAAAATAAAATGCAATAGAATAATATATTTTTAATATTTAATTAACTTTTCCTACATATATGACAACGTTTTCTTTTTAAAATTAACAAGAAAGAACTTATTTAAAAAGTAATTTACGAACATAAACTTAATCAGCCTTTCATATATTCTTTTAACTCTTTAAATTTTCCTTTTAAAATTAACAAGAAATAACTTATTTAACAAGTAATTTACGAACATAAACTTAATCAGCCCTTCATATATTCGTTTTAAGTTTACGAATAGTACTTTTTCTCAATCTATGATTAAGTAACAATTGAACATAAACTTAATCAGCCTTTCATATATTCTTTTATCTCTATATATTTCTGTAAGTAACAATTTTTGCATCCACTTCAATGACGTTCAATATACAACTAGACACCCAATCTCTAAGAAAAAATCCTCAAAAAACGTCCGAGTGGCTTTGACACTGATGACATTAACACATTCGTTCAAATTAACATCTTATCTGGTGGCATTTAGTGTTTAATGTCAATTGTATACAACTAAACGAAAACTCTGCCCAATAGTCGGGTGGGCAGACTTTTGGTTCGGACAATATTTGAGCGTGATTGTGAGTCTAGTTTTTTAATTGAACGTCATTGATCCACTTATAATATATTAGAATCAACAAAGTTTCGTAAATTGGTCTTCTAAATAAAAATCACAAATATCTTAAAAACCTAAATACTCAACTTTTACTTTTTGATTTGTTAAATCAAAAAGTAAAAGTTGAGTGTCCATTTAAAGGTGTTTCCTGTTGAAAATGTCATCGTGCTTACTTCATACTCGTTTTTGTTTATATTTTCAATGACTCCAGGAAAATGTTGTCCTTCATATAAAACTATAACGTAACTTCCCTTTGATGGTTTCTGTTGGGAAGGACCTAAGGTATTCAACGGCACGTCATCCGATTCCGATCCTCCAGACACGATACTTTCATCACTTTCGGCGTAAACTATTTCAGTTTCAGAAGACTCGGATCTATTTTTTTGCTTTGACACTTTTTTCTTCTTATTAAGTTTCTCAAGCCTTTTTTCTTCTCTTTTTTTAGCGCGCATTTCCTTCTCTTCTATTTGTTTCTTTTTCTGTTCTTCCTTTTTAGTATTGTATGCTTTCCATGCCGGGCTAGTTACTGTAAATGGTATTTTCTCTTTCAATTTACGTTTTTTATTATTTGTTGTTTCATTAGTTTCAGGCCAAAATAAGTTCCGTTTAAAAGGAGATGGAATCACATAGTTTGAAGAGCCAATATTAACTGTTTTAATAGGTGTTTTGTGACTGGATTTAGGTACAGAATTAAAATTGGAAGAATTGATACCTGATTTTTTTATAAACAAGCAATTTTTTTGTAAAGAAGCTCTGGGTTCGGAATCGTTAAAATTTGTATTACAATACAAAATAGGAATTGTTCGGATTTCTTTAGAAGACTCTTTGGAATTGGTTTTATTTGTTTCTGGTGCAGGATTTGACTTATCAACTGAAATAATTGTGGATGTTGACTGATCTTTCGACAAACAATTGGTATGTGAAGAAGTGCTGGGTTCGGGATCATTTGTATTACAAGACAAAACAGGAATTGTAGGGATTTCTTTTGGAGAATCATTGGCATTTGAATTATTCGTTGCCGATACAGATGAAGATTCTTCATTTACAACGTCAATTTGCTTACTATTGGCCCAAATCAAATATAGAGATATATCTTCTGTTGGCAAAAGTTTTTCAAGGTCAGGGCGACTTTTGTAATAAAGATCATTAAATAGGTTTAATTTGTCTTTAGACAAAATCGTTTCAATTTTGGTATGTAGAGTCTTGAATCTGTTTTCGGTTTTGACTCTTGATTTTGGTCATGTCAACGTACTCGGGGCCAAATGGGAACAGACCCCCCGCGCGAAACCCATTTTTCACTGTCTCTGCAAAAATTTTCTCTACGGCTGTCTTCAAGAGTGGAGCAAAATGTTGTTTTTTAAGGACTTGTCCTAATGTTGCATTTTCCAATTCTTTACCGCTTCTCGCCATAACGACTTCAAGGGCCTGAATACAGCCAAATCCATAGGTTGTAAGATATGCGTAGAATTTGGGTTGAGTGCTATAATTTCAATTCCATTGTCAGAGCAGAAATTAGACAGGTGCAAAGTTAAGTGTGACATGTGTCCGTCCAAAAAAAAAAATTGGTTTTTCAATATTTTTGTTAGTCAGCCATGGATGAAAAACGTTTGTCATATATTCGTAGAATGTCCCTGAGCACATCCATCCACTTTCTGAGCGACCAATAGCCCAGTCATCGGGGAAATTGTCTGAAACTAATGATGGTATTCTTGCATAGTTATATACAACCAGAGTAGGTGCCAACTCTCCTGCAGCATTTCCTGTGATCAGAACAGTCAAGTTTTCTTTATCGTCGCCTGAAGAAGCATACACATTTTTTTCTCCTTTTCTAGCCAGAACATGTCCTGGTTTTGGATTTAAGAAAAACGCGCTTTCATCTGTGTTGAAAACCCTTTCAGGATGTTTCATTATCTTAATGAGATCTCTGTCTTTGAGATCACTTTCAACTTCCGAAAACCATTTCTCGATGTCTTCTTGGGTAACATTATCTCTTGTTGTACATAAATTTTGAGCAACACGTTCAGTAATCGTAAGATGTCTTTTAAGGAATGATGCATACCATTTCTTGCCAGGTCTGTTATCTTTGAAAGGGGTTTCTTGGTTTTTGTCGACTATTATACGTTGGACACTGTCTATTAAATCCTCTTTTGTGACAGGGATATGTTTATCTAACATTTCTTTGATCCAGATTTCTAAAATGTTTTCTTCTTCCTTAGTTAAAATAGTGCTGGGTCCCATTGAGCACTCAATCGGACTTTTACCAGTAACTTTGTTGTGCAAGGTTATTCTAGGTACATTGAACTTTTTAGCTGCTTCGGATATTTTTGCCCCTTTTTTCACTGCTTTAATAGCCCAGCCCATTTGTTGAGGCGTATAATCTTTTTTAGGAGCCATTTCTAAAACAAAGAATAAGAATAATTTTATGTATTTGACCGCCTCCGTGGAACAGTGGCTAAGCCGCTCGGGTATAAAAACACGGAGGTCGTGGGTTTGATTCCCGCCTTGGGTCTGGTTGGTGGTAGGGCTTTTTCAGAGTCCGACTGGCTAGCTACCACCCCCACAGGTGAAATCTGCAGCCATAACAGCTCTGGCTGTGTTCCGGCAATATTAATGTGGGAGCTAGTACACTTGAAATCAGAGGCTCGAAGATCAGATGAGTCTACAGTCTGGCAGCACATTGAGGGACGTTTCCAGGTGAAGCGTCCCTCAATGGAATAGGCCGCAGTGCCTGTCTGCCAACTGACCTAGTATAAAAAAAAAAGTGTCCATAACTGGATACTATGAAATACCCAATAATGGACACATACGTCCATAACTGGAACAAATCAGCATTTTTAAAATTTACAACCAGCTTTTAGTAAAGAATAATAGTTAGAGTAAAATTAGTTAGAAATCTGAATACATAAAAGTAATATTAAGTTTCGACATTTGTCCATTATTGGAACTATTCAATTACAGCGCACCAGTTATAAACATCAACAAAATATAAACAAACATAACCACTCTGGAGTAACAACAATGTGCGTTGTTGACTTAATTTCATGCTTAACCCAATAAATAGAACACATTCTGATAAGAACACAGCAGTACCAGTTTACGTAAGAAACTTTCTACTCACCGCGCTAATAATTTCCTTAAGAAAACCGTCAACCGCAATTTACAATCATCAAATCAACTTTGCACTCACTCCATTTTGTATCATACAACAAACCCATTGAATAAAACGTCAAACTTTGACAGCTAGATGTCTACAGTCTATGATACAGTGTTGCCAATATAAAAAAAAACTGGTTCGTGTCCTTATTTTAGAGGATTTCTTTATTTTTTGTCCATTACTGGTTCCTTGTCCATTACTGGTGTGTTTACCTTACGGTTCGATTAAGAAGTGAGGTATGGTTGAAGTGGCGGAATGGATTGATCATCATCAAAGTCATACTTTTAAAATATTAATTTCTTTTTTGGCTCGTTGGATCTGAGATTTTTGTCTAAGGGCCGGTATTTCAATATATACTTATCTTGAAATAATCCGGGATTAATTATAAGTATGACTTAAGTGTATTTCATTCTAGGATTAAGGTTAAGCGCCACCTAAAGTTCATCCTATCTACCCTTAATCTAAGTAGAAGATTTCTATCGCTTAAGTCCCAATTCTAGATTACCATGTGTCAAAACCATAGACAGAGAAGCCAAAACAATACGTCATTGGCTAAATGCACAAGCCGTGCGAAGCCATAAAAGAAATAAAAACAAATATTTTGATTGTCAAAGTTTTTGAAACTTTTGAAAGTGTCAAAGATTTAAATCGTTTTGTGTGAGGTTTTGTGGTTTTCCAGTTTTATTTCTTTTCCATAATAGAGAAAAAACGTTGCCCTAATTTTAGTGCTATGGAAATAAATCTTCTGAAAGATATTGTTATGAGTAAAGCACAAATTCTTGAAAATAAAAAAAGTGACGCTAGTACATGGAAGGCCAAAAAGAACTGCTGGGAAGAAATTACCACTGAACAGTAGAACTTTAAACCCAAAATCTACTGAATCCCTCAGAAAAAAATGGGACAACATGAAAAAAACAGTAAAAGATAAGGTGACGGGCCAAAGAAAGTATGCTCTTGGGACAGGAGGAGGTCCTCCAATGCCACCTCCGAACCTCACCTCCGACGAAGAAGAAATATTTAACTTATTTACTGTTCAAGCAGCTGGCACTGAGTCTGTGTGTGATAGTGACTATCAACCAGATACTCCGGTGCATGATCCCATACGGACTTCAATAATATTTAAGGACGACATCACAGTGGATATGCCATCTAAGGATAAAGAGGTTTTTTATGACGTTGAGGTAATATTGCAAGTAGTTTTCAATATTTTATTAAATAGGTACTTATTTTCCCTTTTAAAATTTACTGCAACTATTATTTACCTATTGACATGATCTAATTTGTTATTATTGTCAGAGTATTTATTTAGAAAGTGATACGCAAGACAACAAATTTAATAAGTGGAATGACTACACTCCAAAAAAATTAAGGTCAAAGCCAACTCTAAAAGTGCCTGATGATGTTGATTACAAAGAAAATCCTTTGCGTAGATACAGGAAGCGTAATTATACTGGTCAATTGACAAACAAAGCCTGGACTGAATTAGCAAACAAGAAAAAGGACCTTTGTGAATTAAAAAAAGAACACCTACAAGCTCTAATTGCTGAAAGTGAGTCAAGAAAACGGAACTACGACTTGCAGAGTCAATTATTGGAAGTAGAATTAGCAAAGAAAAAGAAAGAGGATTCACATACAAAAAATTAAGCTTAATATCACTGTCACATCTTTTTACTTAAAATAAAATAAATACTATTAAATAAAATACACCATTAAATCATAATTATTTATTCAATTTCCTTTCTACAAATTGTTAAAATAGTGAATGTATGGTGCAACATGAGGAGAAACATTCTGGCTGCCTCTATATAATGGATCTACTGGCACATTGCTAGTTTCCAAAATTGCTTGTTCAATAACTGGTAAATTAAGAGGTGGATTTCCATTATTCATCTTCACTGCAACATTATGCAATGTAGCACAAGCTACAACGACATGCTGCACTTTTGTGAGTGATAAACGAATACCAAGTGCTAAAATTGGAAACCTTCTCTTCAGGACACCGAAAGTCCTCTCAATAGGATTCCTAGTACGAATTTGAGCTTCATTATATAACTCTTCTGCAGCTGTAGTAGTATGTGAGCCAGCAATTTGTCTAAAAAACCTTGAAAAATGGAGGGTGCTGTCGAGATTCCAAAAGGCATCCTATTGTACTGGGAATAGCCTTTGTGTGTCGCAAGTGTAAAAAACTTTTTGGAATCAGGTGCAATTTCAAATTGTAGGTAAGCGTCTTTGATATCGATCTTCGAGAATATTTTCCCGTGTGCAAGATTTTGTCGTAATTGATCAAACACCGGAACTGGGTGTAAGTGTTTAATTAGGGCTGGGTTTAGGGTACTCCTGTAGTCCCCACAAATTCTTATATCGCCGTTCGGTTTCACTACGTTCACGGTTGGTGTGGCCCACTCCACAGGAGTTATGTTAGGATCTACCTGTTGTATGATTCCTTCAGAAACAAGGCGGTCTATTTCTTTTTCGATGTTCTTTTTCAATCCAAACTTGATAGGACGGGCTGGCAAATGTACGGGTGTGGCACCTTCTTTGACATGTATGTTGACTTGATAGTTTTTAACTTTCCCAAGCTTGCCGTCAAAAAGTCCTTTGTAATTTTCAATGACTTGTTCCAATGTCATTGGTGTAGCATGTTTAATTGAATAAACCGGGCTAGGGAATATCATTCCGAATGTTTCGCTCCATTGAAGACCAAAAAGCATTGGGTATGCATTTGTCATAACAACCACGGGTAATATCTTTTGTTTTCCTTCGACCTCCACAGTTACTTCTGCTATGCCTTTACATTTCAGCTTGTGATTGCCGTAAGCTTTAAGTTTTGGCCCATTTGTTAAGGTTGGAGCGCCTATTTGTCGCCAGAATTTGCTGTGTATGATAGAGTACGCTGAACCAGGGTCCCAATCCATCGTGCAGGTCTTCCCATTAACGATGACGTCAATCTTTTTGCAGTCTTTGTTAGGAATTTTGTGAACAGCAAAATCTTCATCATCGCTCTCGTTGCTTGATGACGAGGAGGATGAAGAGCCGGTCGTATTGGTACGCTGAACCACACGTTGCAATTTTCCCCTGCTCTTAATCAGTATTGCCTTCCTGGTTTTTATACAAAATTTTTCATAGTGCCCTATTGAGCCACATGCTTTGCATTTATGTTCTTTAGCTGAGCATTCAGCAAGGTTATGTCGTTCCTTATTCCCACAACGGAGACATTGATTAGTATACACTTTGCGAGGTGACAAGCGTTGACTGTGTTTTTCTGTTACCTTCTTTTTAATGCGTTTGATATTAGTAGCCGGAGTATCTTGTTCAGCCTGCTCGCGAGATTGAGCAACAGCGAAAAGTTGTGCAAAAGTTACTTCAGTTATCTCGCCATCGCGTGTTTCAGTTAGGTCAGGCCACATTTGTTTTAAATCAGTTTCTAATTCTGTGTGATTCAAGCCGGTCGCAAATCTGTCTCGCAGTTGCCGTTCTAGTAGTGGGTCCCCTATATGAGTGCGAAAGTCGATAGTTCGATTTTCATTATATCGAACACGCTGTGTCGATAATTCAGTAGTACGATGTTTCATTACATCGATGATTTGTTAGTGCGATGTAACGTTTGTGCGAAAAATCTTGGACCGAAAAACCATACACCGATTGCTCATTAGTTCGAAAATTTATTATTTCTATAGTAAGTATGCGGGTTTGAAACGGCCGCTTCGGATCCACTTTACCACTGGCCATACCCCTGATTATAACATCTTCTTCTTCTTTTCGTGTCGATAGCAAATAATAAATAAATAAATCAAACAGAATTGGCCCAGTACTCGGCGACTCAAATGCAAATGATTTATAACATTAAAACAAGTGAATGACGGGAAAACAAGTGAATGACGGGGAAACAAGTGAATGACGGGAAAATAAGTGAATGACGGGGAAACAAGTGAATGACGGGAAACAAGTGAATGACGGGAAACAAGTGAATGACGGGGAAACAAGTGAATGACGGGGAAACAAGTGAATGACGGGAAACAAGTGAATAATGAGGAAAGGAAAGAAAGAAAGATACATTCATCACATTTTTTTATTTCAATTAAAGATCCTACAACAAAATAACAATAAATTGTTAAAATAAAACTTGAATTCTTAGTGAAACTTACAAATTATAAAGAAATTCAAAACAAAATTTCAACATTCTACACATTTTTTTTATTTCAATGAGAGGTACTACAACAAAAAAACAATAAATCCTACTATTATATCTTACTTCTTACTAAGTTATATCCTACTATCCTACTAATATTATAAATGCGAAAGTCTGGATGTTTGGATGTTTGTGACTCAATCACGCCTAAACGGCTGAACGGATTTAGGTGAAATTTGGCAGACGTATAGTTTATAATCCGGATCTGGACATAGGCTATAACATTCCTACGGGAAACGTCTTGTTCCCGCAGGAATAACAATTTTGAAACTACTGAACCGATTTGAATAATTCTTTCTTTGTTGGAAAGCTACACTATCACCGTTGAACATAGGGTATTTTTGATCCCGGGAATGTGAGGGGAAGGGGGGATATTTGAAAAAAGAGATTACGCGCGGTTGAAACCGCGGGCGCAAGGCAAATTGTTAAAATAAAACTTAAATTCTTAGTGAAACTTACACATTATAAAGAACTACTACCCCCTTAAGGAGTAAAAAAGTCATTCAGTATACAATCTGTAAAAAAATAAACAATAATACTTAAGGGTATGTTCATACACCAAGTAAAGACCACTGAAAAAAATCTTAATTGTTAAATCCGAACTGACAAACCATTGACTAAAAAAAAGTATGAAAATTAAATTAACAGATTTAACAATAAGATTTTTTCAGTGGAGTCCTTACTTGATGTGTGAACATACCCTTAAGTATTATTGCTTATTTTTTTTACAGATTGTATAAAGATAAATTTATTACAATTCTATGTGATTTGATATGGCCCTTAAAAAACGAAGAAGTTCCATGTTACTACGGTTGGCACATATCTTTCCTATAGAATCGGGTACTGTCTTCCTTTTCTTAGGCGGAGTCTTATTCACGCTAGCTTGCGCTTTCTCGACGGCGTGATTAGTGCTTTTTTGCTCCTTTATGAGGCTTCGTATAGTTGCGTATAGGCCATGGCGGGATTTATTTTGTAGGTAATTCCACCGCCTATGCCAAGCCTCCACATTATTTTGAGTCCGTGGCAGGCCGAGTAAATTTATTCTATGTACTGACCACAACTGTGGTGGAAATAATGGTGGGGTTCGTGAGATACATAGTTTCGTACCATCTGTTCGAGATTGTTGCCTACCTAGTACATAATACGTCTCAAACCAATTTATGATAGTTTCTGCTTCTTCTGGCAACACCTTTTCTTTAAAAAGTTTAAAGGCGTCGGGTATCTCTTCTGGAGTAAGATATGCCAAAGCTACAATGTGACGAAGTTTAAGAGCGAATTTACTATCATTGCCGTACTTTGACGCTAAACCCGATTTCTGAATTTGTCGCCACAAATTTTGCGCTAAATGAAAAAGACAACCTGTGTGGAATGCTTCTGGAAAAAATATCTTGACAACATTGATGACAGCTGTTTCAAAATCAGTAAGTATATGCTGGGGGTTTAATTCACATTGCAGTTCTTCAGCATATGCTAAAAGTTCTTTGATCATCACCATATAAGTTTCTTCAGTCTTATCTCCCAAAAAGCAATAAACCAAGGGCACTGTTTTTCTACAATCGATGTCATTTCCCACCATGCCGTGTATGCTATAAATTTGAGTGAAAAGTCCGGGGCATGTACAAAATGTTCCGTCCATTATCCATACAGGTGAATCACGTAAAAGTTTAATATTTCGCTTAGTACAAAATATAAGCAAGCATTTATTATTACTGTATTTTATTTGCCGCGCCAAAAACGATTCTTCTTCAACCGTATATTCAGCAGGTATATCAATTTCCTCCAAAGTAGAAGGTTCTTTTGGATATGTTTTTTTTCTAGCTCTGTATACAATTTGACGTAATGCATTTTTGTTGGGGAGACAACACGAACTTGTGCTTGGTACAGCATCCAAATTATTCCGGATGATTACTGAAGGACCGTCATTGCTTGTAGTGGCATCCCTTTTCACTTTATTTCTTAGAATTATAGAGTCCTGCATGCCGGCATTTGGGGCGTGTGAATGTTCACTCATACCTTTGATTAGGGTGTGTTCATTATTTGCTTTGAGTTCCGTAATCATATGGCTTGGGCACTGTTTTTTTTTTTTTAAGATACAGCACCAATAATGTTTTTTATCTTTATGTTTATTTAACATAAATTCATACCCATCAATAAGTATGATATCGTTTCCGCTTTTAGATTTTTCCGTTTTGATAACACTATCAGCCATAGTTGCAAAAGGAACTGCACATTACAATCACAACGAAATGACTGATGAGAGAAAAATATGTCACGTTTTGCATTTATTTTTATTTCTTTTAATTTCATGTGATATTCTTCGAAATGACACCTCTTTTAACTTTTAACGAATCGGTGCTGCCATCGTAAGGTAAACATACCAGCTATCGGACGTTTAAGCGACTGGTTGACTTCAGAGTTGATTTCTAGTACCGAAACTGTCCTTTAATTTTTTATTTTTAAACCCCTTTTTAACCCCACGGGGGTAACTTTTCAATAACACCTTTTTATTTGAAAATGATACCAAACTAAAAATATACTTCCCGAATTTTAAGACTGTAACTTTTAAAATGACGAAGTTTCATACTAACTTCCAACCCTCTTTTTACCCCCCTGGGGGTTAATTTCGAAAAACCCCTTCTTAGTGAGAACTTACGCATTATAAAGAACCCTTGTACAAAATTGGCCGCGTTTTATTTCCTAGGTCGAATAAAGTTTGAATAAACCAACGGTCTTTAAGCAGTCTGCAATACACTTTACATCACAAATAATAAAATGTTTCAAAACCTATCAATCCAAACGAGCGAAGTGGCTAAAAAGGGGTAGTGGCCGGCAAACCGGTTTGCCTACCCTACACAATTTCAAAGCCATAAACTAAAATAAAAAGAAAATATTGAAGTTTATATCGATATACTTCATAGATTTAAAAATTCTTACTGTACCTTCACTGTATATTCTCGAGGTCTGTTTATTTGTAAAAAGTAATTTTAATTTAAAATAAAAAATCAGTGTCCAGTATACAAAAGCTGAGGTCAAGTTAAAATCCACGGAGTAAAACAAAGCACACAAAGCCGTTTTAATAACATATAATAAAAGACTTGTTGAATTGAGAATATATTTAGCCATAGGACAAAACAAGAATGACACTTTGACACAACGTTTTTATATTTACACTGAATGGGGTGTTAATATGTAATGAGGTTGTATCAGCAGTTGTTGTTAAATCATTTATTTCTATAATGTAAGTCTTATTTTGATAAGTTTAAATGATATGCTCGTTTCTGAAGAAATCATACAACAAGTAAATTCTAACATAATTCCTGTGGATTAAGCCACACCAAACGCGAAAAGGGTTCTTAGTTACCTATAAGACACTATTGATTACAGCATCACGTACAGGAAGACTGGAAAGTGCTTGGAGGCTTTTGTTGACGCTGATTTTGACGCTTAGATCAACGTTCCTTCACAGGATTTTATGTTACTTATGGTGGAGGGCCAGTATCGTGGGAGAGTAAAAAGCAGCAAACAGTTGCGTTGTCATCCACCGAAGTCGAGTACTTATCGCTAACAGTTGTAACGAAAGATATAAAATAAAGCAAAACTTTGGTTGCTTATATCTTGGAAATGTGACACTTTACGGGTTTTTGTCTAATGACATTTTGTTTGTACTAATATCAGGTATCCATTTTTGAAAGAATTTAAAGTGAACGATGTTTTGAACAAAAATCAAAATGGCGGACCAGTAAGAAGGCAAAAATCTTCAATGTTCTGTAAACCATTAGATATTAGATCATCGTAATTTGTCTAAAAAATGGCCAATGCTTATCTCATTTGTTATTAGTTGCATCTGTGCATTAATTATCTGACTATCTCTTAACTGATATATTTCATCGCGTCTATTAGTTAATTTCTTATTTGGTTCAAGCATTTTGGATAATAACTTCGCAACTGTTACATAATTTTTATTGATTTTCTTATTAATCCCCGAATTCCAGCTTTCGCAAACATTGTTTGTTCTGTGACGTTTGTTGTACACGCACCATTCGTCGATGAACTTTTCTTTTATATAAAAATTTTCAAAGTATGAAACAAACTGTTTTAATTTTTTATCATCCATTATTATTATTCCATACATTCTTCAGTAATGTAATTCCAGCCCTCTAAAATCATATTATTTGGTAAAAGAGGTAAATTGCAACATAAACCCACGATGCGTCGAAAAGTTTTAAATTTAATGGATAGAGTTTTTGCTTTTTTCCAAAGACTATTTGTGAAATGGTAGTAGCAACGAACAACAACAACTTTTGGAAAGAATGTTTTGAGTGCATTAGTTATAGCGAATTCGAAATCGGCGTGAACTATTTTTGGCATGAAATATGGGACGACTGTTGTAATCAGATCAAACATTACTTTATATGTCTTCTCTTTTTTGTTGGGAAGTAGCACATATAATAAAGGATCGACTTTAGTTGACACAGAGTTGCTTCCATTTTCGGCATGTATGACGATCAACTGATAAAATGGAGAGGGGACTGACTTGAAAGTACCATCTATAAAAATCTCTTCTACTCCATTCACGAGCTTTAATGAATCTTCTGTAGCAAAAATTAATATTCTTATGTTATCGTCTGGATTGTAATGATCTGCTTTTAAATACTGTTCAAATTTAATCGGTACTTCAACTTCATCGAGTTTAATATAAACAGTTTTCCGTACTTGAAAATGTTGATTTCTACTATTGTATAACGAATGTTTAGCATTATTAAATGATGGCACAGGAGTTAAAATCGCATGACCTTTGTCTTTTAAAGGCTCAATATGTTTTTTATAAATCTTTGTAATAGGTTTGCACGTTGTTGCAGCATCCATTCTTGCATTATCCATAGCCATCGCTACTTCATTTTTGTAATCATCAGGTTTACATTCATTAATATGAGATACAGTTTTGATGTCCTCATTATTCTAAAAATAATAAAAAATAGAATGATGAGAATCATTAGCGTCGGAACCCCTGGACGAACGATGAGCAATGTAAAAACATGAGAAAAAAGTAGGCGGAAATTCTGATGTGTGTGTACAAAAAAAAATTACAAACATACGAACTTTCGAATTTATAATACACACTAGCTGTTGCCCGCGACTTCTCCCGCGTAGACTACTATTTCTGTATTCTACAGGAACAGTGCTGTTTCCGGGATAAAAAGTAGCCTAAGTAGGTATGTTATTACAGACTATAATCTATCTCTGTGCCTAATTTCATCCATATTCGTTCAGCAGTTTTTGCGCGAAGAAGTAACAAACATACACACGACTCACCCACAAACTTTCGCCTTTAAAATATTTGTGTGATTATATTATTAGGATTAGGATATAGTACAATTTACTTACTTCATTAATAGTAATAGATCCCTTGCATTTGAGCTTCTGTTTTAGAGTACAATTCCAAATTGACGATTTGTTAGCATAAACTTTCTGTTTCACATATTGATGTCCTCTAAATAATAGAATTTTGCCGCGTTTGCGATGTATAAATTTTATTTCCGTACTCATTATGCTAATACAAAATATTGCACACGAACTATCAGTTAGCAGCAATAACATTTGAAAGATAGATGACATCCCATTTTATCGCAGTTTTGTTTTATGACTTAAAAGTGGCAAATGAGACATTATAGTAAAAAGACTTCTTTAGTTTGTTCACGTTAGTTTTAATATACAATTGACTTATCGTATTATTTTTCATTTTAACATTATCGACAAAATACATCGATAATGAATTCCAACCTTGACGCAGTGGGTACACGGGTAAACAGGAATTACCCCTACACCCACCGGTGGGTGAAGCCAGTGGGTGCACGGGTCATCGGTCGTTCTTCCGCCGATCCAAATACCGGCCCATATCATTATTGTTCCCCCACCATATGGATGAACTTCCTGACAATACCTCAAACGTTTTTGACGTCCAGATGTTCTCCAAACTCGAGTACGTCTTGTATCCGATCTCATACCGAAGCGGGATTCATCCGAAAAGCACACATAGCGCCAGTCTTCTTCCTCCCAGTTTCTGTGTTCGCGAGCCCATCGTAAACGGGTCCTGCGATTGCAGGGTGCAATAGGTGGAACTCTCAGCGGCCTTCGGGATCGCAGACCCACTTCACGTAAACGATTTCGGATTCTTTGATCGCTTATTAGCAAGCCTGAGGAGCTGTGGAGCCTTGTAACCAATATCTCATGGCGGTCATGGTACGATTCCGTCGAGCAGTATTTTGGATATACCTGTCCTGTCTGCGAGTCGTGATGCGAGATCGTCCTCCATGTCGCTCGGCCACGCTGCCCGTCATGCGATAGCGCGTCCAGAGGCGACTTATGACGCTCTGTGTAGTGTTAAGAGCGAAAGCCACAGCACGTTGCCTGGAACCAGCTTCCATCATTCCGACGGCTCGCATCATCTCTTCTCGGGTTAAATGATGTCGTCTCTCCATAATAATGTAAATTGTTTCGGTTCCGATGCAGTTATTGTAATGATTTAGTCAAAACGCTAGTACTCAGTTTTATACAAATCCACATTGACATACGATTTTCTTCTTATTATCGAATTTTAAACAATATTCCTTATTTAAATGTTAAAACTCACTAAAAAGTATCGATAGCGATACAAAAAAGTTAATAAAATTAACCCTAATTGCAGCAATACTCTTAAACGTACTTGATCCCTAGACACTTTTGATGTGTGTATTTTGCATCGGGGCTCGTATAACTCAAAACAGCACTGTATTTAATATAAATAACAGATGCAAATAAAACTCCGCGCCAAAATAGAAAACAGTTGTGCCAATCTAACAACAACAAAAAATCAAAAATTTGAATTTAGAACTGTAAACAAATAATTTATTCCCGATACTTTTTTGACAGAATGTATACATTACATATTTTTATTTATTTAACAATCATATAAAGTGATGCTCCCCGCTAACCACCGACCCCCGTGTTTAGAGCCCAATGTTCTGACCACTATACCACCTTTATTTCCAGTCTGACATGACTTTAGGTCGTCAAAAAGGTTCACTGTTTAGCTTCACCAACATCAGCCTATTACAGTCCAATGCTGGACATAGGCCTCTCCAAACGCTAGCCACACTAATCTATCTTCGGCCACTCGCATCCAGATGCTGTTTAACTTGTTTAGTCTGATGTTGGATATACAACATTTTTTGCATTTTCTCAATTATTTTCAATTGTCCTCACTTTAATCGCTTTTAGCACCTCTCTCAGGTGTTCACATTACGTGCAGCCCACAATAAACGCAAAAAATGTATTTTTTATTGCAATTGTACCTGGGACCACGCAATTATTAATAGGCAAATAATTTTCACTTCAGTTATCACTGTTATTTATAAAGGACTATGCAAAGGAGCGTCCCCACCCACCAACAGATTTCAAACGTATCTCTATTTATACCTCTTGCCATACTGATCTTTTTTTTCTATGACGACATTCGCCGTAGGAATGGGGATTTCACGCAAATCGAATTTGAATGTTAGGCGTACGGCATAAGCACCGTTTTATTGTTTTTGAATACCCCGTCATTTTTTGGATTAAAAATGGTTATTTGTCTTTATATGGAGTGTCATAATTATATTGAAACTATTGCCAAGCCTGTTGGTGGGTGGGGACAGAGCCCATAAAACTTCTTGCGTTGTCCTTTCCTATTGCATAACAAACATTTAAAAGTTTTTGACTGCAGACCTTTTTGTATTTCAGAAATAAGCACAAGTTCATTAATACTGCACCCTAAATACCATGGTTAGAAATACATTTCAATTGACTTAAAAAGTAACTGACGTCTATTATTCTTCTTTCGATAAATGGTTCCTTCGTCTGTGCTGTATCATTGTTAGATACTTGTAACTGTTACTGAAAGAAAAAGAAATGTTATTCGTAAAAGAAGACAATGCTAATATTATAAAATTATTTCTAACAATAATAAATGTTTTTTTTTCTTCGGTCTTCTCTTATATTAGTTTCTCCAAGAGAGCTTGCAGGCCTTGACTGCCCTTCACCCAGCTTCTAAGTTCTAGTATGGTCTTTATGTTTTCTATCATGCTACCAACCTCCATCACTAATAGGGCTGCTTCTTTAGTTCTTACAAGAGTTTGAGATCCTATTTATGGTGTTCTTGGGCCTCTCTCGAAGAAGCAAGCAATTCTAAAGTAATTTCATAAGATAAACTTTTTATTTGGGGGACATGTTTAGATTTCAAAAGTAAAAACAAAAGGTTTTATTTATTTTGATATTATTTTATAGTGCTTGCGAAATATCCGACATTTTCTCCGTAGAACTCTCTGAGAATGCGATTGGCACCAACAAAGCAGGTTCAGCTGTCCGAGAAAATAGTGTTTGAAGAGCCCCGTCTTGTAATGAATCTTCTAATAGCCATGATAGCAGAGTCAGTCGATAGACCATCTCTAGGTGAAGGGCTCTGACAGTTTAACAGGTGAAGAGGGCCACATAACGTTTATCATGCCTGCGCCCGATAGTGACGGAAGGACCAAAATGAAATGAACAAACCAAATAAACCTCTGCAAATGATAACACGATGATACAAGTTGAAGAATGATTATTAATTAATAAAAACAGAAAATCAAACAAACAGAAAATAATTGGTGATTGGACAGACAACGTCAAAGAGCAAAAAGTAAAAAACTAGAGTGTTCATCTGGATAAAATATTTTTGCAGTTTGAAGAAGAGTATCTTCAAGAAGTTCCTTATATTTTATTGAATTCATTCGTCCACATATTTCTACAAGCTTACCAGGGCCATCTTTGCACATCCATCCCCAAAAGCACGTGCCGCTGTCCCCGTGACGGGGACACGGCGTACGCGGACAACGGGAATAAACGGTAATACGACCACTCCGGCAATGAGGTAACACATTTTGATCCAAGTACCGTGTGTTTTCGGGGTCTTAAGGCGTTTCGCACCACGAGATATTCGACACGCGGTGCGAATCGCCCAAGAGCTCTTTTTGAATTGGGTCATTCGCACCGCAGTAGTGCCAGAGCGGTGCGAATGGCCTAAGTCATTTTTGAACTGGGTCGATTCGGACCACGGAGCGAAACAATCCAATGCGCATTTTATTAAGTATGTCCTCATATAAATTTTTTTTACATTCCATTTATTTGTACTGAACACAAAAAACAACTGGTGATAACAACACCGCTTATTGCAAAACCTGCGACCACGCAATTTTTGATATGCAAATAATTTTCACTGCAGTTATCACTGTTAATTATGAATTTCCTATTGCATAACAAACATTTAAAACAACAACAACAACAAACAGTTGTTTCGGGATGTACCTGACCAACCCCTCATGATGGAAGAAGGCACTATCTCTGCTGTTACTTCACTCCACGGAATGATTAACAATATGTCAGGAGCTGGTCAGGACGGGTGGGCATGGAAATACCTTCTAGCTGTATACCCCACAAGACCTCCCGGATCTGTTGAGCTAGGATGGTGAGCTAGGATGGTAACACATTAGCAGTCTTCTAATGTCCTAGTGAAGGCTCGGTTCTTGGATTTCATGTAATATCGTGCTGTACGTGTTTCTAATGCATGGATAGTTGCGAGTAAAGATTTTTCGTCTATCCAAGATCCTAAAGAGGCATTTTGTATTGAGCGGGATGTGGCCCCGCTTCGCTTCGCTCAGCCTTCTAACCTATATCCATCCGAGTCGATTTCCTTACATTTCACTATTGTCTTTTAGGATCCTAATAAGATTATCATCGTTTAAATCAAGGAATAATGATGATGGTGAATGATTTTTTTTTCATTTTGTGAAATCAGGTCAAATCAAATCAATTCATAATCCGAAACCAAGTGTTTGATCTGGGACTTTAAAACAAAATCCTGTCCTACTGATGCTGTTATTATAATGGTATCAATATAATTTATTATATTGTATAATTTATTATAGTGTACAATGTATTTTTCCATTAAGATACGGTTAACTGAATACGCATGTTAATAGGAAGTAAGATGGCAAAAAGATACAAAGCGACAAGCGTCCTCAAAGTTTTAACCAAATGGAACAGACGCGTTCACAATGCTTTAACTTTGGTATCCCTTGGGCTTAGCAGCGCTTTGTCCCATTTGCCAATTATTAGTCCTTAAAGATTTTGCGAAAAACATATTTCCGTTAAAAAAGATGTTTACATACAATCCATGTCATAATATTAACGGTTTATTGCATTTCGTACCACTGGTGGGACAAACGGGAAAACCCATATTAACAGCTTATCTGTATATTTCCTTTATTCCTTTAAAAATAAGTCGCATAGGCGTAGCCAGCCATGGGCTCAGGGTGGGGCAGCCAAGGGTCCAGGGTGGGGCAACCCGTACGTAGTGGGGAGCTTTCATACACAGTAAATTAATAATCTATTCATATGAAATTACCTATTTATTGAAATCAAAAATTACATAAAATGTACTCTAAATCCCACTAATATTATAAATGCAAAAGTCTGGATGTGTTGTTTTTTCCTCAATCACGCCTAAACGGCTGAAAGGATTTAGATGGTTGGCACACGTATAGTTTATAATCCGGATTAGGACATAGGCTATAAAATTCTTACGGGAAACGGGAACATTTTTAAACTACAGAAACGATTTGAATAATTCTTTTACTGTTGGAAAATTACACTATCCCCAGTGAACATTTTTGATCCCGGAAATGTGCGGGGAAGGGTGGGATATTTGAAAAAAGAGATTACGCGCGGGTGAAACCGCGGGCGGAAGGCTAGTATTCTAGAGATGCAACGGATATCCGGTATCCGGCCTATCCGGCCATTATTTTACTATCCGGCCGAATGTCGGATAGTTACGCACTATCCGGCCGGATACCGAATAGTGATTCTGTTTGGTATTTACCTTTGAAAAATGGTGCTGCTACATGGTGAGGACAGATATATTTGGGCAAATTTTATCAATATTGGGAATTGATTGGCGTTTGCTGCCCATCATGCATAATGGTCACTCTTTCGATCAACTCAGATAAGTAAAAGTCAAGCTCGTTGGCTTTCGCTTCAACTAATTTTTAGGCCCTCCATTTTTGCCTAGAAAACGGTCCACGCGATCCTACAATAAGTAACATAACAGGTTGAACTTGAAACCTGCACGACGCGCCCGCCGCGCCAAACTGAAATGTAGGTATCGTTTGGCCGGCCGAATATTCGGCGGCCGGATACCGGATATTCGGCCAGTAATCAGGCCGAATATCCGGTATCCGGCCAAACAACTATCCGTTGCATCTCTAGTAATAATAATTTACAAAATAGGCTTTTACAATCAAATTCTCCAAATCTAAGTCATAAAATCAACATTTCACTCAACCATTAGAGTAATTAAAAAAAAATTAATAAATCTGCTATTGCACGTTACGATATCTTTATCAAATCTAATAATATCAGCTGTTCTGGCTGTAGAAGCAAACCTTATTTTTCAGCTGCAGCTTTTTTATGGCAGTAATAAAGATGCAGAATGGAGAGGGGGTTGGGTTTCTGTGGGGATTGGGTGGTTTCTGGAGTCACAAATGTCGTGAAGGTTTGGCTTCTGATGGGTGGACTCCTTCATGTTGTAAGGGACCATTGATCTGATTTTGTTGGTACAGCTTTACAAAGTTTTTTCAGGAGATCCATTCTCTGATTGGCAGTCATGGAGGGGTAGAGATCTATCTCTGCTTTGTTGGCTTCCAAATATGTACACAGTTTATCCAAGTCTCGGTTTAGGAGTGTCTCAAGAATCTTAGGTTTGTTTATTACCTATATGAATCAGATTTCCAATTACAGCCCCTTGATTAGACAGAGCAACAAATCCCAGATTATCATGTTCATCACATTTTAAAAGACCGTGGACACGGCGGGCAGAGGTTCCACAAATTATTTTCAACGAAGTGCCCACCAAATTGTCGGATACGTGGTCGGAATCAATGGAGGGGGAGCCTTTTGTTGTGACAGGTCTCCTGTCAAGCTTTGTCAGTTCTAAGATCTTTTTGTCTGTAGAGGCCATTAATATTAATTCCATGGTAGAGGCCATATATTGAGTGATGCTATTGGCGGTTGCATTCCACGATTGAGATAAATGTTCTAATGAACGTTCAAAGAAATGATGTTGCTCTTGTGCGTTCTTTAACATCAAATCTAGCTCAGTTGCTGTAGTTGCAATATCTGTCAATGCTGATCGAGCGTTTCTAGTGATTGCTGCTGAATAAGCTAACACTGCTATTTTGATACAGGCGTGAACTGTAATCACTCCCATCTTTTGTGGTCTTGATCAATTCATCTATAATTTGAGGGACATGATGATGTCCCTCAAATTATAGATGTTTAGAGATATTTATCAGGTGTTTATACCTGTGCAAAAGATCTTTGCGTGTGTCCTGTGTGAAAACACACAATTTATCAAGGATAACAAGGATTTGTTCATCTAATGGATCTTCCAGAAAGTTTATTAAGCGACTTTGAAGAGTTGTTGGTTTGATGGCGTATTTTTGGGCTGACTTCCTAATAGATAAAGTCTTATCTAAAACTTCATTCATCGCAGATCTTACAACCTCTTCGTTTGCTTCTCCTGTTCTAGTTCCTTTTTTGACGTATATTCGCGGCATGATCCTAAAATAATAGTATTTTTAATGAAGAACAATTTCTAATACAGACTGGGTACATTTGTACAGTACAAATCTACCCCAGTACCAGTACCCCCAGTACCCAGAACCACACGAATAGGACCCCAACCAAAACATTTTAAAAATAAATTCAAATAAAAAATTATGGTTGAAATTAAATCAAAATCAATGAAGTATGTATAATATTCTAAGGCACTAATTCAACATCTTTTATAAATAACTAAAAAGATTTGAGCAAAACTTTTTAAGAATGAATGATTTTAAAGACCAGACGAAAAATTACTTACGTGGAGTGAGAACACTATCGACTCCTCCCGGCGAAGCGAAGCTTGCTGCGCGATTGCCTCCTGTTTTATTTCATAAAGAGTCATCATAATATTATTATTGAAAAATGACCTTACAATAGTTAAATTGGGTCGGTTTCCATCACAATGACTTATTAAATAATGATATAAATACAATTAGGTGTATGAACACTATGAACTAACGATCATGGCAGTAAACAATTTTTAATAACCTAAGAAATAGTGAGTGTACTGTACAATGCAGAAATGTATTGCTTACGAAATCATTACTATATAATCTTAATTTGATCGAAAAAATATTGGAAATTGATTAGTCGTCGACCTTCAACGTTCTAATATGATTCGGTTAAAAATTTCTTTTTCGATAATCTGAAAAATAATGTTATAATGTGAACTTTGAAAAATAAACAAAATCAATCAATGAATCAATAATTGACAGTTAATCATTGATTAGTATTTTATTTGATTGATAAACATCAATAGCTTAAAATAAGCATTATCAATTGAAAGTATTATTATATATACTTTGGTTATTATTCTTTTATATTACCAAATCCGATGTGTCCATGGTTTCAGGTGATAAGGTTGGTGTAAAGAGCTAAAACAATAACGTTTAATTGAATTATTAGTAAAGTTTTGTTATTTCAAAAAAAGGTAAATACTGGTTTTACTCAAAACGTATACTTGTTAGTATTGTACCTCTGTTGATGTTGGGATTCACGTAAATTAGAAATATGTAGTACTTTTTGTTGTAGTATTTTATTCCATATCTTTATTTAATACTAATGACATTTCTATGTCAATACCCTGAAAAATATAATAATAATAATTTATAAGTGCTATAAAACTATAGACACTAGACTTCATGCACTAGATAAGAACTGTCGCTTGCAAGTTCAAGTTAAAGGATTACCCAAATTACCTTTGCTTCGTGTTTAATTTCAATATTTTCTGTTCTAGCATCACCATCACCTAATAAGCGTTTTTTACATAGTCTGAAGTTAAATCATGAAAACCTTGTTATTTCAAAGTAAAAAAAGCAAAACAACGAATATAAAAAAGCTACATACATAAACTGACAATAATTCTATATCCCCGAAGGGGTAGGCAGAGATATGGAAGACACTTAATGTTTTAGTTCCACGTAATAGAGGGCGAGCCTATTTAACATCACCGGTTTAAGGGAAATATAGAAAGAATAATTTATACAATAAAGGGGGACAAAGTATACATTTTTCGCCATCTTGTGGCGGCGGCCATTTTGCAAATATTGAAACAAGAGTGTAATGCATATTGTATTGTCACCGGAAACAAATGTATGAACCTATACTTTTGTTTATCTAAATATCATCCAAAATTTCAGCCCAATCTGATGTCAAGAAGTGGTTGTTTGTTATTCAGCTTACAAGATTTGACCCTAACAAACAAACATACAACATACAATTTAAAAAGGGTTGCAAAGAATATTGTGATTAGCACATGGCAGGCCATGAAATATTGTGATAAATACAATTGTCAGACATAATGTATACTTACCATTCAGTCCTTTTTTTTCTTTGACGCAGGGAAAATGCTTCCTTAAGCATACCCCCCCGGTTATGTGGGGCTCTCCGTCTGGGATGCACAGAATAAGCTACCCAGAACGGCCTACCTACTAAAACCCCTGCGGCGCTCCCTCATCGTCCATAGTGGGGAGGAGTCACGGTGACTGGCACGAAGCCTATTACGCAATCGCTAAAACGCTATGCCTTAACTAAGGATTCTTCATTTCTTGTTTTCGATTTTAGGGTTCCGTAGCCAAATGGCAAAAAACGGAACCCTTATGGATTCGTAATGTCTGTCTGTCTGTCCTTCCGTATGTCACAGCCAATTTTTACCGAAACTATATAATTTTTTTTCTAAACTGAATAGTTTGCGCGAGAGACACTTCCAAAGTGGTAAAATGTTGTAACTTCTAAAATAAGAAAACGATAGAACTAAAAAAAATATGTGATGTACATTACCATGCAAACTTCCATTGAAAATTGGTTTGAACGAGATGGAAGTTCTCTGGCTCCGAAGATACCCCGACCTTCACAATCCGGGTCAGTCCTGGAAAATTCAATATCGTTTGAAGTCAAGAGATCCTCTGACATGATATCAAAGACAACCCGAGGTTTAATCCTTCCATCTTCTTCAACCCCCAGAAATTCAAAATCTTTTGACTTAAACAATTCTTTCGACAGGCCATCGAACAGTGCCAGACCAAAAACTTCAGGACTTTTTTCTGTTCAGGACATGGACAACAGCTCTATTCAGATTCCAGAGATTGGTTCTTAAGTATCTCTCAACGACGTGTCCAATTGTCCATAGCACCATTTAATATATCCGAAATATGTCAAGCTAGTAACGATATCGTTATTCCTTTTGATGACAGTCCCGCGGTGCATGTGATCCAAATTGAAACGGTTGCTGAGGAATACAAAGATGATAAAGAATCTAAGAAGTACCAGGAACAAAAAGAAAATGCCAAGATGTTTACTAATGATATTAATGAAGTTGAACAACCCGATACTTATTTTATTAAGTTACCAGAAGAACAATCAGTACCTTCTATAGAATCTTCGAGCAGTAAATCGGGGACTGCCAGTAAAATAAAAGTCATTGAAAACATATGAAAAACATCAGCTCCGAAAACACTAGCAACTCCTACAGATGAGGATCCATTTAAAAAACACCTGAAATTTCCTGATGTCATCGCCAAAAATAAAAGAACTCGTACATCAAACCAGTTTCCGAGTGCTATAACATCTAAAACTTGGCAGCAATACTACGAAAATAAAGAAAAAGTGAAACAGGATAAAGAAAACCAAATCAAGAAAAGAAAACTTGAAAGAGAGCTAAAGAGAAAAGTTCCACCACCAAAAAAGAAGTGGTTAAAGAAAAAAATGCCGAAGAAACTCAATCCCATGTTAAATGTGGTACTTGTCATCTTGACCTTATAAGTGACACTGAAGAAGAGGGCAAAATGAATATAGGCTGTGATAAATGCATTCGATGGTATCACCTAAAATGAACGAAATTTGAGAATTTATCATACAATCAAGCAGCTACTGCAGTCTGCACCATATGAGTGTATGATGTGTGAAATTGCTCAAAATGCGAGGAGAGAAGTTTTGAAGACATTTAATAATAGTACTGACTGACTGATTGATAGACTGGATAGACTGATTAAGTAGTAGTTATCTTATTTGTGTTGATTTATTTTAAAATTTTTACTTTAAAACTAATAATTCTAATATTGTTTGTAAATTATTTATTTGTTTTATTAGTGGTAGGAATGGTTCCTATTTTAGTTTTTCTTGGTGTTACTGGGTATAGAATTTCATGTTGTTTAAATTTTATTCTTGTGATATGATTGTGTAAGATGTATAATGATGCTAAAGCCAAAAGTAGCTATTTGTTTGAGTCGAGGTTATTTTGTTACTCAATAGTATTTTTTTGTCAGAGAAGAGAATCAAAATATACCACATTTTAGAATCATTAATTGTTTTATTTTCATGCTATTATAAGCCCTATACCTTTTGAATAAGACTCATTTTCTTACTGAGAATTAGGTGGCCGATAACCAGTGCACAGGTAGTCGATAACTGAGCCAAGTGGTCGATAACCGGTGTTTTTGCTATTTTTACGAATAATATTTTTTTAAATAATATATCACTGCTACTTTTATAAACTTTAGGTTTTATAAAACTAGACTATTTTAGAAACAAATGTTCATTTTTTGGAAAATTTTGACGTACAGCATTAATATAGAAATAAACTCTGAAGTCAACAAGTCGCTTAAGTGGTCGCAAACCGGTGTTCCTACCCTAGGTTGCATTTGTATACCTATTATAATTATATCATCATTATGAACACTCGTCTTTCTTCTCTTGTTCGCTGTTTTATTTAGAGCAATCTCGTTAATATCAGACAGTTGTTATTTATTGATTTATTTAGCTTTGAGTGCCATCCTTCGAGCACATTGTTTGCTCGATGTCGCTCACCCTACACACCAATTATTTTTATAAAGTCTTTTTTCTTTAAAGTGTTAGCCACATAAGTCATAAAGGGCTGCATTGTAAGTTCTGCATTTTTATATTCGCTTTTGATATAATGCCACCCTTCTATTATTTTTACCTCACCTCATTCACAATGACAATGACAAGACTGTAAATCAGTAGGTATATATTCCAAACAGGATAAATAAATTATAAGTGGTCAGTCAGTACCTCAACAAGAGTTGATCAGTAGGTTATATGTTTAATTAAACAACAAATATGTCCCACAGATCAACTGAGTTGAGCTATAGAGCATAAAATATTCGGTAATACAAACTATGTCCTAATGCTCAACTGCTCAACCAGTTGAGCAATTGGGCAGACAGGGTCGACTCAGCGCTAAACGCTTGACGCTCAGCGCTCATTTTTACAACACTAGCACAAACCTCATGAAACCTAGTAAGTCTCAAAAATTAACTAGGTTTAGGTATTGAAATGATTAATGGCTTTGCTAGGTTTTCAAATGGTTATGAGGTGGTGAATGGTGCACTTACAAGGTATCGATCTTTTAAAATCTCTGTTTATATCTTTGATTTCATTGCTGGTGGTTTTGCATTGTGTAGGAACTTGTTAGATTTATGAAGCATTTTCCCGCGGTAAAAAGAAGCCCATGTTTATCAGGAATGATGTTGGCTTCTAATGGTAAAATAATTTTTAAATTGCGCCAGTAGTTTCGGAGCCTATACAATACAAACAAACAATCACAGCATCTTTCTTCTTTATAAGTGTAGATGTTGATGAAGATTTATATGTACATATATCTGTTAACGGAAATGTATGTAATCCGTCATTGTGTACAATTCCTAGGAATTGTATGTAATTCCTAAAATCGCCCGGAAATGTGTGAAATAAATTATTTTACACACATTTCCTAGGAAATCTATACATTTCCTAAATAGCAATCGGAAATGTAAAATATCGATGGTGTCAGTGTTTTGGTAACTGAAATGAATGTTAAATCGTTAATTTGGGGAATAGGTGTTAAAAAAAATAACCACGATTTATAACCACGATTTCCGCCTCCGGTCGTTTATACAATGTTTGTTATCTCACTAATAATATTAGTCGCCAAGAAATGTGCTAGGATATGTATGAATTAAAGAATTTTTAAAACAATATTTAATACATTTCCTAAATAGCTTCGGAATTGTATACATTTCCTAGGAAATGTACACAATTCCTGGATTTAAAACGTTTCCGGTAACATATCGATTTGATTATAATCTACATCAACATTTAGTGGTCGGGTGGGATGATTAAACCTCGATCTAGTGATCGTCTAGGTTCTTTTTATGTATAGATTAACATAAAACTTACTGGAGGGAGTGAGTGGACACTAGTTTTTGTAACACAGGTTTGCTCATAATGGTCAGGGTTTTCACTAATAACTGTCAATAAGGATTATTATTAATTATTATTTATCTTTGTAAGTGTTTTAAACTGGTAAAAATACCGTGCATTGTAGTGCTCCATTATAGCTTAAATGAAATTACATTGCAAGCTTTATAATATTGCGGGTTCGATACATATTTTCCTCTGCAAATTGGTCAAAACAGTTAAAGCGTGTTCAGCTTTTTTTGTCGGGTACTTGCCAACATACGGCGGCGATACTTGATCGAATACCCGCTTATTAGGGCTTTTACATTTCTTTGGCTTTGAGGCACATTGTGGTGCAAGCGGCACGCACCAAGATGTAGCAGCCTGCGCCCGTGGGCTACGGGCTTCGTGACAACTGTTGAACGCATCTGCGCCACGCTCCACACACTCGTATATCAGACGCGCGGAGCCAGCCTCGCGGCCATTCTGTCCCCGACCGCGGCCCCGACCAGGCGAGCGCGACTCCGCCTCTGCTATCGTTCGCGCGACTCTCTCGAACTATCCTACCAACATGAAGTGCCTGAAAAGTGCTCTAATGACTTTGATTTGTATTTTACTCACTGTGAATGCTGCTGAAATTAGAATCCGTGAAGAACTTCAAGCCTTGGCTGAACAAATCGAGATCCTGAAAACTTTGCACCTCACCGACGTTACACGGCTGAAGAGGGAGGTTGAGGAACTCAAGTAAGTATAAAAAAATCATATTTATTTGGCAAAGCATCGCACAAAGTTTAATTGTTATAAATCCATTGGTTCGACGAAAGTTTGAGATTCGAAATGATTAAAAGTGAAAGCACTTTAAGTAAAAATGTAATTATTTAGATTGAAAATGAAAACAACAAAAATATTAGAATTTTGTTTTTCTGTTGATAGACAAAACATCAGACAAGTACTAATTTTATCCTATTAATATTACGAAAATTTGTAGAGCCTATTTTAAAACTTTAATAATTTGTTTCGAAAGGCTTAGCTGAAACTAACAATGTACAACCAAAGTGCTTGGCTTTGCTGTTAGGATAACTTTTACATATATAATGATAAAAAAAACTCTTACCTAAAGTCAACTTGCTTGTGATACAAACATTGTCAGCGAATGGTTTTTGTGCAAAGCGAAAGATTTTATTTGCATTTCTTGTGTTGATTTACAAACTGACATGAACAGTCAAGAATAAAATGTAATTACTTATTATATTTACAAAATGTATTTACCGCAATTTATCGAGCAAAATGACCAAATACTTATTTTGTCATGGAGTAATTATAACTAACAGTTTATTATAAACTGGTCTCTGTCTATATACTCCTTTCGGCGCGGAGAGGTTCTTTCCCGTTCGTCCCACCAAGTTTGTCCCACCAGTGGAACGAACGGGAATGCTTATTTTCACTTCCCGTTCGTCCCACCAGCAAGTTCAGTGGGACGAACGGGAAGTGAAAATAAGCATTCCCGTTCATCCCACCAAAGAGAAGGTTTGTTGTCATCTTCCTCCAATTTGAGTAATGTTGATAGTAGACGTGCTAAAGTAATTGAACGATGTCTTTTATGATTTTACATATCTCTTGCTTTGTAAGTAGTCACTTACTTCCCTGAATGCCGGGGTGTATGGATATCATAGGTTTTGGATTTTGAAAAAAGAACTGTCATACTCATACTGCAAGAAGAATATTTTTAAAAAGTTATTTTTTTTTCTCGGTATCTTATTTACTCGAATCGGAATCGAGACAATTTTTATTAGAATTTATGAAGATTTTATTTTAAATAACGAACTATTTGTTTCGCAGTCACAATGTATGTTAGTTGATATCTATTTAAAAATCGAACTGGCCAGCACGATTTGACGCGCTTGCGTGCCATAAAATCGTGAAGAGTAAAAAAGGCAGTCGACTAGCTAGGCGCGAAAGTAATTTTATTTTCGTGTTTTGGAGTTCTTTCTCAAAAGTTAAGTTTTTATACTTACCTCACAATCGATATGTAAAGCAGAGTGTTTACCTCGGGTGTAAGCATCAATTGCATACTCGGGCTAATTAGCGCCCTCGCTGCGCTCGGGCGCCAAAAACCTCGTATGCAATTAATGTCATACAGCCCTTGGTTAACAATCTACTATTATTTAACTGTGGTGCATGCCAACTTTCGACCACATTATTAGTACGATGTCTTTCGCCGTATACTGACCATTGTGACTTTGACGATGTGTCTTTCAGCCATGTGTTTTTGAAATATTTAGTAAACTTTTTTTACTTTCTGACCTATTGGGCTCTCTGATTTAATGTACTCCCAACCAGCGTCAATCTTATCTGCTGGTAGTAAGGGGAGGGCTGAACATAGTCCAACGACCCTATTTTCAAATTTGGACCTGATTTTTAATTGCTTCGCCCTTTTCCTTATGCCTTTAGTAAAATGGCATTTTACTATTTTAATATCGGGGAAAACCTGGCTTATGGCGTTGCTAGTCACAATTTCAAAATCCATATGATTTTTTTTCCGGTTTCCTGTATTCGGAATATTGCTGCATAACTTTTCTGTCTTTTGTTAGACATTAATGCGTATGCTACAGGTTTAGTAAATGCCGAATGGGCTTGGGCAGCAAACAAAGTTGCATTGACAAAAAACTCTTTTGATTTTGCCAACAATTCTTTTTCATTTTAATTTTTAACCAAAAGTTACATTTAAAATGAAACTGTACCATTATCGGAGTGTAGATATTATTTTCTTATAAAACTCCGGCCACGTTGCTCGTCTGCATAGTTGGAAACCACGCAATTTAACACGTTCCAGCGCGGTGCTTCACTCCAGATTGACAGTAAAATCTTCATGAATACATGTTTTTTTGTCCTTAAAAATCGTCACTGACTCGCACGTCCTATTAACAGGACCGTTTAGACACATTTGGTCCCATTCGCGGTTGGGCCAATTCATGTTATTCGCGGTTGGTCCAATTCTCGGTTGGTCCAATTCGCAGTTAGTCCAGTTCTCGGTTGGTCCAATTCGCGGTTTGTCCAATAAAATTGTTTTTTTTTTAATATAAAGAAGCAGTCAGGATGACCTCTCTCCTCCTGATGGTAAGCGGAAGTGAGATCAAAATATAAGGTTGACTGGCTCAATAGATCATAGTACCCATCGAGTATATTTAAGTGTATTTCCAAAATTAAACAAAATAACATTTGTTTTTGTACATAATGTACTGTATATATTCATAATCATATGTATTACCTATCTAAGCACATGACCTAACCAAAGGTTACCAGATCTTTCATCAAGTTCATACAAACCCAACGACCAACGTACTGTCAATTTACGACAGTACGGTGGTGGCCGTAATTATGCTTAAACGCTCTTCTTCTTCTCCTGCGTTACACTCTTGGCAGAGTGGTCGTGGTCGTATTTCCAGGGTTAGTGACTTGCTTCACAATCCTCCGCCACTCGTCTCGTATCGCTGCCTTTCTGGAACATTTATGGACAGGTTCACCGAGTGCGGATTTCATCTGGTCCGTCCATCTCGCAGGTGACCTGCCTCTAGGCCGTACACCCTCAACTCGCCCTTGTACCACCAGGCGCTCAATCGATGGCTCGTCGCGACGTGACACGTGCCCGAAGAAAGTGAGGATCCGAGATTGTACGATAGATGATAGACGTTGCTTGATGCCAAGTTCTTGGAGCACTGATTGGTTTGTACGAAACTCTGTCCACGATACTCCAAGCATTCTCCTCCAACACCACATCTCCAGAGCATCTATACTCTTCTTCTCACTCTCTCGCAGCGTCCACGTCTCTGCGGCGTAGAGGAAAATCGGGAACACCAACGCCCTCACAAGTCGGGTTTTGGTGGCTTTGGTGATGTTGCGGTTTTTCCAGATCTTCTCCAATTTGCCCATGGCGGATCTTGATATGGCCATGCGTCGTTTGATCTCATCAGCACAGCCTCCATTGTTTGTTATTAATGCTCCCAAGTATATGTATGACTTAACCACTTCACACTTTGCGATTTCAGAAATTTCTGGTAAGTTGTTATTAACGCGGTCTATAATCATCATTTTGGTTTTCGCCCGGTTGATTTTAAGTCCGAATTCCATGCTGACGGTCTCCATTTTATGGAGCAGGGTTTCAATATTACTGATACTTGTGGCGAAAAAAGTGGTGTCGTCTGCATAACGCAAAGGAGATGTCCAAAAATGTATGGAACAAAAACCCAGAATCGACAGGAATGAAATGTATATCAATGGATTGACATTGAAATATAATATAATGTTACCAAGGGGGCAACCCTAAAATCCTTATAGTATAGGAGCTAGGAGCAAAACAAAATATCTAAAAAAAATCGTATAAAACAGTAATAAAAATAAGTTTGTCGTGGTTTTAATGTTGTATCACTTTTGTTAAACATGATAATTATCATCAACACATTTCACAAGCAACAGCAACATAATAACAACATCATATTAAATCACA
The DNA here is from genome assembly GCA_949319885.1 of Mecyna flavalis. NCBI lineage: Eukaryota > Metazoa > Arthropoda > Insecta > Lepidoptera > Crambidae > Mecyna > Mecyna flavalis. The sequence goes on from OX439425.1 coordinate 8,401,724, forward strand.
ACATAACAAAGACTCTGTTTTTGGCCCATACACACTACAATCGTTATAGTACTGTGTGTATTAAAACAACGTTATATTAAGCAACAACATGATGTAAACTTATTTTTATTATTGTTTTATACGAATTTCTTACTTATTTTATTTGCTCCTAGCTCCTATACTATAACGATTTCAGGGTTTCCGCTTTGGCAACATTATATTATATTTTAATGCCAATCCATTGGTACACATTTCATTCCTGTCGATTCTGGGTTATTTTATGGACATCACCTTTGAGATCCTGAAACCGCCTATCGCAACACCGTCTGTCCAATCTTCAAGGGTGATCCTCATTATCAGCTCTGTGTAAATGTTGAACAGCAGAGGAGAGATAATGCATCCCTGTCGTACTCCTGCAGCGGGATGGAAGCTGCTTGACATTACCTCATCTGTTCTGACGGAGGCAGTTCCAGTCTCGTAGAGGCGCCTAAGGAGGTGTACTAAGTGTTTCGGAGTACCCATTTCCAACAGAGTTTTCCAAAGCTTAGGCCATTTCACCGAGTCGAATGCTTTCGAAAAGTCAACAAAACATATGAAGATCGGTTTGTTGAACTCACGGGCCTTCTCAATGATTTGGCGCACTATTAAGATTTGCTCCCGAGTACCTTTCCCCTTCACGAAACCAGCTTGCTCCGGGGCTATCTCTCTAGACAGATACGACTTAAGACGTTCGTTTAAAATGTGTAGTAGAATCTTACTTGCATGTGTAATAAGCGCAATAAGTCGATAATTACTACACTTCTTGGTGGAACCTTTCTTGTGAAGAGGAACAAAAACAGTGTGTGCCCATGCTTGGGGCCACGTCCCAGACTGCCACACCTTGTTGCATAGTGTTTGGAAAATTTGTACCCCATACTCTCCGGAAGCTTTAATAGTTTCAATAGGCAGAAAATCTCCCCCAGTGGCCTTTCTCTTCTTCAGATGTTTAATCGCTGCCCTGACCTCATCTTTTAGAATACTGGGTTCTAGCTCACTGTCTTTAGGCACAGTTTCATCAAAACAATGTGACTGCGCATCCAGATACAAAGACTGACAGTATTCCTTCCACACATTCGATATTGCGTCTATTTCCAACACTGTTTCACCACGAAGATTCTCAATTGTCCATGTTTTGCTCGTAAAGGATTTTGTTATAGACTTGATTTTCTGGTAGAGATCCCTGGATTCTTGCTTGTCTGCATGTGCTTCCACCTCTTCACAAATATTCCTAAGCTGGTTGTTCATATCGCGGCGACATGCTGCTTGAATTTGGGCTGATTTTCTGTTTAGTGTCCTCACATCGGTGCCCGAAGATTTGAGCAATCGTCTTTCCTCCACAAGCCGTAGCGTATCGTTGCTCATCCAGTGCTGACGTTTGCGTGGTCGGGCATGAGCTTTAGATTCTTTTACAGCCGTTTCTATTAAAGCTCTTGATCGTTCCCATAGTTGATCTGGGGTTTCAGTGCCGGAGTCTACACTAATCCACTGCATCCAGTTTTGCTGCAGTACTGCCATAAACTTCGAGTGATCCATTATTTCGAGCCTTTTTCTTTGTTCAAGTTTTCTGGCTGCTCTTAGTTTAAGACATATCTTAGCAATTAACAATTGGTGGTCAGACCCGCAGTCTGCTCCTGGAAGTGTGTGTGCCGTTCGTACTGACGTTTTCCACCGCTTTCTTATCATGATGAAATCAATTTGGTTTCTGTAATTACCATCAGGCGAAGTCCAGGTGTACAGCCTGCGACGGTGGTTCTGAAAGAAGGTGTTCGTAATTGCCATATTGTTTTCTGTAGCAAATTGAATTAGGCGCTCCCCTCTCTCGTTACGTTGACCCAGACCAAACTTGCCGGCACAATTACTTAGCTGATGAGCATCTGCTCCTAGCTTAGCGTTAAAATCTCCCATCACTAATAGTAATTCTCTATTGGGAATTTTGGCAATCGCTGCCTCTAGTTCTGTGTAGAAGCTTTCTAGATCTGCCTCGCTGGAAGCGCTTGTTGGAGCATATATCTGGATGACATTCAAGTTGACAGGAGTCGCTTTGAGCTTGATACTTATTAATCTGTCACTTATGGGCTCATACCCCATTACAGCATTCCTCAGTTGTTTGGGTAGTAGAAATGCAACACCATTTCTGCTGTTATCGTCATTTCCCGAAAAGTAGACCGCATGACTTCCTGTAAGAAAGTGACCATTGCCCTTCCAGTGGGTTTCACTGATGCCACAGATGTTAAGAGAGCACCTGATGATCTCTTGCTCAAGGATTTGAAGTTTGCCGGGTTGAAGAAGACCTCTCACATTCCACGTTCCGATCTTCTGGCTATGTGTTATCTTCATTATTAAACGCTCTACTGTACACGTATTTTTGACACTAGAAACACAAGCCTCCTTTACAGAATGACAGTAAGACTGCTTTCTATGAAACTCTAATGTAAATTAGACGGCGGTCACCGTAGTGGTTTTTAGATTGATTTTCTTGAAAACTTCGGTACCCTTACTGTCATTTTGTGAATTCTACTTTTACTGCCTATGCCGCTACCGCGCCGGAACGTTTTAGTCTTTGGATTAAGCTTAGGCTGCAATGACGTTCAATATACAAAAGCTTTCAAGTAATTGTGTGTTGCAATTATCATATTCAAAACATACAAAAATATTCTGTAGTGACGTGGAATTAGTAGCTCAATGATTTAAACTATAACTAAATATAATAGTGGTTCTGCATTCCTAATCGTCTCATTTTCCAAGTAGGAAAATCCTTAACCAAATCTGCTTAAAATAAGCTACTTCTCTTTAATCGTTATAATCTTTCGTTTCTCTTAATGAAATGTATTTTGTCTTTGTAGAAAATAAACAAAATTACACGTGATAAAATATGTTGAACGACAAAAAAAAATGTGAGAATTTCGCTACGGCTAATCAAATTTCATGTCATGCAGTAAAAAATTAATTGTAAAAAAGGGAAAAGATAAAAATGGTATGAAATATTTGCGAGTAGGTAGGTGATACGAAACCGTATTTGGCACAATATAATAAGTGACAATACAGAACACAAGTAAAAACATCCTGTGTACATTTTATTAAATATTTCAGTATACGTCACCATCATCATCATTTTAACCGAAAGAACCGAAGAACCGTTCTGCTGGACATATTGGGCCTCCCCAAGGATTTTCAAACCAATCGGTGCTGCGCCATCCGCATCCAGTGGATTCCCGTGATCTTTATTAAATCATCTGTTCCAACTTAGAATTATATAACTAAAATAGTCATAAATAAAACTTCAAGTTCGTAAATTACGCTACATCCATTACTACTTAACTCGTACGCTTCAATGAAGTGAAATGAGAAAACATTTTTAGGCGTAAAGAATACTAAAGAAACTAAAATATTGTATTTAGGTACATACTCGTATTTGGTATTGGTACCATGTCGTTTCAATATTTGCTTGGAATTTTCTACATGAAGGGTTGTTTTTATATTCACTGTGGCATTTAATGCGTCCCTAAAAGAATAAAAATTTCGCGATTTGAGATTAAAAGCGGGGCGGCTCTAGGGAGCGCTTAGCTCGCCCCGCGGCGCCCGACGCCGCGCGCCGTTAAACGTGCCTTGCCCTAATATACAACAAAAAAGCGCCGAGCTCCGAGTGTTGTTCACGACGAGCAGAGGGCCCTCAACGGGAATCAGGCCATCTGATCGACACCATTATTTTAGCCCTCCACACCCTCAAGCTTTGCAAGCGCGACATTTTATTACATTTTTGAGATTCTTCCATTCTTAACAAAAGCAAATGTAACGAAATTCAAAAATTCAACCATATTTTTTCCTTAGACGTCCTTTCTTTTCGTCTTTTGCAAAATATAATATGCAAAGCGAAAGAAAAAAACTAACTCGATGGTATAAGAACTGTGTAGTGAGCCTTTAGTACGTAAGGTAACACAGTCTAGCTAGTCACAGACACAGTTATTAACTATGTATAACTTTTATTACCCTAAAGTAAAATACAAATCATATACCAAAAAAGTAAAACAATATTTGAATCTATTAAGATGAGGTTACTGTAGATGCAGTGGACTTGATATGTTGGTCAATTGTGCCTTCTCGAGGATCATCAATCTGCATTACCACTCTGTTAACAAATTGTTTTACTTTGGTTGGGAGACTCCCTTGAGAAGATTGTAATAACATACACCACTTAGTTGGATTTCTTGTCCGCATAATCTCTTCATTAAGATCTCCATCTAGTGGCTCATCATCATCTTCTCCATCTGTCAAAACTTCCTCATCCCCAGTCTCTGTATACACCTTTTTGAATGCAAAGTTTCCACTAAATGCATATGCCACACAAGCAGCATTTGCAATGAGATCAAGCATCAGAGAGTCAGTAATGTGCTTCGCATGCATGGATCTAGGAGATCTCACCAAAGCTCCAATTAGATGAACCCATTCAAAGAAATGAGGGTTTGCAGAAGCTGAATAAGCTGACTTCAGAACTAATCCCAGATCCACATGATATGGGAAATATGAGAATGGAAGATTTAATTCATCCTCAGTGTCCATCATTCGATCTATGTCAGATCCTATCTGTTCTATGAATACCCAATCCATAACATCAGTCAAGTTAGGCATCCCCAACAGATCAACTATGTAGCCGTAGGACAGTATTCCTGCACAGTCTCTGAATCTTGAACCAGTAGTTCCAATCCTGAGGTTTGCATACTTGTGCATTGGAAATTTGTTAAAGAACATATCGTAAATAGCTATAAGGGATGTATAACCCCTATCTCCTAACCAACTGATGTATTGGTCAGTCATTTCTGACATGTCCTCTGCCTTAGCACAAAGGGCCTTGAGTTGCACTGTTATTTTCCCTGCTAGAATTGCTCGGTATTGTGGCAACTGTGCTCTACAGAGCCTGTATATTCCCAGTATTGCACCTGCAATCCATGGGTAATCGGCCTTCGTCACTGCTGCCATTGTTCCTTCCCTGATCCCATCTTTGACATTCTCCTTGATTAGGTTGAGTGGATTGATCGTATCCCCGCTATTTCCAATTGTTAAGTCATATGAAACCCAATCATCTATTAGAGTGTCAGTTACTTCCTTGGCGAAGTAATATAGGAAAGTTTTGGCTACATCTATGTCCACAGAATTGTTCTTTAATCCATAGGCCATTTGACCGGCAGCAGTAGCAATGTCCTTGCATACAGTAGTCAATGTTAATACAGGTTTCATACCAGGATTAGCCTTGAACCAGGTGTAAGGGTACTGCACCTCTAGTCCCGGAGAGGGCTTTCGAGGAGTAATCTTCTTAGAAGTTGAGACACGTACTAGAGACATTGCCGCAATATTTTCATAGAAATGTTCTATACGTTATGTTTATAAAAGTATTTCATTTTAATTGATATATCGTGTTCAAAGCGGTCAGAAAGAAACTGGACGCTAAACCTACGATTGTTTTGAACTAATCAACCACTTAATACTACAATATCTACGTAAAATATAAAAAAGCTATTTAATAAGTATACTCACTATTAAACTTATTAAATAGCCATTTTCATATCAATCCTTATTACTTCTTAAGTGCGTTCATATCGAAATCAATAAATAAAATGGTTTCTTTTTCCAACTTTATTACATTATTCCGCCGACTAACCAAATCACAGATAAATGTAACAAATGTAAAAGACTTGAGATTATTTTAAAGGATTGAGAAGGCACGGCTAACAATTATACTGTATACTTACTACACTAAAACTGGTTGTGCGCGGAACTCTATAGCCGCGCGAAGACACCTGCGCGCGCGAGGAACGCTCTGCGCATGCGCTCCACGCAGCTTGCAGGAACATGCCGCGCAACTTTAATCTCTTTCTACTTGAGATAAAGCTGGCAATTTTGTGACCAAAATCATCGTTACTATCGCAGGGTCCGCGTGTTAAGATGAGTTTGCATACTTGAAATGCAACGTCGCCAGCTGGTGGCTCAACTTTTGCTTATTTATTTTTATTGAACTCGAGGTTTATTTTTGCGGCAAATATGGAAGCGCAGCAGGTTCGCGGTTAGTGCATCGCTTTTATAAAAACTCATTACTGGCTTAGACACTGCCATCTGATGTAGACCAAAATAGCACATAACTTATTATAACTTCAGAAACAGTACAGATAAGTTATGTGCCGAGTTTAATTGCCATATTAAAATAAGTACATGGCAGTTTTTCATAATCAAACATAATATTAAATCATGTACTTATGTTTTATAAATATTAGGCTTCAATGATGCTCATATGAATCGTCAGACAATGATCGTCAGAGGTTTAGGTTCAGAATGTTCAATTCCCAAAATGTTAACATGGTGCAAAACGTTCATGTCCCGAAATGTTCATATCCCAAAATGTTCATTTCCCGAAATGTTCATGTCCCAAAATGTTCATATCCCAAAATGTTCATATCCCGAAACGTTCATATCCCAAAACGTTCATATCCCAAAACGTTCAGATCCTAAAATGTTCATATCCTAAAACTAACAATTTTTTCGTATTATCTTTATGAATTTAACAAAATTTGTTAAGTTATAGGTTTATCCATATTTCACATTTCTTTTGAATAAAAAATAAAAACGTTATTGTTAAAATTATTTCATAATCTGTCGCAACTTGCAATAACTAAACGCAGTAAATACAATATAATCAATTACATTTATGGAAATTTCCAGACAATGGAGTGGAAAATCGACTTGGATGAATATAGGTTAGAAGGCTAAGGCGGGAGCGAAGCGCAGCGGAGCGCAGCGGAGCTCCCGCCTTAGTCTTCGTGGTTATTTTTTTTTCTTCTGTTTGTAAGTTTTTCTTTTTAAAACACTTAATTTAAGAAAAAATATCACTCACTTAGTAATTCTTTAAGTTAAATTAATTATTTTTGTTAAAATTTCCAGTCACTTTTTCAAATAACTACCTATTTTTTATTTCTCTTTTCAAAAAGGGGGAGTTTCTGACTTTGTGAGGGTTGAAAGGGGTATAGGGCGAGGCTGTCACCTCGCTCCACACCCCTCCCCCTCACTCCCTCCCCAAATTGTAGTATTAACCTAAAAATTGAAAAAAAAAACATATCTCAGAAACTATCGCAATCCGCGGGGGGAGGTGGGGGGTCCCCCTCCCCCCAACCCCCGTCCCTTAAATCGTGGGTATTTATACTACAGTACTTCCCAGTACCCTTTCCCCGAAACACAGAAGTGCTTGACACACTTCTATTTCACGGGAAAATATCTGGCACTGCGGTGGTACCCACCTAGACGGCCCAGTACAGTAACCTACCACCTGGTAAACTAACTTAACAATGGTTGTTAAATTCATATAGATAATACGAAATAATAGTTGTTTTGGGATATGAACATTTTGGGAAATGAACTTTTTGGGACATGAACGTTTTGGGATATGAACATTTTGGGATATGAACATTTTGGGACGTGAACATTTTGGGAAATGAACATTTTGGGATATGAACATTTCGGGACATGAACGTTTTGCACCATGTTAACATTTTGGGAATTGAACATTTTGAACCTAAACGTCGTCAGACTGTAACCATTGTCGGTTATTGTGGTTAATCTTCATTATTTTTTTCCAAAGTTTTAATATGAACAAAAATAATGAAGATTAACCACAATAACCGAAAATGGTTACAGTTTGACCAAATTTTAGGCTTTTCTTAAATGCCCATAATTCCCAAACTGAATGGGGTAGATATTTTTTTTTCTTATTTTTCTCATGATGGTTACAATCAATCCTGTCACCCCGTTTCGGCTTGACGTTGAGTTCTGGGACACCCTGTATTATAGAATAAAGACTCTAGCACCGTATTCGGAATGAACTAAGTACCAACATTCTATCAAAAAGAATCGGCAAGAAATTCGATAATTACTCTTTTCAATTGACAATAATGTTACAATGTTAAACCCTTAGCCAAGGCGCGGATAGATGAAATTTTTAATTGGTTTTCGCCCTTAACACAACTACATAAAGTTCAAATTATTCTTGTCACTATTTGGCCACTACCTGGCTAAGGGTTAAAAAAGCAATCTCAAAGTATACTAGCAAAGTTAAAACTATTAACCTGAAGAATCTGTGGACCAAATCATATAGCTCTTTTCAAAGAAAATGTTGTGTACGCCTATAATAGCTATATGTATAAGATCCTTATTTTTAAAACAATAGTGCTATTAATGTATACTGTTGGTGTGCCTTTTAAATAAAGAAGTTCTACTAATATCACGGTAAAATTTTATTTTTCGGTGGTATACCACTCTAACGAATTCATATTGCCCATAAAACTACTGATAGGACCACTGCAAAATTTTTTTGCAATGGTTATCAGGTAGGTAGGACTGAGCAGTAGGACCATGGGCAACGCATGATCCTACTGCATGATATAGGGGTTTGACCTTGAATTGGAGTCTTGCACCCTTTGTTGGGCACCCTGGGTCATCGAGGTGAGGCTTAAACATACAAGTAACTGCAGACATGTATTCAAATCAGACCCGTAAACGCTTAGTCAGGCTAGATGGGGGTAACATCTGGTGGCGTTTATTTATACCGAACGGAAGCACGCGGCGCAAACACACCCACATCCGGATACGAAAAAACAAACGCGCGCGCGCGTTCTCGTTTAATTGTGTTCTGTTTTTTTATATATTATTATGATAATATACTCGCATTTGACCACTTAGCCACCTGATCGTGCAATTAACTAAAAGCAATCGTGTTAGATCTGACTTCCATAGAAGATTTAGGTTTTCTTTCCTTCGCCACACACTGCTTAAGAAAGTTTCCTTTTTTTACGATACTGTGTATAAAATTCATAGACAGTTTATTTATAAGAGACTGTTGTTTTATTTTATTCAAACAGCGTTTCGCCTTGTTGTGATTAAATTTAAAAATAATGAAGATCTTGTACTATAAGCTCCACGACACGAAAAACATACATACTTAAATGTTCTTTGTAAGGATAAATGCTTTTACCTACTGTGCCAGGCGGATCTGATTATTGAACTGTACGATCTTATTTCAGTCCTGGGCTCGATTTACGTCTTTCTTTATATTTTTAACATTCATTCGGCCTGTTGAATAGAAACCAACTCTTTAGGCAAGTATTGCTTATTGTGAGCTTTTAAAAGGAACTTGTAAAATGTTTCAATTTTTTTTTAATAACCTCCTCTTATTTATACATAGTTTGCTTGCGGTAAGATTATTATTATAAATGACGAATGCCACAGTCGGTAAGCATGTTAATTAAACCCATTGTAGGATGACTTGAATACAATTTTATTATGAAAGCTTAATAGCTTTGCAAAGCATGGTAAACCTGTCGTATTAACATTTTTTTTATTGAACAGTTTTCTAAAAAGCGAACCTTAAAGATGTTTTTATTTACTAGGTTTATATTACAATTAATATGGTTTATATAATATGTCATTGCTTTTGTTTCGAATAAAACAACATCAATGTGAACATCAAAATGTTTCTTGTTTTATTTCCTCAAATTCTAATAAATACATCACGTTTTGTATACAACCCTCGAAAAAGTGCCTACGCCCGACGCTATCCGCCTCCTAATGGCCATCACAAAGGGCAGGTGCTATTTCTAATGACGCCGGTCTATTTCGACGCCATTTGGTCGATTTTTTTTTTAAACATGTTAGAGAGAGGTATCAAATGCAACCTTATCGCTGGTGCCCAAGATATCGATTGTACCGCCAGCGATGATGATAAAATTATTTTTTTTTGGAAGACAACACGTCCAAAATATTCCCCATCTGCCTTTCTGCGTCATACGGCTTGGCACAGCAGCTTTGTGATGCTTTCTCTTTGAATTCCTTTTTTTACCTGCTAAGATTAACCGGTTGATATGATTGACTTCGAGCTTCGAAAAAATATTTTGACATTTTGTTTTATTCTATAAACAAACCAATGACTATACAATAATCTACTCTGGCGATTCAACCCTTCGTATTTAATTCGGTCTGTCTACCACAAAAAGTCTTTATCAAGTAGCCTTTGAGAACAGTAATTTTTCTATTATTAAAAGTATCCTACTTATATAATTATATTTACCTCAACCTGTATTGTGGAACTAAGATCGAGGTCGTCATTTCTGAACAAAATCCAGTTTAAACCTTTTGCATACATAGTTATTTAAATATACATAGTTATTTTGCAAGACACAAGTATGCTTATAAGCTTACTTTGATGTCCATTCAATAACAACATAGACATGTTCAGATTACCGTTGGATCGTAAATAAACATATAATTTAGCGATTAATCATTAATATAATAATGGAATCAGTTGGATCATAGCAAGCATTTACGTACACAATTAAATCTTATTTGAATCATTAGGTACGTTTGAGATCTAACGCTGAACATTATGTCGATTTCCGACTGTTAACTGTTTAATGCTTTTCTTGATGTATTATGTAGTCTGATTTCCAAGTATTACTAATTCTAAATCAATTATACCTATATCGTCGATAATGAAAAAAATACAAGTGTTAACGAAAATAAAAATTGTGATGGCAATCATTTTCTTAACATTAAGACACTTGTATTAGGGGCGAAAAATAAATTAAAGACTAGAATGTTAATATTTTATTAATATCATCGGTTTCAATACATACCTACAAATAATGGTAGACCGTATAAAATACTTTAAAGATAATAGTTAAATTGTGATACATTTTACTTCAAACCAAAAAATAACTTTGTGATACCTTTCGTTTCCTGAAAATAAACAGCCGCAAATAGCCAATGGGCAAAGCCATTCCACGCAATGTAAAGATGTACGAGATACAATATACATCATGTCATGGCGTACATTGTTCGTGTATATCCAATTTAAGTGATTCCAATTCAGCACAATGCGCTCCAACTGCCCGACTGTGAAGCCTATAAAAGACCCGTGTATTTTGAATGCGTTTTTTTGCAGCAAGTTTGGTGCTTTGTGGTTGTCAGCTGGCTCGCGAATGCATTCATTCACACTCATTGAGTGCGTTACCGACGACTGGCTGCCGCCCCGCGCCCTGTCCCTGGGTTCAACTACCTGACTCATGTCTCTAGTTTGTGCTTTACATTATAACCAATGTATATTGTAATCTCATTGATTATAACAACCACATTTTGAAATTATTTGCAACATTTTGTAGTTAAGTCACATTTTTCGTCACGTGGCTATTACGTACGTATTTTAGGTTTATTCCCGATTCGGCACCTTCCCGTTTCGGCACCCATGAAATTAATCATCATTTTTAACCGACATAATTATGTATATTACCAATCGTGACCAATGATGTTTATATAAGGTTTCTTATCTTAAAATAACAGTTTTTATAAAAAAAGGCATTGATGATTAATTAATAAAATATACAATTTAAAATGTGTTTTAGTAAATCTGCTTATTGGAAAAACTAACACGAAAATTGTTCATATAAATACTGGGCCGCCAGTTACAATAGGTGTCTTTTTTTTTTGAAAAAAAGTGTTATACAGATACAGCAATGGTTAAAGACCTTACACATAATTATAGTTTACACGTTAACAATTATTATTTATATTAGACTTCGTACGAATAACGCACAAACTGCTACGTGAACAGAAAACTATTTGATTATAGTTCATAAAATAAATGAACCGCTGCGTGAATAGAAAATTATTTATAATCATAAAATAAATGGTTTTTGGAAAACAAAACTTTAAAGTTATTAGAAAAGCTTATTGCCCATATAATATTACCGGTAATTAGCGTTGATAATAATCCTGACTTTTATCAGAAAGGAAAGGGAAAGATTTTTTTAATTTAATTATATCAAGAAGATTGTTAAGTAGGTAGGTAGCTCTTATGTTTTGACTTTAACGTAAGTATATGGATGACTTTTGAGATGCAAATAGTATACGTAAGGGCTTGCCGGGAGCAAATATTCAGAATATATGCGGACGGTTATACAACATCGCCGTCACCCACGACTGGAGAACCGGTGATGAGGGACCCGGGGGCCGCAGGATGTGTCGTCACGCAATAGCAGTGTCCTGCAGCAACTCTTCCGGTAGCTTAGCAGCTATTATGTCTGCATAATGACCCATTTAGTCAATAGGAAATCGTACGAAGCAAAAGAACTGGCCATAAAACACTATCCCTCTTATTACAAAAAATACGCTAGAACAGTAGGTAGGTATGGAACAGTAGGAACTGTACTTACTAGTACAGGTACTAAGTCCGAACTATAATTTAAAGCCTTCCTTATTACAAAACAAATACCAACTTATGAATCATTTACTGGTACTAACTCGTTCAGTTCGTTTCATTTTACAAGACTTTGTTTTATGATATGTTTTGAAATCGTTAAATAAAATAGTAAAAATAATAATTCTTTGTTTATTAATGTGTTTTAGTAATGATGTAAGGAAAAGTAACATATATTTTTAATTTTCTGTTCACAAATTAAGTTTTGACGTTTGAAAGTTAGACCATTGCAAAACTAGGGGCATCGCGGCGGATTTACGTGGGTCTAACTTTAGACCATTGCAGCATTGATAGTACTCGAAATGAAGTAAAACTTCGTTTTTTAATAGAGTTTACTTTAGTCTGAGGCGTAAGTGTAGTACTAATCCAAGTAACATTTTTAACCATGTTTTGTAAAGAAGGTATATTAAAAGTCTGCGTCGTTCCGTATCCGTTAGACATAACATTTTTTATGTATCTGCTTTGAAACCACTAAGCCATTGTCGTGTTCAAAAGTAAAGACCTTTTAGAAAAAAGCATCCTGTTGGATGTACTTCGTTAGTTTAGTTTATAAAGATCCGTATTACAAATTCTGTTTGAATTCATTTTATTTGAAGATAACTTTAATCCGTGAAACAAAAGAAACATCTAACACTTCTCAAAATTAAGGAAAACATGAAATCTTTTACAGAAGGCCTCCATAAAGCACTCAATTAATAATGAAATTAGCGATATTATGTTATCCTTAAGGGCAAACATCGTATGCCTAGAGATTGAAATGAGTTTGTTTTACATTTTTACTCGTATATTACGAAACGTGATGGATTAGCTTTATACTGTTCAACATGTTAAATATTAGGCATACAAAATTATATATTACGAGTATTGGTCTCAATCCTCTCCATGCTATTTGTTAATCAAACATTTTCAGGCGAAAGTTTATGACTAATCGGACACAACACTTTCTAGTAATCTTTATAAAAAAATGATCACTCAACGAGTTTTTATTTACAATTCACATTATTTATGTTTATGTGTTTATTCTTGCTTGTTTTAGGTATTTCTTTTTTGTTTTGTTAATTAATTTGCCATTGGCAGGGGACAAATGTAGCTTTTTCTTTTCTTCTTGTTTATGTAACATTTAATTATGGGCTTATTCCACAAATCCCTTTACATGATCCCCTGCCTATTGGATTGGTGGATTTTATGAGATCCTCTAGATTTGGTCTGAACCCCCGAACCCCGCTAAATAAGTATGGGTGTTAAGCGAATAATTTTTTCTAGGCAACACGCTAATGCCCACGCCACCAGCAACCATGAACGCAACGAGCAGGCTACACTGCAGTGGGCGAAGACCTCCATGAACGAACTGCGAGTCGAGATGAGGGAACTAGGGGAGAGCGTCAACAACTCCGCACTTCTTCGCCAGCTACATACCATTCGAAACCAGGTCAGTATCATACTGTTATAGACTTAAATTTTACATAACACTTAACAATATTATATATGAATTTATAAGGGAAATAAACACGTAATCATGTCATTACAACCACTCACTCCACGTAGTTATTAGCTCAATATCGTGATCTTATCTTTATTTTAATTTTTTCTCATTTATTTCCAACATTAATCATATAATTTTATTGCAACACCATCACATGTAAGGACATTGATCAAGTAGCATAAGCAATTGCAGCGTGTTTCAGAACTGAGGATGGTAAACATAATGGTTGATAGGACTTACTTTCTATCGGGTTCTAGCGGACCTACGAGCATGATCCTATACAGGCCAAAAATAAGTGTGCAAACAAGTCAAATATAAAGTTTAGTTTGTGATTATTTCTATCTACGAGTAATATGTTGTTCTAGTTGAAACAAGCTTTGATGGAGACTTCGGATTTAGCGCAATTGGCCCGCACCCAAGAGGCCAGAGTTGACAAGTTGGACAACGAGCTTGGGCGCCTGAAGTACGAGAGCCAGCAGATGAGGGGCATGATCGCGGACCTGAGGTCTCAATTCGGCAAAATGTCTAAGGAGGTCAGTGAAACTGTTTATAAATTCGGTTGTATTTTTACAAAATATTACATTAGTACCTTGTTCATACAAGAAGTCGTTTTACCCAATGCCAAGCCAGTACAAACATATTCTGCACTCCGAAAATGGAATATTATATTTTTTCTCACCTATACACTTATTATAAATGTTGAACTTTGTTTTATGGAACTAATTTTCTTTTAAATTCAGGAAACCAATGCTAACTGAACATAAGCAATAATTAAATTGCCAAACCTTAATTTATATTCTGTGCCTCCAACGCACTTAGCGCGCATTTGTTAATCACTGAAATTAATTGATGTTGGTTTTCATTTAATTTATTATTTATATGCGTTTACAAAATTTTCGCAAGCTAAAAGTAAACGTATTCCGGTCCATTTCATCCAAACCGTTTATAGTTTACGAGGCTGCATGCCATCCCCGCTATACGTAAGGAAGCTAATAACTATTTCAACCCCTCATTTATGTAAAAATGTTTTCCCAATTTATTTTTCCCTCTGCCCTTCGTCCCGAGAGAAGATTACATTGCTTTTGTGTATTCACTTTCGCTAAATAGCTCGCCTTAGGATTTCTTTTTGCAACTTTGAATTTGAATTTCTTCCTGTATCGTTGATTATGGAGTAATCGTGATAACAACGAATTGTTGACGTTGTGTTTTAACATAAAAGTCTTTAGCCAATAATGTATACAATCAACTGCGAGGTAAATACGAGAAAGCGACAAAAGGACATAATGAAAATAAAGGTCTGTGTGAATTCCGTAGTATATTGCAGCGGCAGTCGCCGGATATGAACCCGCGACTGCGGAAATGATCGATGCGTGAGCCGCGGGAGTCACCTCTGCGATATTACTTCTTAAAGGAACTCAGTTGATTGTCTCCTCGCTCTCCGTCCTTTGTGCTCCTATTTCCTCCTCGTTTTGTGAGCGTACGGCTATTGTGAACACTACTTTCACGATAATAACTGAACTTAGTCATTATGGTACTTGTGCAGAATTAGGTATTATCGATGTTATCCTAATGATTTAAAGAAAAAGATATTCTTATTTTATTTAGACACCCTTTAAATAAAATAGGCTCCGTGGTCTGACTACTAGTGGCGTAAAGATATTCCAGATATGTACCTATTTTTCTATTTTACATTTCAAATAAAACATAGAAATAATTTAGTTAAATCAAGGCGTAATAAAAAAGAACATTTTGACCATGTCCCGCTTCTAGTTTGAATATGCGTTTGTTTGTAGTAGGTTTCATTAATTACTACGAAACAAGCAAACATTATTTTACTTATTTTAAATACAAATAATTAAATATATTAACGAACATACACTAGCACATAGTTTCTAAATGTTTTGAATAAAATAAATTATACTACTGTACATTGACAGCACAATTTTGTATGTAAAACGGCCGGTTTCAAATGGCTCTTTTCTTATTATATTGGGGCATAGTGGTATTCATCCTGCCCGAAAAATATAAAGGGCCCTGATAACAATTTTTACCGAGTAGCAGTCCGCCCCTGGCTTCATCTCGCCATAATATATCGGAGGCTGGTTATGATTCACGGGCCTGCGGGCGGTTGTTATATTATTAAGGGCTTGGAAACGCTTGCTTAGTTCAGAAAAATGAACTTTTCTATTTCCTGATAGGTTTTCCTATCTTTCAGAAAAAACGATATAATATAGTGATTTCATAAAGAAATATAAAATAAAAATTATTCTCGTGCGACAATTTTGTAAATAATACTGAGGTTGTTCTTTTGTTCGTCTACGATAAAAGCTTACTCAAATAATTATTAAAAAAGAACAGAATGCCGTTTTTTTACTTAACTAATCTAGATCATTTTAATGTTGATGATTTGTAAGTACATGATTTATAATTAAATTTTGTTTATGTATGTTGTATGGCCTGCTGTGACATGTTTCCTTAAAAGTTTTTATGAAACCACTATCTATCGTTTTTTTCTAAAAGACTGAATCCATATTCCCACTTATGTATTGTCAATTTCATATTAAATAATGTAATCATATTTTGAGGAAAATTTTTCCATTACGCTTCAGAAATCATAAAAATATGAACGGCATCCATCTAATGTGTTGATTTTTCTATTACCTACTATTAATTAGAGGCACACATTGTACTTTATATTAACATATCAACTGTACCTATATGTATACCTATTAATAAAAGCGCGCCTTAGTATAAAAACACTTGTGCTGATACATTAAATTCAAATATACAGACTTTTTAAAGGACTACTCTTACTTAAAACAGTAAGAGTAAAGTAAAGATCACTCTCTATTAATTATATCAATGTGTCGGTTGGCATTATATCAGGATGAAATCGCAGGACCATTTTGAAACTTTACATTCGCTGCAATGTGTAACCTACGCAGTTGGTTATAGAGTTGAGGATCTAATTGCTCTACCGCACAACAGGTGAACCCTTGTCACGCTCCGTGGGCATAACCGTCGGCGACCGTTGCGCCTGCGACTTTTTACTGGTCAATATGCTTTTGTATTTAGAATATCGTTTGAATATCCAAGGATTCATGGTTGCGTGACCGTATGGCGTGTAATTATTAGGTTTTACATTCAAGTCATAGATGTGTACACTACGTTCACGATCAGAAGTCCCCTAGCCGCTATATTGGTACTACTGTTTTGCAATATTTTCAATCTGTTTTTTGACATATTTACAAAGTGTAGGCAATGCTGCCAATATAGCGGCTAAAGGACAACATAAGGTGAACAGAGTGTACCATGTACTATCAGTTTTGCTGTCAATGTCAATGAGAACTATATAGCAGTCATTTTAATACGCTACATTTGACAGTTCAATTATGCAAAGAAAAGTTAAACTTATGTACAACAGAAGTAGAGTCTAATTTTCTAAATAAATAATTGTATTAATAAGAACTGATGTTGTTTTCTTGAGTTTTATTCCTTTAGCGTAAGGGATATTTTTCTTTGCATAAATGAACTGTCAAATGTGGCCTATTAAATTGACTTGACTTTAAAGATCTCCATGTTTGGGTGACTTACACATGAAATGATAATGTCTGAAAACAATTTTATTTTTTTCTTACCTCAGTAAGGTAAATAATATATCAGTGGACATAACACCGCATGTGAACACTTAAACTAAACAATGAAAAATAATTTTAAATGTAGTAAGTCGTAGTCGTATGATTATTGGAAATTCAATATTTATTTAAATTCATATCGTAGCATGTCGGCACCTAAGCAAACAGTATAATCGGCTAATCGGTGGGCAAATAACAAATATTAACAGAAAGTGCCCTAAAAATCTTTATCGGGTAAGTACTTGGATACACATAATTTATTAAAAAGTGTACCCATAAACTCGTCCATAATATTTATAATCTGTGTATACCTATATAAAGAATGAATAGTGCGTTTCATAAAAAAAAACATAACATTTATATTACGAGTAACTAACATTGGGGATAAAACCAATATTCTTATTTATTTATTGTATAAATCAAGAGAAAATTAAATAGTAAATTCATAAGCTCGGCGAGATCGAGGCAGACTTATTCCCGTAGATTCAGAGGCGTTACAACTGCTTAATGACGTTTTTAAGTAAGTTTTGTTAATAAAACAATTTGAAATTCTTGAACTTCGTTAGATTCTGCGTTTCAAATTTGAATTTACACCTAACAAAGTTAACAGGCACTAAGACATCTTGTTCTTGCCAAACTCCAAGTTGTCATAATTCAATTTAATTCGGCACTCGTGTAATCAAATTACAATCCAATCAAATATATGCGTTCAAAGTTTGAATGTTTGTAGTGTCAAACATAAAAGACAGGAATTGAGTGAACCCCGCATTGTCAAAGGAAATTGACTATCTCTGCCGCGCGCGCTGTTAAATTCGACGAACTTAATATAACTATTTGAGTTTTCAGCAAATCCATGTCAAACCTACTGTAATGAAATGTTTTAACTACCCAATCTTTCATTTGTTTGTAATATGATAACGTGTGTTTTCTAATTCTGATGAATTTATGTTGACACACGGTTTTTGGTTGGTTGGCTATGACTAAGGTATAAGTATAAAATGCTCCTCACGGCATCTTCGTCCGCTTACAACTTCGATCTCTTGGAAGGAAACTTGACCATTGCTTCGAGTTTATAACTCATCTGTGCATCAAGTATATATATAAGTGTTATTAATAATGGGGTCACCATGATGATCTTTGAGTGTTTAATCCCAGTAACCGGTTTGGTCAAAGTTTTTTACTTTCTCGTCACCAATTGAATTGAAGCGATGGAGTCATTGTTTTAGACCGCTAAATGTGGGGATACTGTCATGTTGAAACCTTCTACGAAAATGTATTAACGATAAAAAGTAACTATTAGAAAAACATTACAAGATAAAAGATACAGACACAAAACAGTCTTCAAAACAAAACACATTTTAATGTTCTGTTCACTATACATATATTACCAAGCCTGCGGGAACTGCGCAAAAACTGCGAGGACCACACCGAGCGTACTCCACGAAATCCAATCGCTAGTAATTAATTAACGCATCGATCAAAATTTTTTCTTCCCTTGTAAGGGTATTTAGTTTGCACAATTATGTGGTCACTGGCTAGCATTTTGTTGCCTAAGGATATTATATGTATAGGTATATTTACATTAGTTTGAATATTCTTCACATTTACTGCAGATCTTTATGTAAACGTCACCAAACCTCTGAAGAGAAGACAATTAAATAGAATAGAATAGAAAAGAACTTTATTTGGTACCATTAAAACATAAAATACAGACACAGTAAATTATAAAAAAAAAGGAATCACAAAACATACAAAACAAAAGGAACAATCACAAAACAAAAATAATCACAAACTGTACAAAAATTATAATAAAAAAAAGGATTGACTTGGTACCAAAATGGTCTCCGCTCAGTATTTGGCAGTGACGAACAGTTTAGTGAACGTCACGAACGTCAATTCAAATTGGATCAACTATATTATATGATAAAACTTGTGATTAACTGCCTCCGTGGTACAGTGGTTAGAGTGTTGGGCTCTAAAACCCGGGTCGTAATCCCGCGGGGAACATCACTTTGTGTGATTGTTTCCAATTTGGTTAGAACATTGCAGGCTTAAATCACTTGAATGTCTGAAAAGAATGATGATTCCGTGCTTCGGAAGGCACGTTAAGCCGTTGGTCCCGACTATGTTCCAAGTAGGTCTGGTTTCCCTTGCAGGGTTACGGAGGTCCGATGGCAATCGCTCCATTGTAATAACCAGGCTTGTGAAATCTGGGACCATAGTCGAAGCGGACCCGCTGATATGAAGAAGAAGAGATTATAATTATGATAAAAAAAGTAAATAATACATGCCTCATTGTCACTGCTGCGTAAATCGAGTTTACGTCTAGACCAATTTTTTTATGGTTTTATAGTTTTCCGCCACTTTTTTTTTATTGTGGTAAATTCCGTTACGCATACCCACGGCTAGGGAATGCAAATCTCGCGAGATTAGGGCTCAAGCGAGATCTCGCGAGATTATGAATATCAGTACTGCGAGATCTCGCTAAAATCGAGATCTCGCGAGATTAGCAATTTGTGTGTTTTTTTGCAAATAATCACAATATTTGAATACATTAGTATTTTTTTTAATAAAAATCATAAGTATTATAAGATAAACATTTATTTCCACGAAATAAAACAACTCAAAACGGAAAAAAAAACTAGCGATATATTCTACATTTTAAATCCGTAATCACGACTGTTGAAAAGTGGTCGAAACGTCGGGTTTAAATTTAAAATGTAGAATATATCGCAAAGTTTTATCCGTTTTATTTATTGTTAAGTGGTTTTATTTAATGAGTAACTAGTAACCGCGTAAACATCACAAACCATTATTTATTTTTACGATTTTTTTTCAAAAGACTTCTTTTTTAGTGTTTGAAGTTTGAACTATGCCAGCACTTGACCACACAGTAGCCTGATGTTAAACAACTATGCGGTCTACAATAGAGCGCACTTGCTTAGGTAAAGCCCGTTAATTCTGGCCTTGAAGAGACCTAAGTTATAATGGATAGGAAAGACTGACCCAGGCATAGAGTTCCAATCCCGGGCAGTCCGTTTCAAAAAAGACGAAGCAAATCGCTTAGTCCGTACACACGGTCTCAACTCTCTCTCGACCGCATACGGATGGAGTCTCAGTCATGTCGTTCAGTGATGGAACGGAGCTGGCGAAATTAAGTCGTGCTTGAGAAGAACACTCGCCAAAGTGGAGGCTGTAAATAACAGAGAGGCAAGCAATCCTCCTCTGATGGTCAAGGCTCAAACATTGTTTGAGCCTCATTGTTGCACGCACGACACGAACGAACCTGAGAGACACCTCCTCCCACGACCGCTATCTCAAGCCGCCGCCTCACCCGCACCGAACGAAACCGACAGATTGCAAGTCCGACCGTGTCAGTTCGGGCTTCGAAGAGGTTTTTGTGCTCGAGTGCAATATCGTTAATCTCGCGAGATCTCATCCTGTTTTCGACCGAGATTCAATCTCGCAAAAAAAGGCCGAGATCTCGCAAAAACGAGATCTCGCGAGATCGAGATTGCATTCCCTACCCACGGCCAGGTGGTATTGGCGATAAGCGATAACACCACCCGTCAGAGGGTTATGTGGGACTCTCCTACCTGAGGGGTAGGTATACCCACTAAACCCCACAGTGCCCAACAGACGCCTTAGTGGTAGTGTGACAGGAATCGGCAAAGCCTTGCATCTGTGACACTACCAGCGGATCCCTCGCACCCACCGCTTTGGAGGGTGGGGAGCAGTACTTGGCAGCTACCGTCAGACACAGGGGGCCTATTGGCCCCCTGTACTTCCGCCATGCCTCAACCTGCGGTGTGGCCCCGCTTGGGCCGCCGATGCGCAGGGGGGAACGGCAACGTAACACCGGCCCCCTCCAACCGGTTGCGCTTCGCGGCCCCCACCTCGCACCCGACTCCCGAGGGCGCGCTGAGCAGACAGTTATCCACACTGTCCGCTCCCCTCGTGTCGCAGGCAGACCGTCTGTTTCGACGGTCTGGCCACTCACTTGGCCACTCTTAGTTCACCGGAGCCCACCCGGCTACTAAGCCCCCCCACCGCGCCAAGGTGATGGCCCACCGGGGGGGATAGTTTCCCGACCCTTGACATATTATATTCCACGGAAGTTTATTAAATATACAATACCTTAATAAATAAATTACTTTTTCTTCTTTATTAAAGAAAGATTTTCCTTCATATGCTCGCAACATACATACTATGAAGGAAATATCTTAATGAGCTCATTATAAGATTAATTCGAAAGAAAAGCCGTTAATTCGTCGATACGGCCGCAATATACCCCATATTAATAGTGACGGGCGGATCTGAAAAAACTTTTAGCGAAAGCGGCCATCGATTCATTTCGCTCCGAACCGACCGAAGGCCGCCCGTGAACTTATCATGAATAAATTCAAATGAAATGTAAGCCTCTTTAGATAGGATAAAGGAAAATACAAGAGACTTAATCAAAAATACATAAAATCTGCCAATAATAATTAGCAAAACAAAAAAAACTGTAGTTAGACTAGACAATACGCATTCTAAGAAAACACTTCGCAATATATGTTTCGATAATAGTAACCAATCATAAACAACCTGGCCCAAAGTTTTACATCGGATAATTCTAATAAGACTAAAAGGATTCGGGATCAGTGTATGTGAGGGAATATGTGTACCAGAAATATTTTATATCATGAAATAAAAAAGGACATAATCTTACGTTAGAAGAATAACTGGTGGAATGAGCCCGTGGTGAGACATAAAATCCTCTTCAGCCGAGTGCTTTATTTTCATGATAAAACAAGAGCAAATATGTTTTTCTTTAATTAAAAAGCACTCACGATTATAATTTCAATATGTAAGTAATTAAAAAATGTATTATTTTTTGCAGAATATAATACGCTATCCGAATTAAAATAAGGAACACATGTAAATATGGACATCATCTAATATATATTATATGATGATTCGATCTCATTTGAAAGATTTGTAATTTCTAAGGCTTAAATAAGCTTTGTGTGTACCAAGAAGCCCTCATTAGTCCACAAATGTTACTAAACAACGTAGCTAACGAAAAATAAAAATAAGGCCTATGAATGAGGTGACGTATTATATTGGTCCGTTCTAATACTTCTAATCAACATAAATGTGTTTAGTAGTGTAGACAGTAATTAGCTTAATATTATTTAGCGGTACGTATCAAGAAATACCCTCCAGAGTTGCCCAACTATCGATATTCTCGCTATCGATAGTTGACCTTGAAAACTAGTAACAGTATCGATAGTGCTATTTATAGTATCGATACTATCGATAGCCCAAATCCAGGAAATAATATCGCAGATAAGCAATTCTATCGATAGTATTGTTGCTCTATAGTTAAAAAACTATCGATAGTATCGATACTATCGATAGTATTGTTGCTCGATAGTAAAAAGAAGATCGATAGTATCGATACTATTGATAGTATCGATTGTTTTGGACTATTGATAGTCCGACAACTTGCAATAGTATTGGCTATGTTTTAATAGTCATGTTATTCAATGAGAATCATTACAGGCAGAGATATGCACACAGCAGTCACAACATAAAACACTGGGATGAAACTGACTGAATTTTGAGATATTATCCCTTATTGACGATTCACTATTATAAATGAATTAGCCTCCTTCAACCATATACACCTAACAGCTAAGTTAAAACTATGTTACCTGCTACAATAATCTGTCTGTTTTTCTGACTATCAAATAAAGTTTAAAGGTTTTCCAGTTTTCTTCGCTAAACACGATTTATTGTAAATTACAAAATATCAGCAGCGCCGTTCTTGAAATATTATAAATAACTTGCAGCTGTCGAGTTAAAAACTTGCAGTCGCTGTCAAACTGGTCTGGCTTCCGCGTCATTCAAGGGCGGGATAATGGCTGTTTGTTGGTACCACTTTTGTTTCGCGTTCCCTGGATAATACGCCGGATGAGATCTCGAATCTCGACGCGCTCGGGATGTTTGACGTCGAGACGTCTTAATACAAGTACGAGAGCTTTCAAAACGCGAGTCCTTGATTGAAACGAGAGGGAGGAGCGCGTATGAACGTTATACATTTAAGTGTGTGTAATACAATACAAGCAAATGTTGGTTCTTCATTTAAAGTGCCACTTATTTCCTTGCGTAAGTGAACACTGGATAAGGCATAAGGCCTATCGTAACAAAACATATTAAACCAAAGCTTTCGGATAAAATCCAAACTTAACTTGAGAGATGCTGACTGTAACAGAAATTATTGAAGAAGTATCAACGTGATATTATTATTTTCCTTATAGATCATTAATTACACATAGCATAATTTAGTAAGAATCTGATTTCGTTATGATGGTTCTTTTGAAGAGGACTTTAATGAAAATTCTTTGAATTTCCTACTTTATACAAGAAAACGGCAGACATACAAATACTCGTATAAGTGTAGGATCCGTTTATGAGAAAATATCTATTAATTTTTCTACTTTTGAAAGGATGTCTCTCTTTGTCTGTGTGGTATGAGGAACGCCCAGCAATATAACGCATTCTACGGATATAATAAAGACATCTATGAAAATGCTTTACCTTAAAATAACGTCTCGGCGTATTAAAATTAAATGGTTGTAATCAATGATATTATAATAAAATAATATCATTGGTTGTAATCTATTATAATATTGTTTTGGAATGAATAAAAGTTATTGTCAGTTATCGCCTTCTAAAGGAGTTTTCTTCTTTGTTTTATTTGATTGCGTTCATTACGTTAAACACCCATTAATGTAAATAACGTGGCTAGGGGGTATCAACATTTTTAAAATTACTTCTTAATTATTATGCTTATTTTGATATAACTCCAAAGTACGTCTTTATAGGCAATAGCAAGGGCAACATCTTGAAATCGATTAATTTGGACGATCCCATAAAATTGATACAAGTGTAGGCATAACATATCTAATTGTCGCCAGTTTCTCATGGCAACGGAAACCCGAATACATCTACATACACATTGTACAACCCACAGTATTTACTTTGTGAAATGTGATCTCGCGATCTGTCTGTTGAACCTTGTAATTATTCTGTGCTTCGCAACCCTAAGTGCTTGTTCACGTTGACTCGCGGGCGCGGTGGCGTGCGCGGTCACGAAACATCAAACACGTGGCGAAATATCAAGTGTTCACGTACAAAATCACGTGCGGGCTATGTAGCGAGGTAACTAGCGACCGCCGCCGCGGCAATATCAAACGCGTGAGACGTTTGTGCCTGTTCACGTCGAACTCGCGACGGAGTGCGCGATTATCTCGCGACGTCAGGTAAGTTCAACCAGTTTAAACTTATCGCTAGAAACGATAGGTATATCCGAACAATCTTGAAGGATGTTCTCTCAAATTACTATTTTTAGGTTTAGGTTGTTAAAGCACCATACCGTTCTCTATGTTTATTATTTTCGTGCACCAATTACAATATTTAGCATCTCCCACGTGTGGTATGAATTTTCGGTTAAAAATAAAAGATCATCGTCCATGTTAACAATCTCTGACAACACATCACACTCGCGCCACTCGCGCAAACGCCTGGCGGCCAATGTGAACACGAACTCGCGACTTCTACCGCGCCCGCGCGTTCTACGTGAACAAGCATTTAGGTGAGGTTGACGATAAGAAGTTAAGTGTCACCCAAGAAATGATTTATCTAATGACGTGTAAGTTTAAAGCGGGTTCTTAGCTTATGAGAGTATATCTTCTTACATCATCTTTCAAACACGTCTCAACCTTATTGGAACTGTCTTATTACTAACAATTATAATTATGCATAATTATAATTTGCTTTACTTTTAATAGACCCTTTTCCCCTGTAATAAAAACAAACTTATTATTGTTACTCTCAGGATTCATTAAGTTGATGTAATGGTAATGGGCTAAATGTAGAATATTAAGTAAATGGACAGCGAATTATGTAATCTTGAACGTGATTACTATTCAGTGAATGAATTTAACTGTTCCTTATAATTATTTTTGGATTTCCTGATATTTTAAATAACTTTTATTGATTGATTTTATCTTGAAGGTTTTTTGAGCTTCATGCTGCTGTTAGATAAATTACTTAATATCCGTTAATATCAAATACCAGTACATTGAACTGTTCCAAAGTAAGTAGCTCAACCACTTGTGCAATAGTTATCAGAATTAACGAAGGTACCATAAATAAATTTAAATGATTAAATACAAATAAACATCAAGAGAGAGAACAAACACCAATGTTCAATAAATAAATATTCGTCAGGAATTCAAAAGAATACGAGACACGGCATTACAACTTATTTTTTACTTCTTTATATTATAGGTTAATGTTTTAATGGATGACTGACGACTTACTTATAAAGCAGAATAAATTGGTGTTGTTTAAACGGATTACATCAATTATTGTTAACTCTGCTTAAAAGTAAGTCCCCGTGATTACAGGAGCTAGTGTAGATATTTATCTACGCTTAAAAACAAACTATGTAATAAAAAATGTAACAAATTACAATTAGATGGTTTTAATACGCTAAATGTTTGATGTTTATAAACCACATGCTTATGCATAAAACATGAGAAAGTTTCTAGAGGTACTCGTATATTGTCTATTTCCTTATCTGTGCTCTTATTATACCATTAGAAACACCAATAAAGTTAAATACTTTGGTTATAACAAATTATGTTCCAAAATCATAAAAGATTTTTTTCCGACCAGGGAGTTGAAACCAAGATCCCAAAGTCATAGTCAGTCATTTAACCAATGTGGCGTTTATGTACCATGCTAAGTATTGCATAAATACTCAAAAGGTGAGAAACATTAATGTTGTAGCATGAGCCACTTGTGTCAAATAGAAGCAATTATTGAATCTACCTTACATGACGTTGTTCTGTAAGCCCATACAAATTAAAGTATGCCAGTGAATGCGCGTTTCGTTCGGTAAACGAGAGGCGGAGTCCACCTGCTATATGTATTGAATAATGTGCAAAATAAATAACGACCACGATGCACCATGTCGTTGAGTTGCATATGGCAGCGCAAACACCTGGTCTGATGCATACTAAAAAGGACCGCTTTCCCAGTGTTGCCGACGTATGCACTATGCAGTTTCCAACGTAATTTTGACACATGTTTGACAAAATAAGCACGATAAGACATTTTCAAATTCGGAGGCCAAAAAAACTTTCCCTGAAGTTATAGATTGAGAACCAAATACTTGGTTTGTAATATAAGTAAATTCAAACAAAATTTCAAAAATGTAAAAAAAAATCCATGTGCCTACTACATTCACTTTTACTGGATACTTAAAACGAACTGAGTAAATAATGTTGTTCGTTGATTCTGGTTACATTGTCTCTTTATACGACAGAGCCATTAAACTTCCGGCTTGATACATCAAATCAAGAAAGAAGTACAATAGTTCTCACTCAAATAGAGCAGAAGAGCACTCTTTTATATAAAAGCAAAACGACAACTTTCGCTAGTTTCCTCTAAAACTTGGACACTGTACCAGCCTCGAGGGAAATTATCTCTGTCGCGGCTCCCTTTTAAGCATAAGAAAATAAAGCACTTATACGACATAAACGTTGCGGTGGCGTGTCGACACTAATGTAAACCGCGCAAGGAATACAACAGCCTTCTCAGGGACCAGTCCCTTTTGTTTGAGCTAATTATCCTCGCCGACGATTTGCGACAACTGTTTTACACAACACAATAAAGTGGGAAATGGAAACTAGGAGAATTCATTCATTCAACCATCAAATGATGTTGTTATAAATAGTTTTGAATACTGTTTGATTTCGAACGATTAGGTTTTTTATAGTTGTTAGGCATCCCTCGCAACTCACGCGTAATAAGTGTCGAAGCGCTCTCGTTTCATCACACATTAAATAATAAACTGTTGATGTTTCGGATGAAATTATAGTGTGATAAACTGATAAAACTGTGATAAACTGCGTAAAAACTTCGCCGTCATATATAAAATCTAAAAGAAATAAAAAGTCCGTATATTGTAGGGGGTAAATAGTAATAAGTCGACAATCACAATTGTCCCAGGCGCAAAGGCGAAGTCACAATGACTGCGGCTGCGGCGAGACGAGGCAGCCTGTTTGCATATCGGCCTCGCCCTCTCTGCAAATATTGTCTTTTCTTCGTCTACCCGTCTACCATGTGACGTTTTTCGGGCTATATTGCTCTTAAAAACAATACTATTATAAGTAAATTACTGTCATTACAAAGCGAAGACAGTCATTGAGTGGTTGTACTTGTAAGAGAACTGAAGTCAACGAGTTACAAAAAATCTCATTGCCTTTCTTTGCTCTTATGTGACTGTATTGTCTCTTGAGTCATAAAACGTTGTCCTACAGGCGGTTTGTGAAGCGTAGCAGATCCCAGATTTGGCTCTTGCGTCTGACGCCGACAGATTGTTGGCTAGCTCACAGCTGCAGTACCTATACCAGGCGTGTTGCAGTCACAACTTGGCCCACATTCTTATTAAAGCATAATAATACATACACGCAACACATACAGATGACACTTATTTAAAGTATAGCTTTGCGTACTTGCTGATAAAAATAATTAAATGTGTAAGCACAGTATTACAATAACCCTTGAAGTCTCTGGTATTTAACTTACTATAAAAAAATGATATTTAAAGAATCCCCTAATGAAAAATAACGATTAAATCAATTCCGGATTAAACAAACGTGGGAAGAAATAAATCTTAAAGGCAGCTTTAAGAAGAGAAAAAAAAAAAACAAAATGTTTTCCAATGTGGGTACGAGTACACCGTGGGCGTCCTAGCGATTAAAACCTTATGGATTTTAAAAATTTACGGTACAGATTTATCGAAGAAACGCAGAAAAATACTCTCTTTTATAACCTTTAATAAATTATATTTACTGCTTCACAAACGGAATTGGTAAGAACGACGGTTAATAATTAACCTTATTGTGTGTACCAACGAATAAAATATACTTCAAGCAAATAACACTGTCATAGAAAACTATTATATTTTCAGAAATGTCGTACTATCAAATATCACATCTTTTTCATTGAATCTCGTCTAGACTAAACTGTTCTTTAACCTATGTCATATACAATATCTGTCTACTTTTCACCCAATGGTAAGAGCATGAATATTCGCGAGTCGAATCAACATTAGTATGCTGACTACTGCCTTTGTCTTCCCTTCAGTATTTTTCCCTTACGCTCTGCGCTAAGTACCATACCTGCCCCTTCTTCTTTATACTGGGTGCATTTTTCGTTACCAGTATATTTGTAATTATTATTGTCGGCAACTACTCGTACTGGCTGCTTTGAGTATTTAAACTTTGATTTAAACACTAACGGTCGCCCTCGCGGTTCCACCCGCGCGTAATTTCCTTTTTCAACTATCCCCCCTTCCCCCCCACTTTTCCGGGATAAAAAGTATCCTATGTTCTAATCCCGGTTATAAACTATACGTGTGCCAATTTTCATCTAAATCCTTTTTTCCGTTCTTGAGTTATAAATAGTGAAACTAACACCAATTTTCTTTTATATATATAGTTGTATTGATTGTATAAAGCCGCTTAGTATTTAAACATTTAATTTTTTTTGCTTTGTCTTAAAATTGCATTATTTTTAAAACTCCTTATATAAATTAATTAATATTATTATATTAATAAATAATTAGATAATTTTTCTTATTGCCATTTTTAACTGTCACCATTTCCTCTTTAAAGTTAATGTACACACATTATGAGGTTATACACACGAATAAAGGATTGCAACAAGGAATATTATTGTAACCGCGGCTTTGCATGAAGTCTTCAAGTAAACGCTCCGATAATAATATTTCATATTTTTGGTACCCTCTAAAATTTATACAACTTGACTTTAGCAAAAAAAAACGGTTATTACTATTTATCAAACGGAATGTCAATCCGTTATATGTGACAAAAATTGTATTATATTAAATCAGATATTAAGATAATTCTATTTACCTTGTATATCACTACCATTATACACATGTAAAAGGTCAAGGTCATTAGTTCCTACAACAACAGCCCGTCAATAACATGGGATACATTATTAAACACGCCAACAATGTATTCAATAATGTATCCTTTTTGTTTACCGATACACATAATTAGCCCTCTGTTATGTTTTGTTTACTTGGATAATTACGAAGGTTTCTTAACCTACATCCAACCAAGACACGTGGAGCGAGCCGTCAAAGATAAGATATAGACCGACAAACATAACTGTCCCTGTGGCGGTGTCGCTACCTCAGAACAATAATTATTGTTCTGAGGTCGCTACTATCGTTTTAGAATTGCCATTAAATATTATTTTTGCACTTTTGGGAATAAAACAAATTTTATTGTAATTTGATATTATTTTAATAATTGTTTTTGTTGACAAAAACGTAGAATATTAATTAAAACACTTTATTTATTGTTTAATTCCATTTCTCAATAATAACAGTTCATTTTGGATTAACTGAACAAAATTAATGGCTTATTTGTAACAGCCACAACTGGCAAAACTATCCTGTAGCAGCTTCGATCATTTATATACGATCGAAACGTAGCAGTTTTTAAAATTGGCATTTCTCGTAGTTCCAATTCAGTCAATGCCCATGGTCTACCTTCGTAGTTCACCCAGGTGTACCAAGGGCAGTTATTTCTTCCCTTAGTTCACCCCAAGATATCTGGGTGTACCAGGGGCTTTTCTTTTTTCCCGTGGTTCACCCTAGTTCACCTGGCTGTACCAGGGGTAATTTTTTGGCCACCGGAACAGTAGTTAGTCGGTCTATATTGCTGTATTGCACTCAACTTGTCCATTCGCGTCAATCCACGCATTCGCCTTCACAATCTCATCTCTACTGCATGCATCCGTCTTCTTTGCTCCATGAATGCTCAAATTACATTCACATAAGGTCGAGCACCCTCAGTATCCGATGAGAAGGAAGGAATAATGTTTACCAAGGTCTATCCTCGCTTCATTCAAAATTCATTCGGTTCACTTACAGGCGAGCCGCTGATCTCGGAGCGCTATTTATTATTTTATTAACCCGCCCTTTTCGCCTGCCGCCCTTAGTATTGACTATTGTCCAATTTTGGTAATTTACTTTAAACTTTACCTTTTAGCATCTACAATGTTATATTTTAATAAGTATTAAAATATAACTTATAATCCGTCATATAAGATGCAGTGGTACGACTCTTGTTAAATCCCCGTATGGGGTGGCGCACGCACTTTCAGTTGTACAGTCAGCGCCAAAACGATCTAAGCGTTCAAACCCACCAAAAATATCTGAACATGTGACAAAAATCACTCTTAGCGCAATTCCTTTAGGTGTTAATATCGTTTGCTGTCATTTGGTCTCAAACAACAAACGAAGATGCACCTTTACGTTCTTCTTGATTTTTGTCAAATGTTCAGATATATTTGGTGCTTTTGAACGCTCAGATCATTGTGTCGCTGGCTGTACACTAAATTAATGATTCAGACATTAATGTTGATGTGTGACGAAATAGTTTTTTTTTTACTATTATGCTGTTATCGCCTATTATGATAGGCCACTGTACTCGTACTGTCTAATGGTAACTTATTGAAACCGCAACGCTAGGCTAAGCCTTTTGAATAAATTGAAAGTACAGCCACCAATTTTTAAACTTTGTTCGAAAGTTCAACGGTCACTTGTGAATACTTAATACAAAGTTAATGTTTACATTTTTTCACAACTTGAAAATGATTGCAATCACTATAAAATATCAAACTTACATACCTTAGTGTATATTTTGCGGAGTACCAACTCTAATAATAACGAACTGCACCAAGGTAGTTAAAATAGAGAGAGCATACCTATTGCATGTTCCGACTAAAGTTCAGAGATAGTGCCGTGTGCTCATCGTCGTCAATGTGGTTGAGCATGGCTGAACTTGAATTATTCAACCACAAACACTAGTGGCAGACGGGTGTCTTCCGCGCACCCTTTGTGCACCACCCTTTACGCTTCACTGGGCGATTATCACACTGCATGTGAACTCTATTCTCAACGCTTAGGATCGAATATTGCTCACCTTACTGTAAACCTTTAAAAGTTCACTATTATATAGACGTAATAGACAACTCGATGTAATTAGCGGCTCATGGTTATTTTATGATGCAGCAAATACTTTATACCACTTCAGTTGGTCCCGTTGGCCGACAGACACGTAGCTTCATCATCATTCACCGAGCCTTTTCATTGAAGGGAACTTCCCAAAGAATCATCAGAGGAACACAGCCAGATCTATGGTGACAATGTTTATGGTGTTTCGGCGCAGGTGATAGCTGTCTGCGCTTTATTGCACATTGGCAATCCTCATTGAACTACAATTACTAGCGTAACTCAATGGCAATCCTTGAGTTTGGCTTTTAAGTCTGTTAGGATTGGCGAAACGCAAAAATCGATAAGTTTATGCTTTGTGGAATTTATTAAAACTGACGAGTCGTTAAAACTTACATTGTATCTGAAATGAAATAATTTATTCAGCAAACAAATTTTTAAAAAATACACATGCATTATGCACGTCAATCTTTTTTTCCCTACCAGCACTTCGACGTCAATGGCCTGTTGAGGTAAGAAGTGCCGCAAGAAACTCAACAGTTTTGCCTTTTTTTGAAAAAGGCTTAAAATAATAAATTATAATTACATCCCAAAGGCAAGCACAAATTGAAGACATGATTTATAGTATATACGGCATTATGTCCGTCCAAAGTACATTGAGCATAGAAGAGGTACATTCCAATCAACGTTTCCTATTTGCGAAACATGTACCCAATCGCCTTTTCCCCGATGCTCAAATGTGCGCTATTTGCTCTACTGATCACTGTCAAGTATGGTGCATGTAAAGTAAACTTTGGTGGAACTAGCTCTCTTGAACAAAGAGAACCACACTAGGATGCAACATCTCTGGTTTTGTTTAATCGTCATTGTGTCGGTTATTTATTTATACTAAATTGTCGAAGTAAAGGAACATGCAAAAAAACGTCCCCAACCACCAACAGATTGCAAACGTATCTCTGACAATACGTCTTGCCGTACTGATCTTTTTTGTATGACGACATCCGCCGTAGGAATGAAGATTTCACGCAAATCGAATTTGAATGTTGTAATTTTTCATATTTTCAAGTATTTTTTTTGACACAGTTAATTGTGCAAATAATGTGCAAGCGATTAAGAGTATCTAAATAAAAGTGTAAAAGCAAAATGTAATCTTAAAAAATATTGTACAGTCGAGTCTACTTCAAGCTAGACACTTACAGCGCAATTCTGCATCTTAGGCGTGCGGCATAAGGCACGGTTTTTTTTTTTAATATCCCGTAATTTTTTTTGGATTAAAAATGGTTATTTGTCTTTTTATGGAATGTCATAATAATATTGAAACTAGTGTCAAGTCTGTTGGTGGGTGGGGACAGAGCCCATACACTTTTTGCGTGGTCCTTTCCTAAATAATTATACATACTAGCTGGGATGCTTTGCCAGTACTACTTTTACAAAAAGTAAGGAGGAAACATTATTATAATTTCGAGTAATGTATTTATAAGTAATTATTCGTCAACAACACATAAGTACCTACATTTATTACAAAAAGCGTAACAAAAAAAAAGTTTAATCAAAAATACTCACCCAAGGTAACTCTAGCGATTTTAGTCAGGCAAAGGTCTGGTATTTTTTTAAAATATCGAACGTGTTTGTGTCTGCGCCGTTATATGCCTATCTGGGGGCACGTCAGTGCCCCCGCCAAGTCAAGAGCAAAGCAAAAACTGTCGTTCCATCCTTTACTGGAACCATTTCGCCGCATAGGTAGTTACATATATAAAATGAAAAATTATCATAGTTCCTTAAATTACTTAATGTGAGGTAGAGAATTCCTATAAGCCCTTTGGTATTGTCATGCTTGGTCAAGCTTAAGTGTCAAATTGTTACAGATAAAGCTAAGGCAGATGGAAGAGTACGCCAACGACAGTTACAACGAGGTTCTCGACACCTACGAGGGCCGCCGGGGCGAGCTGAAGCCCGAGCGCAACCACAAGTACCGCCACAACAAGATGGTCCACGCGCAGATCTCCCGTCTCGCTCGCTCCCAGAACCAGCTGGAGGACTTCCAGCAGAGCCTCCAAACGCAGATACTTGATGTACAGAGGCGCATGGACCGCTACGAAGAACCCAACTGGAATCTTATCTCTGCCAAAGTGGACTACCTGGAGATTGAAACCAAGTCCATTCGCGGAGAATTGAAGAATACATCGGATAAGGTTTCCGATTTCGACAAGATCCATGCATCCATGCTGGAGCTGCGTGAAGACGTTGAGAGCATTGAAAACAAGGCTGATAAAACTATTCCGGAATTCCGTAAAGAGATCTCGAAGCTGGATGTCAACTTCGCCCAAGTAAGTTTCAATTTAATTGCTCTCAGGTTGGATCTCACAAAGACATCCACCATAGTTTAAAAATAGATTTCGTTTCAATAACTAAAGTATTGTGCATAAGATACTTAAGGTAGCAAATAACCATTACTCGAGAAATGTAAAATAAATATTTGTAAACCTTACTGCATCTCCAAGCTTTAAATGCTCTAGCGCTCGCTAAACATTTATCCCAACGGACACTTCATTTAAAAACTGTCTCTGTATCATTCCGTTCCGCTTTAACCGAGATCAGACAGATGTCTGTACGCATTAAGACAGATTAATCGCTCAAACCCTGATTTATCCCTCAAAGCACTATCGTTCCGGATTCGTGTAAGCAAATACACTCTCGGATTACAATAACTTACAGCTGGATATTTGTACGAAAACTTTTAGGTTTGATCAATACATAAGCAAAAAAATCATTCATTGGGATGATGTACGACAAAAAGAGAAGAACAAATGTTTTTCTTTCAGTTTCCTCTCAGTGAGTT
The DNA here is from genome assembly GCA_949319885.1 of Mecyna flavalis. Taxonomy (NCBI): domain Eukaryota; kingdom Metazoa; phylum Arthropoda; class Insecta; order Lepidoptera; family Crambidae; genus Mecyna; species Mecyna flavalis. Next base: position 8,436,098 of record OX439425.1, read on the forward strand.
GTGGTCTATGCAACTGCAATGCATGCTTATCGTTACATAAACCACAAAGAATACATTAAGGTTTTTTTTTAAATATAGTAAGAGTTGCATTTGGGTAGCCTGTCGCGAATTGATACGACGAGGCTTAAATACATTAAGGTTAGACGAATTAGACAATATTAACTTATGAATGAAATGGCATTTGTCTGAACTGCGAGAACATTTATACTATGTAAGCAATTAAAACTAAAGCACGGTTCCGGGATTGCAAACGAATGTAATTACGAAACCGTGGCTGTGCGCTTTACTATGACTTGAGCTAAAGTCAATGTTGTTGCAGTTGAACGCGCAATCGTCGTACTTGAAAGAAGACCAAGAGAACCTCCGTCAGTCCGTGAAGGCTATTGCCGTGAGTGTGAGCAACGCCATTGACCGTGCTGAAATGGACCGACTGTTCATCAAGAAGATCAACGACACCATTTCTGACCTCGAGGAGAGATCGAAACAGCACTACTACCGCCTGAACGACCACATCTTGAAGGTAAGACTGATTCCTAACTTATATAAAACTAGCTGACCCGGTGAACTTCGTATCACTTACTTTAGTAGTATTTTCCACGCAATTTTAAACCTTCCCTGGACTTCAACGAATATTTCAAGACTAAAATTAGTCAAATCGGTTCAACCGTTCTCGAGTTTTAGCGAGACTAACGAACAGCAATTCATTTTAATTTATATATAGATAATTCGTTATTTAAATCGCTATATATATAGACGTGTTGCGTCTTTTGACTAAAATACTATGTAGGCATTGTTAATTTTTACGACAACAAAGTTTAAAGCCTGTATCCAAAGGAAAAGTAGGACAATAGTCCGGTTATTGCTTATCCGATATCCAATATTAAACGCTCACTCAGTTAATTCGCACTGTATTTAATGCCAAGAAACTTTTAGCGGCAATTTTATTGTACGGCCGCTTTCGTCTTTATCTGATATAAAATTGCGGATTATTTCACTATGTTCACCTGGGTGAACAAAGAGTTATTTTTACTTTTTAGTGTCCTTTGTTCACCTTGGAATTATTTCACCTAGGTGATATCACCCAGGTGAACAAAGTCGGTTTTTAAAATTAATACTGTGGACTTTGTTCACCTACTTACAATTCATACTAATTCAAACGAAAGTTAATTTTTTATCAATTTAATATAATTTTTACACAAAAACAAAAATAATGAAAGTCAAGTTAGTGTAAAGGACATCGGCAGAAATGGGCTCGATCTTAAGCGTTCGTTCCACTATTCAAAATATAATTAATATTCGTTACAAGATTTTTAATCCTTCTAGCCCCGGATCACCAGACACAATAGAAAATCTATTGTTATGCGGCACGCGAGTGCCGGTTCGGCGTTGAGTGGTTAATATTTAAATTCAATTTTAATTAATAATTTTACCCCGGGATAAAAATATAATCTAATAAATGAAAATACTATTGGTTTTGTAGTGCATCCGGTGTGTTATGTGCATAGTGCATAGTACGTCCGGTAGAATAATAATAATGTTGCTAGTTATGATACTTAAATACTGATTTTCCGATCAGATCTCATACAAATGACAGCTTAGAATAGAGGCACGATAACTTTCTGAAAAAATTATGGCAACAGAAAAGTCAAAAAAAAATCAAATGTCATACAACGTCTGTCAATCATTCGTTTCTGTTTGTTTTGAATAAATTATGTGAATTATTTTGTTTTGTCGTTATTGTTGGAATGCTTGGTTTAATATTTGACGACTTTCGCTACGTTTAAATGACGGTTTCAGCTAAAACAAACGACCTAAGCTTTTCTTACAACGGATCCAGTGAACTCGACAATTGGGGTTATTTTTGTAGAAATCAAAATCATCCTATAACTATTTTTTCCCAGGGAGTGGATTTATAAATTGTAGTGTATTTGGAATATTACTTCATTTTCTACATAATAATAGTAAATCGGTAAGTGTAATTCATAAAAAATCAAGGCCCAACGTTCTATGGATGTTCGCCCGAGTCCTTTGCATCTATTGTTTGTACGGCTGACACGGAACTTTTGAATTGGTTCCAACTAAGATTTGAACAAAAGAAAAATACGGTTGGCGAATTTTATTTTTAGTAAAATAAAAAGTACCAAACTAAATAAAACCCTAGACAATAGCGTCGTACAACTCTTTCCACCCGAATTTAACCAAAGTTGACTAGAAAAATAGGTGATCTAGTATAAACAATCTATCGAGTTAAATAAAATTGTTCTCATATTTTTCTTTTTGGCTGAACTGCACCGAACATACTTCATGTTGAAAAAAAAAGGAATACTAAAATACTGAATACTAAAATCAAAACAAACCTCCCATGGCCATGAACTGTTTTAGATCCGGTAAAAAGAGTCTAAAACCACCTTTTAATACTTACGGAGTAAAGGTTTTCACCCAGTATTTACATTTTCGAGTCACGTATTAGTTAATGCCGACGGAACGAACTTGCCTATTTGCATTTATGAACCCTTGTTAATACACACGTGCAACTTCAGTGTTTTGAGTCGGCCAATGTGGACTGAAATAGCTTTGGCTACAAGTGGAACGTAATCGAAATTTGAGATGGAATATAAAGGTTGTTAGGGTAGGGTCGATTCACCTAGCGCACGATGTAACCTCTTAAGAATAACATGCTATTTTACTCCCTTTAAATCGTAATGATGTTTTGAATATCGTTATATTATCTTAACATTTATCTTTATTATATGTATATATTGGGGTAAACGGGTTCTAGATGCCTACACTACACTATGTCCTACACTACGTTTACCGAGACGCGTTCTCCACAGACCGCGTCTCGGTAAACGTAGTGTAGGACGCCCTCAGGCCAGGTGGAGCGATGATCTGCAAGATGGCTGGCAGGAGCTGGATGCGAGTGGCCGAGGATCGATCAGCGTGGCGAGCATATGGAGAGGCCTATGTCCAACAGTGGACTGTCACAGGCTGATAATGATATGTATATGTATATAATCTATATTACAAAAGCCTATACAGGTACAGCGTCAGAGTCCATGTAACCTAAATCTAAATAAATATTGAGGGGACTGATTGCGATAATAGAAAATGCGAAGCTACTTTAATGTGTATTTTTTATATTTCATCAAAACAAAATAAGCAAACGTTAAGATGTTTCGAGACGGCACTGTAATATATAAGGCTCTCTTTGACAATGCCAATATTATGCGAGTGAGCCGGTGTTCCGCACCAAAGGTAATGAGGATCAGCCGCGAGCCGTTTGAATGAGGGTAAAGAGTTTAGCGCTTATAGTATAAAATTGTTTCAGAGCGAGGCTAACGTCAGCGACTTCAATCAGACCGAGATTATTCCCCTCCCGGAGTTGATGGGCGAGGTGAAAGAGCTGCAGCCCGTTCAACGTGAGTACGAAGACCTGGTCAACCAACTGCCGCGTGACTGCTCCAGCATCTCGGGCCCCGCGGGCGCGTACCTCATCCACCCCGGCCACAAGCCGCTCGACGCGTGGTGCACGAACGGCAGCACCCTCCTCCAGCGTCGCTTCAACGGCTCTATCGAGTTCAACAGGAAGTTCTCCGAGTACGTCCACGGCTTCGGCGACCCCGCCGGCGAGTACTGGCTCGGCCTCGAGACCATGCACCTGCTCACCGCCGACAACTGCTCATCCATGCGCATCGACATGACGGACATCTACGGCGGCTGGTGGTACGCCCAGTACGACCACTTCTCGGTCGGCAGCGCTGACACCGGCTATGTTCTCAACGTGAGCGGCTTCAAGGGCAACGCGAGCGATGCTTTCGAGTACCAAAACCATATGGAATTCTCCGCTATCGACCGAGATCGTGACATCTCCAACACTCACTGCGCAAGCAACTATGAAGGTGGATGGTGGTTCTCGCACTGCCAGCACGTGAACATCAACGGCAAGTACACGCTGGGCCTCACGTGGTTCGACTCCGCCAGGAACGAGTGGATTGCCGTCGCCACGAGCGAGATGCGTATGTACCGCCGACCGGGCTGCTCTTAAGCGCATTTCCCGATTTAGACTGATTTCATAATTATGCTTAATTGTACTGACTCAGAGTTAGATGAAAGAATCAGGCGCTAAGCATAGCTTAAAAATCAGTTTATTGAAGTTAATTTTAATTCAATAATCGTAGTGCTTATTGTGAAAGGTACTAGATTTTATGTCTGAATTATACCAAAGATGACTAGTAACTATGGTAATTTTGATCACTTATGGATAGACGGAGATAGGTCGTAAGTATTCGTAGATTCTGAATGTTTCAATAAACTTTTCATTCATTATTAATAGTAATCAACATAACGATTTAACAGTTTTGTCTTTTATCTAGATAGAATAAATTGTTAGAGATCTGCGTGTAATAGTAGTTGATGTTACTCAATTATGTTACTCTCATAGCTTAAGGCCACTCCCGCAAATGCCGTCTATCCTATTCATTGTTTTAAGCTCCAACTCGTGTATTACATGAATAATCATTTTCTTAATCCTTTCACTCTTTTTTTTCAATGCGTGTAATAATTCAAATTTATTCCACTTCCTTTGTAAAAAAAAACCTTTCAAGTTTAGAACTTGGAAAAATAACCAGTTATAATTTCTAGTTTTTATCTTATTTATTTCTTTGAATATCCTAATTCTTATACTCGTATGTTACTACTAATAGGTACGACAGGTGCATTTATGAAAAACACCATTGTTAGTATTGCTTCGTACAAGTACAGGAGATGTAGGTATTTTTTAAATATTATAAGGTAGGAGTGCGAGACGTGGAAGCATTAAATGCGAACGAAGAAGTAGGTAATGTATGTATAAGTCTTATGCACAGTCACTTTTTATCGACCAATATTTATTTTATTGTCTTTGCTACATTCCTATTGCTTGATAATTCTTAGCAACAAGTAAACTGGATTAATTTTGCACTATTAACCTAGTCTATATTTTTCTAGTATTATTACAATGTATATAATTTGTAGTTTTGATGCCATCCTACGAGTTAAAGATTTTATATGTAGTAAATTTAATTTAGCGTAGTGACCAAAAATATATAAGACTGTTAAAGCCAATCAAAAATAAAATTAAGGTTAATAAAAAAAAAACTTAAAGAAATCATTTGGCTTAAGATTTGGCAAAGTTTTTCATATAGGAAAAGTAAGTGGTTCGTCCCTACAGTAGTTACTGTTTAAGTAACTTTTGATGTCGCGCAGATTACAAAGAAGGCACATTTAGAAAAGTATCGATAACAGAATACTGGAAAATCATTACATAATGTACCTTTATCAGCAAATCTGCAGAATCAACATTTTCCATTAGCAGACCCGATGATTATCAACGTCGAATTACCCAATATTGTCAGAATATGTGCTATATTTAGACCCGTTACATTTCTGACCTGTACGTACTATCGAAGACACCCGCGCGTGATCACCCTAAAGGCTAAAATCCTGTGCAGTATTTTCACGTTTACAAGCGCCGCTTCTAAGAAATTACGATGCACGTGCACGGTATATTTTTCCAAAAGTATATTTTTCCAAAAGTATATTTTTCCAAAAGTGATCACGCGCGGGAGACCGCGATCGTACGTGGTTCCGGGGGTACATTTCGCGGGTCGGGCTAACTTTGTGTTGGATTTTTATTAAGAAAGTGAGTTGACTAAGCCTATCATTGTACCGATAACTTAATTTTATCACTCGAGGATTTAATCGTAATAGATTAATAAGTTAGGTTTATAACAAAGGGTTCTAACAAGATTTTGGAAAATATTGATTCTGCCCAAGTGCCCTCGCGACTCATTCATCATCGCTGTTTATTTGTAAATAATAGAGATTATTTAGTTGAGATAGTTTGAATCCATCACCTTGATCTTAAGTTAATTATAAGATTAGATTGATGAACGTATAATATTAGTAGCAAACCTTAAGAAGCAAAGCACTTAGGTACCTAATTTTTTATTAACTTAAGATCTGGTAAGCGACAATGCAGCACTATTACTTATTAGTTAATGTTAGTTTAGTAAATGAAGATTATTTAACCCCGGAAGAGTAATGTCGGCCAAATGATGGTGTGTTTCTCGTACGTAATAAGATCCGTTAGAAGTTTCTGTAAAATAATGTTTTATTGGTTCTTGCGACTACTACTTATTTTGTTACTTAATCTTAATCTTATTTATGTACACCACCCACTAATTTGAATTTGCTTACTTCATAAAAATGGCGAATAGATTAAGAATACATTATACTCTGTTATAGGAAGCTAATTAAACAAATAATCGATTTGTGTAACCCATATTTCAATTCAAATAATTGTACTTTCAAATCTGATGTCGGCTTTATGTACACGCCGCAAGTCATTGTACCAATGGAATCAAGCCAAATAAATCATATAAAAGAAATGAAATTATTGTTTCTTTGCTTACTCTCCTATGCCATAAATTGAAAATCCAGTTTCAAAGTAAAAGACAATTACATTGTCCTGGTATTTCTACATCACCCACGCAATGAGAACAAACTTGACAGGTAGGTAGGTACATTTGCCGTTTTGGTATAAAAACTACTTACCTCCTAGCCGAGTTATTGTTACAGCGGTCAATCTTATTAGCCTTTTTAATGTATAGGTACTACTTCGGGGAAAAACTCGTATCATGAAAATGAAGTCATTGTCGTAATACGAGTATTGACTTAATCATCACGCATCAACGCGGAATGGTGATCACAAACCCGAGCTAAAGACTTGCCCCGCCCGGAAATATACAACCCAGGATCTCGATAATATAAACCACAAAACAATGGAGGTGTATATTCTTTGGCAACTAAACAGGATATATTTAAGTCTGAATGCCTAGTGTATTCATCCAAGTATACCTACTCCCTAGCTGGAAGAACTCCCTTAACGAGCTTCCCGATGCATCAAGATGATTTACGCCGCCAACTTCCAGACTCTTCTGTGATCTTTTCATACAAATCGGTAAAAAGCAAGTAAAACATGGAAGCCCGTTAAATCTTCTAAAAATTAATTGAAAAGATGAAATAAAAAAAAATATAAAATCTAAAAAGTAAATTCATTTGAACTATCGATACCAAAAATATTGGCTTGTACAAAGGAAGAATTTGTGTTGTATTATTTATTATGCGTTTTGCTTAGAGTTTTTCATGTCAAGAATACGTTAGTTAGAGTTTCTTATTAGTGGTACACCTATAAAATGATGTTATTCTCATAGATATATTATGTACTACGTAGTAATAGTAGCTCAATGGTTATGCTAGAAAAAATATTCCTGTGGCTGTATTGTTATCGTTTACCCAAACGACATTTTCAATACTTGGTTCTCGTATTTAATAATTAGAAATGAAATGATAACATAATTTTCAAGAGTATGCAATGTATCAGATTCATGAAATAGTATATCAAAGTATGACTGCTGGACCTTAGGGGGCGTCCATAAATTACGTGAGATGTTTAAGGGGGGAGAGGGTCGAGTCAAATCTCATCTAATCTTACGTTGGAGAGAGGGGGGGTCTCGGCAAATACCACGCAATTTTTTTTCTAATTGAAACAAAAAGAAATACTATTTTGGTCCATTTAATCTAGAGGCTGCCCGCCCACGGCGGATAATCGGTGGCCGACTTTTTGTCGGTGACAAATAGAACGTACTGATAGCAATGGAGCAACCCACACGGCCGACAAAAAGTCTGTCAGAAATAAAATCGGCGCATCCCGGCCATCCCGATTGTCTTCGACAAATGGAACGTTCGGAAATGTATGTATCAACGCACACTACTCACCAACTCACCGCCGACAGTCGGCCGCATGCACTTGCTAGGGAAGGACGTTGTGTCAGTATGGATATCAATACTGAAAATGTAGTAAAAGTAAAAAAGCGGCTTGCTACTATACACAGCTATACAACACAGGATTGGCCGAGTATCACGATAGGAATAAAAAGAAAACGATATGAGAAGAAAATATGCCTTTCATTATATTCTAGTTGGGCTACGTATATCAAAATAGAAAAAAAACAAGAAAAGGAGAAGTTGGCTTGGAGCGAAAAGATGATGGTTTCAGTCCTTTACATCTCATTGATTCGTGTGTGATTTAATACATCCACAGTCATAAATAAACCCCAGGAGTTTTATTGTACAAACAAAGATAAAAAAAACCAGAAAAATATCGATACTTGCGGTATCGATAATTTTGTTTCGATACTTTTACGAGTACGATACTTTTTTCGATACTACTCATAAGTACAGTATCGTAACTTTCTATCCGATACCGTGTCCCTACCCTCGATAGCCACAAACAAAAAGTCGGCGGTGTGCGCGCCGTGTGCGTTGAGTCGGTCACAAAATAGGTGATAAAAATCGGCGGAAAAATCTGCCGGATTATCGTTCACACAAAAAGTGTGCCGTGGGCGGACAGCCTTAAATTTAATCTTAGTTTTATTAGTCACGATTTAAGTATTCTATTGTTAAATTTTTATTACACTTATAACTCTCAGCAATATTGATTACTAGTCTTAACTAGTTGTAAATAAAAGCATAAAAGCACGAAGCAATTTTGTTTTCTTTTTACTATAACAATCCAACGCGTTTACGTAAGAAACCCACATTTTGAAAAATCTCACGTGAGATTGGGGGATGGGGAAGGGGGTTGAATAAAATCACACGACATCTCACCAGGGGGGAGGGAGGGAGGGACATAAAATTTAAAAAACACCTTACGTAATTTATGGACGTTCCCTTAGACGGTTAAAAGATGCTAGCTAGGTCACACTACAGAATATCTCGAGCGAGGTCACAACGATCGGATAAAAACCCCAAGCTCTAAAAGGGACCAATTACATTATTATACTTTACCCAAAATAAAATTTACATACAAAACCCGAACCTAACTCATATCAGCTTAATGAGGATTCAGTTGAAACAACATGAATGGTTTTGACTACTTAAAAGACTTATAAATAATAGAAGCAAAAGGATGTACAATGTGAAAAACATTACTATATGGATTGACGCTCTTCCACTTTAGGCTATTATACACTCACCGGCAAAAATAATAAACTATTTGCAGCTGTGCAATGATTATTACGTCAACGGAGAGGCCAAACGCCCAATTTTTGAATCACAGTTTCAAAAATTGCCAAAAACCGCTCAATTTTCTCAAAAAGGAAAAACAATAAACCGAATTCAACGCTCCATACATCGTAACATGAAGTTTGACTTGACTTTAATGTTTTTTTCCTTTTTGAGAAAATTGAGCGGTTTTTGGCAATTTTTGAAACTGTGATTCGACAATTGGGCGTTTGGCCTCTCCATTGACGTAATAATCATTGCACAGCTGCAAATAGTTTTCTATCTATGAGACGCTAAAGTGACCACGTTTGTATGGAAAAAGCCAAGTGGGCGATTATTTTTGCCGGTGAGTGTAAATATATCTGCTTACACCCCCAGAGTAATGGAGGCTCGATCGCAAAACATTTAAATAACTCTTCCACTTTTTACACGAGGACCTATATTACTTTTTTCTACCTCGAAGTAGATTGAAGTAAATTAAGGAGTATAAATAAAAAACAAATATAAACTCACCGGCAATAAAACTTGGCCACTGGGCTTTTTTCATACAAACATGGTCACTTTAGCGTCTCATAGATAGAAAACTATTTGCAACTGTCAATAAAGAGGCCAAACGCCCAATTGGTGAATCACAGTTTCAAAAATTGCCAAAAACCGCTCAATTTTCTCAAAAAGGAAAAACAATAAACCGAACTCAACGTTCAATACTACGATGTATGGAAAGCCAAATATAACAGCATTCTATTAGAAATTACACATTATAAATAAAAATATGAATGTGATAACAATAATGTGATTATATAATTCAGAAACAAATATGCCAGGGGTCCATATTTACGGGGGCTTCGTCGTTTGACCCCGGTCCCGAATACACCGCGGTGTCAAACGCACAAGGACTCTTTTTGAATTGGCTGTTTACTGTTTTTGATATTGATATACGTACAACAGAGAACTGCGTGTGCTATTGCTATGTAACAATTAAAAAAACTTTTTCATCGATAAAACAGAGCTCTGAATGGGCGAAACGAACAATGAACAAAACAATCACGGCAGGTGAAGCCTCTCCACGACAGTCATTTAATTACACTACGTATTTTCGTTTTAAACATATACAAACTCGCTGAAATTGGTTCTCCAATTACGTCCTAATTTGACATTTAGGATGTTCACATGAAAATGCAGACAAGTCGTTAACGACTAGTGCAAATTACCTTATTGTCATTATCAGATATAGATAGATAGATAGAAAGATACTCTTTATTGCACAAAACATAGGAATACATGTTTCATAATGAAGCTGTACAATTCAGGCGGACTTATCGCTAGCTAGTTATCTAGATAGCGATCTCTTCCAGTCAACCTTAGATATGTGATTAATGATGAAATGGCAGTGGAAGACCTTTCTATATGGAGCACCGCAAAGCTACAGAGCAATCATTGAATAATAATAATTTTCACCAAGATTTTCATTGACAGTAATTTAAACCTTTGCTATAGTTTCAGTGTCGTAAATAGAATCATTTGTATATACGCTTCCATTCTTCACAACTATACCATTTTCAGTGATTGTTTGATTGCTTAGAAAAGGCTTTGTATCTAACTTTCTCAAAGACATAATTTCCTTCAAAATATCTTCTTTTTGAACTTGAAGTTTCAGAGTGTTGTACATTTCGGATTTCTGTTCACGATATATTCCATTATTCACAAAGTCTCTAACGTCATAGACAGTCCCTTTTAATTTAGAAAATAAAATATCTACATTTATTGCCTGGACCTCTAGGTTTGGCAACTTTTGTGACTTGGGTCTTTTTACTCTAGTTTGGATGAGCCAGTCCGACAATATTTGTATTTTAGTTGCTAAGAAAATATCTGTCAAATTATGTTTCGACACATTTCTTAAGATTGGGATGTTGAAGACCAGCCATCTGCAAGAGAAAATCAATTTTCAGATATTCCCATTCATCTGCGCCACTTTTGTATTAATTATACTCGTATCCAAATAATACGAGAGGACACAATTAAGACCTCATATTTTGACCTATTGCTGCTACAATATCATATCCTTATCTTAGAAAGTTGTTCACACAGGCCACAGCGCCACCTATCTACCAAATAAGCATAGCTTATTTACGGTCATTTCCCATGGTCCACCTTCATAGTTCATAGTTCACCCAGGTGTAGGTACCAAGGGCAATTATTTCTTCCCTTAGTTCACCCCAAGATAACTTGTGAACTTTTCTCTAATTTACTTCCGCTATCAGTTGTATACAATCTCGGAGTTAAGTTAATAGCAAATTATCGATATTTAAGTAGATGCAGTGTTATTCATGTACGTATACGAGTACCTACATGCATCACCAAGCAAGAGGCTAGAGCAGAGCGCAAGTAAATTTATTACCGTGCAATGAGCTTTGGCTCGATCGAGCAAGTATTCCGCCTGGGTACTTTAATTTCTATCTTATTATATTTTTAAATATTGCGCGTATCATAAAATACGAAAATGTATAAATTACCTTGTAATAGCATTGTTTTGGAATGTCAATTTTACGCTCAAGATGGAGGAGTTTCATCTATCAAAACGAAATTAGCAAACCCTAATTTGTTGCTGCAGGGATCGAACCCTAGGCCTCTGGTATATCCGACCAACCTTTAGAACCTTTTTTTATTCTGGTTTGGGAGACAATTGGATAAAAATACTTTAAAATATGTTTGAACTTAAAAACAAAATTTATTATAATATATTAATGTGTACAGGTACTTAAATTGTACAATGTACCTAGTCATCGTAAGTACAGATTAAACTAACCGTATATAATACTGGATGCTGGTGTAAATGACGGGGAGGTCTCTAGTGTAGCCGCAGCCAAAGCCCCAGGACTGCAGGCCCGCGAGACGTGAATCCACCACCAGCGGAGCCCCGGGGACCGCCATGCAGGGGCACATGGGCTCCTCTGAACGGGAGGTGCCCACGCACAGCATTCCTTTGTCCATTTGACCTTCAGGCTGAATAAAAGTAAATGTAGATATTAAATAAATATATAATCTTGGATTAGTGTATTCTTTAATCAAAGATCTATAAATAAGGAAGAAAGCATGCTCACAGTCTAGGGCGGATAATACATTTGGTGTGAACAAAGCCTTACTGTTATGTTAACGTCAAAAATCTTGTCCTATCTAACTTTGTAAAAGAAAAAGCATGTGAGGATTGATGGATGTTAGTAAATGTATTCAGCAAAAATTACATGAATTTTATTTAGTACACACACATATACATAGTTTTTATAATGAATACTACGTGGGTCAAATCCGTGGGCGTAGCAGTTGCCAAGTTGTAGAGGTGTACGCGAGAATACATTGTAGTTAACATAACGCAATAAATATAGTTAACAGCTTTTATAATATAGAGATTCACAATAAATGTAGGTAATTTAAATATGCATGTAGAAAAATTCCCACTTTGAACCGTTGCATTGTACTTAGGCACTTAGGGCCGGTATTTCAATATATACTTATCTTGAAATAATCCGGGATTGATAATAAGTATGACTTAAGTGTATTTCATTATAGGATTAAAGTTAAGCGGCACCTAAAGTAATACACTTTTACCTGTCAAAAGTAATACTTATCTTAAATGTAATACTTAACTTAAGCAATAAGATAAGGTAACATTGAAATACCGGCCCTTAGTTTGCGTTCGCCAACCTACTCGTAACTTATCGGTTTCTAAAATATCATTTACTAGATTTGGTCTTTAATGTCAGTGTAAAATGCATATATTCCCTCAAATTTCACTCGCAGCAGTAACTGCAATGATGTCATACTTTATCACCGGCATAGTGAAGACGTGCCTTAACCGAACCGTAGTTTGACCGCATGAACATGTCTGTTTGTATCGGTCTGGGTGTTTCTATGTATAATATGTATGTATTTACAAAAAAAAAGTATATAAGTAATGTTTATCCGTTGTCTGGCACCCATAGCACAAGCTAATGTTTAGTTTGGGGCTAGATGGCGCTGTGTGAATAATGTCCAGATTTTTTTTATTTTATTTTATAATTTCTTTATTTTAATAAATACTTAAGCCATTATTTGTGTACATAATGATAATTTCGTAACAATATTGATTGGTCAATGTCTTTTCAGTATAGTATAGCCGCAGTTTTCAGACGCCCGACGAACTGTTACGCTGCACTACACTCCAACACTCACGATTCGACATTCTAGTTTTTGTTAAAGATATCTTCTTATATCAAACTGATGGAAGCGTGAATCTTATAACAGCACTCAAAGCACATAATGTCAAATTACACACTCTCTGGGACACCTGCACGTCACATAACACTCTTCCGCCATGACATTAAGTGTGAACCCGCCATTACTAAACCTACCCGTTTAACCGCGTGTCTGGATCACATATTCTTGAAAACAAGGCATAACGCCGTCGGGGTTGTCTGTGATGCAGACATCACCGACCACAAAATTGCAATAGCTGGTCTCTCCACTAAAACAATTCCGATTAAAAACAAAAGACCCATGTTCAAAACCATTACAGACTACAACGCGGTTTGTAAGGAACTAGAAAAAGTAAATTGGAACCCAATCACGTCTATAAACAACATTGATGAAGCTGTTGACGCGTTCATGAAAATCATTAATAATTCTATAAAAAATAACTCTAAAAATATAAAAATAGGTAGATCCAAATACATAATACGACCATGGATGACCCCTGGTTTGCTTAGATGTTCAAAACATAGAGACAGACTACACGCTAAGCTAAAACAAAATCCTGATGATGAAGTGGCTAAGATTACCTATCGCCGATATCGAAACTTTTATTTTAATATTGTAAAGAAAGTTAAGATAGCCTACGAAGAAGAACAATTAAAAAACAATGGAAGAGACACTAAGAAACTCTGGACAACAATAAAGAAAATTTGTAATACCAAAACTAACAATAATGAACCTACAGAACTTTTATCAGCTGCAAATAGCCCTAAAGATGCTTTGAATAACTGCAACACTTTCTTTTCAACTGTGGGTCAGAACTTAGCTAACACCATACTCTCGCAATCTGGCCACACAGAAGATGCATTGGTCTATAACGTCAAGAGTACTAACTCACCTGCTCACTCTTTCTTTATCGAACCTACAGATCAGGAGGAGATGTTTAGCATTATTGGTCAACTACGAACGGACAGTGCGCCTGGAGCTGATGGAATCAACACAGCTTTCGTCAAGTATGCAAGAAATGTACTGGGTAAACCATTGGTCTACCTATGCAATTTGAGTTTAAGCACTGGGTGTTTCCCTAAGTCATGGAAGATTGCTTCAGTAACCCCAATCCATAAAGATGGACCTAAGGATATCCCAGGGAACTACAGGCCGATATCAGTGCTCAGTGTGTTCTCTAAAATATTAGAAAAAATTGTCAATAAAAGACTGTCCAATTACATTGAAGTGAATGGTTTGCTGTCTCCAAGGCAATTTGGCTTTAGAAGACACAAATCTACTAAAGACGCTGTGACAATGTTGACGGAGCATATCTCAGATAGCCTGGACTGCGGGCAAAAATGTATAGGTGTCTTCCTGGATTTGGCCAAGGCTTTTGACACCGTGTCCTCAAAAATTCTATTTCGGAAATTGGAGGGTATTGGTGTCAGAGGCCTTGCGCTTGAGTGGTTCAAAAGTTACCTGTCCGATAGACAACAGTTTACGAAGGTTGGGCAAAACAGGAGTGACTTACTACCCGTGTGTTACGGTGTCCCCCAGGGAAGTATACTTGGCCCCACACTGTTCACGATATATATTAATGACATCCACGATCTTTCCATACCAAACGCTGAGGTGATTTGTTACGCCGACGACACTGTAGTACTTTTTAATGGTAGAAATTGGGATCACACTCTAGCCACAGCGGAAAGTGGTATGTCAACAATCTCTCAGTGGTTAAAAAATAATCTGCTTACTCTAAACTGTACTAAAACAACTTTTATTTGCTTTCATAAAACCTCAATGACCAATCCTTGTGTACAAAATATTAAAATCCATAATTGTAATTTTTCTTCTCCCTGTAACTGTAACTCTGTCCAACGTAGCTCAGTAACTAAGTACCTAGGAATAATGATAGATGAGCATTTAAATTTTAAAATTCATATCCAACATTTAGTTAAAAGGCTAAGGAAAACTATTGGCATTTTTAGGAGACTTAGAGACTCAGCTAGTAGGGAACTTCTCATCTTAATATATAAGGCTTTGTGTGAACCACTAACTGGATATTGTCTTTCGGTCTGGGGAGGTGCTGCTAAGACTACACTCTTGGATGTTGAACGAGCCCACAGGTCCCTTCTCAAAATTATGTTAAAAAAGCCATTCCGGTATCCCACAACCATCCTTTACAAAGAAGCCGAAGTCCTCACGGTTCGTCAGTTATTTGTTTTGAAATCTTGTTTAATTAGTCATAAACGCCTGTTAGGGTCAGAAATGTACAAATCACTCCTATGTAAGCGAGTCTTTAAATTACCCATACCAACTATCAACTCTCACTTTGCAAGCAGATTCGGCGACTCAATCAGAGCCAGGGTCTACAATGCCGTAGTAAAACGCTGCGACATTAAGACTAGTTCGGTTCAGGAAGCTAAATTAGTTATTAGTAAGTGGCTGTTTACGATGGACTACTCAAATACAGAGGAGCTTATTACATAAATGGTGATTGTAAAATTTATATTGATTTTGGAAAGTACTAATATAAGTCATGTTTGTAGCATTATTATTGTGTAATAAATTAAGTTATTCATCTCATTTATGGTTCCCCAAGATACAGGCTAAGCCTAGTTTGGGGACCTCTGTCTCATAAGTTTAACTGTATACTGTCTGTGCACTATAATTGTAATTTTTATTTATTTTATTCTGTAATGTATGTTCCTTCTTTTTTGTGCAATAAAAGAAATATTATTATTATTATTATTATGTAGGTACATTTTAAGATCTCGGGCCCATGGGGACCCGGTCCTTTGAAGCATGCATGGGGCCAAAGCCAACACGCAGAGGCTTTTTGGTACCATTTTCTCTAATCTGAATGAGTACATCTGCCAGGTTTTATCTCTAAACAAATATAGAAAATCTGTTCACAGACAACTCCTGGCAAATGCAAGAACTATTGGTAAAATGAAAGAAAACAAAGCCAGGTCTATGGTGTTAAAATTCGATGGATTGGTTAACTGGGCTATGGGTTGAGACAACGGACGTCTGCCATGCAAATTGTCTCAGGTTTTCTCCTGGCAGACGGTGACTCGCCTCCCACTAGATGGGCCCCCGTAAACAGCTACCACTTTAAGCGGCCACTAGGGTCGCGGGCAGCACGGGCGCAACACCGGCGTGGTCGGCTAAGGGTGCCGAGAGGTGTGCACCGGTTTCTGGATCACGGTAATCCGGTCAGCCGTTCCCCGTTATTACGCAGATTGAGCACTTCCACCCTTTCGAGCATATAGCTCTTGCGCTCCACTCTGGACGGCCAACTAAGGCAAGCCAGAGGTGGGGGATAAGATGGTGAGTTCCCCCGGGAGGTCTCGGGTCCGTGGTGTCGCCACATACCAACAGCTCGCCACAAGCTGCCCTGCGGAGACTGACTGCATTGATGAAAGTTGTAGCTCCTCATAAAATGAAGAGCGCCAACTTTCACCAACGGGCGATGGGGTCGTCACATCCCTACGCCTTTATTATTATTATTATTACTATAACCAATAATATTAAATATATTTCAGAAATAACCAAATCCATCAGAGAGGCTATCTGAAACTCTGAAAGCAAACAATTAGTAAGTTTGCCATTACATTTTATACTGAAAAGACATTGACCAATCAATATTGTTACGAAATTATCATTATGTACACAAATAATGGCTCAAGTATTTATTGAATAAAAAAATTATAAAATAAAAATTAAAAATTTATAAATAAATCTGGACATTATTCACACAGCGCCATCTAGCCCCAAACTAAACATTAGCTTGTGCTATGGATGCCAGACAACGGATAAACATTACTTATATTATACTTTTGTTTTTGTAAATACATACATATTATATATAGAAACACCCAGACCGATACAAACAGACATACATGTTCATGCACACAAATGTTTGTACCGTGCGGGGATCGAACCCGCGACCTCTGGTGTAATAGCCGACTTCTCGAATTATGATTAATGAAGGTGAAAAAATTTGGACCTCTTTCCTCAACGTTTACGGCAGTAATCGTTTAGAAAACATTTGAAAATATTCTAAATTATAAATTAAATGTATCTATAAAAATAGCTCGCGAAGTGCCTATTTAATAGAGAACCTTATCATTAGCTTCAAACTTGGCGATTGCAACATTTAATAAAATTTGCATAATACAGTTGCCATCAAAGATGAAAAATTATTCTACGTGGCCTATAAACTTTGCCAAATTTCTAAATGGATCTAAGGATAAGAATAGAAACCATGCATGCATTCTTATTTCCTTATTATTACAAAAGCTTTATATGATCTCTGAAGCCTTGTTTGATTAAGGTCTTGATATTTTTACAATTACAAAAAATTACAACTGATTAAAACACGAACATTTTTAAAAATCTTCACTTTAACATACACATCAACAATCCATAAAAAATATTATCGCCATAGTTTCTACACTCTAAAAAAAAACTTGTTGTTCCAACCAAGATTGTGATTATTCTGACCATGCATCTTGTTTCCATACGAGCCTGACAAGAAGTTAGATAAATTAACAAAGATGGTTTTGATTGCTCTTACTATTGCTGCTTATCTAATATAACCAAGAGCTTGTACACCACTAACATGAAAGATGATTGTATTTACTAATAAACACTGATTAAATCAACTAAGATCTTTGTCAGTATGAACATGTAAGATGATTGTATTTACTAATAACACTGATTAAATCAACTAAGATCTTGGTCAGTATGAACATGAAAGATGATTGTATTTACTAATAACACTGATTAAATCAACTAAGATCTTGGTCAGTATGAACATGAAAGATGATTGTATTTACTAATAACACTGATTAAATCAACTAAGATCTTGGTCAGTATGAACATGAAAGATGATTGTATTTACTAATAACACTGATTAAATCAATTAAGATCTTGGTCAGTATGAACATGAAAGATGATTGTATTTACTAATAACACTGATTAAATCTACTAAGATCTTGGTCAGTATGAACATGAAAGATGATTGTATTTACTAATAACACTGATTAAATCAACTAAGATCTTGGTCAGTATGAACATGAAAGATGATTGTATTTACTAATAACACTGATTAAATCAACTAAGATCTTGGTCAGTATGATCATGAAGGATGATTGTATTTACTTATAAACCCTGCTTAAAACAACTAAGATCTTCGTCAACATGAATATGAAACTTGTTCAAATAAACCAAGACACACTAAGGCCCTTCTCCCATTACGATACGCCCGCGCGACTCTAGTGTCGGAGACTAGTCGCCGCGAAGTATCTCACATACATTTATATGGAGACTCGCACACTACCATACTGGTAAGTTTCCATATAAATGTATGTGAGATACTTCGCGGCGACTAGTCTCCGACACTAGAGTCGCGCGGGCATATCGTAATGGGAGAAGGGCCTTAGTGTGTCTAGGTTTATTTGAACAAGTTTCATATTTTTGAATAAGAATAATTGCGCAAAGGTATTGGTAAAATATTTTTGATAAAATAAAACAAAAGTATAGAAAATCAAGTTGTTTATTATCTTTAAAGAGTACAAAGCAATGTCACATATTTTTTGCCACTGCTTACAATATTAATATTACCTACACGTAATTGGCGATACTAATGAATCTGGGTTTGATTGCCTTCCGCGCATCATTTGTTTCTATAACTTCGTAACTACAGAAATGATCATCAAACTTCAGTGTCTGTATTAGATTTCCAATAAAAATAAGAATTTGAGAATCATACAAATAAACATGTTGTATTCTTGAAAATACAGGCAATGCTTGGTTTGAAAATGTACTACAAACTACAATAGTGCCACCTACATAGCGAGTTGAAGTAATACATACTTAGTAGCCCATGAAACTTTGTCTAATGACTTACATTGGCATAATAAATGTACTTAGTAATTCAACTTGGTATCTCAGGTCCTACATTACCTATATATTTTTCCCTCAATAGCTAAGTAACAAGTATTTTTATATATTAAGAATAGAATAGAACATGAAAAATATTTATTTCTTTAAACTGATCATCTCAATTATTAATTTGCAGCGATCTCCTTTTGCAAGTAAGAAATAACGTACTTGCTACCTAGCCCTGCGACAAGAGTCTTAAGATCGGTTATGAAGCCACTAGGTAGTGTGTGGGTTACATTTATAACATCGACAGTTCGTAAAATTAATATTTTTAATGTGTGTAAAGAAAGTACATACATCGTTTACACAATTTTTTTTAATAATGAAGTGCATCTTGGATTCAGGTACACGACATCTATAATCAGCCGCTTGAATATGGCACTGTCACATGTATTAAAAACTAAAATATTACATTTTACAATCAGTAAGTAGGGACTCAACGGTAGTAAAGCCTTTATCATATGACAATGTCATTTTGTATATAACTTTCTGAATAAAGTACCATACCGTATGTGTCCATACCATATTCAAGATTAAAGGCCCAAACTATTTTATAACATGTATCGACAGCATGCAAAATACTATGTCTTTCATAGATTACGGTTCGGTTTGCAATAATTAAGTAAGTATTAATTTTTTTTAATGACTCACCTCACCTACCACTATCATATATGGTTGGGATGCCAAACCTTTATTATTCAATAATGTTCGACTACGACGAAAGCGCTGTTCGACTGCCTGGCTGATTTCAGCACTAGATTTGACGAGCTTTATAAAGCCTTCTCTAACTTCAACCCTGCTTGGCTTCCAGTTACTTGGGCCTGCATCCGAAGTGCGCTTTTGTTTTTTCTTGATCGCCGCAGAATTTAGTAAATAGGGTATGCCTAGAAACCCAGCTGAATTTGACGTTTTCTCGCGGGAAGCTGAAATATTAGAAATATGAGATAACAACATCCATAGCCTAGGTTTCAGAAGAAACCAGTAACTAAGGTACCATAAATATGAAACACCTATTCCAACATACACCGGTCTCATCCCACTCACTGGACTCTTGTTGCAGGGCTAGGAACCCTCGAACTAGGTTTGAGTACTTATTTGAAACCGAGGGCAAATTTGTGTAGTAACAACCCAGCTTAAGCTTTTTTATTCATTAATATGCTGAAATTTATTTCTACTTACATTTTTGATAAGCGTTACTAGATTGTTGGAATATGTTTCAGTTGATTTCTTGTTTGTTAAGAGCTTTTCCAACTTAATTTTCAGCAAAGGATAATTTATAAATAAATTGTCTTTGTAAGTCTCATGCGCAGCATTAAAGTCTTTAAGTAACTGAAAAATAGAAGAACACATTTATTAACAATTATTGTAAAAATGTTATTCATGATAAAAAATAATTTAAAAATGTAATAATATGCGACATGCCATTCTTGGTACTTTACATCATATCACAAAACCAATGAGTTTATGGGTTTCAAGGGGCAAATCTAAAACTATGTGGGAAAGATAAAAATGGTTTTAGAACCAAAAGAGGTTAATAAGTAGGTATTTAGAATAGTATTCCAATGTTACATGGCAAGCTACAGCTAGTTCCTTTAATATTCTACAATAATAAGTATTATGAATAAAAGGCCATTTAAAAAATATACCAAAGTTCCTATATCCTTGAGGTTTTCGCAATGCTGGATACTTTTCAAAATATTTTTCGATCCATGTAATATTATAATCCAAGGATCAGATGAATTTTGTAGCCATTGTAAATCATCCTCAACATTCAAGTTCTCCTCTGTGTCAGTGTATAAATACTCGGTAAAGGTCTTGGAGATGGATTCGGTGTATATGTGGGACTTTCTTCTTTAATCCGCATTGTTACTTGTTGTTCTGAAATTATTAAAATCCTTATAAACAAACTTCAAATGCTAAGTCATGTTTAATCCTTCTAGCCCCGGATTACTAGACACAATAGAAAATCTATTGTTATGCGGCACCCGAGTGCCGGTTCGGCGTTGAGTGGTTAAGTGGTGGAATTGAGTTTTAAATTTTCGCAAAGGTAATGAATGCTCTTTGTGTATTGTAGGTTGTAATTGTAAATGGGTAGGTTATGTATTACGCTGCAAATAAAACTTACTTTCGTATCTATATAAAAGAAAGTCGTGTTTGTTACAACACTTATAACTCGAGAACGGATGAACGGATTTAGATGAAATTTGGCACACGCATAGTTTATAACCGGGATTAAAACATAGGATACTTTTTATCCCGTTTGTATAAATTTAAAAAAAAAATACAATTATAGTAAAATCCAAAGTCTACTTATTTATACCTCTAAGGCGGAACAGAGTTCGCCGGGTCAGCTAGTTTATAATATTAGAGGGGACTGTACAAGAGATAGATAGATATAATTTGTTTATTGTATGTACTTGTCTAGACCTACAAGAACTTGTAAGTAACTTTCCAGATGCGCAGTCTTCAGTTTTGCACACCTGCATCATAGTGACTTGGTATGGCAAGCTCGGCCTACACAACTGGATGTACCCTTTTTTGTTTTAATCTAAGGATGTACTAGATAAAATGAAAGAAGGGGTGCGCATTTGGACGTTAACTGTATATAAAGGCTTACAGGTACCTACCGTGATTATTCTTATAATATCAGTGATCAAGATTTTAAGATAGAAATTATACTCTACTACTAGATAGTGTACCTATAAACAAACTGACCAACCGTTTAGTTGGTAAAAGTAGGTACTTACTGTTAAATTCAGGGATTAAATATTCCATCTGCCACGTCCTGAGGAGTTCATCAACTTCCTCCATTAAAGTCCATTACTCCGTTCAGATGCAACAGAATCACATGAACAATAACTCAAGTTTAAGTTCAAATTAAAAAAAAAAAACACCTACGCTGAAGAAACGTCACCGCGTCGCGTCACACAATAAAGTGCTCGCTCGCATCGCAAGCGCCGGGGTACGGTCGCCCCCCCCCCCCCCACTCCCTCTCCCTTGTCTTTGTTGATTCGAGCAATTGAATGTTTATTTCAACTAACATGAAAAATCGAATCAAACAAGCTAGTCTTAGTAAAATGAAACATTAGATTCATAGTTAATCTAATAATTTGAAGTTATCAAATTGACTAATGGGTTTTGTTAGCTTAAATATTATTCTTAGTTGTTTTAAAAACCAAAATGTTAGATGATCTGAATAAGAGGTCTTAAGTAAATCAAATAAGACTGCCTTGATAATCTAACAAACAAAATATTCAAATCTATTAATTTACATGATCATTTAGATCAATTTTAACTGTTTGATTCTACAAACATTACTTGTTCGTGCTAACTATTACAAATGATCGAATTACACATAAAAATTTGTTAATGATAGAAACAACGTAAATGTTTGTCAGTATTAACAAGTGTCCATTCTTGTTTACATCAATCACAGATCAACTTGTTGTTTTAACTAATCGGGTTTGGTTGATTTACGAATTATCTTGTTTGTGCCAATCATTTTAACCTCAACTAAGAGAAAATCGCTCTTAGTTGGCTCTAATTTTTTAGAGTGTAAGATATTAAAAAGTTAACCTTAGCCTTAAACCTTGAATACATAGCAGTAAAATCGATGCTCCTAAACCATATCTTCAGTGTCGTACCTATTAAATTGTCGAATTGGTGCAAACTTGTGTACGAACGTGATGAAATAAACTCCTCGCTGCTTCGCAACTAAGTTACTAGCTAGCTTAGCTGGGATCCTCCAAACTTACGAATGCTAATCTAGACTTCAAACTGTTTAACAGGGCTCGCTCCCACACAACAGTTTTACTGCCTTACAAGCTGCATTTATAATAACCTAGAAATACTTAGCTTTCCAACACATTATCCACCTAGTACTTTAAACATCAACTACCTACATAATATTAGTACCCGCAATTTCGTTTGCGTGGACTTCAGAATTATATAACCTTTACCGGAATAAATAATTACGTTAATCCAGGTCATGAACTTCTATATTATATTCCAAATTTCATCCGAATCCGTAAAGTAGTTTTCGCGTTAGCGAATAACAAACGTCCGTCCCTCCTAACTTTTGCCTTTATAATATTACTCTGACTTTAATACGATTTATATAATTGAGTACCACCTACTGGCAATATCCTTTTAGAATGAAAAGTGTAATTTAATTTAACATCATAACGATGTCGATCGATTTTGTACATACGGGACATATTATTTTTGTTTACTAATTAGAGGCGTTTTTATTACTCTATGAACAATTATATCTTCTCCATTACAGTACGTAGGCATTGTAGGCAACGATGCATCAATATTATATCAAATATTCTGAACCTTAATGAATTACCGTTTTGGGGCATGTCGTTGTACGAAAGGTCTCTCTACCACATTTTTGAAATCAGAGGCTCGAAGATCAGATGAGACTACAGTCTGGCAGCACTTTGAGGGACGTTTCTAGTTGAATGAAGCGTCTCTCAATGGAATAGGCCGCAGTGACCGCTTACCAACAGGTGGACTGCGTGCCTATCTGCCAACTGACCTAGTATAAAAAAATTGGAAAATAAAATAGGAGTGTCTGAAAAATAAACCATATTGGTAACAAGAAACAATGAAAAAAAAATCGTACAGTCAAAAGCACCTCAGACGTAACACTTTGGACTTTGTACCGCTCTTATGTCGGGGGCATAAGTGCTATTATCGAACTGCAGGTGTTAAACGTGATGTGCTGTTGACCGTACATTCATTTAAAGTTCTGATATCTTGTAAGTCGAAGGTAAAATAGTCTTACTTTTATTAATTTTTTGGTAAATTCGTCTATTTTTCACAAAAATGTTACATTAATAAATCATGTAATTACAATTTCTAATGTCGCTATTTAAATCCAGATCCATATTAATCGCAAAATTGGTTCTTTAATTTAGTTTGCCCTATCCTTTAAACATTTAACTTTAAACTTTAATAAACCGCCTTAATGATGAGCTCACGCAACTGCATTATGAATATTCTTAGTAATATCGAAGACTGATAAACTTAAATACCCGTTATTACGAGTTATTTTACAATCCTGGCTAGTCTTTCAAATATATGAAAATAAATATTTTTTAGCAATATGTACATAATACAATTTTCAATACAATAATTATAATTATTATCCGTTTATTCCATCTAGTCCGACTAGCTGCTCTTGTTAGGATTTGATACGACGACGAGAAGATTAGGAAATACGTATACAGCCAGGAAGCACGACGGGATTTTGTTGGCAGATCCCTATTTAGGGTAGGAGAGTGACGGTGTGTAGGCATTCCTCGAGTCAGGTCAGGTTCGAAATAAACCAAAAAATACGAGTGCATAAAATAAAAAACATTTCAGTCATACTGGGAGCTATCAAAACGGATCTATTGTATCTCGCCAACTATTAATGCACTTATTATTTAATATGTAATTATTACAACATTGTCCATATTTTGTGACACTTGGTAAAACGAGTATATACCTATATATATTAAAATTCTCCCAAAAAGCAAGAAAATACACAGAAGTGTGGTGTCGATCGTTCGCAATTTGAACGTCGCGAATTTTATATGTATCACAATATACCGCTTCAACGGATGAGCTTCGGCTATGCTCAAGCATGACGTCGCGTTTACTTTGAGCTCCAGCACATCCTAGCGGAAAACTATTCGAATATCGTGTACGGTGTGTAAGTGCTATGAATGTTGGAACAAGATTCCTAACCAGCTGACTCCGTCAATGAATTTGTGAGGCCGCTAAAGTAAATACATATTTTAGGGTTTTGTATCTTAAAAGGAAAAACATGATTAGTTAGTTGTCTATCCGAACTTTTTTTTTTACCCGATAGTGCATAACAAGTTTAAAATCAAATATGGACTGGAGTATCTTGGGGCTATAAATGAAATATACCATTATATTTTAACACTCTCAATGGAATCAAAATCCATAGACTCATCTAGAACATCACTTGGCCAGGTTTTTTTTATAAGTAAAAGTGATAAGAATCAGGAATCAAGAATCAAAGTAATTTTGTTAAATCTAGGCACATAAAGAACATGATATTGAGACGTCAAATAATTTGAGTTATGAATCCCGATCACCGGTGGTATCAAGCGGGTTAGTTAATAAATATTATTATCTATATTATATGTACCTACTATGAATGTGTTTCTTTGGTCAAACTCACATCTCTTGATCTAACAAACCTCCGCTAGGAGTATAGTGTTCTGTGAATAGGTCAGAACAGGCACCTTCTCAAAAAAAACAAAGGCATGAACCATGTATCGAATAAAAACACTCGGGGCCTTTTCATCAAATGGAATCACTTTATTTGCACAATTCAATTCACTTCACGAATTAACTGTCATCTGATTTATGAAGTAAAAACGCCAAAGGTATGTCAGCGAAAGTTTGCGAGAAACTGTAAACTTCTACAGAAAGCTGCTTGCAATGCTCTTTGCAGTCATAACTATCAAGTCTCAGATCATAATTCAATCCTGGATTCAGGTTGAAAACTACTTATATAATTTTTGGAAAATCTACGGTAAGTAAATGTATGTATATTATTACAACGAATTATATTAATGCACGTGAGAAGTTTAATTTCTTTAGTGAGGATTTTCAGGTGTTACAATTGTTAAAGGTAAATTTTTCATTGTCTGACTACGAAAAAAGAAGACTCTGGATCGCAAATAACATTTTAGTCCTTAATAAATAATAAAGATCATTGAGGTAAATGAACGTTTGTTCGTGAATATAAAATACGCAAAATGTACTTTTAGTTCATAATTAAAGTTTATTCGAATGGGGATATTATTTTACTTAAAACACATTAGCGCCTGAGTTAGGCTGTAGGCACTGTCCTTAAATATGTTTTAGCTTTTTATTCAGCACTGAGACAGATTTTAGTATTTTTGAATTTGCATTTAAGATAGAGAGGGGTTTAGATTCGATTTTCTATTTCCTTTGACTGTATTTTCTTAGATCTGGTTCTGGTCGTGTGATTTGTGGGAGGACAGCACATTGGTATGATGTCAAAGTGCTCTCACTACATGCATCGCAGGAATTGGGCCCATAATGATTGATGCACTTGGTCTGACGCATTTGTTAATTCCATTAACGAATAATATGTTAAAACGCCTACACATTGGCAAGAGCAAGATAATGAAAATGCAATATCAAACGAGCCTACGTATAACAGAAGTTTAATGGTAGTAGTATAGACCGTGAGGGGCAATATGTGAAAATCGTATCTTCATATACTAAAAAGTGAAGGTAAAGTAAAGTGAACACTTTTTGACAACTGTGTTGATAAACAGAACGGATTCTTCTCACTAAACGACCTGCTAGTAAGTTTTGTGATAATTGAACAAAGCTGGTAACTAGTCAGGGATCGTTACTTGTTGGAATGCAGCTCCAAGGCACGCCAAAGGTTGGCAGACTCACTCGTGTTACATTGGAAATGAGAATTTTCTCATTGAAACCGACCGGCTTTAGCCTTTGTCAGAAGCGAATGTTTTTGAAAAGTCGCCCCGTCCATTTTTCACCGATATTGTCATGCCAGCTGGTCTATTTTTGAAGTTCCTCAAACGGATAAGTTAACTCAAAGTTGTCAATTTACAAACAACATCTGTTGTGTTTTGTATTCATGGTTGAATTATTATTTTCCATTAAATATATCGTTGTTGTGTTTCGCCATCTTTCATTTCATTTAAATTAAGAAATAAAAACCATTTATTCATTTATTGACCAAAATTAAATGAAGCTCTCCGCTCTCTCCGCTCCCGCTTGCGAAAAATTCGAGGCAGAGGCCTTTTATCGCACCAAAACTTTGCTACAGCACATATGTAGGCTATAATATGCTTATACGCCCAACTAACATTATTTCAGTGGTTATTGAGACGCCAATTAAATATCTCCGAAAGAACATAATAATTAAATTCGTTCTCAAAAGGGGAAAAAAGAGAAAAATGCGATTGTGATGCGATAAAAGAACTGAAAACAATAATAAATCAACTGTAATCACCTTTCAACGAAAGCTTTTGTGTTCGTATTAACGTTAAAACGTAAAATTGGAATTATTTTTAATGCGATAGTTTATTCTTTTATATTTGTATTAACATTAAAATACCACTATTTCGGATCAATGTGACTAAAAATAATTTTCGTTTTTCTTCATCAATGATAGGTTAAGTTACTAATAGCTTGTAACCTCTGTTTTTTTTACAACATTTAAATCTATCAATTAGTTTCAAAGTGAATCTGTAACTGACGCTTTCCAGCACGTGGTTTTTGATTGCACCTTTCCTGGTTTTTTTTTAACCCGATCTCCGACTACACTAAGTGTTTTTTTTTCAAATACATACATGATAAACTAAGGCCTTCTGTCCACGGCGGCGTAGCTTCACAGACGCGTATTCGTCATTATACGCTTGGTGTACGCCTGCTTGCAGCTTACATAGGTACAAAACTATGTAACTCTGTCGACGGAGCGTCAAAGCCTGCATGCAGCGACGCGAGCGCGACGTTGACGCTACGTCGACTGAGCGGCAGCGTCGCGCTCGCGTCGCTGCATGCAGGCTTCATGGCGCCTGCCGTCCCGCATGTGACATGTCATACGCCCGAGCGTACATCGAGTGAGCGCACGTATTGTTTTCGTAAAAATGGCGGCAGCGGCCTCGAAATTTGTTCAGACAGTACGCTAGCAATACGCCTCGTGGACAGAGTTGAGTGAGCTGGGCTGCACAAGCTGCATAGCGTATTTTAAAGCTTCTATGAAGCTACGCCGCCGTGGACAGTAGGCCTAATAGGTGCCCGTCGAGATTAAAATGAGCGACTACAAGCGATCAATGCAGAATTTCAAAGCGCTTGCCTGCCGCAGTTCATCGTTGTACAGGGTGACTTAAACCGAAGACAGGCGGACAAACCTACTACATACAAAGAAAAGACCCTTGTAAAATTTATTGACAGATGCAAAAAAGTAGCTCGATTTAATTCTTGGCTTTTTCCATACAAACGTGGTCACTTTAGCGTCTCATAGATAGAAAACTATTTGCAGCTGTGCAATGAATATTAGGTCAATGGAGAGGCCAAACGCCCAATTTTTGAATCACAGTTTCAAAAATTGCCAAAAACCGCTCAATTTTCTCAAAAAGAACAATAAACCGAATTCAACGGTCCATACATCGTAACATGAAGTTTTACTTGACTTTAGTGTTTTTTCCTTTTTGAGAAAATTGAGCGGTTTTTGGCAATTTTTGAAACTGTGATTCAAAAATTGGGCGTTTGGCCTCTCCATTGACGTAATATTCATTGCACAGCTGCAAATGGTTTTCTATCTATGAGACGCTAAAGTGACCACGTTTGTATGGAAAAAGCCAAGTGGGTGGTTATTTTTGCCGCTGAGTGTATATTATCATCAGCCTGTCTCAGTCCTCTACCGGACAAAGGCCTCTCCCAATGCTCGTAGTGGCCAGTCCGAACGAAGTGTCGTTCCATATTTAGCTACTCGCATCCAGCTCCTGCCAGCCATCCTGCGCAATCACTCCACCTGACTGCTGAGGGCGTCCGCACTACGTTTCCGAGACGTCTCCACTCCAGAACTTTTAACTTTTAATATGGGACAAAGCATAGTAGGTAACGTATCAGAGTAATTCAGTGAAAAATAAATAATCCTTACACATAATTCACACAGCGCCATCTGTACGATGATTGCTAGACAATAGTTAAAAATCACTATTATCGTATTTTTTTTAAACACACGTATTGTATGAACTGTACAAGTTTTATGATACAAGTAACAGCTTGTCATATCCACGCGTCAATTTATTTGTCAATTATTAAAATTGGTTTTCGATTGGTGTTGCACAAAATTTCCAGTAGAACTACTAGTTAGACTATATTAAGACTACGGGGAAACGAGGGAGATAGCTTTGCCGTGCCAGGTATAATATATTTTAATCTTTATCCCTTATTCGAGTAGGGTAACTTACTCTTAGGCTACGTCCCCAGTAGACAAACTGTTAGCGGCAGACTAACAGTTTGACAGTGTGCGGCCCATCAATTTAGTACGCCATTCACTGTACGCAGTTTGCAGCGCTATGCGCGCCGACTATCTCAGTGAGCGGCCGACTCCCAGCAACACCGGTTGCGACGTTCGAAATTTAAATTGCAGTTCGCCACTTTGTGGCTCACTCAGTCTGCCGCTAACAGTTTGCCTACTGGGGACGCAGCTTCTCTTTCTCGGTCGCAATTTGAAGCGGCGGCCGCGTCAAGGTGTCGGACCAAAAATTTGTCATTGTATTAGTCTGTTGAATTTCAATCCGCAGTCCAGAGTTTGGATATTGGCGGATGGAAAACACCCCCGTACTTCAGAAAGCTCGTAAAGCCGTAGGTCCTGCAGCTGATCTCTTGTTTTGGTCGTATCGGACTGTCGACTGCTGTTCCATTATGCTGTGATAGTGAGGAAATGGGGAGTTACTCTATACTAGCGCACTCACTATTGCACTGCAGTGTACCCTATTATCATTATTCATTTTGTACTGGAAGACTGAGCGCTTATTTAACGTGGCTTATTAATTATGCCGCATAACTTTTATGATATCTAATAGAGGGATTTACACTTGCCGGAATATAAGCGTCGCAGTGTGAATCGTTGGTCAGCAGCGTAAACTTAATTGTCCTCAACATCGGGTCCAACCGCTCCCCATGGAAATACATCGACGAGCGCGGCAGACACAACTCCTTACCCTGCAAATTAACTTAGCGGTAGATTCGCTGCTATGCCACGCCGAACTTGGGTCGTAGGTCGGTTCATTTTTATTTAATTTACCGCGGTTTATTTCAGGTGTGTAAATAACCTTCCGAGAAGAATAAACAGAAACGTGTGTCAGCAGCAAATCACCTATCTGTTACATTCCTACAATCAATTTTCAGGTTAATTTCTACTTCATAATTGTCTTTTTCAATTGAGACTAGGACATTTTTACGGTAGTAGATCCTCACTAGTAATAATGTCATATAGACGAAAGATTGTGTCGATGGATAAGTATTTAGTATTTAGTATTTGATTTGACAAAAAAAATACCGCCACTGCGTACCAATACGCACTTCAGTTAGCTCGAACCGACATTGTTATCTTTTGAATTAAATATAACTTACTGTTCTGTCGCATCGTCCCCAACCAGTGACGAAGCCTGTAAGGCCGTTGAGGGAAAGGAATGGCGAAATCAACGGCAATGTTTTTACTGCCACCCTGTACACAGCGAGGCTTCAGATTAGGAAACAAGTAGAAACAGGAACGATAATAGATCTGTATTTTGATACAAAAATATATAAAATGAAAAAAACATGAATGCTGCCCTACAAACGAGTCAATTTAGTTCGTAAAATAATTCAAAACATTCTTTCAGGTGCGCAAAAGCTGCTTAGAAACGGTAGCTTTTTCGGAAGTTATGAACACTGGACGTTTCCGGTTAACGTTTATTTTGCAAACTAAATGAAATCTTCTGCGAATACTTGACTCAAAGCGGGCGATGGAGTTATTTTCTGCTAGCATAGCAAAATATTTTTTTGGTTTTTTATCACCATTTGACCGATCTAAGGCCATCAGGATCTGAGGTCACACCAAACCTTAAAGAATTTTATTTGAAAAAATGTCGACAATTAGTAGACGACCAGTTTATTGTAAGTTGTTACAGGTTTCTACCTCAGATATTGGATTTTAAAAGTAGAGAGAGAGTCCCCTTTATCAGGGATTTTGAAACCAGAGAAACATCCAGGTGATGAACATCATCTTATAATGTAATTATTATCCCTTACGTATTTAATCCATTAACAAGTAGACTTTGTAGCGCAACATTGTTTTGATTAACTAAACTATTGTCATCAATTTAATGCACTGCATCGGAGTTGCTTGGAGTGTTCAAAGAAACATTATAAAAAGTTATTTCTTAAAATTCCGCTTATGGAATAAATAATTGTCTACCTGTAACTTACATTCAATGGAACCAAATGGATCCTGATCACTGGATCTACAGAGAGTAATCGAACATTTTTGATACCCTCTGTCTAACAACTTTAAGTAAAGTTATTTTTACCGAGGCCTTAAAGTTATTTGTTCTCGTAATAATAAGGTTCAGATAAAACTTGTATAAAGTGTTTATTATATATAATTGCTAAAGTGCGATAGGACAATAAGATTAGACCTTTGTTTTAAATGTAGGTTAAAGATATGATCATCATCATTATCGGCCTGTATCAGTACATTGCTAAACATAGGCCTATCCATATGTTCGCCACTTAGTCCGATTCTTGAAGTGAAGATATAAGACATTTTATTTAACTTTTGTCTAATTTAGTGTCCAAATTACCTGATACGATATTCGTAGCGAAAACCAAACCGTCTGATCACATGGAAACAGGTATTTGATTATTATCTGCCTCTCGGGTTTACACATCTCTCAGAGGAATGCACCTTGTTATGACGTCCTCGTATAGCCGGAGGAGCGCGATATCAGCGCTCAGTGTGTACGGGCTGAAGTCCTCGTGGATGACCACCAGCAGCACCGTCAGCATGGCCGTGCCTCGGTCTGAGTAATTCTCGCCCACCACCACGCCGAGCTCGCTGGGGCTCACACTATCAATGACAGGTACCAGCAACAACGAAAGTGCCACACAAAATATAGGACGCCCCGATGGTCTAGTGGTTTAAGTACCGAGCCAAGATCACGGGGTCCAGGGTTCAATTCCCGGGTCGAGCTAACTTTGTGTCGGTTTTTACGGACACAGCTCGGGTTTGTGATCACCAATCCGCATTTGGCAAGCGTGGTGATTAAGCCAATACCCATCATTGTAGCGATAACTTGATTTCAAGGATGGAGGCCTTTGCCCTGCAGTGGGACATTAATAGGCTGATACTTTATACTTAACTTTACAGACACAAACAAACACATTTTTTTATCTGATAAATAATTAACCTGGGTGGAATTTGAAGATGACAGCTGGCGTGTGTGCCAGCAGAGCAGTTATAGTCACCCACAAAATGCGTTATAATACTTTTAGCTACTTATTAATCGGCTTCTATGTTATAGGAAAGACAAAAAGTACACTCATCAGATTCCAACTGAGCGTTGGTTCGAAACCTTATACAAGAACAAAGATTAGTGTAATAACTATAGATTAGTGTAAAAAATAAATATATCTGTTTTACTTTTAGTGAATATTGGCGGCTCTTTCTATCACAGAAACTGGAAATCAGAATCTGCCCATATGAGATAGACAAATGTGTTGACAAGTTGAATGTATCGTAGAACTGACAGACAGGATATTACAAATCCTGCTAGACACAAATAAGATTTCATGAAAACGTTGATAAATGCAAATGCCAATAAACAACATTTCCTCACTCTAACCTCTAACTTTAAACCAAACACATACTTGCTAGTTTAATCAATTGCTCAAAGTTAAGGTAATTACTTTCATGCTTAATCAACGTATTGCATATTGCCTGATATTCATTAATTTACCTAATACTTAGCAATTTACGCGAACCGTCGCTAAGTTTCTAAAGGTGGGTCTATGCTTACGAACCGAGCACGAGCCGCGCACGAGCGGAGCACGAGCCGAGCCGCTCTGCTCGCGTGACAAGTGTGGACGCACAACGTGCCTGCACTGCGAGCGCGATGCAAACCTCTTTGTGTTCGTCAAAAACCCGACATTAGGCGGAGCCGTAGACAGAGAAAACTATAGACAGCTAGTAGAAAAACCGGCACGCGGTGCGAGACAAAAAATGGTGTAGTTCTATCTCTTTCTTTTACATGGTCTATCCGTATCGCCCTCTTTTTCTTGTGTGAATGCGATAGATACTATCAATTTGTCTATAGTTTTCTCTGTCTACGGGCGGAGCACAGTCGAACACGAAACGAACGCTCGAAGCGCGCTCGTTCGAGGCTCCAAGTCGGTCCACCCACAGTACACGAATTTTCGATCGGCTCGTGCTCGGCTCGTGCGCGGCTCGTGCTCGGCTCGTAAGCATAGACACACCATAAGAGTTACTAATTTATCCGAAGGTTAAATCAATGTTTAATATAGACGGCACATATCCACTTGATTGTTAACACCTCGTCGTACTTACAGGTACAAGGGGTGAGCGACTGTGACGACGAGGTTCTTCGTGAGCAAAGTGCCAGTTACATAGTGGGCGTACAACCTACGGACACTCACTACATACGGGTGCTCGGTGATCGAGACGCGTTCGCCTCGGAATACCTAGAAAATTTAATTTACACCGAATTAACTTATAAAGTTACTGACCTGACTGATAGTTATTCACACTAAAATGCTATGGTCGACGGACAAATAATTTAGACTATGAGATGCAGATTTTAGAAAAAAAAAGAAAACCATGTGATTCCTAATTTAATATCGTAATAGTAACGCCTCGATGGTCTAGTGGTTTAAGTACCGGGCCAAGATCTCGGGGTCCTGGGTTCAATTCCCGGGTCGAGCTAACTTTGTGTCGGTTTTTTCGGGCACAGCTCGGGTTTGTGATCACCGATCCGCATTTGGCAAGCGTGGTTATAAGGCAATAACCATCATTGTAGCGATAACTTGATTTCAAGGATTGAGGCCTTTGCCCTGCAGTGGCACATTAACGATCATAAATCATTGCTTTTAATAGTAAGATCTGGTGACATGCATGCAAGTTTTTACAGTAAATACAAAAACTAGACATCAACATCTGTACAACAGTAAAAGGAGATGGAAAATCGTTAGCCAAAATGTAATAACTTGAGGTATGGTCTAAAAAAATGGTCATATTTATTTTTGCTGAAATATAAATACTTTTACCACTTAAACCTCGATTATCTCAGCTTTCAGATTGTCTAAACTAACAGAATTTTCAGTAAAGGACCAATGAGTTTCAATCTATTTATTCACACCATTTACATGTTATTACATTCAGGCCCAAGATTGTATGTAATCGTTTCGGTCTCCTTTGTGTCTTTCACGCTTACTTAATTTTAATATTGATGATTACCTTACGATTGAGCATCGGTATAGCATCTGATTTCGGAAACTCCGCATCTTCAAAATAACTAACAAAGGAGTCGTCATATTGCACACTTGTATTTAATTGTAACATTGTAGCATTACTTGTATCAGTTGTATCACTTGTAGCATTGGATTTGATTGCTGCGGAATATAAAAGAACATTTAGGTATACCACAGTTTTAAAGAAATAAGAACTCGCTAAGCGCAAAAAAGCAGAAACGGCCCTACAAATTCATTAAATTAAACAAAAAATATAAACTTTGATATCGAATGACAATTGATGATACCAGGAATCGCGTTCTAACTTCTTGAAGAGGGTACTAAAATGCCGACTTTGTATATTTATTAGATTTTTTATATATTATTTTGTATACACAAACGTACAACACTCTTTATAAGAGCAATGTTGATAAAATGAAACAAAAATACCTAGTATTAAAAATAGTTTACAATAATGATTTTTAAGTGATTATTGGGATACATTGCAACGAGAAAATCATTATCCCGATACTTACCAAGTATGTATACGATAATAATTATTTTCATAACTGACATTGCTGTGAAAGTAAATTGTTGAAGCTTCTATTAACTTTTAATCTAGATGGCCTAGCGCCAACAAATGGGTTTTCTTTCCTGGAAAATAGCCGGAAGTAGTTTCAAACCCCTACTCGCATAGAAAAAAAATCGAGTAAGGTCATTTTTTTGGAATGATTTTTGTGAGATAAAAAATACCTAACTGGTATAGGCAGCTTTAAAAAACACCTCATTTGTATATGAATTGGTATAATTTAACCTAAATTATGAGAAGGCGCGTATTTTTTCATCTCGGTATGTTTAGTCGGAGGCACCTACTGGTATGCCTAGGTAGGTATTTTTAGGGCTCAGAGGATAGAGTAAGTCCTCCAGCTGATCACAAGCAAAAGATAGTAAGTACGTTATATATTTTAAGCAAAAAATATGAAAAGCATTAACACGAAGCATATACGGAATAAGTTTATTACATAAATATTTGTGACAGGACATACCAAATGCGCAAGAGAGCTAGTCAAAAGTTCACTAATTTGTGCTACTACTACAAAAAAAGACCACATAATTTATGAGTACTAAAATACTAAATCACTTGTTAAATCTATAGTGTTGAGTCTGTAGTACTTGTTAAATCTATAGTGTTGGTTGAGTCTGTAGAGGCGCGTACAGCGTAGTCTTAGAAGGTAGTCTTAGCACAGAATATATAATAGTACTAACGTAGTCTTAGTCTCTATATACATATAATGCCATATCATTATCTGCACTCGCGTCGTTTTATGATAAATACCTACGTACAGCGCTATCCCGCACAGACACATCAAAGCGCGAGTGTTATCGGCTCTGCTATCAGCTGCCACACACAAAATAAAATAGACGTTTAGTTTTTTTGTTTCTTTATATACCATATCAGTTGGCAGACATACAATACACGCAGCCCATCTGATGGTAAACGGCCACCTGCAGCCTATTCCATTGAGGGAAACTTCACCAGGAAGCATCGCTCAATGTGCTGCCAGACTGTAGGCTCATCTGACCTTCGAGCCTTTGATTTTAAGTGTACTGACTCCGCCAGAGCTGTTATGGCTGTAGAAAATAAATATTAATTCCATAGGCTGTAGATGTCACCTAAGTTTAGTTAGTGATTACCATGGAATTAATTATATTAAGTCTATGGTGATTACTTACTCAGTGAGTTTTCTTGCGAACGTCAAATTAGTGTTGCCCGATAACTGATTTTATCGATTAATCGATTGTGTCCACCCTAAATAATCTAAAAATCGATTGGACTATCGATGGTATCGATATTATCGATTTAATCGATAATGTCAATATTAATTTTAGTCAATATAATCGATTATTAACAATTGTTAGATTATAATTGTTTAGATTGACAATACTATCGATTAAATCGATACTGGAATCAAGGCAATACTATCGATTGTATCGATTATTATGTTGCAATCGATTAATCTGCAATTATTTTTAGATATAATGGTCATTCATATTGTGTCTTCTTAGATATGTATATGTAAATCGATTAGATCGATACTATCGATTACATCGATAGTATCGCTTCAAAACTTAATATCGATACTATCGATAGTATCGAAAGCTTATTATTAGGATATTGGTTAAGATTCTCTAATAATAGCGAGACCATAAATAATATGTCAAGATGACTTACGATCACGATATTTATAAATAAACACTAAAGCACAGATTATTATTACTAAACTAAACTGAATAACTAACTATTAATAGTTACTAAACTGAACTGAAATGAAGTCTTCAT
Source organism: Mecyna flavalis (assembly GCA_949319885.1). NCBI lineage: Eukaryota > Metazoa > Arthropoda > Insecta > Lepidoptera > Crambidae > Mecyna > Mecyna flavalis. Next base: position 8,472,759 of record OX439425.1, read on the forward strand.
AGTTGCGAAACCCTTTTGCTATAATGCAAATGGAGCGCTAGTTACCAGGTATAGCTTAAGCCTCTTTATACCGTTAGGTACCAAGAACGAAGAAATCCTCTTTGAATACCTACTCGTGAAACTCGTAAAACTCGTTACCTATTCGGTCGAAAAGCATTTGAGATCCTATACATACATACATACATACCGTCACGCCTGTAAGTAATAAAAATATAAGGATGGTCAAAAATACACCAAAAAGGCATTGTTTGCGTTAAAAATATTTGACAATAGCAATTAAATTCAATAGCAAAATTAAAAAAAAATATTTTAAAAAATTTTTGCTCGATTGTCTACTATATTTCTTTTTTTGAAATTAATCCAATGATATTTAATAAGATACTCCGTCCAGATAAGTTAAGACCATTGAGTTACAAGTACTTCGTAAGTAATTGTAGTTCAATGGTTAAGACCATAATTATTTTGCATTGAAAGTTGTTTTGAACATAAAAATGCTTGTTAATTGATATATCTCTCTTATGATTAGAGTGAACCTACATCTAACCCGAAAAATGGATACAATATCTTGAGTAGACAAAGATATGTACATTAATTGGTAAATGGTCATAATATTTTCTTTAAATAAACCAAATAAACACCCTATCCCTTAATATTTTCCAATGAATTACAAAACTTTCCATTTAACCACATTCTTATAATGGGAGAGAAAAACTAAAAATGATTTCGAATTCGTACAACCAAGCAATGCATTGCCAGTATGGGCACAGAATAATAGTAATAGTAATAATAATAAAGGCGTAGGGATGAGGAGCTACAACTTTCATCAATGCAGTCAGTCTCCGCAGGGCAGCTTGTGGCGAGCTGTTGGTATGGGGCGACACCACGGACCCGAGACCTCCCGGGGGAACTCACCATCTTATCCCCCACCTCTGGCTTGCCTTAGTTGGCTGTCCCATAGTGGAGCGCAAGAGCTATGTGCTCGAAAGGGTGGAAGTGCTCAATCTGCGTAATAACGGGGAACGGCTGACCGGATTACCGCGATCCAGAAACCGGTGCACACCTCTCGGCGCCCTTAGCCAACCACGCCGGTGTTGCGCCCGTGCTGCCCGCGACCCTAGTGGCCGCTAAGAGCGGTGGCTGTTTACGGGGGCCCAGCTCATCTAGTGGGAGGCGAGTCACCGTCTGCCATGATTATCAGGATGAGACATTTGATATGGCAGGCCTCCCGTTGTCTCATCAATAGCCCAGCAACCAGTCCAGCAATCACCTTACCATAGACCCGAATTAGTTTCACTTCTCTTTGCAATAGTCCCTGCACTTAGCTGGCGCTGTCTTAGTATAGGCAGAGATAGTGACAGCCAGGTGTACGTATCCCACAATAGAATATCGTATCCCAAAGGGGCCTCTTCGTGTTGGATCTGTATCCCCACGTACGCCTTCCAAAAGGACCGGCCTCTGTGCCGTGATATCCCGTAGAAGAGATACAATAATAATAATATTAGAGATAAAACCTGGCAGATGTCTCCATTACAAATTAGATAAAATGGTACCAAAAAGCCTCTGCGTGTTGGCTTTGGCCCCACGCATGCTTCAAAAGACCGGGTCCCTGTGGGCCCGAGATCTTAAGATGTACCTACAATTATTATAATAGTACCTACTGTGTGGGTTAGTGTTATCCACTAGTATGTACAAGTACATGATATTAATTAGTAAATAAGCAATATTGCGTCTTGTACACGTTCATTATTACCTTTGGTACCTATTGTATTCTGCTGCTACGAGACGTTGCCTGTTCGACAAGACTAGGCTGCCAGCGATCCCCGACTGTACATCGATATCGTTAATTAACCGGCAGCTAACGTCCTAATTATTGACTGCTATTTTCCGTCCTTGCTGGAACTGTGACATCAAATTACATAATTTTCACTCAGTATTACTTTTTTTTATCGAAGGAGAACATTTAAGCGTCATAGCCGCAGGCTTACGATGCCTGCGACCGTGAGGGACTCGAAACTAAAGACGTTCGTCTCACTTCTCACTTAACTCCGGTTTCTAGCTACAAACCCACTACTAGTAGTAGTATCCGAGTCTCCCCTTTCGACCCGATTGAAACGATCTGTTTCTAGCCATTTGACCATTAACCAGCCCATCCCCAGGTAATCCATGCCGGCTACCGTATCCAATCAGTTATTATTGAAATATATGAGACCTGCTACTTGGCGACGGTTTGGCAACGTTGTCAATTTTGACATTTCCATACTATCTGACAGGATACGGAGGCCGGCGACGCGCCATGGCGTCCTAGTGACGCAGGGCTCTTGTTCACGTTGAACGCTTGGCGCGGTGGCAGGCGCGGGCGCGGTGTTCGCTACAGTCTGTTTACCATAAGTTGTCCTTTAGCCGCTATATTGGCAGCATTGCCTACGCTTTGTAAATCTGTCAAAAAACGGGTCCCCTATATGAGTGCGAAAGTTGATAGTTCGATTTTCATTATATCGAACACGCTGTGTCGATAATTCAGTAGTACGATGTTTTATTACATCGATGATTTGTTAGTGCGATGTAACGTTTGTGCGAAAAATCTTATTGCGAAAAACCATACACCGATTGCTCATTAGTTCGAAAATTAAAATGCCTTTATAGGCTGCTTTTATGAATTTTCTTAACGTCTATAATGCAAAATTAGGCTAATAAATTAAATCTCAGGGATGATGGTAGCCGTTTTAAAGCCGCATACTTACTATAGGAATAATGAATTTTCGAACTAATGAGCAATCGCTGTATGGTTTTTCGCAACAAGATTTTTCGCACAAACGTTACATCGCACTAACAAATCATCGATGTAATAAAACATCGTACTACTGAATTATCGACACAGCGTGTTCGATATAATGAAAATCGAACTATCAACTTTCGCACTCATATAGGGGACCCCAAAAAACAGATTGAAAGTATTGAAAAACAATAGTACCAATATAGCAGCTAAAGGACTTCTTATCGTGAACGATCTGTACATTGCCCGCGCGCGCGTTTTGTATTTCGCGACCGCGCCCGCCACCGCGCCCGCGCGTTAAACGTGAACAAGCGCTAAGGGTCCTCGCAAAATGGCCACCAACCGCAGCCGGCATAATATCAAGCAATTTTTATACATTTTATATGGATTTTTTGCAAACGATGGTAGTATCAAGCAGATTAATAAAACAGAAACCGCCTACATTTAAAAACGGTACTTTTTTACTGAGCTCTTTTATGGAACGTAACACTAAATTTCAATATAAATTTATATATTATGTACATACCTGTTGAATATTAAATATTTAATACTGGTAGATGAAACCGTCGTTTCACACTTGATCAAAATGTCGACGGAGCGCATAATCGAGCAGGCAGCAAATGCACATTCATGATTTCTCATTAGTGCCGTAAGCTTGGAGATCAAGCTTCAGTAAACCAGGAGCAGGGTTAGCAGTATTAGGCCCTCATCTGTCGTAATCTTCAAGCACTGACTTTACCGACTACGCGCTTAACATCCCACTAATATTATGTGAAAGGATGTATGGATGGATGTTTGTTACTCTCTCACACAAAATCTATTGAATGGATTTAGATGTCACTCAAGCACAGTCGGTCACCGGCTTCAACTGATACGCAGCAAAGCTTTCATATCGCAATCAGCTGAAGTAACTTTCATGCTATCGACGCTTGAAAGGAAAAACTCTGACCGCCTCCGTGGAAAAGTGGCTAAGCTCGGGTAAAAAAACCCGGAGGTCGTGGGTTCGATTCTCACTATGGGTCTGGTTGGTGGTAGGACTTTTTCAGAGTCCGACTGGCTAGCTACCACCCCCTTAGGTGAAACCTGCCGCCATAACAGCTCCGGCTGTGTTCCGGCAATATTAATTTGGGAGCCAGTACAGTTGAAATGAAAGGCTTGAAGATCAGATGAGCCTACAGTCTGACAGCACATTGAGCGTCGCTTCGTGATGAAGTGTCCCTCAATAGAATAGGCCGCAGTGACCGCTTACCGCCGTGTAGACCGACAAACTTATCTGTTCCGGTGGCCAAAATTGGAACTACGTGAAATGTCAATTTTAAAACTGCTACAGGATAGTGTTGCTAGTTGTTGTTACAAATAAGATAATAATTTTATTCGGTTAATCCAAAATGAATTGTTATTATTGAGAAATGAAATTAAACAGTTAAACATAGCCATTGACGTTGACAATGACAGCATTATCGAAGTTTATCTGCGAAAGTCAGCACTATTATTAGTTCCAAGTACACTAACTGGCGTATCAATTCGCGACAGGCTACCCCAATGCAATTCTCACTTCATCAAATTGATCGTCTCCATTCACCTAAATGCTTCTATAAGTACAATCTGGGCAACACTCACCAGAAACAATGAAAAAAAAACTGCTCTCAGCGCCAATGTGGCTATTTTCAAATCGGATCAAATATTTGGTACCAAGGTACCAATCGCCTATCCAGTTGTCTATGGAGATCAGTGTTAAAATACCATTCAATCAAACCAAATTACCAATCGAGACATTATGCACGTAAACCCGCCTGCTGCTTTGCCTATAAAAATGTACAATATTATTTTGCTAATTCACTAGATTTACATATAATAAATAATCCTTTTGGTAAATTTTCTTATGTTCGTTTCGAGTAGTTTTCCTTCCTTCCGTCTTCAGAAACTTAGGCTTTGCGTTACGAGTACAAAGTGTTCATGCTTTCGTAAAAGAAAAAACAATTCTTAGTCTATTGAGGCTCTCCAATAGCTTGCAGATAGAAACTTTATTCGTAGATTCTCTTTTGAGTGAAAGCAATATCCCGGTTCCCAGCGAAACATTCGCTCGTTGAGTGCAAGTTCAGATCTACGATGGATTAGTTATTTAAACCGAATGTTGACTTGTTGCAATAACGTCGCATGGAAATCGCCGAATTTGTGGCTCAAACTACGCTCCACAGTTAACTATAAATGTTTTTTTTTTGAAATGGGTTTATTTTCAAAAAAATCCCATGCCATCTCTATTATTCAATTTTCTTTTATGCCATAAGGTTGGCAATCAAGCTTACGTTACGGCCCACCAATTGCACCCAAAACATTGTATTGGGTACCTAATATTGTATTCAAATTTGAAAATTTGGGTTCGCTTAATGTATTTTTATGATCTTCGCTGAAGCTTTACTCAAAAAGATATTTGACACAGTGGGCTTCAAAAGCTTCTTTTGAAAATAATTTCGCAATGAACAGGTAGTAGAACTGAAATTAAAATCGTGTTAAAAGCTAGAACTTTATTAAATATATTATTCCTACAAAAGAATCTTCAATTAAAATAATAATAATTAATGAATTGTTACTCGCGTAACTATTAAAATTAAATATAAATACTGACTATCCGCCTTGTGGCGATTGACCGACAATGTGTTGGCCTACTTGGCCAGAGTGGTGCAATGTGGCTCGCTGGTGCTCGGCGTGGCTAAGTGCACGTAGGCGCGCGTGGGCCAAGTGGCGGGCTTGGCGCGCTCCATCAGGCCCAGGCACGAGGCCGCGCTGGATCTGCCGCCGAAGGCTCGCGTGCTCGACGTCGACAGCGAGTGGACCGATATTACCTAGCAAACAAAAGTATCAGCTATTAAACCCACTGCAGGGCAAAAGCCTCCCCTTGTTATCAAGTTATCGTTACACTGATGGGTACTGGCTTAATCACCACGCTTGCCAAATGTGGACTGGTAATCACAAACCCGAACTGTATCCAAAAAAAAAAACGACACATAGTTAGATCGACTCGGGAATTGAACCCAGGAGCGCGATCTCAGCCCGGTACTTTTAAACCACTAGACCATCGAGGCGAACTTAAAACCTAAAACATTTTATTTTATCGCGGGGAATGCATGGTGGACTGTAACAATGAATGATCCGTCGTGTGTCATCGAAGCCCTGCAGACACTCCTGGTCAAAAATTAACCACTAATTCCCTCCCTCCTCCCTCATTTCTACGTTGATCCGTAAGCCAAGGACAACCAAAGTTCTCGTTTTGTGAGCCAAGTACCGCATCATAAGTGCGGTCAACGTACCCCCCGTGTCTAGGAACTGTAGGATAGAATAGCGTCCAATCGTCTATTAGGTACTTAGAAGTTAACATTTTTCCATACAATATAAACATCCTAGAGTAGACAATCCTACGACCATTTGATCTCTGTGACACAGATTGAATATTGTCCAGCTTCAAACCTTGGTGGTGTGAGATTTTGTCCGGTCTGGCATTTCTAATAACATTCGTCAGTGCACTTCAACGGAGCCCGCACCATTTATTCAGCATAGCGGCAAAATTGATAGATGCTGAAATCTATTATTGGCGCAAAACCTTCACTGTTGCGGATATCCGGAATTGACAGACTGACTTAAACCAATTACAGTCCCTCAGATAGGGTTGAAAGCTAAAGTGTTGCCAACAGTTTCATTATTTACCCTCGCTCAGTCGGTCCGTAGGTAAAAGCGACGGCCTAGGGCGTTTAAATTAAAGCGTGGCCGTAATAATGGCGAGCATTGTGTCTGCGTGGTGTCGACATTCCACACCGCGCGTTTCGTTCTTCACTAATAATAAAGTGGCGTCGAGTGGTGCGTAGATTCACGAATTTTCACGCACCGCCAGACTTTTCATTATTGAGAGCTCGGCACGTCATCGTTTGAATGTTAGCACCAATTGTTTCATCAGAATTCAGCCCATAATTACATACCTCATATAGATGACGATATTATTTATTCCTACTCTAGTATACGAAAGTATAATTAGTTGCCGGAATAGTTTAAAAGTTGCTCACTTTTGAGTATGATTGATCTAGGTGCTAAGGAAAATTTAAGTCTTACTCTTAATATTGAAAACACTTTATACATGTCATAGTGGGTAGCCCAGCGGAAATGTGGATTTAATGAAGCTCGTCGGAATAATATAAGGGAGGACACCTTTCTAGCTGATCAGTTTATCTCTCAACCATTAATGACCTCAGCATAAAATTATGGCAAAAAAAATATCTGGAATTTCCGACTGACGCGCTACGCTAACTAATGTTACATTATGCAAGATCTTTTTCAAACAGCGGTTGAAATGCCACCTAGGCGGTATAAAATGTAATAATTATTATACGCCCTCTCACTGGAAGTAATCACAATGCTAAGTAAGTTTTCCCAATTGCCTTACTCTGAAAACAAATAAATAAAATGATAAGGAAGGGTAAGTTTTAAGAGTAGAAGATTAACCTATAATTGCTGGTTGCCCAAACTAAACTGATTAATTAATATACAGTGCTTTATTTTGAAACTAAAAAAAACCACAGCCTAAAATAATAATAAAATCTGACTAATAATCGGAAACAGTGTTGGCAACATCGGCAAGGCCGCCTAAGTTTTTGTCAAGTGCGAAGTTCTACGTGATACGAATGCAATTAAGTAGTTCTTGCTCCCATTAAGAGTTATTTTAATGCGTCAGAATCGAAACGCGACGTAGTATCTTTGCGCTGTGCTGTGACATTTTGCCATTTCGGCCTACTAGGTTAATAAAATAATACCTATACAACATAATTGACGTATTCGATGACCGGCACTAAATTAGTGACCATTTTTTTTACGCTCAAGTTTTTCAGAATCAAGAAATATTTATTTTTAATTTCTTGAATTCGTTTCTTTTTTTGTCGGCACATTTTAAAATCGACAACAAAAATGTCTGTATTCCATCAAATAAATATCGTGGTATAATTATGATAAAAGAACAACAAATGAGAACAATAATAAAAATAGTAGGAGCACGTTTCTTAAAAATTGCAATTAAGCGCTAAATATGAATTAAGTAATACGATTTGCAATGATCACAAAATATACACTTCAGGCATTAAAAACAAATACTAATTACCAAATAAACACAATTTTCATTATAAATAATTTTATTAGTACATACTTAGTAACCATTTTGTAAACAACAATACATATTGATTTCATGGTCGTTTTGTTAATTAATCATTCATAATCAATTACGCTACAACGTACAGCACTGTGTTTCACTTTACTATTAGATTGACGTCTTAAAATTAATGGTTTAGATGAAGTAAAGTAATTCATCATAATTAATGAACTTTTGTCTTAGGTGATCGTCCTTTATACCCGTTACGTAAGTACTTAAAAAAATAGGCTATGCTAGCTTACTTGTTTTATTTAACAGAGGAAGAATTTTTACGTAAGTTCCACGATATTTGTAAAATAATTAATTACGCTCATACATAATTTCTTCAAAAGGATTAAGCAGAAACAAAAAATGCAGATGAGAAGATCTTAGTCGGTATTTATTCGGTTTTTATGAACAACAAATAAAAAGGGCGTTGAATATTTTGGCCTTCCTACTGGACCCCTCTAATTTTGTTTTTTTTTTTTTTTTCAAAATAGCGTGTTCTGAAAATTCTTTCAAAATTGGATATCTATTATTATCAATACAAACATAAAATGTCATTAGACGAAAACCCGTAAAGCGTCACAAAAGTTTTGAAAAAAAAAAAACAGAATGGCGGGAGTAGTAGGTGAGTGAGCCAGCCTCCATACAAAAATCTTCTTACCCCTTTCTATTTGAATACCGTATTTTATTATTACTTTTGGTGTTTCCATAAACATAGGTGTCGCCCTCTCTCGTTTTCCGTCCCCACATACTGTAGGATCTGTAAGTGCTTGTTCACGTGAACGCGCGGGCGCGGTGGCGGCCGCGCGCGCGTTTGTATTTGAGCACTTCGATACTACGCCATATGTTTGATATTTCGCGCCCGCGCCCGCCACCGCGCCCGCGCGTTCGCGTGAACAAGCACTTACGCGTATACCAAAGTATCGAAAAAATATGAATTCATTTGTAGAGCACTAGTCCAATACATACCTACCGACGAAACATTTTTGTTTACAAACTACGCGGCAGAGTTCGCCTGAATCGGTACAAGGCCGCTGTTATACTCGTAAAATACGCTTTTCAAAAAACCTCTCTCAAAAAAGAATCCGATAACATTCTAGATAAAGCGTGTGTGCAATAAACCTCTAAAAACTCAACCCCGGTTACCTGAAAATGTTTTCAAAAATTTTTAATTTCTAATACCGGTAGTTCAGACATGATTTTTTCTAAAGTTTCCAACGCTTGTGTGTTGTATAATATGTTACCGGCCAGACCCCATTTCAGGAAAAACTAGTTTGGCCGAGGCTTAACTAGTTTGTCCTAAACGCGACAGGATAAACTAGTATATGCTAGGCCAAACTAGTTTGTCCTAAGCCCGATAGGATAAACCAGTTTGGCCTAGGCCAAATTAGTTAGGGAAATCGACTCGGATGGATAGGTTAGAAGGTTAAGGCGCCTTAGCCTTCGTGGTAATTTTTTTAAACCCTGAAAACCTCTTTTGTTTTCAATATAATAATATATTCTATGTTGACTTAAATCAGTTTAGCCATATTATTATTGGAATATATTATTATAGTGAAAACAAAAAAGGTCTTCAGGGTTAGAAAAATAAATAACCTATATCCATCCGAGTCGATTACCCCTAACAGTTTATTATAGACTGTGCGTATTTACCTAGTTTGGCCTAGGCTGGGCCAAACTAGTATATCCTATCGGGATAAGGATAAACTAGTTTAGCCTAGGCCAAACTAGTTATACGTGGACGCGGAGGGACGCGTCCAGACGTGGTCAATGGCGGCGGGTGTACCCCAGGGATCCGTACTCGGGCCTCTGCTGTGGAACCTGGCGTACAACTGGGTCCTGCGGGGCTCGCTCTTGCCGCGGATGGATGTCGTCTGCTTTGCGGATGACACTCTGGTCGTGGCGAGGGCGAGCGATTGGGAGGATGCGGTCCACCTTGCGTCGGTCGGCACTTCCCTTGTCGTCCGGCGCATCCGCTCCTTGGGGCTGAGGGTGGCCCTTGAGAAAAGTCCGGGTCCCGGTCGAGGTGCACTTCAAATACCTCGGCCTGACTCTGGACCCCCGGTGGAGTTTTGAGGAGCATTTTAAGCTCCTCGCTCCACGGCTGTGTGCCGCCGCCGCAGCCCTCGGGCGGGTCCTCCCCAACGTGGGGGGTCCAGGACCTGGGTGCCGTCGGCTTTATCATGGGGTGATAAGGTCGATGGCACTTTACGGAGCCCCTGTTTGGGCGGAGAGCCTCTCCCTCAAGCTGAAAGCCCTTTTGCGGAGACCGCAGAGGGTCATCGCGACTCGGGCTGTGCGGGCTTACCGTACAGTTTCCCGCGGTGCTGCCTGTGTCTTAGCAGGCACAACGCCGTGGGAATTCGATGCACTGGTTCTGGCCCAGGTGCATCAAATCCGGGTCGCGGCAAGGATGCGGGGGGAACGACCCAGCTTGGAGGAGGTGGCGCTGGGTCGTGTCCAGGCCAGGGAAGAGGCCCCGGCCAAATGGACGGAGGCTCTCCAAGCCCCAAGTGCCGGCCAATGGACGATTGAGGCCATTCGTCCGGTGTTGAGGGAGTGGGTGGAACGCCGGCACGGCTGCCTCACCTACCGGCTGTCGCAGGTTTTGTCCGCACACGGAAGTTTCGGGCACTACCTGTACCGTGTCCCCCGTCGGGAGGAGACGCCGCAGTGTCATCACTGTGACGCTCCCGACGACACGGCCGAGCATACACTCATCGAGTGCCCGGCCTGGCGACACGAGCGCCGCGAACTAATCGCGGCGCTAGGCGGTGGACGCCTCTCGTTGGCGACCATGGTTCGTGCCATGGTCGGCAACAGGAGTGCGTGGGAGGCGGCCGCCTCCTTCTGTGAGCAAGTAATGTCGCAGAAGGAGGCAGCGGAGCGGGAGCGTGAGGAGGACCCCCTCGCTGCTCCCCTCCGGCGTAGACGGCCAGGCCGGAGAAGGCGTGCTCACTTAGCACGCCTCCTCCGGCCTGAGGCTTGACCTGCGGGCGGGGGTAGCCCCCCAACGTCCGCATTGCACAGGTCGCCCGAGCCAAGTCTGAGGGTCACCTTGTTTCTCGGGTGGCCCTCCCTAGGCGCCACCCCGACTTGAGGCCTCTCAAGTTGGGGTACCCGGGGATGGGCTGGTCAATAGCTATCGCTGGCACCGGCTCGTCCCAATCGGGTGTGAAGGGGAACCAGGGGAGTTTAGTGGGTAGTGGACGCTGTAGTCTCGAGTTCCACACACGGCCGCAGGTTTAGGTAGCCTGCGGTTATGGTGCATAAACGCATTCTCCTCCGAAAAAAAAAAAAAAAAAAAAAAAGGCCAAACTAGTTTGTCCTAAAATCGGGTTTGGCCGGTAACATATACAAATATAAAGACGCAGTGAACGCTTACCATCAGATGGACTGCGTACCTGTCTGCTGACTGATCTAGAATAAAAAAAAAAATCACTTTCAGAGCAAATTCTAAGTAGAGTGAGTATGTGCAATGTAGTCCACCTTTTTTAAATGTGGTACCATAAATGTATAACTTTACCTATAAATTAGAATTAAAATACTCTATCGAGCGGACGTCGCCTCTCTCATTTGTAGCATGCTTGTACCAATTTGTGATAGATCCCTGCAGCTTAACTTCAAAGCCCGGTTAAACTACTATGCAAATTCAGATTACTTACCTACGTAGGTACGTGCCAATAATTGGCGTCAATTCCGTCGCTCTAATTCCCTCTTGGACATACTAAGTACAAATCACGGCGGACACAACGAAAGCACTGTAGTGTGATCGTGATGACTACGTGCAGTACATTCCTGTAGAAAGCAAGCTTACAACGTTCTAGCGTTCAGCGTTAGCGATCTACTAGCGTTTATTGATATTGGCACATGCATACCCGACCAAGCAGTTATTCTTTAAACTTTGTGCCGAACCAATACGGACGCGCCAGGGCAGGTAAAGATCTGTTAGGCTTTGAGGTGATTAGATAGCTTTATTACTAGCAACAGATTCGTTTTAGATGGCATTAATGATAAAAAATGATAAAAATATACGACGTTACTTGCCAGGTTGCTAGCAAGCAAGACGGCCGGCGATTGCGTTATTGAACCATCAAATTGTTACGCTCCGGCTGCCAGCGTTGCCAGGCGTCAGGATAAAGCCGGACATAGGCAGGCTTTTTGATTGCGTGTCCGGCCAAAATAAACGGTGTCCGTCTTGTCCGGCTTTTGTTAGGCTTTTTACAATTCGCAAAAGAGCGAGCGCCGAGCGCAGGTGACAATATAATACTGAGACAAAATCATCAATAATATAGGCTTTTCCACCTAAATGTCCGGCCAAACTGGATGGTCCGTCCGGCTATTAGGTTTGGCGACCTGGCAACAGCCAGGCGATACAACGCGAAACTTTTAACAATACATTTCAAATTCAATTTAAATTGGTTACAGTTAGAGATAACGAAAATCAAGCTACCCACGCCGCGGTCGGTTAATGGATGGGTGACCGTTCTGACCACATTTAGTGACATTTATTTCGAGCGTCTCCGTGCTTCGGAAGGCACGTTAAGCTGTTGGTCCCGGCTGATATTTACTATATGTAGATATTAGTCGTCAAGCCAAGTCAGAGGCCATTTGGCGGCTTAATAACATCTGACATTAAGGTAGGTCACTTGCTTTACGCACCCCTCCACCAACCCGCACTAGGCCAGCGTGGTGGAGTATGGCCCACACTATCTCAAAATTGAGATAAGGCCTGTGTCCCAGCAGTGGGAACGTATATAGGCTGATGATGATATTGGTTACAAGTACAACCTGATGTCCTTAAAATAACATATCCGTTGGTGTCAAAAGATTAGCAAAATAATGATTCACCTATCGGTTAAATATTTTTTTTAACTTAAGCGATTGAAAACATGAAAGAATCGACCTCCTTGCCGGTTCTCATCGATAAATAACACTACGAAACCGATAATTGGCTACCCAGCCTACACAAATAAGGATAGGTATTCAGCTATTTTGAGGTAGCCTTTTAAAAATAAACTATTAATTATTCTCCTGCGGGTATACTGGTCCGTAGGCGACTAGTAGGCAGATAATCTTATTCTATTAAAGTACACTTCAGAATGTACTAAAATAGGATTTGTTTTCCAAGAAAATACATAACAGAATCCTCTTGTTTTCGAACTCTCCTTTTCATTGTATAGTATATTGACTTCTGCATTATATGTTGGCATACAGACAGACTTGTTGAACTTGGACTTGAATGTCTGACTGGTAACACCTCCCGCGTTATTAGCTAACCAGTCAGACATTGAAATGTGTAAATATCACGATCAAATGGGATTCATCCTTTTTCCGCAGGAGAATACCTTTAGGCACTGTAACCGCAGGCTAGCGTGTGGGGTCTCGGGAACAAAGCGTCCCACTACCCACTAAACTCCCCTGGTTTCCCCTTTCCACCCGAATGAGACAAACTGATTCCAGCCTTGTGATTATTAACCAGCCCCAAATGGGACTGATCCTTTTTTTTCCTGGCCAGGTGTTTCCAGAGTTTACAAACTCTTGTGATATGAAAGGATATTTATTAATAATGCAAGAGTTTTGCCAGTCGCTATGGGATACGACGGCATAGTAGATGGTAGGAGTGGAAGAATTGAGAAATTATGGAGAACATGAAATTGAATGATTATGTAGGATGAATATAAACAGATGTTATGGAGTGTAAAGAAGTAAGGTATTGTTTCCCGCAAGGCTAAGATTTATTGTAAGTTTGTAGGGTATAGTTTGTTGCTTGCGGATAAGGTGTCGGATATGATAAGGTGAGATATTGAAATATTTACAAGTTTCTGGGGTTTGTGTACCTTTGAGCGGTGATGCAGGAGTGGGCGACTCTCAGATGATGAGGCGTCGCCCTCGATGCTGCGGGTCTCGTACCCCTGCATCATGCGGAGAAACAACAGCATGGCTGCGGTCAGCACCCCCGCGTATACGAAGAACTCTGTTGCCTAAAAATAACGACAGGTTAGTTTGATACTAAAAAAGGCAAGAATACCTTAAACTAACATTAAAATTTAATTATTCTAACGGCATCAAGAATGCGACATTCAAGTTATTTTACATAGAAAAAACCTAACGAGAGAAACTAAATTTTGTCTAAAAGGTATTTATGTACGTACTTAATTTAGGCTAGGCTATCTCACCGGGAGCATTCGCGTGTAATGTAACATTATAGATTCGTCTTCCGAGCATTACATTACAAAACTACCTCCCTGATCGACGCACGTTCGCGTGTAATTGATTGATTACACCATGTATCATTACAAGGTGCGCATTGTAATGCTCGGTTTTCCTCCTTCACTGATGTAATGCTCGAGTCTGCAACGTTACATTACACGCGAATGCTCCCGGTGAGGGAGCACCTTTATAAATTATTTATTTTCTGTTTTAAATGGTCTACGGAGACGGTCAACATGCGGATAATGTATAGTAAAATGAGTATACCATGCATGACATAATTGTATTGGCACAGGTTAAAACCGTATTAACGTAAGAGCGAAGCGCACTGGCTAGGCAGTGGGAAGACCGCAGCAGCTTTCAAACGTTATCACAAATAGACACGATACGTGATACGTCACATGCAATACTATTACCACATCAAAGGATTATCCGGAACAAACACGAATCCGGGCTGTAGCTGGAAATCCGCCATTGTACTCAGCGTTTGAAATCAATCAATTAGATTGATATTAACGATTACGACACAATATTAACTTTGACGTCTATTCGGATTCTGGATCTCAACGTGCATACAGTAGCTATACACGTCACTCAATTGAAGCCCACCAAAAACCAAAAAGTTGCAAATTACCGAAAGGCAAATATTAAATAATAATATTTTAAAACCTTGAATACAGCATATTATAAAAGATTTAAAAAATTAAAAGATTATTTTGCTAATGGTTTTTTTATTTGAATATTTATTAACTTAACCATAGCCTTCGGCCCGCGGTTTAACCAGCGCGTAATTTCTTTTTTTTGAAATACCCCCTGCCCCCCACATTTCCGGGATGAAATGTACCCGGTACCTACAACTAATTTTAGTTCTTTTTTTTTATTTCCTTTTTTAAATTCCTCGCAGATTATAATGTTTTCTGTTAACCTAGGAGCCATAATACTGTACCACATCCGTCCCCATCCCGAGAGGAGAGTTCTGGTGCTCTGTAATACAGGCATGTAGCCTAGCTCAGACGCCAGTCTCTCACAATCTAAATTTTTGTACCTAGGTGTAATTCTTTGTTCACTACTTATTAGAATTAAGCTAGATTGTGGAAAAACATAAAGATATTTTATTGTTATTATATGTCACCCGGGGATACTGTAGCTTTCCAACAGTGAAAGAATTATATTTCAAACGGTTCAGTAGTTTTGGAGCCTATTCAATACAAACAAACAATCAAATCTTTCCACTTTATTATATTAAAAAAAATATTAAAAAAAATATTTCATCTTATACTAATAAGTATAAAATGAAATATTTTTTTTTGTTGTCATATCGACCAAAAAAGTAAAGTCAATTTATTTTCTACGAATTCCAAAGGATGCAGTGCATTAAGATAAGACATATAAATAAAATATGTATGACTGATGTAAATCATGAATGATCGAATGGTATTGAAATGAAACTGAAATCAAGTCCGTCTGTGTAATACCGATACTTAATTTTGGGTTAGTAGTCGATTCGCACGAAAATATATATCATTGAGACACAAAAGGGTATTCATTGAATAAATAATTAACACAATTCCTATTGCATTTGTTCTCAGAAGTGAAAACAAATGGACATGACATAATTATGCACGCACGCTCGTATCTGGCGCATGCAGCCGGGGCCTGGGGCATCGGCACTCGCGAACATCGAGAACAAACCCCACTGCGAGTCGGGCACGGATTGCAAAGATATATCGGCCACAACGGGCGCTCATGTAATGATGTACCGAGTCGTCTATATTTGGTATTCGAATATATTGGTAAAAATATATGTATTTTTATGTTAACTACTATTAATTAATTATACTTGAATATATTTTTGACGATTCGTACCTAAGTGCTTCTGTAAATGCTATGTATTTGAGTCAGTACTCGAGTCAGTGACCTATGGTGCCGAAACGTGGTCTCTTACTGTGGGCCTTGTAAAAAGGCTGAAGATAACACAACGAGCTATGGAGAGGACTATGTTAGGCATTTCTCTACGAGATCGAATCAGAAATGAGGAGATTCGTAGAAGAACGAAGGTTGCCGACATAGCACAGCGGCTCGCCCAGTTGAAGTGGCAGTGGGCTGGGCGTATAGCTCGGAGAACAGATGGCCGTTGGGACAGGAAGGTTCTCGAATGGAGGCCACGTACGGGCAAGCGAGGCAGAGGCCGGCCACCTACGAGATGGACAGACGACTTAGTGGGGATGGCAGGGACGCACTGGTTGCAGGTTGCGTCCGATCGGACATTGTGGAGGTCTTTGGGGGGGGGGGGGGGCTATGTTCAGCAGTGGACGTCTTGTGGATGATGATGATGATGACTCGAGTCAGTGTGACTCGCCACATCTCTACGCTCATGGAATTGACCAATTGTTGCAAATTAATCGATGTCCAAATGATCTCGTGGAAATTAAAGTCTCATTTGTTGAATACAAATGCCTGCCAATGTCAAAAATCAGCAAATTGGACTCCCACACTTCGTTTAATTATTAATGAAGTTAATTTGGCATTCACGATTAACGTTAATACTCGTAAGCCTAGTTGTGTCCTGCGTCAAACTGTTTACTGATTCGAATTCAAACTCGATCAAAGCGGCTGAAGCTTACCTACTTCGATACTTTAAATGGCTAGATTGGCCTTCATATCTAGCTTTTATTGAAAACATTCTACTAGTCCTACTAGTAATAATATTATAAATGCGAAAGTCTGGATGTTTGTTTGTTCCTCAATCACGTGTAAACGGCTGAACGGATTTAGATGGAATTTGGCACACGTATGGCTTATAACCCGGATTATAGGCTATAAAATTCCTACGGGAAACGTCTCATTCCCGCGGGAATAACAATTTTGAAACTACTGAACCGATTTGAATAATTTTTTCACTGTTGGAAAGCTACACTATCCCCCGTGAACATAGGGTACTTTTGATCCCGGAAATGTGGGTGTAAGGGGGAGAGGTTTTAAAAATAAAACCCAAAAGTTATCCACTTACCTTACTTACCACTATTCTACTTATGTACTATCGAGGTCACCCGCGCGTGATCACCCTTAATGCTAAAATCCTGTGCAGTATTTTCACGTTTACAAGCGCCGCTCCAAAGAAGTCACGATGCGCGTGCACGGTATATTTTTCCAAAAGTGATCACGCGCGGGAGACCTCGATCGTACGTTCAGATTTTTCCGGAAATGGCCACTGACGCAATGTCGATAGCAAGTCCCACACGGTAGGTTAGGTTTGTATAAGTGTTAATTAAACCAACGAACGGCCAGAAGAAAAATTGAGAAAAATTTACATATAGGTAATAGTATAATCAAACTTACTCGCGACTCAAAGATTTTGGTCTGAGCCACCAGAATAACGATCATGTTTCCGAACGCCACCGAGACGTACCACGCGGCTATAGTTATAGTCTTCATGCTTTTTGGAGCCTGAAAATAAATATATTATTAAAGATTAAAAAAGAAAATTAAATTGAGAAACCTACATTATGTACCTATATATTTTACCATTTTTAAACATCTTCTAGCTACCTACTAGCCTACTAACATTTTAGTACCAGCCTATTATTGTCCCGTTGCAGGGTAAAGGCCTTATCCTTGAAATCAAGTTGTCATTGCAAAGATACCGATAAAGGTAAACGGACCTTTGTTTATAACGATACTACTAAT
Source organism: Mecyna flavalis (assembly GCA_949319885.1). Classification (NCBI taxonomy): domain Eukaryota; kingdom Metazoa; phylum Arthropoda; class Insecta; order Lepidoptera; family Crambidae; genus Mecyna; species Mecyna flavalis. Next base: position 8,490,605 of record OX439425.1, read on the forward strand.
AATTTTATTAGTAAGATCGTCTAATAAGTATTTATAAGCCTTAATTAGGGTTGTGGAAGATTACAGCTAATTACCGTTAAAGTTTAACACTTAAATCAATGTTTGGACAATGTAGGAATGTGCCTTCATTAGTTCGTACGTACAGTCTTCAATAGAACGGAATTTATTTATGTCATTACTAAAAGTTGCTGATTTCACTTGTCGATAAAGAAGTTTATCGTTAACTGGAGAATTAAAATATGTCATGTGAAAGTATTGTGTCGTCATAATAAACAGCTATTGTGGTAAGAACAACTTCGTCTGACACAACGCAAACTGAGACTACAGCATAAACGTTACTACAGCTCAAATTACGGCCCAGGCATCTCTATCAAAGGAGGCAAGTACCTAACCTTCCCTCTGTAGGATGGATGCAAGGGGAGACTGCATTTACCCAGTAAATCAGTCTGTTACATTCGTTTTACATAGAGCACACCTCGTTCGGTCGCAAAAAGGACGAAGAATCTTCGAGAGGCATTCCAGAAGTCTGTCGCCTTTTTGTAATAAGAACTAGGGAGGCTGAGAGGTTCACAGAATGCTTCTTAACTCATCAAAAGGAAGTATCTCAATCCGATATTCAAGTAATATCACTTGCATAATGCTAGGGGTAACTTTATTTTTACCCTTTATTAAATAGATATCAAGTCAAGTTTGCGCTATCGGCGCTGATGTAGGTGTATAATTCTGTTGAAGCACTAGAACCTGCCTCTAATAAGCTCCTATTATCCCGATTATTATCTTTTACAACGAAATGTTTCTAAATCAAGTACATAGTTAAAGTAGGTATTTACGATACACAGAATACATTCAGCGATATTTTCCTACTAATCAATGCTGCATGTTAATTGGATAGACTAGTTTTCGTCGAATGAATCAAACAAACAAACGCTCTCTGCAATCTGAACTGAACTCCAAAACTAACAATGAAATGATACGTGTAGAATGCGATCGTCTCTCAAAGGCCACTACACTCGCTGTGGAAAGAATGTATCAAATGATGTATCTCAAATTGAGCACAGTTGAGTGTGTAGTTTACAATGGCTGAAATAGAAATAGCTGCACTTTTTAAAACAAGTAGATTGCCAAAGATCTATTTCGACTGGTTTTGAATAACTTGGGCATAGCGTCAGGTTTTTAGCAGTTAGCACCATCCCAATGAGATTTAATTTATAGAGATTTGAAAAAAAATATCACTCAATTCATAAAATATATCTATTTATTATCATAAATAAGAATATACCCGCTGTATAGCTGGACACAAGGTAATTTAAAAACAATTAAAATCGTTTTGATGTCACAATTTTGAGTGTTTTTCAGAGCCCGACTAGCTTTAACCCTACCCACAAAATATGAAATATGTTCTGGAAATATTATTGACGGAGCCACAATACCTACTTATAAAACACCATCCTGTTTTGTTCCCAAATGTAATTTTGAGATATTGTTTACTGCTTACCATCATCAGATGGCACATGTTCCATCTACTACCACCAGGAACTTAAGATTAGGTATAATGAAAAACACAACATAAATGAATTAATGATACATAATATTACCAACATAAGCATCACAATATATCAAGTAAAGTTAATAAAATATAAACCATGACCTTTTCACTGAAACCCAGGATAATTGTAAAAAGCAAACTTATGATACACACACAAAACGCTATTAAACTGTTAATACAAGAAAGCCATAGCGTTTAAAACACCGGCTTGACAAGTAGCTGGATTGGTGCGGCCTTTGTGTAAATATCTGCTTTTATTTGTTTTCAACCAACTTTGAATATTACTTGCTATGAGAAAAAAAAATCGTAAAACGAAACTGGAACGTCGCTGAAAAAAAAAACATTGCAAAAAAGGCACAGAGATGAGAACGCACCGACTTGTACTAGGAAATGATGAGGAAAAGGGATAAGAGGCACCAAGACATTAAGAAAAAAAAAGAAAAGAGACATCGTTGATTAAAAGTTACATATAATATTTAATTTATACATCTTTTGATAACTAATTTCTCAAGGAGACGCAGACTGGATTGGATCTACATTTTCGTTAATTAATTTACGTTTTCCGAACACTTAAGGCTTAGACACTCGCATTTTCTTTTTTAATTAACATCAGTAGGTAATTGCATTATATGCCCGATTTAAGGAAATACCAAACAAAGCTAAAAGTGCGGTTTTCCAGTAATAAGGGTAGCTTTGTTTAAGCATTTTCAAAGGGAGAAGGGGATTATGAGACACCTCGTGTGCGACATATCTAATCCCCTTCTCCCTTGTCTATAGTCTTGCTATTTAAACGCCCGCCGTTATAGCAAGGGACAACCAGATAAGTTTATAAACGTAATGTATACCTAATGACGTACAAGTACGAGTATAACCACTGAGATTTTCAACTCCGTGAGTATAACGTTGAATACTTCACATGACTTTACTAATAACTGGCCTACAACTGCAGAAATGCCGATGGTGTTTGTGTGTGGGGTCATGAATCATGCGTGATCACCATCAGTAAAGTATTCGGAACCTCCACATTTATGTCGGCAGTTTCACCTGTGGGTAAATCATCTAGTAATATATAGGGCGCTACGACAAATTTATCTCCAAGATGACATCCATTAACTAACGCTACGTTTGTAGAAGCCGCTTTGAAGACTCAGCCATCAGATTAAGCAACAATTTTGTTTTTAATAAACCGCTGATCACCTGCGTGAAGGAGAACTCAAGTCCGGACACGGCGAACATGATCTCGGCGATGGATACAAGCAGGTACTGGGGCACGATCCAGGCCAGCTGCAGCTCGTTGGGCGGGTTGGGCGCGTGCAGCACCGCCGAGTCCAGCCGGCCGCGGCGCTCGCGCAGGCACAGCACGTACACGCCGCCCGCGCGCAGCACGCCCTCGCCGAAGCCCGACACCTCGCCGCCCGCGCTCTCGGCCTGCCACCTGAACCTGTTGCGAATTTTTACTGTTAGCTTTTTTTTGGCGAAGGAGAAAGCATTTACGCCATAGCTACAGTCTAGTCTGCTCGGAACTAAAGACGTTCGTCCCACTACCCACTAAACTCCTTCCCCTTTTATTACAAAACATGGTTTGAAAATGTTACCGGGCTTAGTACTACACTTACGCCTAAGAATAAAGTAAACGCGATTACAAAACGAAGTTTTAAGTCATTTCGAGTACTATCAATGGTTCTAGAGTTAGACCCACGTTAGACCGCGCCGATGCAATAAGGAAGGTTTTAATTATGAGTCGGACTTAGTACCTGCCTAACTAGTACAGGCTTAAACCTGTTTTAGCGTATTTTTTTGTAATAAGAGGGCTTCGTTTTCTACCCCTTTCTACCCGGTTGGGACAAACCGGGGCCAACCTTTTGCTCTCTGCCTGCCCCTCGAACATGTTGCGAATTAACCATTTCCATTTGTTTAGGGTTAGACTGCTGATACAACCAAAACCCGACACCTCGCCGATCGCACTCTATGCCTGCCACCTGAATCAATTACGAATGAATTTTTTCCATGTCTTTACTGTGATTCTTAACATAGACTGAGTAGGAGCGGAGTATAATGTTAAATAGCATGAGCCATATGAATCATAATATTGCATCCTATATACTTTTGATAAATTATAATGAAAATACATACAATGTAGGTAACTCCTCTAGAATATTCGCATGTAATAAAGTCAAAGCATAACTTAAAGCAACAACTCAAAGCGGTTTAATCCGTGAAGTACCTCTTTCGCGATGTTACCTTTCTGTCAACTTTGTATTAGTATGCTTTGTGGCTTACAGGGCTTAAGTAATTTAAGTCTGTATTCTATTATAACAACAGGAGGATGGCTAAGCATAGTTGGATGCGACATAAATAATTTCTGCAAAATACAACGGAGCATCATGACTTCGTGCCAATGTATCCAAAAACCAATCACAATTTATTAAAAAATCTCGGCTCTTCAGTCAACTTATACCCCTTCAAACTCTCGTTAGTATCTGTGCCCCTTCAAAAAAAAGACAATGAAATGAAAAATCGATGATAAATTAAAATGGTGGCTAATTTCATTTTCGGTTTCTTAAACATTCTTTTGCAAAAGTCTTCTTCACAACTACACAGAATTTCACAAAAAAAAATAGGTTCTCTAAGGTTCTAATAATCCTCCTGAAGCCAACAACTTTCGCTTTTAAAGTAGGTGCTCTCAAAGAAGCGATGTTGGGAATCTTATTCATAGGAGGCTTAAGAGGGATAAACATTTGGATTGAGGTCTATTTTAGAAATAAGAAAATTTATAAGGCGACTTTTGTCTAAATACGATTTAGTATTTAAAACTGAAACTCTTACCAACCTTATAATAATAATATATTTTATCGTGACTATTTTGCAAAAAGGTAGGTAATTGTTCTTTTCGCAGTAGGTAATGAAACTAGTCGGAAAGCCGGACTGCAGATCCTATAAACGGAAAACTGAATTCAAAGGTGGGAGAATAGAGGATTTGGCAAATTCCATTATTTGCTTCGACGGAGTCTTAGAGTCTAGTTCCGACTTCCGATATTGGATTACCTGTCGGTAATGTGATGCACCCCTGCCTACGCAAAATGTGAAACAAATGATTTTGTTCTCAGAAATTTTACTCGGTTACAAATGATAATAATTGCAAGCGTAAGATGACAGCAATGAAAATCTCTAATATAAGTTGTCGGGGCCGGCCATCAACAACGTTATTTCTCTGCATACATTTGACAGTAAAAAATTGTGAAACATTAATCGGGTTAGTAGTCGATTCGCACGAAAATAATTCGCACTAAAGTGCGAATCGACAACTTCCAAAAATAATATTATTTTTAGTAGTCGATTCGCCCGAACGAATTTTAATCGCGTGCGAGTCGACCCCTTTAAGAATTGATAGTAGGCGATTCGCACTTTTGCAGTATGTGGATAAAAAACAATCAAAGTACAGTCGTGTCAGGAAATCTTTATAATATTTATAATGTTATTTACATATTCCTTGTCTATATATCTTACAGCATACAGAATCAATTAAATTTCAAATGTTATATTTTTTTCGGACAGGAAACATGTTAAATTATAAACTAATATCATTAAGCGTTAAATTATATTTGAACACTTTAATATTAAAATGACACCAAAAATTAGAAACGTGTTATAAGACAGCGGAGACAAAATCTCAATTTATGCTTATACTAGGTTTAATTTTATTTTGTTACGTAGGATTTATTGTAAATAAGTGAAATAAATATAAATCCAATTAGTTACGCAAGAACTGTAATAGGTATTAAGCATAGAATGTGTAAGAATCATAGTTTTGTAAGAAGAACTTTTTACGTAGAGATAAGATTCTAATAAAAAAAATTGTTGTAATCAATATGTAAGTTATGTTTTCTAATGAGAATTAACGCGAACTTTAGAACGATGTAAAATACATGTATATTCTAATTGGAAAAATTATAGAAATAAGCAAATAATGTCAACTTGCATAGTGAAAATGCAAGCGAAATTGTGTAAGTTTAACGGGGCTCCCTTTAAGGTATTGCTCCGAGGTACTTAAGCGTGTAATGCTTTACGTAATACGTTTATACATATTCGTTTCTAATTTTTGGTGTCATTTTAATATTAAAGTTATCAAATATAATTTAACGCTTAATGATATTAGTTTATAATTTAACATGTTCCCTGTCCGAAAAAATATAACATTTGAAATTTAATTGATTCTGTATGCTGTAAGGTATATAGACAGCGAATAGGTTAATATTATTATAAAGATTTCCTGTACACGACTGTACTTTGTTCTTTTTTTATGCACATAATATTGCAAAAGTGCGAATCGCCTACTATCAATTCTTAAAGGGGTCGACTCGCACGCGATCAAAATTCATTCGGGCGAATCGACTACTAAAAATAATGTTATTTTTTAAAGTTGTCGATTCGCACTTTCGTGCGAATTATTTTCGTGCGAATCGACTACTAACCCCATTAATCCTGTCAATCCGATGACATCTGTCGTAGACATCATGCTATTTCGAGATGATATTTTTTTAGAATGATTCTTTTTTTAGTAATTTTTGGCATACTAACTTTAAACTTGTTTTAAATCAACAACAATCGCATAAAGTAAACTATTCAGTACAATTTAAACCGTAAAGCCGTAAACTTAAGCTAAACGTAGGTTTAAGGCGTAAAGCTGCTTCGAGTACGTAAAATACACAAACTGTTTCCAACCAACATTTCTAGGCGCACAACTTTTCTCGCCACTACACGATTACGTTCCCTCCAATTCCCAATGAACACGGCGCTTTATATTCGAGGGCCAAACAGGAAGCACACTTGATGGAGCGCGCAGTTAGTAGTCCAACGTAGTTAAGCAATAGGTTTAATATTACTACACTACACTGAATAGTACCCGTAAGTGCAGCATAGCATAGCATCTAACACAAATATTCTATCTATTCTATCATGTGAATCTAAATATTAATAATCTATGAACAAAAAAATTGGAAAAAATTTTTTTTGGTCGGTCGCTATTCAAGCAAACGCTACAAAGTAATTTTTGTTATTAATGATGTGATTGTTATTCAATGAGCGCGCCACTTTCCTGCTGTAATCACCTTAAATGTGCCCGCAATACATACTCGTAGATATTTGACTTCGCCTCGCTCAAATCCAGACAAATTATACATCAAGCAGCTGAATGGTTCATAATTTTGTTTAGATCACGAATCAATAGTTGATGCGGGGGGCGCCACAAGCGGCAGGATTATTTTATCCTCCGACCTTGAACAATAAATCAATGATTTACGTTGTATTAATCCCCTACGATACTAATTGGCTTTAATTATACGTTATATCTCCGAAACCGTTCGCCGTTTATTTTTAACTAAGCTTTTGCCCGTGACTTCGTAATTTAGGTAGCTGTAAGGTGAATACATTTTTATATTAGCTACTGCGTGTTTTGTTTTTTTTTCCTTCTTCTACTAAATATCGAAACTGACCTACTAAATCTTCTAGCTAAAATACACCTAAAAACCGGGTAACTGTGATTCGATAATAGGGCGTTTGGCCTCTCCATTGACGTAATAATCATTGCACAGCTGCCAATGACAGCTGCAAATAGTTTTCTATCTATGTGACGTTAAAGTGACCACGTTTGTATGAAAAAAGCTCAGTGGCCAGGATTTACTGCCGGTGAGTTTACTTAAATTAATAAAGCAATGTTAGTTTATATCGCGGTGTCCGAATCGACAGTGAAAAAATGTTAAAATTAAAAAATGTCAATTCGGACACTGTGTCCGAATAAAATGTGTCCGAAACGACAGTTAGTCAGTGACTCATTACAATTTTAATAAAAACATCTGAAGTCTTGATTTTGATTACTTTGTTTATGAAAACTGTATTTACAACCACAAAATAAATATTATATGAACTATTGTATTTGATATTGGCTACTTTTTATCTCAGAGAAATGCTTAATTCTGGGAAAAATAAATGGAGATCCACGCCGATGAAGCCGCGGGGTAGGAATTAATATGAGCATAAAAATATCGTTTCTAGAGTTTCACATGTGTAATGGAACACAGAAACAAATATACTTTTTCATTTACGACGATCGCAAAAATAAACTGTACTTTGACGAGCCATTTGGTGCAATGGTCAAGAAGTCGGCTATTACACCAGAGGTCGCGGGTTCGATCCCCGCACGGTACCAACATTTGTGTGCATGAACATGACTGTTTGTATCGGTCTGGGTGTTTGTATTTATATGTATGTATGTACAAAAAAAAGTATGTATAATAAGTTATGTTTATCCGTTGTCTGGCACCCATAGCACAAGCTAATGCTTAGTTTGGGGCTAGATGGCGCTGTGTGAGTAATGACCAGAGATATTTATTTATTTATTTTTAGGTTTAGCCCTTGGGCTTTGCGACCCTCGTCAACATCCCTTACACGCCCAACCTACTTAGTGCATAATTGGATGAACACATAGATGGAGATGACTACATTATTTTGAATATTCAATGTAGCTCAAGTCCTCCCTTGCTTTATGTTTGTCTAGCCTATATTATAGACTGGCTCAATTACGCATTCACATCCCTATTCACAGCGGGCTGGAATCTGGGAAAACATGTGTACGTTTGTTGTTTGTTTCCATGTTGTTTGTTCATTTGTATGACAATTTGTTAGTAATAAAATGGCGATAAGGATATTTTTGGCAAATAAAAAAAGTTTATATTAAGTTAAACAATTAAATAAAATCGCTATATTTTACTACATTTTATAAAACCCGATGTTTCGACGAGTTATTCGTCATCTCGCCCGAATTAAACTGGCCCGATCGGGCGACTTGGCACCTTTCGACTACTTGTCAGCAGTCGTGATCCACTAAGTCATTGTTTTATTTAATATAACTAGACTAATAAAGCTAAAACGTGCACAGCGCGGTGTTCTAAAAGTAACATACAGGAAACCACGACGTTTTCCCACAAGCGAATTTTTTACGAAATGTAAAGTACTAACGGTTCGGCAACCGTTTATATTAGCAACCCTATTAAAATTTCACAAATCTGCACTTCGGTCAATCTCAATCACATTCACATCCCTGCAAAAGAGAAAACCAAAATGGATGGCCATAAAAACTCTATGGCAAAAGATGCTTCTCATACATCGGACCTACTTTTTAAACAAAAATCAACCAACTATTTAATGTGGCAAAACTGTCTAAGTATCTTTGTAAAAACGTTGGCTTCTTGCACAAAACTACGAAAGTACAGAGCAAATCTTAAAAATACTACAATTATATAATTAGCAAAAATGGACAATACTTGAAGTCATCTCGTAAATATCAGAAACAACTTATAAGTAAGACAATACAATTTAATATGTATTTATTTGTATTTCCACGCTTACAACTATTATTGCATGTATGAACCGTCTAGTTCCAAAACAGGCGTGCATATATTTAAAATAAAATATAATGGTCAAAACAACATTACACTCTAGAAATCGGGTACACCATTCATTTGTATTTGGAGTATAGATATTACTGTACAAGTAGTTTATTTGACGAAAGACTGACTTGGACGAGCAGGTGCCTCGTAACCAGGGCTTCAATTTACTAGCAGTAAACTTGTCATTTACTCCCGCCCGCCGACTAAAAAGGCTGTAAATAAACCTACTTTGTCCCTTTATCGACGTTTAATAGTAGGTACAGGCGACCTCTCAACTAGTCCAGGTCTCAAATACATTTACCCAATATTTAATGGTACCAGTAGTATTTTATATTAGTCACTTTATTTGTAAAATATATTTTTAGTGAGGATCAACTATAAGCAGGTATGTTAAGTTTTTGATGTGTGTGCAGTAACACTATTAATACCTAACATTACAAAATCTTAATATATGCACCAAACGAAAAAAAAAAAAAACTCGTTTTATCTCGCCTCGAAAAAGTGTAGCCACTATTTACCTGTGGCGTCTTAGATTTAAGGACAAAATTGAAATTTAAGCGACGGTTTGTTTTCATCTGAGGAGCTGATATAATAAATTGCAATTAAATTCAGGACGACGTTCGATATTCTAGCTCAGCTTTCGCTATTTTTAATTAGGTCTGTGCCGTGACTAATCAAATAAACTAATGTTACCTATACCAAAAACAAAGTACATATGTTTTAGGATCTCTGCTGCTTCAAATCCCTCAACTAATTTTACCATAAAGGCTCACTCCTCACTTTGTAAAACGGACATGCGTTGCGATTGTACTCCTTTATTGCAAACAGATAACCATAAATATCTGGGAGTAATAATCGACAAAAATCTTAATTGGCGTCCTCAAATCTCAGCATTAAGCAAACGAGTTAGAAAATTACTACCCATCTTCAGGAACCTTAGAGATGCTGCTGATCCGAAACTTGTCAAGAATATTTACTTTGCCTTATATCAATCTCTCCTATCCTATTGCATAACTGTATGGGGTGGTGCTGCTGCTTGTCACCTTTTGGAGCTGGAAAGAGCTCAAAGAGCTGTGATAAAGGTAATGACCCATAAGCACAGGAAATACCCAACAGAAAACCTTTATCGGGAAACAGATCTACTGACTGTACGGCAATTATTTATATTTAACTCCGTTCTCAGATTCCATAAAAATATAGATTTGTCCCAGCTTCCAAAAGGTAAAAGACGGATTAGAACTCCTGTTCTAACCGCTAAAACAATGTTTGCAAGACGCCAATCGTTCTACATGAGTCCTTTTTTGTATAGACACTTTAATGACATTAACCAAATAGTTAACTTTAACAGAACCCGACTCAAAGGCACTCTGAATAAAAATTTAAAGACGCTTAATTATCATGCAACTGAATGCACTCTAAAAATAAAATCCTAAGCACATACACTCACACTCACAACCTTACACACACACACACAACCACACACACAACCACACACACACTCACAACCACACACACACACGTACACGCATATACACGCACGCATTTACTCAGGTTGTTGACACACTATTACCTTTTAAGTAAATTATATTCTAAATAAATAAAGTTACCTATAATAAATTGTTAGCTCATCTATATTTCCAAGCCTGTAATTTTAAACATATTAATTATTAATTGTTTTTAAAAAATATTAGACCAAAATGTTGGGGTGGAGGGTTGACTACCTAAGACACAGGACCAGTCCTAGTTTAGGAGTCAGCCCACCATAATATATACGTGTACCTATGTAAGACTATTTTAAACTGTAAATTATGTATTATGGTGAGGAAATAAATATTATTATTATTATGTTGGTACATTGAAAGATCTCAGGTCCATGGGGACCCGGTCCTTTGAAGCATGCGTGGGGCCAAAGCCAACACGCAGAGGCTTTTTGGTACCATTTTATCTAATTTGTGATGGGTACATCTGCCAGGTTTTATCTCTGCATAGATATAGAATCTATCCAAAGACAACACCTGGCAGATGCAGGAACTATTGCATAAATAAAAAGAAGATAAGCCAGGTTTATGGGGTGAATATGATGTACCGGTTACTGGGCTATTGTTTGAGACTGCGGACGTCTGCCAAGAATAAAGTCTCAGAATTTTCCAGTGGCAGACGGTGACTCGCCTCCCACTGGATGGGCACCCGAAAACAGCTACCACTCTAAGCGGCCACCAGGGTCGCGGGCAGCACGGGTGCAACATCGGCGTGGTCGGCTCAGGGTGTCGAGAGGTGTACACCGCTTTCTGCGAGGTGGTTTCCCACCCCACCAACTCGCGACTTATGCATCTTTCACTTCCACCCTGCGAGCATATAGCTCTAACGCCCCACTCTGGACGGCCAATTAAGGCAAGCCAGAGGTGAGAGTCCTGCGGCCCCCCTTGGGGTCCACTCCGGACGGCCAACAAAGGCAATCCGAAGACGGAGGGCCTGACCGACTCTCGGAGGATCTCGGGTCCGTGGTGTCGCTACTCACCAACAGCTCGCCACAAGCTGCCCTGCGGAGACTGACTGCACTGGTAAACCAGTGGGCGATGGGGTCGTCACATCCCTACGCACTTATTATTATTATTATACTTTCCACTTAAAGTGGTATAAAGTGGGATGTAGTAAAACTGTGAGTAAACATGTTTCGCGGCAGTAAATTTCGTTATTATCATTTCCACCATCCGCTGAAATAAACATAGGCATCATAACAATTTTCTGCGTTGCTTATGTAGGTAGAAAATGCTAATAAACAACGCTGTTTTAAACAATTATAACCTGGCGAAGTACCTAAACGTAGGTAAAGGCAAAGAGCTTTCCTAATGTTCAAAATGATAACAACAACTCATCACGTTTGCAAGTTTATTTATTTTAGGGTAAACGGGCAAATGCGAGTCCTGATGGTAGGTAATTATTTTACTACCGCTTATGGACACCTACGACTAGTACTAAGATGCGATAAGGTGACTGGCTTTGAAGGAAGGGATGGGAAGGAGAGAGAGGAAGGGGGGTTTCGGGCCTGCGGCACTTTCACTAACCAATCGGAGCACGGTAGCAAATGTGGTACTTACTTCCTCGGTCGAGCCGGGTCATTATGACTGACAAAAGTGACAAACAACTGTCTGCAGCATTTCTCTACCACTTACTTACTTTCTATACACAGCACCCGAAGTAAGTCTTGGCCTCTGATAATAAGCATTTCCGGCTTGGTCTGTTCTGCGCCACCCCCTGCCAGTCCGTGTGGAGCTCGCGTTATCTCTCTGACACACTTAGTTATGACTATTGGAAGAACATACTTGCCAGGCTGTAGACACATGTAGGCAGATTCTCCGATGTGGTCGATCGGAGCGTCCGAGACGTAGTAAATGTCACTCAGGCGCTTATCCGTCTCTACGGCAATGGACACGTTCTTATTGGGCCCGGTGTCTCCAACGTACACCACTCTACAAAATACATGTAAATGAGAGTTTGAAAGAAGAGAATAATAATAAAAATTGGAGACAATATAAACAACGGTTCATTGGCTAGTTATAGGTACTATAGCAAAGTGATAGCGCAAGCACAGCATACACCCTTCTCTTTCATTCTCACAGTCCAGTGAGACAGCATTCACTTCAAACCAAAGAGAGATCAGGTGCCAGGCCGCTGGTTATTGAGGTTCGATGTTAACACCTTAGTAGTTATTTTGGACCATCACACTGGAGCTCTCGTCCCCAGCGGTGCGATCGCGTTAAAGCGCGACTAGTTTAATACTTACTGCGCCACTGAGGCTGTTAAAACAATATAAACTGTGAACAAGTAGGAACTTTTGTCCAAGACTTAACTTTGTTTTAAACTTGAGCTAATCCGAACTTTACTGGGGAGCTTATAACAGCATAATAATAGAATTATTAGATACTACGTAATCTACTAATAATTTAAATCTTCTATTAACATTACGATCTACGAGTATATCACGGCGTTTTATAAATCAATGTAAATCAAATAATTTATTTTAGTCAATTTAATTCTAAATCAGTAACGATGTAAAATTACAATTGCTCAACTCGGCATCCGAGTGATCCGAGTAATAATGGCCAGTACAATTTGTAAACAAGCTTCTCTATTACATGCATAGCGTTCGTAAAGTTTCATATTTTACCCAGGATTTTTTTCCCGGAAAGAGAATGAAAATACGTTTACGCGGTAAACTTAATATGACAGTAATTTGGTTTTCAGAAATATAAAAACAAGTATTGCATAGATTCTATTATTTATGCTTTGTACATACTCGTATACTTTTTCATTATCTAAGTAAGTATCTGATTTTCTTAATATTTGTTTAATCATCACTTACTTGAGCTTAGGTTTTCCAGTTAAAGACTTCGTAAAAGGATTGGGGTCCATAAAATACAAGGATATTTGGTCATCGGAGTTCTGCCCTATGACTATAGGCATAAACTGGAAAAAATATATCAATTAATATTCTAATCACGCTCGGAGCATTGAGAGCGATTTCTATTTCAAACTAGCTGACCCGGTGAACTTCGTATCAGTGACTTTAGTATTTTACATTTACATATTTTTTCATCGTTTAAACCTTCCCTGGACTTCCACAAATATTTCAAGACTAAAATTAGTCAAATCGGTTCAGCCGTTCTCGAGTTTTAGCGAGACTAACGAACAGCAATTCATTTTTATTTATATAGATAGATAGATAACAGAACGGTTATATATTTTTTATACAACGTCAGTTGGCAGACAGGCACGCAGCCCACCGGATGGCAAGCGGTCACTGCGGTCTATTCCATTGAGGGACACTTTACCAGGACGCTTCGCTCAATGTGCTGCCAGACTGTAGCCTCATCTGATATTCGAGCCTTAGATTTCAAGTGTACTGGCTCCCACATCATTATTGCCGAAACACAGCCTAAGCTGTTAAGGCTGCAGATTTCACCAGTGGAGGTGGTGTGTTTCGCCAGTCTGACTCTGAAAAGCTAGGGTTTTTTTTTTGGTGGTTGGTTTACAAAAATGTATTTACTTGAATAAAAAATATCAATCTTTCGATGCATGCTGAAAGTCAAGTACCTCAATTACATAGACATGCAATTAGTTTAACTACCACGGTTTAATTACCACGGTTGCTAAAACGAATGGTAACATACGTAAAAATGTATGGCAACTACAAATATTGAAAACCAACATTAACACGGGGTCAGTGCTTTTGACACCAAAGGCTTGAAGTTCAGAATCGCCTCAACTGTGGCAGCACATTAAACGATGCCTTCTTGTTAAGTATGCCTTAATAGAATAGGCAGTAATGACCGCTTACTTTCAGGAGAGGTGTGTCCCTGTCTGCCAACTGAGTATTAAAAGTCCCCCTCTTTAAATCGTTCTCGACTTGTAATAAAACCTTTCGAGATTCAATCGTAAACCGGGATAACTGCATTGCAGTCGTTGAGTAAAAATATGGCAAAAAATTATAACCATATAAAATTTATTGATCCCTTAATAGTAATCTTTCGGCAATGCAAATATTTATCTTTATTTATGGAAGTGATGATGATATACACAAAAACGCTATCAAATCAGTCTATTCTGACTAATCATTCGGACATATTCAATTACTTGTAGGTATAAAAAAATTAATCTGAACTTTTTCAAATACACCACTATGTGAAAACATTATACCGTTGTCTAATTTTTCCATTAAATTCTAGACAATGAAAAGCTATAAAAGGAATATTGTCGACATGTAAGCGTTGGTAACCAGTAGATGAAATGAAAAATTTGAAGTAGCCTGAATTTAATTCATGAATAGATTATTTGAAACTCTATGTATGTCTACGAAGCATTTTAGCGAGGTGATATTAGAAATGAAACAAAACGAAAAAAGTTCGTTTCGTTTCCTCACAGCGCTGCCGTGTATTTTCATACTTGAATTCACACTACGAACGCCAGCTGTGCCTAGACATAACAGACGTAGCGAAAAGCAGTATAAATTCTTATGATTCTTCCTAGTGCTACAGACCGACGGTCCTTTTACAAGTATATCATTTCACAAAAGGCCGTAGAATAGATAAGAAGGCATATCCTCCCCGGACTTCCATGGCAATAAGGATGTCCGCCAGCTAAATTCGATTCGAACTAAATTCGATGACTAAATGCAAGGTCTGGTAATTCATCTCTACGGCAATTGACGATTACGGAGGTCAGATGGAAGTCGTTCGAATGCAATATCTCGACTTCCCAAATACCATCCAGTATTAGTGCAATTAGTGTACCCCGATTAGGTAGATGGGGACAAAACGACTAAACAAATAATATGTAACTGATAAATAATGGAAGGATCAGCCTATTATTAATGTCCCACTGCTAGGCGTAGGCTTCCATCCTTGAAATCAAGTTATCGTTACAATGATGGTTACTGGCTTAATCACCACGCTTGCCAAATGCGGATTGGTGATCATAAAACCGGGCTGTGTCCGAAAAAACCGCCACTAAGTTAGCTCGACCCGGAAATTAAACCGAGGAGCCCGAGTTCTCGGCCTGACCATTGAGAAGTTGGTAAATAATGAGATAATTAAAAAAGGATAACTAGCGGCACGAAAGTGTAGCGCTGACCTTTATGCGCAGAAGTCAAGAATAAGGTATTTTGGACCTTGCGCCATACCACTAACATCCGCACTCCGCAGCCGTAACGGTCAGCGCTAAACTTTCGTGCTGCGAGTTATAACCATGCCAGCGACTGTCTTCAGGTCCTCTCGGACCACATGTCTCTTCATGACGCGACCAGCGCAGTTGACGGGGCAGCTGGCCGTGATGCTCAGGATGCGGTGCGGCAACGGCGCCATGAGAGCCGTGCCATGCTGTTCCACCGGCGCCACTCCCTGGCCATCCACTGACACCTCCACCCCACACCCCAACGAGTTGAGCAGCACCAACCCGCTCTGGTGGTGGCCTGGTGTCTGCAACGTTGAACGCTGCCAACATAAAGTTTTTATTTGTCCTAAAATCATTTCTTAGCCACTTCCAACAATATAGAGTTTTTTTTATTAAAACTATTGTGTACCACTAGTTTTGTCCAATAGCCAATAACTTAAAGAATTATGCCAAAGATATTGGTTGGTATTTGATTTCTGCTTTATTATGTTGCGTCGCGTGAAATGGCGTAGGTCATGTTAATTCCATGGCTCAATTACGTATACTTAATTACTTCGTTGCTTGTGCTTCGACGAAAATAAAATATAGGTACTAAGCGTGGTTTTACGCCGGACCGAAACATGAACATGATCCTACCTCGATACCGATCTGCAGAATACCAGCGGAAACGAATGCCATGGCTGCCAACATGCCGCCGACAAACATCTTTTGAAGCGGTGGAAGGTCGGGAAGTATTGGCCAAGCACCCCCAGGGCACACGGGGATCATCAGCAGCACCATGGCCGGGTTCATCACTTGGAGCTGGTCTGGCATCAAGGTTACCCCAAACACTTCGCTGCGTAGTCTCGATGCTTGGAACGTCCAGCGTGAACCCTGACATACCATTTTCTGATTACATTTTTATGATTTAATTTCTTAAGAGGGTTGAACGCTTGATTTGTCTCAAACGTTACGAGTATATGACTGACTCAGACAACTCAAAGGTTTGGCTTCAGCCACTATTAGGTTGCGATCAGTACCTTTAAACATTTAACAGAGCGATCGTGCTATGCCAGAGGCGAATGCCAGCACAGTGTGTATAATATTATCATGTATCACATCGATTTTGAGCACAATATAAATGACTGTAAAAGAGTCTACGTTCAACAAACGAGAGCATCAAAAGACGAGCCATTTGGTGTAATGGTCGAGAAGTCGGCTATTACACCAGAGGTCGCGGGTTCGATCCCCGCACGGTACAAACATTTGTGTGCATGAACATGTCTGTTTGTATCGGTCTGGGTGTTTCTATGTATAATATGTATGTATTTACAAAAAAATACACTTTAAAAATCCGACTGATTTAATACCACCTCCACAGGTGAATTCTGTTGATACATAAAAAAAACTCTGGCTGTGCTCCGGCAATAAATATGTATGTGTCACAGAAATCTAAATAATAATATTTAGATTTCTGTGGTATGTGTGCACTTCAAATCAAAAGATCATGTATAAGGTTTTCAAAATCTGTTGGGCTGGACATATGGCTGGAACCAGCTCGTCCAATTCGGGTGGAATGGAGAAACCGGGGGAGTTTAGTGGGTAGTGGGACGCAGGTCTAGCTAGCCTGTGGTTATGGTGCCTTTGCATTCTCCTCAGAAAAAAAAAGGTAGGTACCTGTTGGTCAAACAAAGACCAGAAAATGGGGACGGGCAGGTACAAGTAAAGGATGGAGAAGACGACCTTCATGTCGGCGACGAGTTTCTCCCCGTACTTCTCCGAGGCGTAGTCCAGCCAGTGGTCCCGCGGGGGACCGTCGGTGCTCCTATCGTGCTTAATGCGCTTCATGAAGGCGTACTGCAAAAAGTAACAGACGCCATCGCTATAATGAAAATAAATGTAAAAGTAAAGTTAAACTATTAAATATCCCACTGCAAGACAAAGTCCTGTCCGAAAAAAACAACACATATTTTGCTCGACCCGGGAATTTAACCCAGGACCCCGAGATCACGGCCCGGTACTTAACCACTAGCTAGACTATCGAGGCGTTTAATAATAATAATTGTAGAAAAATAGAGAAGAAATAATCACTATAGCAAATAGTCACTATAGCAAATACATAGTTATTCTCTAATCTGTATAAAAGAAAGTGGTGTTAGTTACACTATTTATATACTCAAGAACTGACATGAACGGGTTTAGATGAAATTTGGCACACGTATAGTTTATAACCCGTATTAGGACATAGGCTATAAAATTCCTACGGGAAACGTCTCATTCCCGCGGGAATAGCATTCTGTAGTCCACGCGGGCGAAGCCGCGGGCAAAAGCTAGTACCTATTAAACTGATAGTTACAGTCTGTTTCAAACACGATGATATGCCTGACACATCCATAGAACGTAAATGTTTGCGTTTAGGAAAATGTTGACTTCGATATAAATACAAATTTGAATAAAAAAGAAATAGATCAAAACTAAATACTGTACATTAATAACGATTTAATAAGAGTCATGGTGTTTTTTTTCGGTTTAGAGAAGTTTTATGTACATTTTTCTATAAAATATAAAATTTATATGAGACGTAACAGGTTACGTTCTATGGTCTTTTAAACCAGAGATGTGACTTAGGTTTTATTATTAATCGATAAAAATCGTGAAAATCGAAACTATAATTTAAGGGAAAGAATAGTGGAATATTCGTAAAAAAATATTGTATTATGTAAAATAATACCGTCAATTTAATATCGATGTTCACAATGTACAAAACTAACACGTTACTATTTATTGACCGAGTGAGCGAAGCGAGCGAGGGGTACAAATCATTTTTGTATGTACATATAAAGGTATGTATGTTTGTTCCGCGAAAATTCTCGAACGGGTGATCTGATTTAGACGAAAATGTAGGAATAGTTAATAGAATTTTTAAGTTTGTTGACCATCGGTTTAGTAGTTTTTTTAATTCTCTGGGTCTGGGGAAACTAACTGTACGGTTAATATTAATTCAGATTTAGCTTTCCTGTCCGCTGCCTTCCAGGCTGCTATGTGCGTATCGGCATCATTTGGTCTTGGCCTTTCTCCACTTAAATACTCCCAGTAGTCGCTTCGTACAAGTAATGCCTCTATCTGTACCTTCCAACTGTCATAGTTATCTTTTGTTAAAAATTCAATTCTTACATTCATTCGCAGACATGATTCGGTCGTACGTACCCTTTTTCAAATAATTTTCGATGACTCCTTTCTTAGTTACATGTACCTACTCACTCTTTATTTTCGCTGGTCCTGGGCCCATAACCTTTGTAGGGGTAAATATCAGATAACACAGTTTTAAAGAGAAATATTTATTGTACATAAACAAGAAAAAAAAAAGTATCAGCCTATTAATATCCCAATGCAGGGCAAAGGCCTCCATCCTTGAAATCAAGTTATCGCTACAATGATGGGTATTGGCTTAATCACCACGCTTGCCAAATGCGGATTGGTGATCACAAACCCGAGCTGTGTACGAAAAAACCGACACAAAGTTAGCTCGACCCGGGAATTGAACCCAGGACCCCGAGATCTCGGCCCGATACATATACCACTAGACCATTGAAGCGTTTATACATAAATAATAACTGGAAAATATTTGTTTTATTGTCTTTACACTCTTACAAATATTTTCCAGTTATTATTTATGTACAATAAATATTTCTCTTTATAACTGTGTTATCTGATATTAACCTTTACACTAGCTAATATCAAAGTAGAAAAAATTAAAATGTATCATACATTATAAATCTATACTTTGAATCGATTGTCATAAGCACTAAGATATAATCGATAATCGATTGGTTATGCAGGTTGACACATGAGGTCACGTCTCTTTAATTGTCAAAGATGAGGTGTCACCCATATCATCGTGTTTGAAACAGACTGTAAATTAAAGTATATACCAGCGGTGGTGACCATTTTAACTCTATACGAACCTTGTTTTCAAAATTCATTTCGGCAATCTAAATATTTTTTGATATTTGCTACCCGCCCGTTCCGTTCGGGCAAACAAAATTGAAATAAACGAAAACAAATATTTCACATTGCATCAATAATAAACTAGACCAAGCGAAGTAAAAAGTAAAAGTATCAGCCTATTAATGTCCCACTGCAGGGCAAAGGCCTCCATCCTTGAAATCAAGTTATCGCTACAATGATGGGTATTGGCTTAATCACCACGCTTGTCAAATGCGGATTGGTGATCACAAACCCGAGCTGTGTCCGAAAAAACCGACACAAAGTTAGCTCGACCCGGGAATTGAACCCAGGACCCCGAGATCTCGGTCCGGTATTTAAACCACTAGACTATGGAGGCGTTCAGACCAAGCGAAGTAATTTATTTGAAATACTCTGATTGGAATTTATGTTTGCAAATGTATGTATGTAATAACACCATAATTAAGCAAAATTAACATCTGGGATATTTATTATTTATTATCTCAACTAAACAGTCCACATTATATTGTATTATATATTTGTACATACTCACCAGGCGTACGAGTAATATCAATTTTATATTTACTTTTAAAGATTGATGAACGATTAACATTAATATGGTTTATTAACTTATCGACTTTATCGGATTATTAAAAGAGTAACGAGGTGAGGAGATAAGCTAATAGATTTTTCTGATAAAACGAACTTAACATAAATAAGTTTATTCTATTAAGGCCGGGCTTCTGCAAAGTGGCAACCCCACTGAATAAAAAAATAGCGTAGGTATTAGTAACTTGAAAACATCCTACGCAGCGTTTGCTACAAAGAGGGTAAGCTTTTTCAAACAGAAAAATGTTTCGTATTTGATTTAGTAACCAAGGGATTCAAGTGATAACGGTTGTTTTTAGTACTTCTGAATACAATACAATAAAATACTTTATTCTCATCCTAACAAATGGAACGTACAAATAATAATTATTGATGTGACTTGTTATTTAATGGGCTAATACTGAACATAATAAACATAATTGTAACACATACAGTTAAAGTAGCCGGTCATGCTATTACCGTCAAAATCTACTCATATATATGATAATAATTTATTTGTCCACGCGACGTTACCCGTTTACATAGAAATCACCTTAATTTATTGTCTGTACGAGGCCTATCCATGAGTGGACGTTTTTCGGCTGAAATGATGATGATTCGAGGACTTGTGATTAGTTTATAATAACACCAGTTAAGTATAAGAATAAATCTATGTACTTACCTATACCTATCAACCCGCGCTTTCCTACAAGCGATACATATCTTATCACTTAGATTAACGCCCTCGTATTGTATTCCGAGGTTACTAGGAACATCAATCATATGAGATCTCTTTTACAGCCAATTGTACCAAAAACCTTTTAGGCTACCACATGGGTGATGATTGATAATGTTACACTGGGAGCTATTCCATTGGCTATTCACAAGATGGATGAGTCCAACTTCTCAGAATTAATAACCGCTTTCCGGCGTGTCAATGTGCTCAATAAAAAAACTATTCAGGTCCTTTTCAAGAGAGAAATTCTTTTTCTTTTTAATATAATTTGTTTTATTTTCTTAAAAAAATTAAGAAAATAAAACAAATTATGTTATAAATAAAACAAATTAGATTTATTCAATAGTTTTTTTAACACCAGCCTAACAAATGCACGCCTGTACTAGATTTAGGTTTACTAATGAAGGAAGGGGTAATTTTATACAACATTTTTGTTCCAGAAAACAATTTAGGCAAGAGGAAGAAAAAACACTCGTCTGTGGACTGTAGTTGATATGTTTATGTTTTTAGCATTTTAGGGCTAAAAGTCATCTGATCCTAAACCACATTTTATGGAAAAAATTTGATAGACAACGGATAAACATTACTTTTATACTTTTTTTTTGTAAATACATACATAATATACATAGAAACACCCAGACCGATACAAACAGACATGTCCATGCACACAAATGTTTGTACCGTGCGGGGATCGAACCCGCGACTTCTGGTGTAATAGCTGACTTCTCGACCATTACACCAAATGGCTCGTCGAATAATGTAGTTTCAATCGGGCAAAAAAAAGAGAAGATTGCGTTTACTTTCAGATTTTACAGTTTACTTCCGTGTTCTATATGTATGCTTAAATAATTCCATACGGCAGAAGCCTTGTATGGGCTGTATTAGCATGGTTTGCAGGAGATGCAAAGAAATAGCGATTTTGTACGTTTTCCACTTACCCACGCACACGACACGAATTTCAATGTGACGTTATCACGCGGCTGCTTTATCCGGTACCAAGGCTTGCCCGCAACAAAAATAACTGAAAGTTTAAATTTCTTCATAATAATATGTGATATTTATAAAAAAAACTAGCGGTTTCACCCGCGCGTAATTTCCTTTTTCAACTATCCCCCTCTATCCTGGATAAAAAGTATCCTAGTTTCTAATCCCGGTTATAAACTATACGTATGCCAAATTTCATCTAAATCTTTTCATCCGTTCTTGAGTTATATAAGGTTTACGATGCGATCTAGTACCTAGATACGACAAGTCGAGCGGTGGAGTGAATGTCTAATTTATATCAAGCCAAGGGTTTCAAAGTTTTATGCATAGTATGAATTTACAAATTATTTGTAAATTTATATTTGGGTAAAATCAAAAGGGGAGAAAATAGACCGCTAAATTGAAAAATGATTTGGTTGACTTAATTCGTATTCAGCATAAAATGATTCATAGACAGTTTTTCTTTTTGTTACTCCCGGAGCCTTGGGTCTGGTTGGTGGTAGGACTTTTTCAGAGTCTGAGTGGCTAGCTACCACGGGCTCGAAGATCAGAGGAGCTTACAGTGTGGCAGCACATTGATCGACTCTTCCTGGTTAAGACTTAAGAGTCGCTCAGTGGAATAGGCCGCAGCAGTCACTTGCCATCAGGTGGGCTGCGTGCTGGACTGCCTACTGATCTATACTAATATTATAAAGAGGAAAGATTTGATTGTTTAATTGTATTAAATAGGTTTCGAAACTTAAGAACCGATTTGAAAAATTCTTTTATTGTTGGAAAGCTACGTTATCCTCGGGTGGCATAAGGTACTTTTTAGGGTCCCGGAAATGTGGGAGAAGGGGGATAGTAAAAAAAAATAATTATGCGCGGGTGAAACCAAGTAGGCGACCGCTAGTGTAGTATAAAAAAATACTGACTGATGGAAACTAGAACGAGCAGCGCCGGAAAGCCGAACCCGAGAGCGTAGCACGCGTCGTCGCCGAAGCACATGACGCTCCGGCGCAGCGCGGGCGTGATCACCATGCCCATGAACCCGCCCAGGTTCACAGTGCAGTAGAACGTCGAGAAGAACCGCTGCAGGCGCTGGTTCTCTTCCGGGAGGCGGAACTGTAGGACGAGCGACGTCGCCGTTATATCACTCTGTCCCGTGCCTTAGTGCTCGCTACATAGCCCGCGCGCGCGTTTTGACGTGAACACTTGGATACTACGCCATATGTTTGATATTTCGCGACCGCGCCCGCCACCGCGCCCGCGCGTTCAACGTAAACAAGCGCTGGCGCTACGCACGTGTAGACATTTGTTACTGGCAATTAAAGTCCCACCGAAATCGGCCGAAGTTCGATCATTTTGCCCCATAAGGCCATCCTATATTATTATTTTAACCTTTTCAACGCCAATGTCTGATATATCAGACAAACCATTTTCGTGCTCACCACGCCAATGTCTGATATATCAGACAAAAAAACATGATCAAGAAACGTTGTATTTTTACTTGCCTGAATGAGTTGAGTATAACCTATGAGTATAACCTAATAATTTTTTGGAATTTTTTTTAATGGTCGTGGCGTGTGGGGCACCATTTTCGGAAAAAAGCGTGGCGGGGAAAGGGTTAAATATTAACTTTCCGAAGCTCATTAACAAGTTTTCAACAAGTTTTTCTAATTTAAAGAGCAAAAGACACGAGACATCACGCAAGAGAAAAAATAGGTATAGTGAAAAAAGAAAAATATACCCATTTTTGAGTCACCTAAAGCTCGCACTGATTACATAATATCTGTTACTATATCCTTGTATAGCACTAAGCTCTTAATTTTTAAGTAGTAACTCAAATATTAGTATCTGCGCGGAGCAACATTTTACGCTAACACGCAAAATGTCAACACAAAAAAGCACGGACCAATGAGTCTGAGGCAATCCTTGTGTAGTAGGTGCATTGAGGTGCATATTCTATGATTGCAATACCTATTTAGTCTTATACAACTACGCTCTTAAATATAGATAACTCACCTGATCCCCACCAAAAGCTGCTACACAGGGCTTGATGCCTCCAGTGCCAGTTGCAATAAGTGCCAAACCAATCATTGAAGTTGTTCTAAAAATTAAGTACAATAATTAACTTTCTTCTTAATTATATAATTAGTAGACATTACCTACAATTAAACTAGGACCAGTCAATCGCCTCAAGGCGGGCACCGGCTCGCTCATCGGGTGTTAAGGGGAAATTGGGGCTGCCTAATAAGTAAATAGGATTAACGCCTTTGGCCCAACAAGATTATGGAGCATAAACGCTTCCTCCTCCGAACAAACCATTTGGTACCTGTACCTTATATCCAGTCGTTTTCTTACTTTTATTCATATCTAGCGGTTGCCCTCGCGGTTTCACCCGCGCGTAATTTCCTTTTTCAACTATCCCCCCTTCCCCCATTCTATCCCCCCTCCCCCATCAAAGTATCCTATGTCCGTCTCCTGGTTCTAAGCTACCTCTACACCAATTTTCAGCCAAATCGGTTCATCCATTCTTGATATAATTATTTATAAATAGTCCTAACTAACACCACTTTTCTTTTATATTTATAGATATAAGATATTTATAAGATATGTTGAAAAAGACTTTACCTAAATCCACAAGGCAATATTGTAAAGGAGGATGCCAATTTTGGTCCCACCTCCAATAGCTATGTGTGATACGTCGCTGGATAGGTATTTTTGAGCTGAATAAAAGTTACTATGGCGCCAAGTTCCAAATCTTAGTCCGTTCAGAGTTATTATTTATTTATATACTTACTAGCCGTCCGCCCGCGGTTTCACCCGCGCGTAATTTCTTTTTTCAAATATCCCCCCCTTCCCCCACATTTTTGGGATCAAAAGTACCCTATGTTCACCGGGGATAGTGTAGCTATCCAACAGTGAAAGAATTATTCAAATCGGTTCAGTAGTTTTGGAGCCTAATCAATTCAAACAAACCATCAAATCTTTCCTCTTTATAATATAGTATACTAGCGGCCCGCCCGCGGCTTCGCCCGCGTGAACTATAGGATGTTATCCCGCGGGAATATGCATGTATTATACATATAAACCTTCGTCTTGAATCAGTCTATCTATTAAAAAAAACCGCATCAAAATCCGTTGCGTAGTTTTAAAGATTTAAGCATACCTAAGGACATAGGGACAGAAAAAGCGACTTTGTTTTATACTATGTAGTGATATTTATTCCTTAATTCTGGTCCACTCCTTCAATAGCTATGTGTGTTACGTCGCTGGATAGGTACTTTTGAGCTGAATAAAAGTTACTATGGCGCCAATTCCAAATCTTAGTCCGTTCAGAGTTATTCTTTATTTATATATTTATTCGTTATGAAACTGGGGCGTCTCATCCGGTGCAAATACTTTTCATAGTTTATAGTTTTTACTTTTTTACTGTTTGGATTTTGAAATGTTTCTTTTATAATGTCATTTAGTGTTCTGTTTTGTACTATCAGTTTTTCTGTACTAATATTGTTAAGAGGAAAGATTTGATTGTTTGTTCGTATATTTGTTTGTATTGAATACGGTCCGAAACTACTACTTTCCAAGCTACACTATCCCCGGGTGACATGGGGTACTTTTAATTCCGGAAATGTGGGGGAAGGGGGGATAATTGAAAAAAGGAATACTTACGCGCGGGTGAAACCGCGGAGACGGCTACTAGTGCAATATATTTTTAGTATGTCGTGCCAAATGTAAATAAATCTGTTAATAAATAAATATCTCTGGACATTATTCACACAGCGTAAAGTAATGTTTATCCGTTGTCTGGCACCCATAGCACAAACTAATGCTTAGTTTGTGGCTAGATGACGCTGTGTGAATAATGTCCAGAGATATTTATTTATTTACAGATTTATTTACATTTGGCACGACATACTAAAAATATATTGCACTAGTAGCCGTCTCCGCGGTTTCACCCGCGCGTAAGTATTCCTTTTTTCAATTATCTCCCCTTCCCCCACATTTCCGGAATTAAAAGTACCCCATGTCACCCGGGGATAGTGTAGCTTGGAAAGTAGTAGTTTCGGACCGTATTCAATACAAACAAATATACGAACAAACAATCAAATCTTTCCTCTTAACAATATTAGGACAGAAAAACTGATAGTACAAAACAGAACACTAAATGACATTATAAAAGAAACATTTCAAAATCCAAACAGTAAAAAAGTAAAAACTATAAACTATGAAAAGTATTTGCACCGGATGAGACGCCACAGTTTCATAACGAATAAATATATAAATAAAGAATAACTCTGAACGGACTAAGATTTGGAATTGGCGCCATAGTAACTTTTTTCAGCTCAAAAGTACCTATCCAGCGACGTAACACACATAGCTATTGAAGGAGTGGACCAGAATTAAGGAATAAATCTATACTAATATTATAAAGAGGAAAGATTTGATGGTTTGTTTGAATTGAATAGGCTCCGAAACTACTGAACCGATTTGAATAATTCTTTCACTGTTGGATAGCTACACTATCCCCGGTAAACATAGGGTACTTTTGATCCCGGAAATGTGGGGGGAAGGGGGGATATTTGAAAAAAGAAATTACGCGCGGGTGAAACCGGCAGCGAACATCTGCAAAATGGAATGTATACAATAGAAATATACCGAGAGGCTGCACTAGAGGATTTACCTGATTTTGGCATTGATGGTGATGCTTGGCTCTTACGTGGTCGTATAAAGTCGCGACACGTGAGATCTAGAATGTACTACTGTTACTTATTGGTTCATAATAATAATATTCTCCAAAGATATTGTACCTGCATGACGGGAAGACGTACTGTAGGAACCTGTGCGCATATTGTTTCAATCGTTTGGTATCTAGGATACGCTAGACATGAGGCATTTGTAGGCTCAGCCTTATTTTTATATGACGTTATTGTTGATTACGATCAATAAATAAATTATTATTTAAATATTTTATCGTTGTTTTATTTTATAAAAAAGCATTTGTTAACGATAACATCGGTTTAACATCATCATTCTGTAAAATAAAACATTTTTAGATCCTGTAAAACTACTATGTTTAAAATAAGAATAACTCTAAACGGACTAAGATTTGGAACTTGGCGCCATAGTAACTTTTATTCAGCTCAAAAGTACCTATCCAGTGATGTAACACACATAGGTCATAGCTATTGGAGGTGGGACCAGATTTCATAGAAAAACGGGCATCATCCTTTGCAAAACAAATTAAACATAAGTAACTAAATTACTTATAGGATACTTATTTGTATAATAAAAATTGAAACGCCTACGTTTAAAAGGGTTTCTGCTCCGCCAACAAGTCGTACTACAGTTACACTTGTGGAGAGCAAACCACAAGTTTTCACGAAGGCAAGAATGGACTAACAGTTGAAAATTTAATCACGCGCTGAAAATAACTTAGCCTACACAATATAATGCCTCATATTGCAGATAAAACACAACGCGCTTGAATTGCTTGCGTCTTTAGAAAAACTGTTAACCCTTACGAAACATAAATTCTGAATCGTCGTCAATAAATATCATATCGGCAGATGTTACGGAAGATAGATACAAAGAGATTGCGCTGTGCTCCAGTAAGCATGCTTTTGAAATTGTACGATTTTGCGCAAGTGAAGCTTTAAAGCATTAGCGGCTTTGACTAATGCATTAGTCAATTTCTTGTAAAAAAGGTTTTGTATTTTGGAAAATAAAACGAATAGAGCAAGGTTAGGCCATAGATCAAAACGAACAGACTCCAATCTAAGCTTAAAAAAGACGCGTAACGTCTTTACCTTACCCCGCCAACCGTCATCAAAAAGTTTACAATAACTATCAATAACTTGTTCTTTCACACACAAGTAAACTTAATCCCTTTAAGCCGTCATGACAACCAAACTTCGCAACCGGTTGCGAAAAAGACATTTTTATTCTTTGTCGGCAAATAGTTGCGAATAAAGAATTTACAAATAAGTATAATATTAAAATTTATGAATGGAGGAGAATTCGATACATATAGTAGAAGATCCGAACTAAGATCGAATTTTAGGATTTTTTTAGGCAACCCATTTTTAATATGTTTTCTTATATGCTAAATTCATAATAAAATAAGTTTCATTCTATTATCAACTCGCGGAAGTTCGACCTTAGTTCGGATCTTAGACTAATACATATCTTGATATCCACGTATTTTTCTTACAATGCGCTCAAATGTGGGTTGCCTTAAAATCCGGATGTGTTTCTCGTCTTCGTGTTTAAAAAAAGATGGTGAAGCCACATATAACCATTCTATCGTTTTAAGTTTTTGGCAACAAAATGCGTCTTTGGAGTAAGCACCTACATAAAAATAATTTAACCGTTATACAAGTACATATTTTTTATTTAAGTACAACTTAAGTAACTTTTAATCTACTATATTCCTATAGATAGTTAAAAGATATTCTTTACTAGCTGTGCCCGCGACTTCGTCCGCGTGGAATAATGACTGAAAAGTCACCCGAAAGGGCAGCATATTTTAAATAACAAATACCGTCGTTTGGGTAGCTTAAAATTTACTTTATAATGCTTCTCTGTATACAATATTTGACGTATGGCCATTGGGGATGAAAGCATACAGGCTCCTAGGATTGATTTCTAACCCGTGACAGAGCCACAGACAACTGACTGTGCGAGCTGATACTTAGATCTACACCCACAACTTGCAGCGTCTGACCTTGTGCTTTATTTGTCATCGCAAAACATAGGTTGACTGGAAAAAATGTTAAGACGTCAGCCAGAGCTATTATGGCGGCAGATTTCACCTGTAGGGGTAGTAGGTAGCTAGCCAGTCGGACTCTGAAAAAGCCCTACCACCAATCAGACCCTAGGTGGGAATCGAACCCACGACCTCCGGGTTTTTATATCCGATCGGCTTAGCCACTGTTCCACGGAGGCGGTCAACACGGTAATATTTATATACAAACCCTAAATACAAATTAAGATACGTATACCGAAAATCAAGGAAAGAAACGCCTAACCTCAGAGGCGGATTATCCTAAAGGCAAAGTAGGCATGTGCCTAGGGGCGCGACGGTACAAAGGGGCGCGCGGGCAGAAAAAATATACAATATAGCATAAAATTAGGGGCGCCGATGAGATGCTTGCCTACGGCGCTCTCAACGTTTAATGCGCCTCTGCCTAACCTATAACAAATGCTTACAATATTTATTTACAAACCCTAAATAAAAAAAAATTTAGTTAAGTAAATACCCAAAAATCAAGGAAAGAACCGCCTAAGCTATACCAAATACTTACAATATTTATTTACAAAATTTTACTATATTCACTTTTTACAACATTATTTTAAAGAAAATTAAGAAAAAGAACCTATCCTACATACCCTAAAATATATAAATAAAATATGCAAACAGTCAGTATTCAAGTGAATCGCAGTCATCGAATGCATGCAACTGATCGCCGATACTCTCAGCGCGCTTTATATAGCCACGGACGCTCAGACGCGAGGTGTGTACCTTAAAATTGACATAACTTTTTTATTTATGAACCGATTTACATGAAATAAACACTAAATGTTAAGTGAAGCTTACTACGATAATATATGTATTAGTGAAAACTGCATCTAAATCGAATAAGCCGTTTCTGATATTAGCGTGCACAAACACACAAACAAACAGACAAACAGACAAACAGACAAAAAAAAATTTAATTACAATTTCGGGTTCGGCATCGATATAATAACAACCCCTGTTAATTTTTTTTTATATATTTCCATTGTACAGACACCACTTTTTTACAAATTTATAGAAAACATGTAACATAATACAACTACAACTGTACAATACAGGCGGGCGGGCTTATCGCTAACAGCGTGCAGCGATCTCTTCCAGACAACCTTAGGAATGAGATATATTAGGACGTTAACATTCAAAATATTATATACCTACTTATAATACATAATCTCATCACTAAAAAATGATCTTTTTAGAAATACTGGGTTTTTTTTATCTCCCAGTAGTCCTTGGAATTAGAATAACACTTAACAACAGCGAAAAAATTATTAACTAAATATAGAGTTAGATCAGGTAAAAATTATTTAATACAAATACCTTTCATTTATATGCTTTAGTAGCGACCCAATTAGTTATATTGAGCAGAGATTTTTTGTCCATTCTGTTATATTGTATAACTAGACGGACGAACCATTACGGGTAATTCAGACGCTAACGTTTCCGTCACAAAAGCACTAAATAAGACATCCCTGCAAAGAGCTAAACGCCTGCAGAAGAAAATTAACCAAGTTTATTTTTTGCAGTCCTAATTAAAATGCAGCCCTGGCCAGAAATAATGGAACTAGCTATCCGCCCGAACGAAGCAATTTATAGTGACTATGACTGTATGACACCTTATTGACACCACATTCAATTGGCGCCTATCACCAAATGACAGGTCTACGATTATCTACCCGTAGCAGCGAACTTGTCATTTAAGTTCGCTGACCCGTAGCCGTAGCGGCCGTAGCTACAAATGCTACGAACACTATGACTACACAGTTACATACTCGTAGTGCTAGGCAATATCTATAATCTATAATAATATTATATATGTAATTAATTATACAATATTATATTAAATATATATTATATATTATTTATATAATTTTATAAAGAGGAAAGATTTGATTGTTTGTTATTTTGTACATATTGAATAGGCTCCGAAACTAATGATCCTATTTCAAAAATTCCTTTGCTGTTGGAAAAATACACTATTCTCGAATGACATAGGGTACTTTTTATCCTGAAAATATGGGGGAAGGGGGGATATTTGAAAAAGATATTACGCGCGGGTGAAACCACGTGGACGGCCGCTAGTAATTTAAATAAATAACAATCCCTACCTGTGTTCTGTTAAAATATGATAAGGCTTAAGGATAATTTTTCCCTTACTTACTATTATTAAAGGTGTTTTGATTACTTTTTTCTTCTTATTCCTTTAGTCAGAATAATTTAAAAAAACATGTTCTCGATTTGAAAAACCAATATAAATGTGTCTTTCAAATGCCAAATAATATTAATATCGTAAACTTTACACGTTACCTTCAAAACTATCAAGGCTGTCTGGTTTTCACCCGAATACTCATTATCGCTGTCGCCTCCTTCTATGAGACTACACCTCCACTGTATGTTTCTTATTTCAATAACATTTTACTCGTAAAATTCGTATAAAAATAGTAATAAAATGTTGGGTTGAAGGCAAAAAATAGTGCTTTAATTTTCGCAGGACACAAGGTACAAAAAGTATCTCAAAGACAAAAGAGGTAACCAGCCGCTTTTAACGTTTAAAGAAAAACGACATCTAAAACGACATAAAATTGATGAAATTCCACCCCCTTCCAGAAAAAGATAAAGGCTCTGGTGTATGGAGCTACTACGATGTATGGAGCGTTGAGTTCGGTTTATTGTTTTTCCTTTTTGAGAAAATTGAGCGGTTTTTGGCAAATTTGGAAACTGTGATTCGACAATTGGGCGTTTGGCCTCTTCATTGACGTAATAATCATTGAAAAGCTGCAAATAGTTTTTTAACTATGAGACGCTAAAGTGACCATGTTTGTATGAAAAAAGCCCAGTGGCCAAGTTTTATTGCCGGTGAGTTTATTTTACTACTAAGATTGATCATTTTACTGCGGGAAAACAACGACTAAAATGCCACGCAGTATAATATTATAAAGAGAAAAAGATTTGATTGTTGTTTGTTTGTATTGAACAGGTTCCAAAACTACTGAACCGATTTCAAAAATTCTTTCACTGTTGGAAAGCTGTTACACTATTCCCGGGTAACATAGGGTATTTTTTATCCCGGAAATGGGTTTATTATAACTGTATTCGATGTATTTTGTATTGGATGTAGTAAAGAAAAGTGTAAGTACGAGGAGGGAGGAAGGAGTGGCCGTTTTTGGTACTTTTGAATAGTAATAAGGTAAGTACCTAATAATAAGGAGCAATCCTCTTTGTCATAAGGAACGCAACGCAGGATTCTTTGATTTTGGCATTCCATGATACGATTTTATTCAATGTGGACCTATACGGACGACTAAACCGATTCAAACTACCTTGGTTGTGACTTGTTAGGTACCTCTTCTACCTCAAAATTATTGACAATGAAATGGAGACCCTGACTGCTTACTCAAAGGTATATTGCTAAATAAATCCTTGAAAATTATGTGCAGACGTAAAATTTAATGGTAGACATCCATAAAAAACATATTTATTGTTTCTGATGATCTATGGGGCTATAAGCAACGCGTGACGCGGAAACAACAATTTAAAACTTTTAAAACTTACCTTTATTATAATTAATTTAGTGAACAATAATTGCTTACGTTGAGGGCAACATCAGTGGCGGTATAGCCGAACAACAAGTCAGTACTGTTCCGATTAAATATATGATGGAGAAATATAATATGACTCTGAAAATAAAATATAGGTACAGTTAGTTTTTGAAGGTAACAAGAGAAATAAAGAAGGCAAAACCCATCAGTTGTTTGTCACGCCTCACGTCCACTAAGTTCTATGATCTATTTAGGTACCGGCCAAAAAATTAACCTACTCAAATAATTTCCTTCTTAAATACATTATTATGTTATGTACTTACGTCGGACGTCCCTATCATTATGCACGTGATCAATTTATAACAGAATGCATTTTAGTTAGTGAAATGCATAAAGAGCCAGAGTGCTCTGTGGTAGCCTATGGGGTGCCCCGCCCCAGAACTACTTCTGTCAACCTACGCAGATACCCTAAATCCACTTAAATCCATTGCAAAGATCCATTGATGGATCGTTTTGCACTTTCTTGTCCACTTTAATCCTTGATTCAGAATTCTTTGCAAAGTGGATTTTTTGAACTAATGCGTGTCTGAAAATCCATCATGGAATGGCTAACACATGCACTTTCTTGTCCACTTTAGGACAAGAAAGTGTTAATCCATCAATGGACTTTGCAATGGATTTAAGTGAATATAGAGCGCAAATAGGATAGCTATTGGTTACATCTTAAAATTATGTGCATTAGAGGCTAACGTGTTCGCATTCTAGTGAGAGGATTAATAATATGGATGACCTACATATCCTGGTAGAACCACTTGAAAAAGTAAGTAATAATAATTGTCTAACTGTTGGTACATTACTTGTATCTTCCTATGAAGTTGTCAGCCAGGATGGCGCCCATCAATGGCATTGTGTAGCACATCATGATGAATATGTGATACACCACCGTTGCAGCGTTCTCGTGAAGACATAGCACATTTCGTAAATACAGTGACAATATCGCTGGAAAAATATATTTAGGTACGATAACTAATACAAAAGTTGAACTTCCTGCTATTATATGAAGCATTACCTGATAATGTTACTACTGTTGTCTTAGTAATGCTCACAAGTGCAGCCACAGACCACTTAATACTCTTACAGAGTTTTTAGGTTAAGTCACCTACTTGCCGAAGACCGAGTCAAGTAGCGTGACTTAGTCGTCAACTCGCGGACACGAAACTCGCGGACTTCCGCGAGTTGGCACTTTTCGATTTTACCTACTTTTTTGGGGAGGCCAGTGACGGAAGACAATTCTGCCGCCCTTGTTTTTTTTTGCTCCTTCAGTTGGCAAAGAAGCCCACCCGCCCGGGGCGGCAGACAATTCAGATGCCCCCTTTTTTTTGTTCCTCCAGGTTTTGCCGCCCCCTAAAAAGTGCCGCCCGGGGCGGACCCCCCCCCCCCCTCGCTACGCGACTGGGTGAGGCCTATATCACGCA
This sequence comes from Mecyna flavalis, assembly GCA_949319885.1. NCBI lineage: Eukaryota > Metazoa > Arthropoda > Insecta > Lepidoptera > Crambidae > Mecyna > Mecyna flavalis. Next base: position 8,524,313 of record OX439425.1, read on the forward strand.
CCCATTGCTGCGACAGGCTGAGGATGCACTGTTCTTGAACTTTTTGCAACAGCCCACCTGATGGTAAGCGTCCACTGCGGCCTATTCCATTGAGGGACAAAGCCAATAACACTGAAAAAGTCCTACCACCAACTAGACCCAAGGCGGGAATCGAACCCACGACCTCCAGGTTTTAAATCCAAGTGGCTGCTAAACTGTTAAACGGAAGGATGCTTCACAGTATTATAAGTAGGTACCAACTATTTATCACTCCGAATGTCGGTTTAGAATGTTGATAGTCAACCTTCGTTATTTTTATGATTACAGCAAAACCAGATGTACGAAGACAGTAAAGAGTACCTACTCCGGCCTCGAATACACGGTGGTCGCTGCCCACCACCTGCTGGCATGCGATTTATTGCCAATAGTGAAAGTTGATAAGTACCTACCTACTTAAGCCTACTTACTTGCAAAACTGCCGCCGAAGGGTTCGTGTTGACATTGCTACTGGTCAAATTGCGGTCACCTTTTTATGTTTGACAGTTTTGTAAAAGACTACGAGTAATTGCTTTTTTTTATTAGTAAATGTAAAAGTAAAGTATCCGCCTATTAATGTCCCACACTGCAAAGGTCTCCATCCTTGCAATCAAGTTATCGTTACAATGATTGGCTTAATCCAACCCGAGCCAGTTACAAACCCGAGCTTTTTCTGAAAAAACCGACACAAAGGTCGACCCGGGAAATGAATCCAGGACCCCCAGGTCTCTGTCAGAAAATATTTTCCATTTTAAGAACATAATGCATTACTCATTTATATTTTCAAAGAACAAATAGGTAAGTAACTATGTACCTTCCTGACCCATTTATTAATGGGTAATCGTTACGCCTATAGACACAAGTTAAAATAATTATCTAGACACGATTTAAATCTTTGATCTAGACCTCTTCCTCGCCCGTATCTGCTACAACCAGTAGGTATGTATAGTGAGATGCAACTATGTTAATAGAATAATTAATCGTTTACTTACTTCTCAAGCCGCAAAAAGAAAACCTCTCACAAAATTCTGTTGCAATAATACAAAATATGGAGGTGGGGTTGCTTTGAAACATTTTTCTTGTTGCTGATAAAATTTCAGATAAAATCAATATTTAATTTTTTTTTTATTCTTCTTGGTTCTTGGCTCTGCACGATTTGTGCTTAAGCCGCGACCAAATTTTTCTATAGCCACGACTGTGTTTTCGTGGTTTTAATCAATCAATCAAATCAATTCCTTTATTTTCAGTGCGGGGCAGTGGTCCAACTGTTTCTCTTTGGTTTTAATAGTGGTTTTAATGTCCAAAAAAGAGCTCAGTGTGGATGATGTTCAATAAAACCTCTGTTCCGTGAATGAAACAATGTTCATTTCAAGTTTCAGGCATGTCAGAAAAAACTGTGCGTAGAATATAAAGAAGGTAAAGTTTGTCTCTAAAAACTGAACTGTTCTCAACAGTTGTGAGTAAAATTTTTCTATGCAACAGGCTATTGTTGATTGACGGGAAAACAGATGTACACTGACCTCACTGAGGTCCATTATAATACGCGCGGCGTATACTGACCTCCATATCGATACCTTTGGGTTCATTTGGCGTAAAGACCAATTTGGCCAAATTGAGTTATATATATCACTTTTTGCAGTATTTTTATGGTGTATCGACCATGATTTATATCACTCCGGGCGTACAAATCGACGTCAATCGTATATTTGGTATTCACTGAGCTTGGTAATAAGGTAGTTTTATTTTATTTGAATCGATCATAATTTAGGCATGAGGCTCAAAATAATTATTAAGTTCCTAGTTACACATTTTGGGAGTAATAGGATTGTTTTTAATAGTCAGATTTTAATTGTTCTACGATTATAACTGGCTTTTAATACAGAAACAAATACATCTATGGGTGTTTACGTCCATAAATTGTGATTTTAAATTTACCAAAGTTGGATATACGACGTAACTACACAGTACATATTACAATATTCGTGGGGTGTAAAAACCAAAACAATTTTTTTTTGACGTATATCCAAGGCTCACTTCGAAACCAAAGAAGAAAGATATGTTTTGATTATTTAGCCTTCTAGATTCCCTAATTCTAAGAATATTACCTATTGGTCATTTCTTTCTTCAAAAACAAAAAAGTTATGATTTATTTTAAGAAAAAAAAAGTTTTTCTGCTCTCCTGAAAAGTCAGGTTTTGGTTTATACGCCAAATGAACCCAAAGATATCATACTTATGGAGGTCAGTGATGAGTAGTATATATTTTTGACTCAACCATAGTTATAATTATTAAAGGAGTAATATTAAAGCCAAGGGACAATGCTCACATAGTATTAAAATTCACCCAGGCCCGGCGCAAATGGAATGCAAATGGAATGTATCTCAAATTACTGGTAATAATGAGTAATTAATTACTGCACAGAAGGCTACAACGAAATATTTTTCTACTGAAATTGGTATTCGAAGATCTGCAGGGGTCATTATTAATGAGAGACGAAGTTATTTAAATAATATTACCTCATGCATTTTCTAACAGGATAAATACTCTTAAACACCCTTTTCAACGATTTAGTATTATTAAACCATTACAGAGTTTCGAATAGCAATTTCACACTTTTAGAAAAATATTTCGAGAATTTTATCTATGCAGTATTTATTTACTCATTAAAGTAATAATTTGAGGTACATAAAATAAAATTAAATAATTTCCGCCGGGGACTGGGTTTTTTTTAGCATTGTCCTTTATTATATGGGTGGAGTCTGGAGTTAAAGTAATAATTTGAGGTACATAAAATAAAATTAAATAATTTCCGCCGGGGACTGGTTTTTTTTTAGCATTGTCCTTTATTATATGGGTGGAGTCTGGAGTCTGGGTCCATGACTCCACCACGAAACAGCATAGCATATTTTTCTCTTCTTGGGCTCTTGGCTTGGCTCTGCCTGCACGGTTTGTGCCATAGAAATAGTGTTTGTGCCTGGCAGCCACTGACCTCCGATAAGATAGGTCAGTGCTGGCAGCCTGTGCTGTGCATGGCCTGTGCTAACAAATTACATTTATGCTACCAAATACACACAATAGTATTTGCCTCTATTGTACATTAAATGTATGATGGAGGGAGGGAGGACTATTACTCTTTGAAGGGAGGTCAGTGATTTGATTTATGCTAAGAAAGTATCGCCATCTGTTCTTTCGCCCCGAAACTTTTAAGCAATAAAACATCAGAGTTGCTAGAAGTGAAAAATTCCAATTCATTATAGCAACTAATATTTGTGCAGTTTTTATTGTAAGTTTATTAAAATTAGTTGCACATATTATGTTACAAATTATTTCCTAAATCATTGTGCAATAACTCTTCTTAAGACAGTATATTAAACTTTAAAAAATACTTTTACTGTCTATTATAAAGACCGACAAACTTATCTGTTCCCGTGGCAGCGTCGCTACTGTCTATTTAGAACTGTCATTAAATATCGTTTTAAGGTTTTTGCATTGCATTTCACGTAGTTCCAATTTTGGCCACCAGAAGAGTTAAGTTTGTAGGTCTGTACTAATCATAATAAAAGTATTAATAGACGATCGAACCAGTACGCTCCGCACAGCGCACCCGTACGGTGCGCTCTTTTGCTCCAGACGATCGCACCGCACAACGCACCGTCCAGTCGTTTTCGAGGCGTGAAAACGGCAACATCTTACGCTGCGCTGCTCGATCTCGATTCATTCAATTATGGCTCCTTAATACTAAAAAAGCGAAGATTGCTGTAGCAGTCGCTGCTATTGCCGTAACATCATCTTTACCCGTTGTAAAAAAGAAGAAAAGGAGAGAATGGGCTTAAATCCTTCTAGCCCCGGATTACTAGACACAATAGAAAATCTATTGTTATGCGGCACCCGAGTGCCGGATCGGCGTTGAGTGGTTAATGTTACTTAAAAAGCAGGCAGAATTACAGTCACATAAGGCTACTGAAAGATTTGGATGATGAACACTTTAATAATAATAATAAATAAATATCTCTGGACATTATTCACACAGAGCCATCTAGCCCCAACCTAAGCATTACTTGTACTATGGGTGCCAGACAACGGATAAACATTACATAGATACTTTTTTTTGTAAATACATACATATTATGTACATAGAAACACCCAGACCGATACAAACAGACATGTTCATGCACACAAATGTTTACCGTGCGGGGATCGAACCCGCGACCTCTGGTGTAATAGCCGACTTCTCGACCATTATGCACCAAATGGCACCAAACGCTATTTTGGAGTATTAATTAATTAAGGACTAAAAATATAAATAATTCAAATACTCTTTTACTTGCTCAGTGCAAATACCATGGAAATAAACGATTTTAAGTTTATAATATAATTTATTACAATCTCAGAACAAAACATAGACAAGAATTTTTTGACTGGCAACATTGTTTAAAATGATAAATAAACTTCAACCCCAATTTGAAATGGCCAATAAAATAAAAATATGTTTAATCCATTGCTACTTTGGTATCCAATACATGGACCCACTGCCGTAAAAAGAATAACTTTTTTTTCGCGGCATCCCTTCCCTATTGTCATTTCTCGTCAAAAACGCAAGCTTGCGTGTAGAAATTTTTGATATTTTTATAAGTTTCTGTTGTTGTTTTGTAACGGTAAGTATTTACAATGCGTGTTTTTGACTTTTTTTAATGATTAGTGATTAAATTCATTGATGATTGTCCTTAAGATTCATGTTTTCATAAAAACATGCACGTGTCGGTAACGGCGATAGCTTGTGATATAGGTAATTTATGATATTTTGTGTAAATTTGGGTATTCTTTATTTGTTTGTTGAATAACTTGACGTAAGACATTAATTTAGTTTATCTATTATTGCAATAGAATGATTGTTTTATTGTTAACGGTTTCGCAAATACTTAACATTGGGTTCAGTTCTATTGTCCTCTTTATTAATATTATAGGTACCCTGTTTTCGACGCACCTTTCATAAATTGATGCGCAAGTATTATTATTACATGTATTTTTCTAGTATTAATATGTGTGACTATTATTATTATTGTACTCTATAATACAAAGTTTGGTGTGATGTGATATCAAGTTAATGATTGGATAATATCTTGAAGTAATATTTGAATACAATCCATTTATCTTTTGTTACATTCTCCTACCTTCATTGAAACTTCAATAATCATGGCTTTGGCGAATTTTATAGTAGTTTTCTCCTGTGAAATGTAACTGCCTTTAATTAAATTAAAACTAATAATAAAAATTCATAGGTAAGTAAATTACTTATGTACTAGAAGATTTAGGTACTACTTATCTTAAAAAATAATATTCCTTCTTTTCAATATTGTTTTTTAGGTGATTTGATTTAAAAATATTTAATACTATGTTTAATTGATCAATGATCATACATTCTTGCAAATGGTTTTAGTTTCTGTTCTATCCAAATTTTTATAATGTTAGTTAATTCTTATTTTGTTCATTCTTAATGTTACAAAATTTTGATGTTGCAAATTTATGAAAACTTGGTCTCTTTTTGTCGTAAATTTTATGCAATTAACTTTTTAGACATGGTTTAAAATATGTTTAGGTTTTTGAGTTTGTGTTAATGAAACAACAAACAATTACTGAGTCTCAAGTCATTACACTAATAAAACTGTGAATAACATCTATTTACTATTGAGACTTCCATCTCATATTTAACTGATGGGAGCAGATTATGGCGGCCATCCATCCGGGTTTCCTTGGATTTGTCATAGTTTTATTTTTGTTGCAAAAAATACTTTTTAGTGGTGTCAGGGGAATAAACATATTTCGCCTAAATCTCTGGGATCTTTGCTGTGTTTATCCAGTGCCTTCAATTTTAGTGATGGCAGCCCTAGAGCAGATGAATATAAAACATCATTGTCAGTTGTGATAGTAACTTACAATTATATTTATTTAAATACAACACTAGTCAGTGCAGGTATCTCTAACTAGCTTTTATCTACAGCATACTTAAATTAATCTTTATAATCAGTAAGATTTGTATGATTAAATTTATCCTGAACAAAAATGTTATACAGTGTGCCTGTACCAACAATTCTTGCACCATTCTTTGCCAGTCAGCATCATCAAATTGTCAGACTTTGGTATTGATTTTTGTTTAGGTTATGAGTGTTTTATTGGGAAATTTTCACTTGAGATGAGGGTACAAAAAATTGAAACTTCATTAGAAAAAAATTATAACTTTAAGAAGCATGTTTTCTCAAATTTTAGGTTTAAGTAAACCTAAAATTTGATAAAACATGCAAACAACCCTTGAACAGCATGGGATGCTCCAGTGTCAATACAATTTGCTTTGGTAAAGAGAATATTGTCTCTTTACCAAAGCAAATTGATTCACATCACTATATCCTCCTGAGACCCTCGGTATCACCTATGACACTAATGAAAATTATTTTTTTACACTGCCATCCGTTGAGATCTGGTTGAATAATGATCAAACATCATTAGACGAAGTATCAAGCTATTATACTATGTGGCTATGAATTAGTTTCGTTAGAATAGACTGGTCAGATTATTTTTTAAAATTGAAGGTGCGCGCAAATTCCGTCATAGCGAATTTGAGAAGAGGTAAATATTACTTAATACTATTTTTTCGTACCGTTTTGGCTCAAACTTTATAGAATTATGATTAATCTTAGTATTTGTGAAGTTTAATTCCAAAATAAATGTAGTCTTATAACTTATTTTAGTAAATTACTTTTCGTATCACAGGTGATACGTTGGGCACTTGCGTCGAAAAAGTTTATCTTGGTCAGGGTTGGGAGGTGCCAACATTTTGGTGAATTTAGTCAACATATATGAATCAGTTTGAAGATATAGATGAAGAACAACTAAGTATTGTACAAAAAGACATCTTGAAGGTAGTGTCTAGACGCTGAATGGGATTCTTCTGAGGATGAGCCGCTTTCTTCCTTTGTAAGTGCTAATGTGACGAAAAGCTCAAGCAACCATCCTATGTACTGGGACCATACGAATCAGTTTGTAATAGTTTAAGTGTTTGTACGGAGTTCCACAAAGGATCCGGTTGGTGGTGAGGCCGCGTCTTGGTAAACGTAGTGTAGGACGCCTTTTGGCCGGTTAGGGTGACGACTTGAGCAGGATGGCTGGTAGCATCTGAACGGGAGTAGCCGAGGATCAAACAGAGTGGCGAGCACTGGGAGAGGCCTAAATCCAGCAGTGGACTGTATCAGGCTGATGATGATGATGATAAGAAGTTAAAAACGGAAGAGAAACCTTAGACTGCGTCTTCAGACAAGAAAAAGTTGTAAAGTCAGATAGGAAGCCAATCCATCTTGCTTCCAGAGAAAGTGCAGTGGATGGTGCCTGTGGAAAGTTGCAGACGATGGAGCAGAAAATATCAACGTTTACCCGAAGAAACAATTCATTAGAGTTATTGACCTAGTAGACCAAATAATCAGTAACATGTTCGAAGAGTACCTAAAACAATCGATCTAAATGTAGATATATGCTAATAATTGACATTTCTAAAATGTTATTTGCGTTTTAATGTAAGTCTTTATTGTCTTTTTTTAAATACCAAAAATGATTAATATTCAAAAGATTTCTTGAAACCAACATTCAGTATTTTTAATGAATTTTATTACGATTTAATACCATAGTATCACCTGTGATACCCCCTATTTTGAGGTTTTTAGGGGGGGTAATTTTTTTTTTAATATTTTTTCTCTTAAGTTGGTGCCGATATCATCCACTATTCCAAAAATCACGTTGCTACTACAACTTTTTGGGTCCTGGGTCTCAGGAGGATATAAATTGTTTGGAGGTATTTGTATTAGTTTATTTTTTTTTTAATATGAAGAACATGCATTTATTAATGATTTATTACTGAGCATGCAAATCCTATTTTATTTTGTACATAAAATTTTAGATAATGTTCATCAGAATTTATCAGAATGGCTCTGGCGCATAAACCAAACTTCAAATTGTAAATTACTTAAAATTCTAATTTTTTTCTACTGGTGGGTACCAGCAGTTAGTTTTAAGTCAAAATTTAAGCCATTAAAATTGTTCTGCATCTTTATACATGTTGAGCTTATTATTGAGGCTTTTGTCTTGCAATGATCAAGTAATTTTAACTACTTTTTCAATGTCCAAGGTACAAGTGGAAGATGTCCAGCATTGGTCGCAAACGCGCTGCGCCCGCGTCGGGCCGCGCCACCAAAATCAGGAAGCCGCGCAAGCCGATCTCAGAGGATGAGGACAGCAACGACTCCACGGTGTCTGACACGCCGCAGCAAGAGCCCCAGCGAAGCCCCTCCCCCATCATCGACGAGCCTATGGTCAAGCTGCCAGAGGTAAGCAACATGGGCTAATTGACCACAAATGAAAAGGAGGCATACTCCACTGGGAGTAGCCCCCTACGCAATTACGCATATACCAGCACCATCACATAATTGGTTTATTAATGGATGGATGGCTAGGCTTATACATTGTCCTTTTTTAGATCAGTTTTGGGATCGTAAGCTGACTCCACCAAACGCTTATCTCACAAGACTGTGTGTGAGCACTGGGTCAGGGCGTCTAGCGTTTTAGTTTGAAAGCATACAGTAGTTCTGTTCATTTCAGAACTGTATAATCATCATATAATAAGTACATTGACGTAGCTACTAAACACTTGTGTTATGGTTATCATTATGGTCACCAGTTACAACAACTTCACCACCAAAACACAACAACAAGAACCACAAACAACCGGAGGCAAACGCTGTTTCAACAACAGAAGTTTGCCTGCGGTATGGAAATAGAATCCGCAACCGCTGCGTATGAAGTGGAACGAAATGAGTAATATAAACCTCTGTTATAAACCTAATACCTATACTTCTAATTACATTCTTTCCAACTACTTGAAACTTAGTAATGATCATATAGTAGCAACTTAAAAACTAATAATACATACTACTGAAGTTCTCAAATAATTATACAAAAGTTAACACTGGCATAAAAAAACATGTGTAAATTAGGTGTGATAATTATTTTAAAACAAAGAATAAAGAATTTAACTTAAAAAAACGAAATGTTTAATAAAGTAACATCCCACCAAAAACACTCTGTAAAAAAACTAGCCAAGTCTCGATGGAGCTGCTTGTTTATCTCTAAAAAGTAATGAAATCTAGACATAGTCGTGCCAAGTCTAAGGTTCCTTACTGCGATTTCTTTATTATTATAGTTAATGTTGTGTGACTTGGCCGTTGAAGGGCCAGACGGCCAAACGGACCTGCAACTCAACTTCGAAGGGCCAAATGAGACACTAGCGTCCAATTACCAATACCAGTATGGGCTATTATATAGGTAGTTACAACAGATATAACATTACATGTAAACAATGACAGATTGGTGCAATGGAGTAATGGAGCACCTGGTTTTGTACCCTTGTGTACCCTTCAACGGCCAAGTCACACAACATTAACTATAATAATAAAGAAATCGCAGTAAGGAACCTTAGACTTGGCACGACTATGTCTAGATTTCATTACTTTTTAGAGATAAACAAGCAGCTCCATCGAGACTTGGCTAGTTTTTTTACAGAGTGTTTTTGGTGGGATTTCACTTCTTTTTGTAGGAACGTGGGCATATTGATTTATTTTGTATCTATTTGGAATGAGACGTTTCCCGTGAGATTTTTTAGCCTATGTCCTGTTCCACGTTATAAACTATACCTGTGCCAAATTTCATGTGGATTGGATTGATAATGTACTATCCCATCCCCCCACCTCCCCCTCCCTTTAATATCCCCATCCCCCCTCCCACCCCCCTCTCATCTCCTTTCCCCCATCCCATCTCTCTTCCCCCTCCCATCGCCCCTCCCATCCCCCTTTCCCCTCCCATCCCCCCTACTCCCCCTCCCATATACTATCCCCACCCCCCAGCTACCCCTCCCGTCCCCCCTCCCATCTCCCTCCCCTTCCCCCCTCCCCCTACCCCTACCATCCCCCTTTTCCCTCCCATCCCCCCACCACCACCAAATGAAGCGGCTCACTAAGTTGAGTATTTTTTGTAAAGGCGGTATATGTCGATCTCTAATAGTTTGGTTGGGCTCTTGTGTTTTCTAATCAGGGTCACCAGGTACTCCAGATCTTCGAATATACTAGTTTTTATAATTTTCCCTTTATGTAGCCATTAAACCCTAACTCTGTACCAAATTTCAGCTCTCTGAGTTTATGGGAAGTACTAGTTCTATTTTGATGATCATCAGTGAGTGAGTCAGTGAGTGTCTGTCATAAATGCGAAACTTTGCTTTCGCTTAACTTCGGAACTAAATGACTTACAGCCTTGAAATTTTGTATTCTAAGTATGTGATTATAGCTTACTAAATGACGAAAATTTCTGCGTTCTGGTCTTATCCAGAGGTTCTCAAATAGGGGCCTGAAAATGCGGCGAAATGGTTCCAGTAAAGGATGGTACGGCAGTGTTTGCTTCGCGCTCGACTTGGCGGGGGCACTGCCGTGCCCCCAGATCATTGTTTGATTTTGGCATGCTTCACAAAATAGCAGATATTGGATTTAAATTAATATTAAACACATTTAAATAATCTTGCTACTAAAAATTATCACAATTCACTTTTAGAATTTTAATACTCATTGAGAGAATTTTGCTTTGGCCAAGTGGTAGCAGAAATTTTTCAGTCCGGCCATCCAACAACCATAATAACTTTAACTGACGGCCGCCAGTAATTTTAACGTGCGTCCAGTTCCCATAAAAGGCTCAAATACCAAAGAACATTCTGCATGGCAACACAGCATGCATGCGATCTAGACTTTTTTTTACAATTATGTTCTCAGTCCTCGTTTGATTGCGACAGTGAATCATGCCATATGTGTCAAAAACACATAAAAAATATTTAAAAGCCGGCTTCAGTACCTTTTTAAGGGAAAATATTTAATTATGTATAAAATTAATAGTTAATGGTAAAAGAGGAACAGCTAAGCAGCACCGACCTTTTAGCAATGCCCTGTCCCTTGCAGTTTCGTGGTCAGTCGCTTGTTCATAGGGCCGCTATCCTTTCAGTGTCCATTTTCCATCGTCAACTAGTCCATGTGCATATTACCTAGATGAAGTAGATAACAACTGTCTTCGTTAAAACTAACAATAAAAATGTCCTATACCTTCTCTTTGTATTAATTGAATACTTACCACAGGAGCTGCTAAAGACCTTCTACAAGTCTCCCGGGTCGCTGATGATCGCCGGCATGGTGTCCTGGGACCTGGTGGCTAAGAGGGACAACAATCCGACCAAACGCAGCCACCCAAACCTATACACCTTCCACAAGTTTACTGATCGTCGGGTAAGTTGGTTCCTTGTATGTCCTTTCAGCTTTATTTGTTGGATCATATAGATCACTACAATGACTGATTAGAAAATTCTCAGACAAATCAATACAATAATAGTGTCTGCTATGTTAGAATAAATATGACAGTATGTAGGACTAACAAAGGCCCGAGTCCCACACACGGCTGCGGGCCTTGTTAGCCTGTTAGTTAATAAAAAGTAGATGAAGTTATGGACCCTGCTGTTATGTAGCTGTAGCTTATTATTTAGTTAGTTTTAGTACACATATTTCATTCTCATTATCATTCTCCCCATACTCCTTAAAGATGGTGTTTGATTCAAGCTTGGGTTTGTGAACACACATCAGGTAAATAGCTTTTAATTTACAGCCAAGGATACCTGATTTCAATCAGCATTTTCATAATCTTGCTTACTCGAGTTGTATGTTATCCCATTCATTCATACCGTAATTTTGTTTCACACTCGCACAGCAAGAAGGGTCTCGAAAAGTAAGTCAAATGGAGATTCATTGTCATGTACATACAATTTCGATGTGTTCATTTGCTGATTGGTTTGTATGTTCGTTTCAGTATCGCTTGATTGTGAGCGGATGCAGTGCGGGCCATTCTGTGCTGGTCTCTGAAGAAGGAGAGGCTTATACTTTTGGTGAGTTAGATATCGTACTAGTTAATACAGAAACCAGCACAAGCAAGCAACTTTGTCTGTGTAAATTATTTATTTTTAAAATCCTATTTACCCATGTAGAAATGAATCTGGCGTTGATATTTGTAACTGATAAAATTTAGGGGCTTCTTACAAATTGGCAACCTCTATTTAACCCGCTTATGGGGTCAATACCAAAACCTCCCTCTTACTTTAAACTGCCACATAAAGAAGCCCAGTACAAAATTTCAAGTTCCTGGGGCTTCTAGTTTTATCTGGGCGTTGATTTTCAGTCAGTATTTTATTTTTTATTAGTTTATCCTGCATAGAATTATAGTTATTTTGGTACTTTTGCAGATTGAATTTCGCAAATTCGCCTTATTTTATGGATTTAAAATTGGCATCTGTAAGACATAGAATAATATTTAAATAACATGACGATTTTTGGGAATGTTTATATTATTATATTATTATTCTGAACTGTTACCATATTTTAGCTAAGCGAAAACATAACCGTCCATAAAAGTGGCTACTGCGAATTTGCTGTGCCTGTAATTTTATTAGCCTTCATTATCATATATGTATGTATTTTTAAGAAGTAGTATGTAAGTAATGTTTATCTGTGGTCTATGGTATATCCTTAATAAAAGCTATAGACCGACAAACTTATCTGTTCCGGTGGCGGCGTCGCTACTGTCGATTTAGTACTGTCATTAAATATCGTTTTTGCATTGCAAAAACTGACATTTCACGTAGTTCCAATTTTGGCCACCGGAACAGATAAGTTTGTCGGTCTATATGCTTAGTTTCGGGTTGGACGGCGCAGTGCGAATAGTGTCTAGCGATATTTATTTCGTCACTTTTGCAACAGAATTTGCACTAATTCGACACAGTAATGACATAAAATGTGGTTATTTGTTTTGTATCAGGGCGCAACACCTGCGGTCAACTCGGCTTCGGCGACACGGTGACCCGTAACGTGCCCGAGCTCGTGCCTACTCTGAAGGGACACAATATCATCCATGCTGCAGTGGGCAGGCACCACACACTCTTCGTTACAGGTATAGTGCCCGGAAAATATCTTGAAATCCGGTGGGGATTGCACAGAACGTGAATTTTGAGACGCGTGCTAGCTAAGGTCAGAAGCATACTGACGCATAGTGACAGGAGATTCGCATGCGCTGTTGGTCATGCGCAAGTGCACATGCGCGAACTTCGTCGACCGAGCGTTAAGAAGTTTGCCAGCAGCTATAAGAAACAAAAACAATGTATGACAATAATGATGGTGGGGGGTGCTTTTGGAAGAACACCTCAACAACATCAGATGTTTAATTAGTTATTTCTCATTATTCATTTACTCCAATGCTGGCATAGATTGCACATAATTACATTTTTGTCCTATGCCAAAAATGTATCCTGTAACAACAGGCTCAAACTTTTAAATAATAATAATAATAATAATAATAGCCTTTTATTCCAGAACATAGGTATAGGTTACAAAAAGTCCCTAAGTTCGGTGTGCCTTTTGGCATAGGCCTCCTCCAATTCCTTCCAATGGGTCCTGTCTCTTGCCACTCTCAACCAGAATGGTCCCGCTGTCTGCTTCAAGTCGTCTTCCCATCTCCTGATTTGACGACCCCTGCTTCTTTTGCCGTCTCTTGGTTGCCAGAGGGTGACTTGCCTGCTCCATTTGTTAATAGGGTGGCGTATCATATGTCCAGCCCATCTCCACTTTTGGACGTCTATCCGGGTGAGAATGTCTGTTAGTTTTGTTCTCGTTCTTATGTCTATGTTCCTGACTCTGTCCTTGATCTTTATCCCTAGCATGCTTCTTTCCATAGCACGTTGGCATTTAGTTAGTCTTTCCCTGTGATGAAGTGTTATCGACCAAGTTTCACAGCCATAGGTAAGAACTGGCAGAATACAGGTCTCGAATGTTTTCTTTTTTATGTAGTTGCTTAGGTCCTTACTTTTTACTACCTCCTTCAGTGACCAATATTTTCTCCAACCTTGGGCTATTCGCCTGTTTATTTCTTTTGTCATTTCATCTGAGGGGGATATTATCTGTCCTAAGTAAATGTATTCTTTGACATATTCGATCTTGTTGTCATCTACCATAACGTCTATTTCCCTTGAGTTTGTCATCAATTTTGTTTTACTGGCATTGATTTCCAGACCAACTTCTCTACTTTTATTTGCTAGTCCTTGCATCATTTGTTCTATTGCTTCTGGTTTCTCTTCAAGAAGCACCAAATCATCGGCAAATCTTAGGTGGTTTAGGCGAGCTCCATTGATGTTCAGACCTAAGTGATCCCAGTTTAGTTGTCTGAAGATGTGCTCGAGTACGGCGTTGAATAAAGTAGGGGAGAGAGGATCGCCTTGGCGTACGCCCTTTTTGATTGGAAATGTTTCTCCTGTTGATTCCAGTTTGATGTTGGCTTTGCTAGATTTGTATATACTCTTAAGTATTTCTATATAGCTGCTCTGGACCCCTTGTTGTTCAAGGCTCCGCCATATGTATTGGTGCCTTAGGCTGTCGAATGCCTTTGAATAGTCTATAAACGCCAAGTAGATTTGTTTATTGTATTCATTATATTTCTGCAACAACTGTTTTATTGTATAAAGGAGTGGACAGATTTAGGTACCTGGGTTGCACTATAACGGACACTAATACCAGGGAAGAGGAGATAGATATCCGGATTCAAAACGCCCTCCGTTGTAGTGCGGCCTTACACAAGGTTCTGGTGTCTAAATTTCTCAGTAAGCGCACTAAAATACGCATCTATAAGACGGTGATAAGACCAATTTTCATGTATGGCTGTGAGGCATGGACACTCACTGTAAAAGAGGAGACCAAACTTCTGGTGGCAGAGAGGAAGGTCTGGAGAAAGATTCTGGGGCCGACAAGAGCGGAGGATGGCACCGTGAGAAGAAGGAAAAACTTAGAATTGGAAGATCTCGTGGCCGAGCCAAATATCATCGGCGAGATTAAAGCTCACAGACTTCGCTGGCTCGGCCACCTGGAAAGAATGGGTGAGGATCGGGCGGTGAAGAGAGCTTACATGGGAAGACCGAGTGGTCGACGACCGGTCGGTCGTCCCAGGTACCGCTGGGGAGACGAGGTGGAGAAGGACTTGCGCGAGCTCCACGTCGGGAATTGGCGGGAGTTGGCGCAAAATAGACCGGAGTGGAGATTCTTATTGCTGGAGGCCAAGACTCATTTTGGGTCGCTGCGCCATCGTAGTAAGTAAGTAAGTAAGTAAGTACTGTTTTATTGTGTGAATGTGATCTATTGTGCTGAAATCTTTTCTGAATCCTGCTTGCTCTACTGGTTGGTTTTCGTTTAGTGTTGATGATATTCTTTCCAGGATCACTTTGGCAAATACTTTGTATATGTTTGATATTAGGGAGATTGGTCTGTAGTTCCCAATCTCGTCTCTAGGGCCTTTTTTATGAAGTAGAATTATGTGACACTCGGTCCATTCCTCTGGAATTTGTTTTTTTCGTAGGATTTCATTGAAAAGTTTTGCCAGCACAGGACTGATTTCCTCTAAGGTTCCCTTGAGCATTTCATTAGGTATCTTGTCCGGCCCTGGGGCTTTCTCGAGTTTTTGGGATTTTATTGCCTTGATTACCTCCGAGGCAAGGATTTCTGGCACTTCGTCTACTTTGTTTTCTTTTGCTTCGTTTACTTCCGGGATTGTGTCCAATTCTAAATCGAATTTGTCAGAGTACAATAGGCGGTAATAGTCCGTAGCTAGATTCTGTATTGAGAGTCGATTAGTTAAGTAAGATTCGCGTTGCTTTAGCTTAGATATCCATTCTTTACCATGTTCGTTTAGTTGTTTCATAGCCTTTTTTGTTCCTCCTGTTCTTTTTATGTTTTCTTCCAGAACTCTATTTCTTTTCTCCTTGCGGTCTTTCCTCATATTCTCCTTGATTTTCTTGCTAAGGTTTGCAATTTTTTGGCGTCTTTCTTTGTCCCCCTTATTTGATATTAGTGTTCTTCTTTCGTCTAGTAGTTCTAGTGTCTCTTTGCTTAAATAGCTTTCTTTGCTTCTGGGTTTGATGACTAGCATCTCTTTCAATTTGTTTTGTAGTCTTCTATATTTGATCCCTATTTCTTCGTCAGAGTTAATAGTTTCATGGAGTGATTCAGTTGTGTGGGAGTTAGTGGAATGGCTGTGTTCTTGTATTTGGCACAGCTTTTTAATACAACTAAGCAAACTACTAAGAGTTTATATCTAAAACCAGCTCGTAAGAGGCTTTAAAAACTGGAAAAAAATATTTGTGGTAGAAAGTGGTCAAAATGGGATGTCTCGACCAGGGATTTAAAACCTTCTTACAGAAGATAAACGTATGAGTGATTCTTTTACGATTGAGAGTGCCGGAGGCCAAAATACACCCCTTCGTCTTCCCCTTCCTCGCATATTCTTTCAAAGGCGGGTCATGTATCTTAGACCCACAATTATCCATGGGCGGTAAACATTTACCAGCATGTTTCACACGTGCTCTTTTGCTTCTCTTTCATAAAAAATTACCACTGTCAAATGCTAATGATTCTTTAGACACGGGAGCAGTGTACGCTTGTGGGGACAACAAAAGCGGGCAGTGCGGACTTGGCAACACCACGCCGCAAGTCCTTAAGCCTACTCGCATCAGATACAGGTGAGACTGCCCCCGATAAATACTGACTTTACAAAAGGCATTACAGCCGCCTTTAAAGCCATGATATTTTAAGCAATATGCTATGTCTTATTAGTTATTTGACACTGTATCCCCATTATCAATTTTCAAAGCATCTTTGTTATCTAACAGATAAATTATTAGTTAAATAACTGACAGACTGAATAACTGGCAAACCGGCCAGAAACAAAATTAATCAAAAAATTATAAAAAAAACACGCTTTTAAAGATGTTGGAGTTGCAAAATCGAATATTAGGATTTGAAAACAATTTTTTTTTATCTACATCCATACCATAATATGTCTATTTTATAGTCAGGAGCGATGAGCAAACGCCCTACATTTAGATATAAGTATCTGTGGCTGCATCGTAATGTTTACATTTTAGTATCGGTAACCGATACTTTAATTACGTTCAAATTTCGAACGTCTTCTTAAAAAGTAAAAATTAATGGATTTGAAGCTAACATATGTAAGCAAAACATCTTGATGTATTTTCAAAGGTACCAGGAGAGCATAACCGCAGCGTAACTATTCATTAAATCAAAGAGTTTGAAAGACGCGAGCTAGCCTAGCTTCTTGTTCTTCTCTGCTCTCCTGGTACTACGGATTATATTCCACGCGGTTTCACATCGATCCTGACTTTAAAATAGACATTTATCGTATGAATGAAGATAAAGTTATGTATGTGACTGTACATAATTAGGCATTAAAATACTCATGTGATCCTTTTATGAAACTCACTTCGTTCGTTTCATAAAACCACATTCGTATTTTAATGACCCTCATTATGCAACAGTCACATAAATAACTATTCATCGTTTTCATTTAAAAACACTAGACTAGCACTGTTTCTCATACTATGATTCTCTTCTCAAAAAGTTATTATCCGTAATGTATTTGTAATCAATGATCTCTGTATGTCAGCGGCGCGCCTATTGTAAAAGTGGGATGTGGCGCAGAGTTCTCAATGATCCTCGACTGCAATGGTGCTTTGCATTCCTTCGGCCTGCCTGAGTATGGACAGCTGGGTAAGTCATTAACGCCGATTTTGTTTAGTAGAAATGTGTAAAAAAAAATTCTTCTAGTGCTTAAAAAATACGAATGCCTAGTGTTTTTTATGCTAAATCACCTAATCTAGAAGATCAGAACTAGCAGTATACTAGTAGTAGTATATTGAGTGATGCTTCCTTACTAAGTATCCCTCAATGGAATAGGCCCACCTAAGCGGCGGTTAAAATGTCTCCGAGATTTATTTACATCTATTTTTTAACTTTTACCACCTTACGCAATGTGCAGGTTTAGGGAGATAATAAAAGATGTGTTTAAGGCGCAACGTCTGTAAATTGACTGCCTTGAAGTAAATACATATTGATTGATATATAGGGAGTCGTGACACACACTACACTTATGTCCTCCACTTAACATTAACCACGTTATGTCCAGGTCACAACACAGACGGTAAATACTTCGTGACATCGACGAAGCTATCGTTCCACTTCGAGACGGCGCCGAAGCACATCGCGCTGTTCTTCGAGAAGTCCAAGGACGGCCACGTGTCGCCGGTGCGGGACGTCGATATTGTCGACTTCTCCTGTGGGAACAACCATACGGTGAGGGAATCCTACTAATCCTACTAATATTATAAATGCGAAAGTCTGGATGTTTGGGTGTTTGTTACTCAATTACGCCTAAATGGCTGAACGGATTTAGATGAAATTTGGCACACGTATAGTTTATAACCCGGATTAGGACATAGGCTATTAAATTCCTACGGGAATAACAATTTTGAAACTACTGAACTGATTTGAATAATTCTTTCACTGTTGGGAAGCTACACTATCCCTGGTGAACATAGGGTGCTTTTGATCCCCGAAATGTGAGGGAGGGGAATTTGAAAAAAGAAATTACGCGCAGGTGAAACCGCGGGCGGAAGGCTATATATCCATAATATCGATTAGAAAAATACTTAGGCGCCTTAATGACACACTTACCAGCGGCAAAAAAGAACGTTTCCAATAAATCTGTCGCTCTGACATTACATTGTGAATGTGAGTGCATTGATCGATTCCAAGTCAAGACCAGCAGGCAACCAGGCAAGGTAAGGCAAGGCCTGTTGTTATGGCGCGTAAATGCGAAGGAAAACGCATTTACAAGTTACACACACACCCATTAAAAAAGGCAAGAATCGACCAAACGATCTTTGGATCTTTCCGTAGTGACTGAGGTGGACAAAATGTGTAATTGAATCACTTTCAGTAGGTACCATTCCAGACGCAACAGTACTAAGATTGTGTTATGTATACGTGCCGGCAAACTTCTTGACCATCGGTCGACGGAGAAAGTTAGACCAATAGTGCGCGCGAATCGCCCGACGCCCGCGTGCGCTATTGGTTAGAGGTATGCTTCTGACCAATAGCGCGCAGGCATCTCAAAATTCGTGTTCTGCACAATCCAAGAAAAAAGAAGAAGATTTCCAAATTTCAAGAAGTTTGTCGGAACCTGTGTGAATGATAAACATGTGAATGTGAATGTTCACGAAACTGCAGTTAGATAATTTTTTAATCAATCCCAGGTGGCAATAGACTCTAAGAAGCGCGCGTTCAGCTGGGGCTTCGGCGGCTTCGGTCGTCTGGGCCACGCAGAGCAAAAGGACGAGAGTGTCCCTCGGCTGATCAAGTACTTCGACACGCAGGCGCGCGGCGTGCGCTCCGTCCACTGCGGCGCTACGTACAGCTTGGCTGTTAATGAGCTCGGTAAGTGGATTTGGATAAAATGCAAGATCTTATAGCACAGCAAAATTTAATAATCACAGTACGAGAGTGCGTATGGGTCGAATTGGAAAGATTTAAAAAATGTCATTAAATTAGATAAAGTTTTATTTGAAACCTATACGAAATTAAAATTGAAAAGGCCAAGTTTTCGATTAAAATTAAAAAAAAAGAAGATTTAAATGTGAACTGACGTTTTCTTAGCGAGGTGCTTTTGTTTGCGAAGGATAATAAGTACCTTTGCGCGCCTGCAGTTGTATGAGTGATTAAAAGTCGTTTGTTTGATTTGATTATACATTAAAATATTTTCTTTTCACTTTCAAAAGAGAAAAGTTTAGTGAGATTTACTGTTTTATTCCCAAGAACCCTGGCCTGATTTATATGTCAGGTTAGTGATCACTTTAGGAAGGACCACACAGAAAACTAAGTGATCCCAAGACATGCTTTGGGTGCCTTGTGTAATGTATGGTCAACAGCACATCATTACCACTTGCAGTTCGATAATAGCACTTATGCCCCCGACATAAGAGTGGTACAAAGTCCGAAGTGTATATAGCCTGACGTGCTTTTGACTGTACAAATGTTGGAGGGGTATTCTTATCGAAGGTATTAATTATAAGTAAACAAATTCTTTGGCCAGGTATAATAAAAGGATCTTCCTCCCGCTCCCTCTCCTTTGCCTCCTTCTGCGAGATTACGGCCTCGCAGAAGGAGGCGGCCGCCTCCCACGCTCTCTTGCTGGTGACCATGGCTCGCACCATGGACGCCAGAGAGAGGTGACCACCGCCTAGCGCCGCGACGAGTTCGCGGCGCTCGTGTCGCCAGGCCGGGCACTCAACGAGTGTGTGCTCGGCCGTGTCGTCGGGAGCGTCGCAGTGATGACACTGCGGCGTCTCCTCCCGACAGGCGACACGGTGCAGATAGTGTCCGAAACACCCACAGTCGGACAGAACCTACACATTTTGATAAAAAAGAAATATGAAACAACCATTGTGTCTATCCATAGTTAGGAGCATTATTTATCTTTGGGTGCTGGTCTGCCAGGACTCACAAATCCTTCAGGTTGATAATTTTAAATTTACATGAAACTATATGACTTAGTTATAGTATAAAAGTGGACATCTTTCAATCGCGCTTATTTTTCAATAAACTTTTTTAATTTTAAATTTTTATATTAAATTCTCAGTAATTAAATTCATTGAAATACTGACAACAAACAAAACTCCATGACCCATTAACCTATTGTATGAAATTTCAGGTGCGCTATTTCTATTTGGACAAACTAAGAGGACTGGAGAAGCGAACATGTACCCCAAGCCTGTCCAAGATCTCACTGGTAAGTTAGGATAAATTATTACAATGCTGCATGAATAGTTAGGATAAATTATTACAATGCTGCATGAATAGTTAGGATAAATTATTACAATGCTGCATGAATAAAAATTATTTAAACTTGCCAATCATTGAAAAAGAAATCATCAAGGAAAAGTCCACATGTACTATTTATAAGCTCACTTGTACACCATGAAATGTAAACGGTAGCTTACAATAAGACAATGAATCTATACAAAATATATAAATCCGAGTAAATAGAATGCGATATCAATAATAATTGTCTCACTTATTTTTAAAGAATTTTATTCATCCACAAACTTGAAAAATCTACAGAACATGCGAATGTCTGATGGATTTTTTATCAATTTGTGCATTTTTAATGTTATTTTCTGTCTACATAGGTTGGAACATCCGTAGCGTGGGCACAAGCAACACTTCTATTGTGATCGCCGCGGACGACTCGCTCATCGCTTGGGGCGTCTCTCCGACCTATGGAGAACTGGTTGGTTATCCGACGTTCGTTATTAGGAACTAAATGTAGTGCAATTTAAACATTGCCAGTTATAACAAATAATTAAGCATTCCCCAAATCATCCTGTTCTGGAAAAAGGCTAGTAGGAGCGAAACGACGTTTCTTCCGTTTCATTGTGCTGCAGGGTACAATAGTCAACTCAACTTTAAGGATTATCGGGATGGGATAAACTGCTGTCTATGTTCGTAAATAAATGTTTTTTTTATACTACATCAGTTGGCAAACAGACACGCAGCCCACCTGATGGTAAGCGATCACTGCGGCCTATTCCATTGAGGGACACTTCATCAGGAAGCGTCGCTTAATGTGCTGCCAGACTGTTGGTTCATCTGATCTTCGAGCCTTTAATTTCAAGAGTACTGGCTCCCACATTAATGTTGCCGGAACACAGCCAGAGCTGTTATGGCGGCAGCTTTCACCTGTGGGGGTGGTAGCTAGCCAGTCGGACTCTGAAAAAGTCCTACCACCAACCAGACCCATGGTGGGAATCGAACCCACGACCTCCGGATTTTTATACCCACGGATCTACGTTCCACGGAGGCGGTCAACTAAATATTATTATTATCCATTATTAATTGATAGTGTATCAAGAAAAATGCTCCGCTCATATTGTGTAAATTAACCCTTAACCACCTACCCGGAGTCTCTCAGACTCTGATGAAATTGTTTTTGGTCATAACTAGTCGCATACGCGTCCTTAGTTGTCAAGTGTCCCTGTACCTTCTGCCCTCACCCCGCAGAGCCGCGTCTGCGCTCGTCAACGTTATACGTGCGAGCACTTGCTCCCTGGTAAGTATTAAACATTTTTTGGAGTCTGTGAGACTCCGGGTAGGTACTTATGTGATTTTTTGTAACAATATGTGTTAGTGAAAAATGGCATCTAATGATGAAATTATTGAGCGCTGGTTGGAGGAAGAACTTCTTTGTGAAGATGACATACAAAATGCGGAATATGTTAGTGATGTGGATGTAAATATTGATGACAAATTCGCGGGACATAAGACTTTCTCTTCGCCGAGTGCTACAACTGGACTGAGAGACACTTCCTGGTGCTGCGGGAAGTAGTTCTGAACAGCAAGAAAGGCTGGCAATTCGCAAATACTGCTCTCTGTGTAATCCTTAAAAGAAACGCAAAACCCAGTACTTGTGTTGCATTTGCAAAAAGCCTATTTGCCTAGAATGCTCACAAAAGATATGTGGTTTCTGCCGTGATAATTTGTAAAGTTTTGGGCTTGCAATTTTGTTTAATTTTTGGTTTTTTAATTATTATTTATGTTCAGACTTGTTAGTAGATTAATAAATTTTTATAAATCAATAAAGAAAAGTCACTACTGTATGTTTATTTTTTTATAATGGATCTGATATCCTAAGAAGATATTTTTAAGTTTTTTTTAAGTCTATGAAATATTTAAGCTTTTATGATAAATATATTTGTTTTCTTAGTATGTTATGGTTATTTTCATAAATTAAAGACTATAAAAATAATATATTTTACATAAATTTACTCTTCGATGCCAGAATTATATTTTTTGAGAGCCATTAAATATTGGAGTCTGAGGTACTCCAGGTAGGTAGTTACGTGACCGAAATAAGGGGTAGGTAGCTGAGGGTTAACACAATTTCAATAAGAATCAAAATCCTTTATTTCAGAGTTGTGACGCGGACTCTAGTTATCTCTTTCGTGTAACGTTATGTTCCATATGCCTTTCTCATTCAGATTTCGCAAACACACATGTATATCTTTAGCGTATGAACGTATTTGAATGTGTAGCTCGACGAATCAAATTCTAATCGCCGTGCGTTAAAAGATGGCATATCTACCTCTTTTTTTTAAATCAAATTCTAATTCATTTATTTGCATGAAATAGGTGACAATAGTTGATAGATTATCTATATATATAAAACTCAAAGGTGACTGACTGACTGACTGACTGATATAAATAGCTATCAACTCACAGCCCAAACTACTGGACGGATCGGGCTGAAATCTGGCATGCAGGTAGATGTTATGACGTAGGTATCCGCTAAGAAAGGATATCTCGATATTCCCACGGGAACGGGAACCACGCGGGTGAAACCGCGGGCGCCCGCTAGTTAGTTTATAAAAGTAAACCTTATGTCGCTATATACATATCATACCATGCAAACATACATATTTATAAATACAGAGGGGCATCAGACACTAATAAAATTAAACATTAAAATACTCATTTACACAATAAAAATTGTGTTGCCAGTAGCCAAGAGTATAAGTCTGTTCTAAATTTCCTTATTGCTAAAAGTTTAATACAATATCAATGGCATTATTTATGTTTTATGTGACAGGGCACGGGCGAGATAAACAAGTCCACAGCGCGTCCTAAGGAGGTGTCCCGCATGGACGGCATGCACGTGACGCAGGTGGCCATGGGCTTCTCGCACACGCTGCTGCTGTGCGACGACTCGCGCGACGAGGTGCAGCAGAAGCTGGCCAGCATGCCCGTCTTCAGCCCCTAGGCCTAGTGAGTACCGACATGTCTCCAGCCAGGCCTATGGGGCCGTCCATATATGTAATTATCGTTCCGGCGTGGTGCTCTACTTCACTATGACAATAATATAAATATCTAAATAAATAAATATCTTTGGACACTATTCACACAGCCCCAAACTAAGCATTAGCTTGTGCTATGGGTGCCAGACAACGTATAAACATTACTTATATACTTTTTTTTGTAAATACATACATAATTATTATACATAGAAACACCACCGATACAAACAGACATGTTCATGCACACAAATGTTTGTACCGTGCGGGGATCGAACCCGCGACCTCTGGTGTATTGGCCGACTTCTCTACCATTACACCAAATGGCTCGTCAAATATCTTCATGCATTTTTTTTTGTACATCTATATCGTTTTATTTTGTTATAAATTTTTTGTCCTAGTAACGTTCACTCATACCAACGGTCACCACCGTACTGTCAATATGTTTAGCACTTGTGCATTTGTATGAATGATGTCTAAACGCTCTTACTGTACATGTATTTTTGACACTAGAAACACAAGCCTCCTGTAAGAATGACAGTATGACTGCTTTCTTTGAAACTCTGATGTAAATTGGACGGCTTTTAAAATTGATTTTCGTGAAAACGGGAGTACCCGTACTGCCATTAAATGAATTCTACCTTTACTGGCTATGCCGCTACCGCGCCGGAACGTGTTAATCACGTGAGGCTCGAAGGAGGGGGGAGGGGTCAATAAAAAATCACGGAATATATCGATACTTGTAATCTCAATTGACGTAAGGCTAAGGTAATGTACAAGACATTACGTCAATTGAGATTACAAGTATCGATATATCAATATCTATCTCACTCAATATCTGAATATCATCATATCATCGGGAGGGGAGGTGTATTAATATGTAGCGAAACCAGATCTACTTGAAACATAGTCAGGACCAACGGCTTAACGTACCTTCCGAAGCACGGAATCATCATTCTTTTCAGTCATTCAGGTGATTCAAGCCTGCAATGTCCTGCAAAACTGGAAAAAATCACACAAAGTGATGCTCCCCGCGGTATTCGAACCCACGACCTACGGGTTTTAGAGCCGAACGCTCTAACCACTGTACCATGGAGGCAGTAACATTTTTACAAGTCACCAATCGAATGTAAAACATAAATTAATCATAAGTTATGATAAATTCTTTCAGCTATTGTTAGTAAATAGATTTTTTTACTTATATACTGCTTTTCTTTTACAGATATTGTCTACCAGTGCCCTTTTTTATGCTTCAACTTAATAAGCAGTAGCGTCTTGATCAAACTGTTATACTGGGGTCCCTTCTGGCTCGAGCCCCGCGGAACAACTTATAGTTTACTTTACACGGGGCAACGCCTGATATTAATAAATTACCACAAATGCGTTAGTGAAACATACTATTGTATATTTATATGTTACATAAACTAAGTTATGGGATAGTTAGCAAAAATTTACCATAATAGCTTGGAATTCGTTTTGGAGTAGTTGAAAAATGTTTTTGCATACATTATACTCAAGATTATTATTTCTGGCATTGAGGACCTTTTACATACAAGACACCAAACGCCTTTATAACATTTCACCAATGACGTTTAATTAAAAAACTAGACTCACAATCACGCTCAAATATTGTCCGAAGCAAAAGTCTGCCCACTCCACTATTGGGCAGAGTTTTCGTTTAGTTATATACAAATGACATTAAACACTAAATGCCACGAGATAAGGTGTTAATTTGAATGAATGTGTTAATGTCATCAGTGTCAAAGCCACTCGGACGTTTTTTGAGGAATTTTTCTTAGAGATTGGGTGTCTAGTTGTTTATTGAACGTCATTGCATTTCACCAATACTGTAAAAAAAAGTAAATTTACGCATTTCCTTTATTTTTATATTTCTCTCAAGCCAGAGTAAATTGTTATAAATATCTGCTGCTATTTTAGTTGAAATACCAGTCGTGACTGTCAATGTCAGTAGAGAAATCTATTTTCGCTAACCGAATCTTATGACAAATGCATATTTGGTGTTGCTATGGCGCAGGACGTTGCCTCTAAAAGACTGTATCTCTTCAGTAAAAATATAATTCGCAGCCTCTAAATGTGAGAACACATTTCCAGGAATGATTTCTTATTTTTTGATAATTTATTCTCTAAAATTTAGTATTGTAACATTTCTAAAACCAATGCGCAATATTGTTAGATTTCAAGTTTATTCTTTATTACAAATAACACATAAATAAATAATAGAACATGTAAATGTCTACTTGTATCAGATTACTAAAATTGGATCCTTTTATTTAATTTTTTTGCCTATTTTCAATATAATGATGCGAACAAAACTGTTTTATACCACGTTGGAGAAGTCGGTGCTGGGAATCGGCATTCTCTTGTGTATTTGCCATTAGAATGATGAAGCTAAATAACAAACAATAAATAAAATTATTGTCAAGAACTATACGCGCGGAACAATATCAAAATAATGACGAGAAACAAAAAATATACACAAACAGCGGCAAATATACCTATTATTTTTCGGCTTGTATTTAACCGTACACCAAAAAAGGTTGAACGTACACCAAAAAAAGGTTGAATGTGCACCAAAAAGGTTTAACGTTCACCAAAAATATTGAAGGATTATTCCACTTTGCCCCACCAAGACGCCCCACTGGTGGGGCGAAGTGGAACGTTTCAAAATTCGCAGTGGAATATGCCCCACTAAATCGATTTAGTGGGGCAGATTCCACTGTTTTAAAATTTGGTGTATTCTGCCCTACCAGGGTTGGCACTTTAGAATGTAGGAAGGTGGGTTTACATATTATATTGTAATATTTGTCTATTTAAGTTTTATGTTACTTTACTTTAAAGTAACATAAAACTTAAATAGACAAATATTACAATATTTAAGTCGCAGGCAATTTGTATGATTCCGTCGTTTATATACGGCACACTGAGAGAAATTAAGTTAAAAAAAAACACATCGGAGGCGGAAATCGACTCGGATGGACATAGGTTAGAAGGCTAAGGCGGGAGCGGAGCGAAGCGGAGCTCCCGCCTTGGCCTTCGTGGTTATTTTTTTTTAAACCTGAAAAAATATTGCCTTCGGCATAATACATAACTGCAACAGTTTTTAAACTGACGACGCCGTATGTAAACGGCGGAATCATACAAATTGCCTACGACATAAATATAAACCCACCTACATTCTGAAGTTTCAACCCTAGTGGGGCAGAATACACCTAATTTTAAAGCAGTGGAATCTGCCCCACTAAATCGATTTAGCAGGGCATATTCCTCTGCGAATTTTAAAACGTTCCACTTCGCCCCACCAGTGGGGCGTCTTGGTGGGGCAAAGTGGAATAATTCATATTGAATTGCTAACCTAATGACCTAACCTAACCTTTGGTGTGCCTTTGGTTTATTTTGGTGCACATTCCACCTTTTTTTGGTGCACAATATTCTCAAGGCTCCAATACCACTCAAACTATGCGTCAATTGGCGCGACGTAGCTTAACTGTCATTGGTTAGTTTTGACAATCATAGTTGGCGGTGATTCACTGGAGGGTAGGCGATGGGTCCACGCGTCTTTTAGTTTTAAATCTTTTTATTTGTGATCTAGTGCAGTTTGGTGTTGAAAAGTGGTGTGATTTTCATTCAGTAAAGTGTAACGAAGTGTCATAAATAAGAAAATTTAAACAAATTGACTGAATGGACGAGTATTGCGTGTAGTGTGTCTCATCGGTAGATGAGACGCTCTTACCGCAATGGCGTCCATTCCCCCGTGACCTTGACAGTATCCTCCAGTGTTTCCATGAAGCGTTAAAACATCTTAACACCAATGTTTTAACGCAATTAGAAACTCCCAACTCACTTGACATTGGCAGAATCACCGCGCCGCAAACAGGCGCGGGATAGAGGCCATTATTTAAAAAAAAAAATAGTTGGCGGTTTGATGTCTTCAGACAAAATAAACCAAACACGTAGAAGGATATTATTTTACAGCATCATTTCTTGTGTAATTCTACGTGATTAATTTTACGATCAGAATGCGAATTAATGTGGCGTGATTACGTTATCGCTTTGCGTATGCAAATAAATCAAAACATTTCCTATGTACTCATAGACTTCGAATAAGAAAACCCTAAGACTTACTAGTAATTTTATATCACAACTAAGCCTTTAAATTTTTCACTTTGCCACTAAATTGTGACACGACTTATTAACTAACTTGTATAGATTGAAGAAAGCCTTCTGTACACATCGGCTGTATTCTATTTCATTTCCATTGTAGTTACACCTTTTAAAAAGTTGTTTTCTGATGGAAATCCAATGAAAGAACGAAATAGCCAATCTGTGCCGAAGGCATACAAAATTACCCACTTAGTGTGTAAGGAGTAATGTATTGGTAATAAAATCTTATTATATAACAATATTTTAATGGGTAAATGATAATCTTTCATAATTGATCAATAGATGCATTGGTATTGTATGTATGTGAAACTACTTATTATCCGGTTCAGATGCTATTAGGATAATACCTTTTGGAGTTGCGTTACGCGACAGTGATGACTGACACACACACTGACAAAATAATGCGTTGCTAACGTTACGGACAGGCGCAGTTGACGTCATTTGTCGCTCTATTCCAAAAGGTATTATCCTAATAGCATTTGAATATGATAGTACTAATAATACTATTTAATAATGATATACAATTTCCTATGAATAATCACGTCCTATCGAAAGCAATACAGACGAATTTTATTTAATTAACTTTGATGTTCAGTTTCACTGCTGTCGTATACGTTGGTCATAATTTGTCTGTCAGATATTAATGATGCTGTCTCATCATCAGCCTATATACGTTCCCACTGCTGGGACACAGGCCTTATCTCAATTGTGAGATAGTGTGGGCCATACTCCACCACGCTGGCCTAGTGCGGGTTGGTGGAGGGGTGCGTAAGGCAAGTGACCAACCTTAATGTCAGATGTTATCAAGCCGCTAAATGGCCTCTGACTAGGCTTGACGACTAATATTTATATTATAGTAAATATCAGCCGGGACCAACAGCTTAACGTGCCTTCCGAAGCACGGAGACGCTCGAAATTAATGTCACTAAATATGGTTAGAATGGTCACCCATCCATTAACCGACCGGTAGCTTGACTTTCGTTATCGCTAACGAACCACTGTCACAGCTGCGCCACGAGCGCTGATGCTGTCTGTCTTGTAAATTTTGATAAAGGAATTTTGATGAAAGGCATTGTTGATCTTGCAGATTAATTATGAGAAACTTATCAATCAACAGTGAAACTGGTCTTAGAAAGCCTGTACATTATAATAGACTGAAAATAATTTATTATAAAAGCTCTGATTATTTTCCAAAATGAACACTCAATAGTAAAATTGGTTGAAGCCAATCTGGATTCTGTATTGTTAGGCTTTACTTTTTGTATGTAATCTTTATGGTATTTTTATATGCGTTCGAAAGACAATTTGTAATATACAAATGTAAGTAGATACACCTACTGGAATATAGCACGGTACTTAAATTTAACAAATATAACATTAAGATTATGCTAAACTCAATAATATACATTTATGCTATTAATAATTATTATTTCATCTAATAATGAAACGAATTGTAATTTTCCGCCTGGATATAAGTTGTTTTACCATTTGGATCGGTGTCCGCATTATTTTATGTACAAACACCTGTTAAGTAGTTATGAAATAAGATTTTGTATTGTTTAAATGTAGTTTATAAGAAAACTAAGCTATGGGCAGTATTTGACGTTGCGACGTTTCTGAATTTCACACTTTGATGATTGCTCGATTTATTAGACAAGATTGTTTAACACTGTTATATTACACATTAATATTCTATTACGAAGTCCAATATACGGTTTCCTGGGTGACTGCATCAGTGTACCGCATTAGTTGAGTTAAATTTAGGGGTCCCCAATTTATGTACGTCTCCACTACGAAAGTTATCGGGGTGTCGTGTCTATCTAAAAATGAATTAACCTAATTCTCTTGACTTAGGGCTGCAGCAGTCAAAGGTTGCTGCATCACTTCCACCATTTGCCACAACTTTTTTCCGTGAAGTAGAATGCGTTTAAGCATCTTTACCTCCGGCTAGCGAGACTACCAACTAAACTCCCCAGGTTTCCCATTTACACCCGATAAGGACGAGCCGATGCATTTTAGCTATTTAACCATTTGCCACAACTTGCCAAGTGGCTCAGATATGCCGATAAGATTCAAAAACCCTTTTTAGTGCGATCTTCCATATTATGAAGAACCCCTGTACAAACTTTCAAATATTAATTTTAAACCCCTTTTTAACCCCCTTGGAGGGTGAATTTCCAAAAACCCTTTTTGATTTGAAACTGACACCGAAATCTGGTATGGTCATGTTTTCGTTGTAAAATAATAAAATACCATTTTTAATTCCTTTGTGGAATGCAGTGTACTGATGCAGTCTACCGTACCTTGTAGAAACGAAAGTTGTTAGTTCAAGTTTAACAAAAGCATGTCAGCTTCTTCGTTTGTGAATAACCTGCTTATATATTACCGTTAAGTTTCACATTTTTTCTCTATCACTTCCTCTTTCAAATTATTTAAGCTGCAGTTATAGTGTGAGAAGCCCAAAGCATGTTTTTAAACCAACGACCCACCTCCGTTCGAAATATTAGTATACGATATTAGACCTTAGAAAGTTGATATAGAGTTTTGAACTTGTCTTACTGTACTTACAATCAGATTAGCGATTGTATGTTTCTTTACTGGGTGGATGTACGTTCTTTTATTTCCAAGTTTATTGTATCGCAATTCTGATTTACGTATCGGAAGGTAAGACAATAGTTAGAACTTAACCTAACCTGTTAGTAAACAGAAGTACAATTTTTATACTTACGGGCAAATATATGGAATAAACTCTGATTACTACAACTATTTTAATCAATAAAGCAACTTAAGCTTAAAGCTGTGGTAGGTATCATTCATTATGGGCTTTTTAACGATACCAATATTAATTATCTACTATAATTGATTCCATGATAAAATAAATTGATAGACAGTTGAGATTCCATGATAAGTGTAGATTGTATGAATGTTTCTTCTAATTAGTCTGCTCGCCAAGAGATATGTAAATAATATTATGATATCATTTCATAGTAGAGTATTTTTATGAACGATTTACTGAATGTATATTTCACGTGTTAAAATTATTTTGATCAAAATCCACATCTCTGAACCAAATATAAAGTGAAGAAACAATACATTCGATGTGAGGAAATAAAAGAACGAAGACCAGCCCTGTTATTAAACGTATATCGAATGTCGTATCGTAGGTACTCATCGTGTTAATTTAATTTAAATATACGTAAGTGTAAAGTATGTGCGCAAACATTCCTTACCTTAACCAGGCGAATACCGCCTGAGACTGATTTTTAAATACACTTTATTGTATTCACAGTAACATTTAACAGTCGCCAGTATTTTAAGTGGTTTGTTTAAGAAAATTATGTAATATTTAAGTCTCAGAGGATTAAATCTCAAGCTCGGGATGGATATTGACATAACGGGTACAAAAATATGTTAACTGTCTTACTAACTGTCCTTGCCAACGATTTATCTTGTGATTTGATAAATAAACGTTTCTTTTAACTTTATTTGGTGTTTTTACTTACTTATCTCTTCTTAGTACATTTTTTCTAAGATATTGTCTACAGATTCTATTAGAATCAAAAACAGCAATGTCCTTTAGTTTTCTTATGGACATAGCAGTTTTTAATTCTAGTCTACTCTAAAGTGACATAAATTAGACCAAAAGTATGTAGAAGACTAGTATTATATTATCTGTGGTAGAAGTCAGGATTACCCTGTTTGGTGTACTAAATAAATCTTCCTTTGCGCTAGAACGACTCTGATCACAGTTCAATGTAGCATATTTGGTGTGTCGTGCTTTTAATGTATACAACGTGTAACGTTAAATGCGCATAACCTTAAAATAGATCAGAATAACGAGCAGAATCGATTAAACCACTTTTCAAAAAATCTTTCTTAAAGATGTTGCCCTGTCTATTTATTAATAGGTCGTCACGAACTTACCGACTTTTTGTGCGACAAAGTGTCGACGCAGATGCAAGATCAGAATTGCGAGTAAAACTAAAAATTAGTGTTCCCGAGGCCTATAGGCTTTTAGGCTTTTTTTTTAAGGCTAGCCTATGAATTAGGGGCTACAGCGGGATAAAAGCCTAAAAAGTCTTTTAGGCCTTTAGGCTAGGCCTTTTTCATAGCCTTTTTTTGTCCATCCGATGACTATAGGCTTTTAGCCTTTTTGTAGGCTAGGCGCATATTTAAAAGGCTTGAAAGGCTAAAAACCTATGAAGAGTTTTCGTCCTTTAGGCTAGGTCTATTTTATTTATTGTTGAGTATAATAATCGTCCATCATCATTATCTAAGGCAGGACATTTAATTAATAAAAAAAGAAATCTTAAATATTATTCGTTTTCATTTAATTTAAAAATAAATACAATACAAAAAAACTTGTTTAATTCATACTAACCCATCATCTGAATAATGGCTATAGCCTTATAATAAGCCTACTACTCGAAAAAGACTTTAGTCGGAAATAAAGCCTAAAAGGCTATTTAGGCCTATAGGTTTTTCTTAACCTTTACGCCTTTTTAAAATGAGTAAGTAGCCTTTGAAAAGCCTAGTAGTCTATCATGGCCATAAAAAAGAGCTAATAGGCTTAATTTTAGGCCTAAAAGCCTATAGGCCTCGGGAACACTACTAAAAATAGCACATAAAACCGTTGAATTTTTCAATGTTTTTTTTTCTCTTAGTATTAGGTCGAATGGAATTAAAAATCATTTTGGTAGCTGAGGTTTTGCGCATTGACGTTACACGTTGTATACCTACATACGTACGATCGAGGTCTCACGCGCGTAGAGATGGGCGCGGGTAAACACCGGGTATTTACCTGCACCCGGTATTTACCCGAAATGGGTAAATACCGGGTATTTACCCAAATGCAGGGTTTTTCCATTTTTTGATACTTTTCTTGTAAAAGGCAGCCATTTTTAGGGTTCCTGGTGAATTTGATTACAAAGGTAAAGAGAACCGATGTTTCTCATAACGGATACGTCTACGGGCGGTGGGTTTTACACCCAGCTGGGGAATATAACTAGTATTGATCAAAAAGGAAGATGCCGATTAATTTATTACAAAATCACCATCCACGTAATCCAAAAAATCTTCGAATAGCTATATCTATCTATCAATATTAAATAACGGAAACTGACTGTTTGACTGACAACCAATGTCCAGCCCAAACAACAAGACTTAGGTAGGAAGCGGCCCATTCTAGGGAGTGCGAGCGAGACATGAGTACGCGGCGCGGGAGGGGACTAATGAACTAATACGCGCGTCCGTCCGCTTGCTATCGTCTCCGCGATTCCTCAG
The DNA here is from genome assembly GCA_949319885.1 of Mecyna flavalis. NCBI lineage: Eukaryota > Metazoa > Arthropoda > Insecta > Lepidoptera > Crambidae > Mecyna > Mecyna flavalis. The sequence continues at coordinate 8,557,646 of OX439425.1, forward strand.
GTAAATAAACAAAAGAAAAGTGTGTATTATTGTCGCGAAGATTGTAGGATATTTGAAAAATTGTCACGCGCTACTCCATTTGTGACCAATAAATTCTAAATAATGTGTTCTATCAAAGTAATATAAGATAATAACGTTTCTCATAAGAGTTACGTCCTATAAGCTTACCAGAGTTGCTAAACGTAACGGACTACCATTAAAAAATACTTTAAAACTGTTTTTATTTTTTGATTAAGCAAATTCATTCCATAAAATGAAAAAACCCGCACATTTACCCGATTGGGGTATTTACCGGGTATATACCGGGTATTTACCCCCAGAATGGGTAAATACCGGGTGTATGCCCATCTCTACACGCGCGTGATCACTTTTGGAAAAATATACCGTGCACGCGCATCGTGACTTCTTAGGATCGGCGCTTGTAAACGTGAAAATACTGCACAGGATTAATGCACTGCCTTAAGGGTGATCACGCGCGGGTGTCCTCGATAGTACGTACCTACGTACGTACTGGTACGTACGCACAGAACAAGTACGTATGCTACCGGATCATGATTGCTTTGCTTGCGCGATGCAGGTTTCCATACTAATTTGTAATCGTAGGTAGGAGTAGGTAGTTATTGGGCATTCTAATTCACTTTTATCACTATACCACAAAACCAAATAAAAGTGAATTAGAATGCCCAATCGCCAATGCGATTGGGCATTCTAATTCACTTTTATTTTGGTTCCGTGATACAGTGATAAAAGTTAATTATAATACCCAATAACTCCCTCCTTTTTAATATTCTTTATCTTCGATATAATACACAGATCGACATATGAAACAATATGATGTTACATTTTGTACTCACCTGAAGACAGGTTACTGCACACACTTTAAAGTAAAACTATACTTCACTACTTTTTAATTTATTATTACACCGGAGCCCTTTATGCGAAGTGGCCGATTGCTCAAGGTTTCATTCTAGCCCGATTGGTCGTACCAATGTTCTGTACTCGGTTCAGACTTAGTAACTTTGTACTTTTGTCCTAAGAGTATCCAAAATCTTGGCACCTAGAAATAGTACCTTCACTAGGCATTTCAGGGTCCACGGCGGAGGCAAAAATTATTCTCACTTTACTGTGTAACGATTACAACACGAGCCCCTTATGTCCAGCGGCCGATTGCTCAAAGTTTCCTTCTAGCCCGATTGGTCGTACTGAACATCTGTAATCTTTTTAGGTTTACTGAGCGCTATTAATCTAATTGTTACAAGAAATTGGCACCTAGAACAGTACATAATATGTATATTCTAGCCTGATTGGTCGTACCAATGTTCTGTATTGCATTAAAATTTGGTAACCACGTTGTCTGCTCAACCCAATCAAACCACAAATGTTAGCACCTAGAAATTAAACCTTCACCAGACAGTCCAGGGCCCGCGACGAGAAAGATTCGAGTGATTCGAATAGCACCTTATTCCCATAAGCTTAAATATTTAAACGTGTAAATGCAATTTGGTTCCGTAGACATTTCAGTTCGGTATTTAATCATTATTATAATAAATTATTAGTCTATTTTATTTGTAGGTGTAACAGCCAAAACGTGCACAATATATTTACATATAATATACAATGTTATAAAATATAAAATATTTACATATAATACAAAATGTATAATATATATTTTGCATAAATTTATAATACGTTGTGTATAATGAGCAAGTTTTATGTTACTATGCGAATTATTATTAACTAATTATTTTAAAAATTTTTCGTTGCGTACCGCCACTTATTTGTGTTACCACAACTACTCGCCTGCTGCTCAAATTTTTATTTTAGGTATAGACAAACTAATCCAGTAAACCTTTCAATCAGGGCCTGATTTACCCATAGGCTAATTAGGCTGCAGCCTAGGGCGCGAGGATCGAGGGGGGCGCTGTAATCGTGTCTTCGTATGCACTAATCTAGCATCATTGCATCTACCCTATTTATTTCAACTAGACAAAACATTATTAAAACTAAATGTGTGCTTGAGAGTCCCTGATTTTAACATTAAATTTTGAAATTCCCATACAAAATAATCTTCAATCTTCACGTAAACGCGCGTTTCTGTGAGGCGAATTCTACAAAAATCGCACCGCACACTACAATAGGCACTCCTTAGCGCAGCAACAGCTCCTTAGCTTGCCGCGCGCAATGAGACCGGCTAATTTAACGGAGAAAAAGACAAATGTACTGAAATACGCCTGAGTGTAAGCGAGTAAAGTATATCCGAGCGACGCGGCACACACACGTCCGACGTCACTTAATTTACGATTCAAAATTAACTAAATCTGACGTTTACTGTGTTGTCAGCTTTTCATAAAATATAATTAGTGCTTGTGATAAGTGAATGAACCAAAAAAATCGATTATCGTGGCAACCATCGATTTTATCGACGATAAATTATTCGTATTTTTGTACTTTTTATAAATAGTTGATTTTTATTGACAACCTTCCCTTTTATTTGGTTCTAATGAAATAAATTATTAAAAGCACGAAAAGCGCTTTTGTATAATCTAATAATAATTACTTAATTACTATAATTTTCAAATAAATAATTAATCAGTTGCAAAAATGTTTCACTGTTTCAAATGTTTTCTCTAGAGTAAATATTTAAAAAACTCAAGTCGATTCAATGGCAATGGAAACTAAGTTGTCTATAGCCCTTAAGGCCGCGTGGCCCGACCGGCTTGTCCGATCAATCGGACCACTATGTTTTTTATTTCCTGCTGGTTCGATTAATCGGACCATCAGGATTTTTTTAATCCTTGTAGTCCTACTATCAGACTAACGACATTTTAAAAGTTCATCTTGTCCGATCGCTCGAACCACGAGACTTTTAAAAATCCTCTTAGTCCGACCACACTTCTTCTATCTTTCCTACTGGTCCGATCGATTTCAAATTGTGAGACCATAGCGAATTTGTGAGTACAAACAACTTCAACAACAATAAAGCAAACAAGAGTTGAGTTTGTGCTTTGTTTTCATTAGGTACGCTGGATTAGTACGACAATATGGGCCGGTTTCACCACCTCGTAATAAGCAGATAGTTTATCTGACAGATTTTTGACATGATATTTTTGTGAAAAACTTGTTACAATATCTGACGGATCGGCTATTTGCCACTTATCAGAAGGTAGTGAAAATGGCCCTACCGTATTTTGGTTCTGAATAATCATTACAATTTTTTATGTTACTTAAATAAATAACAAGACGTAACTAACAAACATACACGATTTTCAAAAAAAAAAAAATTGAAACTTCATATGGATTTTATGATCTTCCTTTGTTATTAAAAAAATCCCAAAAAAAAATGATTTTAAGAATTTTCCAGACGCCTTTATAATTTTTTTTAGTAGGATTAATTGAATTAAAAAAAAAACAAAAAAAAATCCTTTAAACCATCACTACTTTCTTTCTTATGTTGTTATAATATTAATTTGTTTAAAAAAAAATACATGACTAAAAAGATACTTTTTACTTTCTTTTGTCTTTATAATATTTATTTTAAATAAAACAAATTTTTACTACTTGCTTTCTTTTGTTTTTACAATCTTCTGTTATTTCACGATCTTAAAATGAATTTTTAAAAAATAACGAAGGCAAATATCGTTGCCCGATCAATCGATTTAACAGGAAAAAAACGACCTAATCGTTCGATCAATCGGTCTATAAGGAAATGAATAGTCCCAGTAATTCGATAATCGGACCACGAGAACTTTAGAGTTCGATCAATCGAACCAACAGGAATTAAAAAACATGGTGGTCCGATCGATCGGACAAGCCGATCGGACCACGCGGCCTAAGGGGTCTATAGAAACTAAGCCAATACAAGTCATGCTGCCAAACACGAGATGGATTTGGTTTACTACTTGGTAGCCTGCAGTCACTTGTCATGGTTTTGGTCTTATATTGCGTGAGGTTGCGATTTGAAAACTTTTATAGGTAGTATGAACCATGTTAAAATTTTCATAATACTACTCTACTCAGTTCCTACTTTTAGACCTGTCCGTAACACACCTGGAGGGGGCGCGTCCTCATAATTAGCCTAGGGCGGTCAGAACTCTTAATCAGGGCCTGCTTTCAATGGATAAATAATTTAATCACGAAATTACATTACAAAAGCAAAGCATAGTAGGTAATCTTATCCTATAGAAACCTTCCATATATCTATACATATAATAAATCTATATTATATTAACCCGCATTTAATGTATATTATTTACGTGCGGTCAATGGGTGTATGCAATCTTTGCTTTTTATAGTACTTAAATTTAAAGTAGGTAAACACCTAAAGGATTTTATATCAATAATAAGGAACTCTAATATTGCATGAAGTGTATTGTTACATGATGTTGCAATACATTAGTAGAAGCAGTGACGACGGTGTTTTGCTGAAACATCAGTTTGCAGTAAAAGTACTGTTGACAGCGTCATTAGTTCAATATTGTTAACCAATTAATTACTTTATTTTTTATGTCCTAACAATATCTATTATTAGGTTTGTTCCATGTGTCTGGTTAACTTCTTTGTCAGATAATTAATAAATAAAGAATGAATTTAAGTCCAAAATGCGGAAGCGGTAAAACTTATATTAATATATTAATGCTTTTAATATTAAATCAGAATGATGATTAAAATTGGATAGTTTCCAACTAACCATCCAATTTAATGAAATTTGGAATCAAGATACCCAGGGAAGGACGTAGGATAGTTTTTTGTGATATAGACGTTGACCACGGGGACGAAATCGGGCGACCGCAGTTTTTAAAGTATAATTTGGTTCTTTTTCTTCATTATGATATTATATGATAAATAAAACATTTTGGTTATTTCACCTCCGATAGATTATAAAAAATATGAATTAGTTAGTTAATATGTCTTAACGTTATGATTATGAAGTATAATTAATATGCCTTGCATAAGGAAACATCAATAAATATTTTTATGTCGACTGTACTGCACCTAACTGCACGCATATTATTGTAAATTGATACATTTGTTTTTCACAAATTGTCTTTTAGATCGTTTCCGTCAATCGGTACAATATTTGCCGGTGGTTATAAACATTTTCACGATTTTTAACCGACATCCAAAAAAGGAGGAGGTTTTCAATTCGTCAAAATCTTTTTTTCTTTTTTTGTGTATTATTAGAAGACAACAGGACCGATCTGAAGAAAAATGATTATGTTTGAAACAATATTATACTTCCTAGGTAGTTCTAATGTCATCAGTTTAGGATATAATAAATGGTCCAGGAAAAATTAAGGGAACTCTTCAAATATTTGTTGAAGTGGAACTAATGATAAAGACCACCAGTAGTCATGAGATCTATTCAATACAAAGTATTTCGCGACTTGTAATACCTACAATAACTTTCATACGGTTGCTAAGTTGTTTCTGTGATAAACTTGAATGTTTCTGTGAACATCTAACACCTGTATCCCCCAACATGATGCAATAAATGTTATGATTTATGAATTGACGGTGAATCTACCTGGAGAACTCCTTCAAAAATCATTAAAAAAACGATATAAGTTAGAAAATTTACACACCTAGCTACTAATATGGAAAATTTTTTTTTTTTTTTTTTTTACAAAGAACCTTTAACCGGTTTCGAAAAAGTGACCCTATTTTTAGTAAAAACAATATTTTACGATTAATTTAAGACTGTCATAGTTTACAAGGAAAAGGTTGAGTACCCCATTTGCTTTACATGTACCTAGTTTTAAATATATTGAGACTTCAAATCAATAAAATATCATAACTTCAGTGCTGCTCCATTGTGACTATCACCTTCGACGTGCTATTCAGTTGCTGTGACCGAGGATCCGCTGCATAAAAATCATGTTCGTAAGTCTTATAAATAAATTATTTTATTATATTGAGTTTATTATGTTCATGATAATTATTTTATATCATTTGTTTTAGGTCGGACATTTATTACAACTCCAAGTCTGCCGCTAAATCGCGCAAAGTTTATAAAAGTGAGGTCTTTAATTCTGAAGACGAGGCAATTGACAAACAGTAAGTTATCTTTCACAGTGATTTATTTAAATTGATTTGATGATTTAATATATGATAAAATTTAACAATCTATCTCTGTGTCTACAGGCTTGACCAACGACCACGCAGGGCGAGTAAGAGGCAGTTGTTCGAGTCCGACGAGGAGGGATCGATTATACAGTAAGTTTTAATGAACGTATATCATTATTTTTAGTTGATTTTAAATAATCCTATAAACTTCTCAGTACATACTAAATAGGTACATTTTTAATAAAGTTATTAACAATTAATTTCTAATTACAGACCAGACCAACGACCTCAAAAGCTGACCAAGAAACCGGTGTACGAGTCAGACGACGAGGAATCAAATAAACGGTAAGTTTAAAGATTTAGTGTATCATAATTTTAACAGGTTATTTAATTTAGTGTTTTTTTAACTCATGGATCATCATGTCATCAGGTCACGTCACAGACTAATTTTCCTAAGTTATTAATTTTCTTATGGAGTAGAGTTCTAGAGAGTTCCATAGTTTATTTACATCAATTGAAAAAAGGTTAAAAATATTTTTAAACATATTTTCATTCATATGTAATGTTGTATTTTATTTGCAATTTACGTAGCTTATTTAGTTTTAATCAACATCTATTTATTAATTTCAGTACAAATAAGACCGCGAAAAAGCCAAAAACTACGAAACGCAAGACAGATGAACGCCCTAGCGTGGAAAGACGAGGTCGACCTGCTACAGCTGGGTGGAATCTAAACTTCAACGACGAGGCGGAGGAGATCGAAGCCTGCCGCACGCGCAAGCCGGCGAACCCTCTGCAGTCCGTGCTGACGCGCCGCGTGGCCAACGGGAGTCTGCGCCGCACCGCCTCGCTGCCAGGTGATCTGTTTGTAGAGCTGCGGCTCTACAACACTAAAGAAATCAAGTGCGTGGACCCGAAAGATCGTTGGCAGCACTCGGTCTTGTCGTTGAAGTACCAGACGGATTCAGAAGTTGATGAATTGGAGTTACTGCGTCAATTCATCAAACGAGTCCGTGAGAAATTTGTAGAAGAGGGGACGTTCTTTGCGGATAAGAAAAAATAACTTTTGTTTTTTTACTTACTACTACTTAAGTACCTAGTTCAAATAATATGTAAGTTAGGTAAAATTTTTTTTAAGATTAGTTTTGTTTATTCTAACCGGTGTCCAGTCTATTTAATATATTTATTGAAGCCTATCCTTACAAAATGACAAAAAGGTCAATATATTGCACAGTTTGCGATGTATCTGTCAAAAGCAATGCTTTTTCTGCTCACATGAAAAGTAACTTACATAAAAATAACTCTGCTATACAATTAAGTGATGGCATAGAAAAAGTATGTAGCGCGTTCCGTAATCGAATCGCCTCGTATCGACTACGCGCTACTAACAGCGATGCGGAGGCGCAGATGCCTGCTGAATATCTGCGCGGCTTGCGCGTGCGCGTCCTTCAGCTTTTACAAGCGCGCCAATTAACGTTTAATAGTATAAAAGTCAATTTTGAATTATTTGCTGAATTTTATCTAAGAAGTAATGGCTCAGACAGTTGTGAAATTAAGTCTTTTGCTACCGAAAACATTGTTATACACAAAAATTTTGATTTTAACGAAATTTTTTCTCAATTACTTAGTATTATTTCAAGGAAAATTGACGAATTTCAAGATCGTGATAGCGGTTGGCTATTTTTACGTAATTTACACTTAGAAATTAATATTAATAAGTATAATCCTCTAAGAGCATCTAAATTTATCGATTTACCTAAAGCTTTGAAACTCAAACGGGCTTGCATTAACATTCAGAACAAAGATCAGTTTTGTTTTTTGTGGAGTATAATGGCAGCATTATTCCCGGCTGAAAGAAATGCACACCGAACTTCATCTTATCCACATTTTGAGAGCGTGCTCAATATCAAAAATATGTTATTTCCCGTAAATTTTACTGACATAAAAACATTTGAAAGAAATAATCCTGGTATAAGTGTAAATGTATATGGGCTTAAAAATAAAACTAATATTGTTGGTCCTTTATATCGCACTCAGAATAGGAAAAAAAAACATATTAACTTGTTGTTTATAGAAAAGGGAGGACTTACACATTACTGCTTGATAAAAAACTTAAGCCGTTTGTTGAGATCACAATTAACAAAACATCACAGCAAAATATTTTTTTGTGACGATTGTATGATATTTTTTGAAAATGAATCTAAACTGAATGCTCATGTGTGCGGTGGTGTGGCAACTATTTTACCGAAGCGCGGCACGCTTATTCAATTTAAAAATTATGAAAAAATGCAAGACATGCCTTTCGTAGTTTATGCAGATTTTGAATCATTATTGCAGACCAGTCCGAACGGTCCTAGTTCAACTTGTACGGAAACATTCCAAAAACATATCCCGGCTGCATTTGCTTATTATGTAGTATGCTCATATGATAGTTCCTTAAATCGGTACGTGTCTTATCGTGGTAAAGATTGTGTAGAGAAATTTATTGATAACCTTAAAGAAGATATATTTAAAATATTTGAACTTTATAAAACAACAGTACCAATGAAAAAATTAACTATTAGAGAAATGGAATCATTCTGTACAACAAAATTATGTTATCTTTGCAATCAAATGTTATTTGATGATAGAGTTCGAGACCACTGTCATCTAACGGGAAAATATCGTGGTGCTACACATTCATATTGCAATCTGAAGTATCGTTTACCTCAATTTGTGCCAGTGTTTTTTCACAATTTGTCTGGCTACGATAGTCATTTATTTATAAGACAGTTGGGGCAAACATCGGGACCAATAAAAGTTATAGCTAAAAACAAGGAAAACTACATATCATTCACTAAGTTTTTTACAAGAGATGATAATGATTACATGGCCGTTCGCTTCGTAGATTCATTTAAATTTTTAGGCACAAGCCTCGAAAAACTAGTGGCTAGTTTAAATACCGAAGATTTTAAACATTTATCAAAATTTTTCCCGAAAAAAGAACAGTTTGAATTGTTAAAACGAAAAGGTGTTTATCCGTACGAATACGTAACTAATTGGGAATCATACGAGGAAAAAAAAATACCTTCACGAGAATGTTTTTATAGTAGTATAAGTGAGTGTACCATTTCACAGTCTGATTACGAACATGCAGAACGAGTTTGGAAAACATTTAAATTAAGGAATCTTGGCGAGTACACAGATTTGTATTTAAAATCAGATGTACTTTTATTAGCAGATATTTTTGAACAATTTCGACAAACATGTAAAACTAACTACAATTTGGATCCATCGTTTTATCTTACGGCCCCAAGTTTGAGTTTTGACGCTATGCTTCTTAAAACAAAGGTAAAACTTCAACTGATTGAGGACTTAGAAATAATACGATTAATACAGAAAGGTATCCGTGGAGGTATATGTCTATGTTCCACTAGATATGCAAAGGCAAATAACCAATACCTCTCTGATTATGATCCGTCTTCCCCTGATAACTACTTATTTTACATAGATTGCAATAATTTGTACGGTTATGCCATGTGCTCGTATTTGCCTCATTCCGATTTTAGATTGTTAAATAAATCAGAATTTAATGCTTCTGACATCTTAAACACCCCAGATGACTCTGAGGAAGGTTTTATTTTGGAAGTAGATTTAGAATATCCAGAAAGTTTACATGATTTACATAATGAATTACCTTTTTGTCCACAAAAATTTACTCCACCTGGGTCCAAAACATCAAAATTGATACCAAACTTATATGATAAATTTAATTACGTTATCCATTATGTGCATTTAAAAGCATGCTTAAATCATGGGTTAAAATTAAAGAAGATTCATAGAGTAATAACATTTAAACAAAGCCCTTATTTAAAACAATATATTGATTTAAATACGGAATTAAGGCAAAAAGCAACATCGACGTTCGAACAGGATTTTTTTAAATTATTAAACAATAGCATATTCGGAAAAACTTTGGAAGACCCAGAAAAACGATTGGATGTAAAACTAGTTAATCAATGGGTAGATACTGAAAACATAACGAAAAAACAACTAACTGCTGAACAATTGATAGCTAGACCTAATTTTCATAGTTCAACAGTTTTCTCGGAGAATTTTGTTGCAGTTCAAATGAAACCTGAGTCCATAATCTTAGATAAACCTATTTACATAGGGTTTACAGTTTTGGAAATTTCCAAAAGTCATATGTACAATTTCCATTATTCTGTTATGAAACCATTTTATGGTTGCAATTTAAAACTTTGTTACACAGATACCGACAGTTTTCTCTACTCCATACATACCAGCGATATTTTTAAGGACTTAAAGTTTCGATTTCAGTCTTATTTTGATACAAGTAATTATGACAAAAATAATTCGTATGGTATTGAACTTAAAAATAAAAAGGTGCCTGGTTTATTTAAAGATGAGCTAGGGGGGCAGCTTATAAATGAATTTGTTGGCTTAAGGTCCAAATTGTATTGCATCAAAACAGAAAAAAAAGAAATAAAAAAGGCAAAGGGCATAAAAAAACCAGTCGTTATGAAATTGTTATTTGAGGACTACAATAATGTCTTATTACGTAATGAAATTATACGTAAAAAGAACATTGTTTTTAAATCCATTAAACATCAAATATTTACTCAATCTGTTGATAAAGTAGCTTTGTCGTCAAATGATGATAAACGTATTTTATTAAAAAATAATATTAACACATTGGCTTGGGGTCATAAGTCCAGCTTTTTTTAATCGTAGGTTAATAAAATAGACTGGACCACAAACACTCTACAGTAATTAATTTAATTTAGATTGTAAGTTTCATTGTCAAATTAGTTATATTTAGTAATTTACGAGTAAGTACAAATAAAAATAATGTTTGGTACATACATTCTTTTTTGTATATATTTTTAATGTTGTAAAAAGTGAATATTGTAAACTGTTATGGTACATAATAATATTAATAATAAAGTTCTATTTATAAGAAAATGTAGTTGTTTTATTTTTCTCGACTGCACCGAATCCTAATCGAAACCTATTAATTAAACCATGCATGCCTGTTGATGCTACTGTATGAATAACTAGCGGCGCCCGCAGTTTCACCTGCGTAGTTCCCGTTCCCGTAGGATTTGAATAAAATCCTTTCTTAGCGGATGCCTACATCATAACATCTACCTGCATGCCAAATTTCAGCCCGATCCGTCCAGTGGTTTGGGCTATGCGTTGATAGATATCTATGTCAGTCAGTCAGTCAGTCACCTTTGAGTTTTATATATATTATTATTATAGTGAGATTATTGTAAAAACATGTTCTCATATGTTGCATTTAGAATATTACTTTCGTTTGCGCACGTGTAGACGGGTAATATTTAAATTTAGGTCATATAATTTGTTGATTCTACAAGTCTCGGTGAGGATGTTTATTTAATAAAATAGGTACAGTCAAAAATCACATCAGACTATACACTTTAGACTTTGTACCACTTTTATGTCAGGGGCATAAGTGCTATTATCGAACTGCGAGTGTTTACCGTGATGTGTCGTTGACCGTACATGAAACATGCACAAACTTGTTTCGCATATTTGCTGACATTATAATTACTGCAGTTTCAAAACTTTTTTCACCTCGATAAACCTTTTCATTTGAGTCATTATTCAAACAACTTCGTTAAGAGATACACACAGCGTGAAATTATATGGTAAGTTTCATTATTTTTTTCTATACTGGTAATTAATTATTTTTACACCTGGTTGTTTTATAAATATTTTAACATGGTGTATTTTTTTTCGCAGATAATGGCAGACGGCTCTGATATATTATCTCAGTGTACTCAAGACCCGTTGGAGAACTCTGATGATACACCTATTATGTTATCACAGTACGCCTATGATCCGTGGGAAGGACTTTCACAGGCTTACCAGGATATACTAAACAGCCAGAAAAAGCCTAAAACTACTCAAACATTGCGAGAGAAGAGGTCAAGGAAAAAGACTGAACCAGTAAAAAAAAATCCTAAATCCTATGTCATCAACAAGGAACGAGGCAAAGGCTTAAGACTGATACAAATACGAATTTGCGACCTCACAAGTGAACCTTCTTGTTCGATTTCGCGGGAAGCTAGCCAAAGCGATGAAGACATGGACGTGTTGCTCAGCGCGCAGTACGTCGTTACGGAACCAGTAGACGAAATATCCGACATGACAGAGACAATAATAAGAAAAATATCCAAAACTCTGTGTAGTGAATATTTGTAATTAAATTTAATAAAATAAAATTGTATAAGCTAGTAGTGGAAACTAATTAGGCTAGTGTGTTAGTTATATTTCTTAAGTCATAATGTATTATAATAAGCTGTATGTTGTATGACAAATGAAACGTAAAATAGTCAAGTTCTAGGTAGTTTTATTAATAAATTATATTATAATATTTGTAAATTTTATTTGAAATAAATATAATGTGGTGTTATAATTGGTTTTTTTATTTTTTTTTTACGTACTTCCTGTTTATTATTGAAATTGAAGCTAGGGTTCAAGTAAAACAAATTATTTCAAAACATTATTTATTTTAAAAACTAAAGATTTACTTTGTTATCTACACACCATTTTCGAATACATAAAACATTTTTTAATGCACAAATTTTCTTATGAGTAAAACAATTATAAACTAACATATTTTTACAATAATTATTACAAAGAGAAATTAAATTAGGAACACCTAAATAACTTATATCTGTAATATTATTGTGACCACATAAATCTTGAATCCATTTTATCTTTTCCTCTCCCTTTACTATAATTTTTCTGTTATTTAAATAAGGTTTAATAGTTCTTCGAAATTCTCTGTAATCAATATATCCTTCACTCCAACGATAACCTCTATTCTTTTCAATCCAAAATACTCCTTTCCTTTCTTCTTCAGTTAGTGCATTAAACGGGAAGGGAGGTTTTATTAAAAATACATGAGTATGTTCTTCGGTAGCTATAGCTAGTTCTTTTACAATAAAATCATTTTTGTAATCTTTAAATCCTTGAATATCTACGAATATTGTTTGGCTGTTCATGATAGCTTCTTTACAATATTACTCAAGGGTTTGTACTCAAATATACAATCGTTTAAAATCAGGCAATAAGCAGCTGTTTGGTCGGGTATTTCTTGGTCTGTTTCGATTTCAACTCTCACGTCGATTGAACCTTTTAAAGTTTCGTGTTGTCGCGAACAGTCGATAACAAATAAAGGAGCCGTGTCTCTGAATTCCTTCAAACTCATTAACGGCTCGGATCGACGTCCGTGATACGACTGTTGAAATCTCACATATTGTTCGTATAATAAAGTAAATTTGTCATCTGCAAAACTGACATTTAATCCTTCGTATGGATAATATGACGAATTTAAAAATACCCGAACATCACGTACATGACAATGATCAAACTCGGCCATAGACAACTGACTATTATGTTTTCGATTTGTTTGTAATGCAACCACAACAAATCGTGGTTTCTCTATTTGAGATGATGTTTTAATAGCCCAAGAATGCTTTCTTGTTTTCGGTAGTAATGGATATTCATAGAGGTCCCAACTACGAAACGCAAATGGAATGGATCTATCTTTCTCTAAGAATTTTAATAAATTTATTCTTTCACGATCGGACACTTTGACGTGAGGCACTCTCCAAATAATTTTAGTAATTTTAATATCATCCAGTACTTCTCCAGTGTTTAATTTAATTGCATTCAGATTAGTATTGCTTCTTAAAAGTACTAACTCGTGTTTACAATTAATTATAATTTTTTCGTAATCTTCTGCAAATCCTAATATCTTGTTTAACGGAATGGAGACAGAAAATGTTCCACCAACATTTTTTATGCCTTCAGTTGACCATCCCCAAACTCGAGCATATTTTGATTCGTTTTCATTTAGGGATAGATAAGACTTAATTGTTGTAGTTACACCTGCATTTTTAATTTTATCTATTTCTATCCCATTCAATTCGTATCGAATATCTTGAAATAGGAATAATGCTGGATTATTAGTGAAATGTACATTCGATACTTTTTCCTTAGTTTTGCTATTATACACATTTACTTCTCCTTCGATATATAAACTGCTGTGTGATGGGAGCACGTATAGATCTTGTTGATTGATAGGAATTCTTATTTCATCATTTTTGTTAAAACTTGTTACGTATGGTTTGTACGAGTGATACTCAAAACTTTCGATGCTGTTATCGTATGATGTTTGTTGAGATACATTTAAGATATTCATTTTATCAAACCAATTAGCTTCAGGAAATCCTTGTTAGTTTTGGTAAGCTTCTTTTTTAGCTGAAGTGGTGTGCTCTTGAGAGGTGTTCTTACAGAAATGATTTGAGAACACGATGTGGTCGAGTTTTTATTGAAGTTTATCATTTTTGCTTAAAATGTAAATATAGTTGCACTTCTTCACCTCGTAAATTTATTTCTTTATTATCAGCATCTAACAGTCTTATGTTAATGGCGTTAATAGAATTTTGATTAACCGGAAAATAAATCAGATTTTTAGGAATTTCAATTATTCTATAACCAGGTGGTACATTTGGCACAAATTCATAAATTATGTGGCTTGATTTTCCGTTAACAAACGAACCACTGACTACATCGCATTCGATCCGCACAATGGTAGTTGAGAGAATGCTTACAGGGTACTCTGAATCAGTACTTATATTAGCATTTATTGTTTTCGTTCCAAAACCTAAAATTTTACCCAATGACCCACCTCTGTTGAAATGAACATCTTTGGAACAAAAAATACTTGTTTTCAATGTATTGTTATTGCAAGTAAGTTTAAGTGCAGTGTTTTTGATGTTACTTTTTAAATAATCACAAATATCTTGAAGCTCATAAGAACCTTCAGGTATTTCGATGACTTCATTTTCACCATAATAAAACTTATTGTTTCGTTCATCTATATTAGGAATGGAGTTAAACGTTGAAAAATATAAAAGACCGCACTCATAGTCTCCTCGAAGTTCTAAAGTTGGGGAATAGTTTGTTGTCAAGGAAGCTCCGCTCCCAGTTATGGACACAGTAAAAGACATTTTTATACTAACATTTTTATTTATTCTCTTCATTATATAAATACATTTTCCAATAATTTCTTAAAAATTTCAGACATAAATGACCACAGTTTTGGCTACCAAAGGCTTGATGTCTTATATAATTATAGTTTATAAGTAAAGGATACATATATTTGACAAATTCTAACGGTGGTTTTAAATTACCAAAACTATCATAATATTCTACATAATCGTTTTGTTTAACAAAGGCTACCCAATGCGTGCCAAGATTTTTGTTGCTATCCAAATTTAATATTCCGCATTCGATTTTTTTTGGTTTGGATGGTAACGTATCTCTCATGTAAACACCCCGGAAATAAGGAATATCACTAGCATGTTCTAAAATGTCTAGATTAGTAAGCGCACGTCTAGGTAACCTTTTAGTTAGTTTTTTGATGGATTAATCTTTCGAGCCCCGGATCACCAGACACAATAGAAAATCTATTGTTACGCGGCACCCGAGTGCCGGTTCGGGATTGAGTGGTTAAGATATAAACCCGTCCCTTTTTTATGAGGTTTGATATATAATCCTTTTCCAAGAGCTACCGCTTCCATCATTCTGTTATGTCTTTCAGATTCCTGAAGATTCCTTTGTGCTACCTTAGAATCATTAACGGCTTTGGCTATACCCGCTGCACCTCCGGCAAGCGAACCTAATGCTGACAATCCCGCAAATATGGGAATGAGTGGTAAAAGTCCACCACACTTAGGGAGAGGAATAAAACGCGGTATACGGATTCCTTTCTTGTTATTGAATAGTTTTTTTGCCGCTGCATAAGCATACTTTATTGCAGAGGTATGGTCTTTAGATTTTAGTTTTTTAAGTTGAGACTGTATTTTTTTAATTCCCTTCCTAAATGATTGAACACCACTCCCTGCTCGAAGTTTTGCCTTCATCATATTTTTTACTAACCAAGATGCAAGTTTTTCTCCTTTGCTCGCATCTTTTGATGTCGATCTTCTTTTGGCCATATTTAAAAGTTCTAAATCTGCTTTACGTCGAGTTTCTGAGTCTTTATTGATATAAGCAATATCGTGGTGCATGCAAGCTCTGTCCAATTGATTTATCCCACGTTCACCTTTAAGTAACCGTTTTCGAAGTTTTGTACCGGGCCCACAAAATTGATACCCAGGTAAATGTAACTCGAAAGGCAAACGATCTATTAAATTATTTATTATACCACTGCCTTCTTTCATTGATAATAATAAAGTGTGATAAACCAGTGATTATACGTTATTTATATAATAATCTAAATTAATTCACTTTTGTTTATCCAACTGTTTTCTTTATTACTTAATCCTAACCATTTGACAAACAATTTATTTCCTTTTCTTCTGATTACTTTTTCAATTAAGTATAGGTCTGGAAAATTAGTTTTCAATAGTTCATACCCATAAAAAGACCCGAGAATATTTTTATTTTGCTTATCTGCTATTTGGTACGTTAAGGGATTGGTTTGTTTAATTTTAACGATACGAAAAATTTCTGTA
Source organism: Mecyna flavalis (assembly GCA_949319885.1). Taxonomy (NCBI): domain Eukaryota; kingdom Metazoa; phylum Arthropoda; class Insecta; order Lepidoptera; family Crambidae; genus Mecyna; species Mecyna flavalis. The sequence continues at coordinate 8,574,268 of OX439425.1, forward strand.
GACCAATTAGGGGTATAGCCTTTATAGAAATCCCCTTTGTATTTACTTATACGCACAAAGTCGCCAACTCTAAATTTAGATTTTTGACTAATTATTTTTGATTTTTGAGTTTTGATAATATTAGATCGTACTAAAATCTCATTCGAATGATTTACATTGATCGGCTTAAATTTTGTAATTCGATGTACAGTACTGTTATAATTGTTAACTACAGCATCTAAATTTATTCCAAACCATTGATATTTTCCGTGAAGACTAAACAGTTTGTAGAGATGAGACTTTATGGTTCTTATTACTCTTTCTACTATAGACGCTTTTTTGATAGAGAAGGTAGAATAATGATTTATTTTGTAACTTTTCATTAGCTGATTGAAAGAGTCGTTATAAAACTCTTTACCTAAATCTGTTTGTAAATTTTTAGGTTTTCGTTTTGATTCAGCTAATACACTTTGCATTGCATCGGCAACACATGATTTAGATTTTGCCTTCAAAGGTCTAACCCAAACGTATTTTGATAACGCATCAATTACAACGAGGATGTAGTTAAATCCTTTATTTAATTTAGAATATTTTTGAAAATCCATAAGGTCAGCCTGCCACAAGTCATCTATGCCTTTTATAATAGTACATTGGCGAGGAAAATTTCTTCTCGCTGGTTTATGAAGTTCATTGACAATATCTTGTTTACTCATTTTTGTTAGAATTCACTTCGATCAGACGGTTCACTTCTTCTTTAGTATAATGAAACTTAGTCAATCTCTCAGATGACGCTTTTTCCAGACTTTGCAAATACTTCTTAACGTTAGCGTGGACTTTGTTTACTTCTATTTTTATTTCTTGCATCAAATTATCGACGTATGCTTTATTCACAGCTTCATCATCTTTTTCAGGAAGTGGCAAACCTTTCAATCTTGATGCTTTTAAGTCGAAGTCTCCTGTTTTTGATTTGCTTAACGTGTCTGTAAGGGTATCAACTATTTCATCTAATCGCAAGCGTTTATGAACGTGATGTCCAAATTTATCTATGTTCATTGTTATGATGTTGAGTTATTGTTGATAACTGAATACTTTATACAAAAGTACGTTCTTTTTATTTCGTTTTCTTAATGATGCCTGCTTCATACAATTCTTCGATTATGGCGGTGATTTCGTTTTCTAATCCAGTGTTACCAGCGTCTCGGGATGCATAAAGCAATTTCAATCGATTTACTAACTCATTCGGATCATCCCAATAAACGTAATCAGTATTATTTTTAACCTTTTTCATAAGATTAATTCCTTTTCCAACTGGAAGACTCTCAACGCTACCAGTATTGTTTCTAGATAATTTAAATAAAGGTTTAATAATATGCATATATTTGAAACCTTTATTGCTAATTATTTGTTTTGATGAATCATAGTTACGTCTATGTGCATTGGTATCAATAAGTAGTAATTTATAGATTTGTAAATCTTCATCTGTGATTAAATCTAAGTTAGGTGTTCTTTTATACAGCAATTCCTTTATTCCAGCAGTTTTTTTCAAACTTCGATTCCCAACTTTTATAATACGTCCATTATCATAAACACGAGTTTGACCGAGCATAAGTTTTCCTCGGTCATTTCTAATTCCAAAAGGGACATCTTCCATTACATCTGATGATGTAGACCAAGACAGGGATTGGTTTCTTATACTCGGTGATGACTGAAGCGACTTGAATGAACTTTCACTCACATTAGGGTCCTCTGGTGTTTGTATGAGGGTTTTGTTAGATGTTTCGTATACTTCTTTTCTTAAGTCTTGTTCTTCTTCACTGTCTTGAGCATCAAAGTCATCATGCGATGAATAAGAAGCTTCACTACCACAATTTTTAATTTTTTTAGGTTCGTGTTCATTTTCATTTTCATCTTCGTAGATTTCATATTTATTATTATTGTTTGCCATAATTTTAAGCGGCTCAGATATTGGTTTAAATATCGTTTCCAAAGCATTAGCATTTTTTACACCTTTTAACATTTCAACTTTCCTTTTTACTGCTGCTGCAGACTTAACGATTTCATTTTTCAGATCTTTTTCCATTTTGAAGAGAATTCCTACCAGTTCTAGATCAGAAATGAAAGTGATGCTTTATGTTGAAGCAATCACTTATTAATATTAATCAACCACTATAAATGTGTCAAATGCCTTTCTGTAGCATCCGTGGTTCCGTTCGCAGTCCTTGTTGATTACTACATAAGAAAAAGGTTTACTCCAAACTTTTGAACACATTTGTCTGAATTGAGCCCAGGACATATCAGTCCCAACATGCTCGTCATATACGTGTTTTAAATTAATATCATCTTGCTTAAATAATATTATTAGATTAGAATTGTCTCGTACGAGTTGTTTTGGAATTTTTGTATATGTTTGATTAATATAAAAGCAATCAATGTTTTTATGACGCCCCATTGCAAAATAATCTCGTATATTGTTCTGATTCTCACATGCAACATCGTCAAATAATATAATTGATTCAGGTAAAGCGTCGTGTAGACTTAGGACTTCATTGTTCTGATTAAATTTGTGATACGATATACCAGCAACCTTCTCTAAAACTTTCTCTAAAAACAAGTATTTGGGTTGATAAAGAGACTTAGAATATACATATAAGTTACGGAAACGTGGGCCATCTTGGTGTAACAATAAACTTATTACTAGATTGGTCTTTCCACAGTTTGACGGACCGCAAACAATACTACGTATTGTGTTTGGAAGTAAGTTCCCATGTCGCTTAATATTACTCGATGATACAGGACAAATACATTCCAATTTTAATGATTCTTTCTGTTTAATAAATTTCATAGCAACAGCATTACAAACTCGTCCACAGTAGTGCGTAAATGTTAACAAACTGGTTTGTATATTTTAGAGTACTCTTATTTATGTATGATCGAAAGATTAAACACATTTATCGAGTGCTCAACTGAATCTTAAAACAGTTTTTTTCATCCTAATTCACTTTTTGGTTATAATAATTGTTCAATCTAATTCTCGATCAGTGTATTATATCAAAGATAAAGAGTGTTAAAAAGGATGGTGATGTTATTGGGTATTCTAATTAACTTTTATCACTGTATCACGGAACCAAAATAAAAGTGAATTAGAATGCCCAATCGCATTGGCGATTGGGCATTCTAATTCACTTTTATTTGGTTTTGTGGTATAGTGATAAAAGTGAATTAGAATGCCCAATAACTACCTACTGGTAGGCCTTATTGTCTTAGATGTCTGTAGAACTCAGAATAACTAATAGAAATAACGACCAGAAGGCTTACTCCATATATCAATAGTGTAGAGGAATGATTAAAAGTTGTAACCGCGCGCGATTCGTGTACCGTGAATTTTCTTCACGTGGCCCCGTAATTTGACCGAGCTGCGAAAGTTGGCTGGTAAGTCAACATAACCCACCATGTGGGAGCGTAGCTCAAGGGATAGAGTGAATCTTATGAACGTAAGATTTTTTAACTTAAATCTGTGATAACGCCATCTAGCGTCGAATAGCTTAAACGATTTAGTACCGCTATTTGCAGGTAGGTGGCAATAGTTGGCTTTTTCGAACTGTAGTTTTCTGCATTTTCTCAAAACAAGTATCATTTGAAATCGAATAATTTTACGACTTGGAAATTATTTATAGAATTTTTGTATTCAAAAAAACGAGAATAATATCTTTTAATTTTTTTTATAGTTTTAAAGCAATTTGAAATGTTGATAATTATAAATCTTTTATAATACTTTGATAAATATATATATATACGGATTATTTGTTTAAATAAGCACAAAATATTGTATAATTCATTTAACCATAATATTCAATGTCAATATAGTTACTGATTATTAAACATAATTAAAATTTGATATTTTTATGTGAAAAACATTAGTAAAGTATTATGTTTCTTACCTAAGTATCAACATACATTACATTCGCCAATACGTATCTAATCATAATATAATATACGCCGTATATTATACGGATAGTTATTTGAGAGGAAACACCCACACAGGATCCCTTATAGTTTATTGATTTTCCTGCAGAATAAACAGACCTAGCTGCATAGGCCACCTAGATTCAATCATATTATTATCAAACACGAAATACCATCCAATTTTAAACTTCATACTGTAACAGTTATGAGCGAGTTTCATTTGAAATTTCACTTTGATACGCCGTTACTGCGACCGATAGCCCATGCCTGGGGAATATTAGACTTATTGAAAGTTTCTGGCTGTGCGTTTGTTCGTACAAAAATCCTGTTTAAAAACTCTTAGGAAAAGAACTTTATATTTAATATTAGTATCTCTGATAAGGTCATTTAGGTAAATTACTAAAGTGTTTGAAAACATATTACTTATTTCAAATTTAACATCTTTTATGTTCAAAGTCATACCAAGTAAAATATACCCTCTAAACGCAAACCGCAAACAGTTAAAAACTCTTAGGAAAAGAACTTTATATTTAATATTAGTATCTCTGATAAGGTCATTTAGGTAAATTACTAAAGTGTTTGAAAACATATTACTTATTTCAAATTTAACATCTTTTATGTTCAAAGTCATACCAAGTAAAATATACCCTCTAAACGCAAACCGCAAACAGCAACAAATAAAAGTGGCAGTTTAACTGTTTAAAAAAGATTGTAGGTACAATAAAATTTAGTAGGTACATTATACAGCCGAAAGTCGCGAAGCAACACTTGTATATCGTTAGCGAGGTCTACGTGACCTACGCAAAACTTTTAAAGCTCAATTCTGTTCCTGCCTCACTAAACATTTTCCTGATTTCCACACTTTACTTCAAAAACTGCACGAAACGTACGATGAAAATCAATCTCTGGAGTGGGAACCGGAGAGATAAAAATTGAAAATGGAACGTGCCCGCGACCCTTCTAGAATAATCCATAGTCCTAAGTGGAATGGGGGAGCATGCGCGGTAACCGTCCCCGATGCTAGGTGGTTTTGCAAGCCAGAATTAGGTTCAGTCATCGCAGCGGTCTGACCACCGACGGCCGGGTGGCTCCTGGCCCCCAGCCGTGGCAACTTAGCACTCAAGCAATACTACCAATCATCTCACAAGTTGCGGTCAGGGCGCTGCGATGTCTCGTCTACGACAGAGAAACTGAGCGGGATGGAACTAACTAGCCGGGGTCACGGCCCGGTGGTTACCCGTCACCAGGTCCATTGGTAAGTTTTTTTTTTTCTAGTTTTTTTTTTTCTTATTTGTCCAGATACTTACTTTTGTTTCTTTACAGATCTGGTGACAACGAGGCCCCTTCAAGCTGATGCAGTTGGCGTGATCCTACGGCCAGCGCGGCTTCAGCCCGTTACATAAAGGTAAGTCCCTCCCCCACCCATCTCCCACTTCATTTATATATCATATATTTTTTTATTATTTTGTATTAACTTCTTTTCTCTGCTTTGCGAAGGTTGAAGATGCTGCTGTCCAGTTGCACAGATCCGAAACCGCGATTCACCTAAGACACGTCAGCGGCATCAAACCCAGACGAGGCATCACCAGAAGTGGAGGGGGCCAGAACAAGAAAGGACCTTTCTTCTTCCCCTTCTTCTACTTTAAGCTATATATAATTTATTAAGTTGAATTGTATCTTTCTGTAATTCTTATATCTCTTGTCTTGTATTCTTGAGGCGCGGCGATTTGAAATAACTTCTCTAAAACTTTAGAAGTGGGGCTGACCAGGTTTGCGAGGTTCATAGGGTTTGTCATTGTTTCCAACTTATGTAATATCGTTTAACTTTATAAACTTATTTGCTATTGTATAATTATATGTCTCTTTCTCTTAATCTTGTAAGTCGGCCGGGTCAAGGGAAACATGAACAGGTTGCTTCGGCAATATGGGATCGAGTACCGAGTGCCTGGCTGGCCAGTGGGTAGGTTAATAACAGCTCGGGCAATTTATGTAACCTTAGGATAATCATTTACTCACTTATACCTTCGTATTCAATGTGAGAGAATCGATGTTTTCCATGTTGTAGACGATGTTTAAGTCAACTTCGATGGATGTTGTACGTTTTCCCCGCTTGTGCATTCCTCGATATTAATGTACCTTCACTGTCCCCTGCAGTTCTAAACTCCTTTTTACATGTGCATTAAGTGTAAGCTTACTTTGGTATTCGGAATATGTGTTAGAAGCAGATAAATGTGGAATCAGAAATAAATGTAGTGTGGTTAAATGTATTTGTTTTATTATACCCCAAATAACAATGATTTTAGGTAGGGAATAAAATATAATGAAAAAGATAGGAAATAAATGATTTGACAAAGATATCATTAAGACATAGGTACAATATAAACTAATGAAATATGGTTAAAGCTCAATAAATCTTAGGAAACGGAAATGTTGTTTTATTCCCCACAAATCAGACAGGAAATATATCTAATAAATAAATAAAATAATACTTGGAGTATGAAAACCATACCATGGCCATCGAGGTCTTAGAAAGATACTAAAATATTAGGAACTTGAAATTATTTTCATATTAATTTTTGTTGTACTTAGTTTGTATCCTAGTCGAGCACCTACCGCTCTAGGTATGACCAGTTCTATAAAAAAATGTAGAATAAAGGTTTCGAAGGCATGTTACTCTGGGTACAAAACTAAAATACTATAAATCTTGTCATTTTAGTTAGTCAGTTATAATATGTCCTAAGTAATAAAGTAAATAAACATTTAATTCCAAGGAATCGGACCTGAGAATACCCCTTTTTAACCAACGATCCCTTGAAGCGGATTCCTAACGTTGATAATTTTTCCTACGCTAAAAAGGCCTTCATTATAGAAATTAATTCATCTTTACAATGTTGGGTACTCGCCTTATCACTCCTATTGCCAAAATATGCTGATTGGAGATCACAAATACGAGCTGAGTAGGTTCTAAAGAGGGCTGGTCAAGCCACAATAGCCACAAGGCTGGCACCGGCTTGTCCCAAACGGGTGTGAAGGGGAACCGTGGGAGTTTAGTGAGTAGTGAACCCTTTAGTCTCGAGGCCCACTCACGGCCTCAGGTCTAGCTAGCCTGCTGTTATGGTGCATAAACGCATTCTCCTCCAAAAAAATTACTTAGTACATAAAGATCCGACACTGCCCAACACGGGAATTTAACCCAAGACCCCGGTCTCGAGGCCCAATTCTTACCGCTAAACCATCGAGGCATTTCCTACGATTGGGTGCTCTACCGATCACTTTTATTGATATCTACTAATTTAAATTACCTACCTTAGAATATACCTCGAAAACATATTTTATCCTTACAAACTTTAAAGATAGTCCATATCTATGTTACCGGAAATGTATAAAATATTGTTTTAAAATTCTTTAATTCATAGACTCACAATCACGCTCAAATATTGTCCGAAGCAAAAGTCTGCCCACCCGACTATTGGGCAGAGTTTTCGTTTAGTTGTATACAATTGACATTAAACACTAAATGCCACGAGATAAGGTGTTAATTTGAACGAATGTGTTAATGTCATCAGTGTCAAAGCCACTCAGACGTTTTTTGAGGAATTTTTCTTAGAGATTGGGTGTCTAGTTTTATATTGAACGTCATTGATTCATTCATACATATCCTAAGGAGATATACACATTTCCTAGGAATTGTATATAATTCCAATATTGTATTAGGAAATGTATAAAAAGAAGGCTTTCTGTAATAAAACATGTGTTAGAGGAGGTGTTATAAATAATAACTTGGCGACTAATATTACCTATTAGTGAGATAACAAACATTGTTTAAACGACCGGAGACGGAAATCGACTCGGATGGTTAAAGGTAGGTTAGAAAACATTTTTTTGAACACCTATTCCCCAAATTAACGATTTACCATTCATTTCAGTTACCAAAACACTGACATCTTAGATGTTTTACATTTCCGATTGCTATTTCATAATTTATTTATCTCACACATTTCCGGGCGATTTTAGGAATTACATACAATTCCTAGGAATTGTATACAATGACGGATTACATACATTTTTACTAATATTATAAAGAGAAAAGAGTTGATTGTTTGTTTGTTCGTATTGAATGATTCTCTTACTGTTGGAAAGCTACACTATCCGCGGGTGACATAGGGTACTTTTGATCCCGGTAATGTAGAGGAAGGGAGAATATTTGAAAAAAGAAATTTCGCGTGTGTGAAGCCACGGGCGGAAGGCTAGTAATTGTAGGAAGTCATGCCCTCTCTGCACTGAGATACGAAAGGATCCAAAGATCCATAAGGCCGTCGACACACTAAACATATATGGCCGGTTATTTTTGCGTGAACACAAGAAGAAAACAAAACTCTACTTGTGAAATGTGTATTAACATCATCATTATATCAGTCACTGAATATCCACTAGTCTATGTAATGCTTAGATGAATAAATGATCTAAGATGTAATGACGCTATATCCAGGGTATCTCAGATCTACGCCAAGACCTCTGTTAAACTCATTTGCCTCACGCTTTTATTAAAAAAATGAAAAAGATCTACCTAATCTAATTTATCATATAGTTTTAAATATAATATGTCATTTGAAACTTTTATGACATGTTATACTTAAAGTATGGATGGGCTGGTCAAAAGCCACAAGGCTGGCATCAGCTTGTTTAGCAGGTAGTGGACGCTTTTGTCTTGAGTCCCACACACGGCAGGTCCACTGAGCAAGTAGTAATCACTACGTTTGGCAGGTCTAGCATAGGCTGCGTTTATGGTGGATAAAAAATAAAGGTGAGTATAGACTACAACATTTCCTCGAGCGTTTCGGTGTAATGTAACATTCCTGCGAATGCTCGGCGTTGTGTTGCAGGTAAATGATTCACTTTCAGCTGCTTTTGATGAAATTTTAGGTACAAGTTTAGACCTTTGGTAAATAGGACATAAATAAACGACAACGAACCTTAGAGGCTAGTATAAAATAATTAGCCTGCGGTTATGGTGCCCAAACGTATTCTCTCCTGAAAAAAATCTCTTTATAATTGGAAGACGGCATTCGTAAAAACTAGGCAAGAATAGGTGACTATGTATCCATTGCTAGAAATTATGAGTGAAACGTCCAATGATAGTTAACTAGTATGGGCTAACATTATATTTGAAAGCCGTTTATGCCGTGCAAATGGAGGGTCCCTTAATCCCGTACGTAGTTTCGAATGTCGTTGTAGCGAATGGTTGTTGTGGCGAAAAACTTTTAGCGCGGTACGCTGGAGCGAAAAGTCATTGAGAACCTACAGAACTGTTTCGACGACTTATTTCGGGGTTCTGAGTTCAACTACCCAAATGGATGTTTGCGCTAGGTGGGATTCGAACCCACGATCCCTGGCGCATAGGGTCACTACCAAATGCGCCATTGCCAGCCGATACTTTTCAAGAACCGAGCTTTTATTGAAATAAAGAAATAAGAATCTCTTGATGATAATAAAGTGATGATATTATAATCGGAAATGCGTTTAAGTATATTCCTTTGTTCTAGAAATGGCGTAGGACGTCTGGTATTGATTGGTGGCCCGGACGGAGTATTGATTAGCTTAACCCGCAAGTGCAGTTGCAAGATGCATAGTGCGCATGCATGCGACCTAACCCAGATACACAGCGGTGAAGAACAGTGAAGCAACTGCGTAATTCACAGTTGACGAAACAAACATTTTTGTGTGCATGAACATATTTGTTTGTATCGGTCTGGGTGTTTCTGTGTATAATGAACTGTATGTATTTACATAAAAAAAGTGTATAAGTAATGTTTATCCGGTGTCTGGGGCACCCATAGTTTTTATGCGTAGTTTGGGGCTGGACTGCAAAAAACCTTTTTGTCTGCGAAGGAATGCATTGATGCACCTTAATCGCAAACTAGACTAGAGGCTAGTGAGACTCGGGACTAGTTCATCCCATTACCCACTAAACTACCCCAGTTTTCCCTTTTCCCCGATTGGGACAGCTGGTATACCAGCCTTTGACCCTGCGTAAGTACCTAACCTTTTGACTAGAGTTGACTATTACTAATTTGACATTCTAAAGTTTGTAAGGCACTCGATGATAGATTAATTTATTTAATTTAGTATTCGGCCATGATCTCGGGGCCTTGATTCTGGGTGGAGCATAACTCCTTTGATCGCCCGAATGCTACCGAAAATGTAAAAACGAAGACGCAGTATATTATTTTTTTAAATGGTTCGACCTGTAGCTATTATTGTCAATGCGCTACTGTATTGAAACTGTGTATATTTGCTACTTTTAAACTGTTGGACATAAAATACATTTCTCTTGATTATTAAAACTTTTACAATATTCGGCATTATACATTGAAAGCGCGGTAAATCTATCTGTCAATCTCTCCGACTAGTGCGGGGCGCCGTACGCGGTGACCATAGTGATGTCTTAATTGAGTGAACCATTTATTCGTCCAACAAAACCAATTACGTTAATCTTTACACGTCTACGGCGTAAATTGTATTTATTTATATATATGTTATATCGGTTCTAGAACTTTCGATAGCTTGTCTTACTATCGTTCGCGTGCACTGTGCCCGGTCCGGCCCCTAGGTCCCAGACAGAGCTGTGGGGTGCCTAGAAGCTCACGCATGCGTAGTGACGATTGACGCAGTAAATCTACTTACAAAGGATTCATATACAGATACAAGCTAATATGCATCTGTTTATGTATTTGATTGGACAAAGAAAGGAAAAATCCTCTTAGTTTACAAATTTTAAAAAATGTATTTATATTAACATTTAATTTGATTTTGAGATCCTAGGGAGGCCTTTGTCTAGCATGACGTCTTTCGAATTGATGATGATGATCATAGATAATATTTCGATAACTAAATCTTTATTAGCTTTTACTATGCTTTTACTACTGAGACCTACTAGATACTTGCCCATAAACGTAATAGACAATATTATTTCCATGTACTTGCCACACACGGCATGGTCTTTGACAACCCAAACTACATAATTTAACCGAAATCAATAATAGCTTTCCGCCCGCGGTTTCACCTGCGCGTAATTTATTTTTTTAAATACCCCGCGGAAATGAAACGTTTGCCATAAGAATTTTATAGCCTATGTCCTAATCCGGGTTATTATAAACTAATACGTGTGCCACATTTTAATCGGTTCAGCCGTGTTGGCGTGATTAAGTAACAAACATCCAGACTTTCGCATTTATAAATTACTAGCCTTCTGCCCGCAGTTTCACCCGCGCGTAATTTCCTTTTTTCAAATATGCCCCCCCCTTCCCCCCACATTTCCAGGATCAAAACTACTCTATGTTCATCTGGGATAGTGTAGCTTTTCAACAGTGAGAGAATTATTCAAATCGGTTCCGTAGTTTCAAAAATGTTATTCCCGCGGCAATGAGACGATTCCCGTAGGAGTTTTATAGCCTATGTCCTAATCCGGGATAAAGACTATATACGTGTGCCAAATTTCATCTAAATCCGTTCAGCCGTATGCGTGATTGAGGAACAAACAAACATCCAGACTTTCGCATTTATTTATTTATTAGTTATAGTTATTATTAGTTTAGTAGGAAGTAGGATAGTACGATTCACTTTATTTTTTTATGTTTGAAATTAATTGAAAGAATGTAATTTTATGCCATTTCGTTTTGAATGATTTGATTTAAAACCGAGCTCGGAAACATTTTAATCTTTTGTGAGGAAATAGGACAAAATGGACATTCTTAAACAGAAAACGTCTTGTGCTATGTACTACGTACGCGGACGCGGACAAGAATAGATATTTGTTTTTATTTTACACTAGGTATAGCTAGGATTTAGTAATTCTTTCCACTATAGACCTTTAATTTATTTCTCCTGGTAATAAGTAGCGCTATCTAGTGTTGCATAGAATGAACAATAGTTTTTCTGCTCGCCGTAAGATGGCACTGAAACAAAAATTTAATAATATTCAGACGTGACCTAAGGAAGTGACCGAAGAAAAATTTTATTTATGGCTATGTAGATCAACATTTTATTGCGTTTATTCTTTAGGCTGTCCGCCCACGGCACACCTTCCTTGTCATATTGTAGCTATGTCTGTGCGAATATGACAGGAAACCCGCCATCACTCAGCCAATTAATGTATTGGACATAAACGTAAATATTATTTCCATGGTATTGGAGCGAATCTGCGCGGTTATTGAGACAAACGGACACATCCTACCCTGCTCCTATCAACTCGAGAGCCATTTACACCAATTTAACTATAAGGGCTGATAGACAAAGCTTGCCACCCAGGTTCAAATTTGAGTGCTAGATTAGTGTCCTTACACACGAGCAGCAAAGTGACGACAGCTAGCTGCCGCCAACGCGTCGACAGTACGTCGGCGGCACACGTCGCGCGTCGGCGGCACGTCGGCAGCTAGCTGTCGTCACTTTGCTGCTCGTGTGTAAGGACACTTAACTTACAATAAACACAATGAGGGGGCGAAACAATTCAGCAAATATTAAGATAAGTATGTTGATTATTTATCATTCTAAGGGACGCTTTGTCCCCAGTCAGGGTTTTTGGAACCTTGATCCACGATGTGAATAGTGTGGGCCCCGGATCGTCTTTTTCGGATGAAAAGGGGAAATCAGTGCGAGTTTAATAAGTAGTATGATGAACGTTATTTAACCTGCGGTAGCGGTACCATGCTTGCCTGCGGTGAACTAGTTTACCTAACTATTATAAAATCGTTGAAGAAAGTCCTCTACTTACAGGCGGGTTAAAACGCTAGTTTACCTATTATCAAATCGTTGAAGAAAGTCCTCTACTTACAGGCGGGTTAAAACGCTAGTTTACCTAACTATTATAAAATCGTTGAAGAAAGTCCTCTACAACTTACAGGTGGGTTAAAACGCTATGCCTATATGTACATACTTCCTGGCCGATTTCGGCTACAGTGACAGCATAAGATTGTTTTTGAGGGTTGTGATGGTTTGCTCTTGCATGCGCTCTCAGATGACTAGAATAGCCAATCTTGTGCCTATAGTTCTACTTGAAATCTATAACCTACAAGCCACAAACTATATTTCGCTTACAGTGTCCGTATTTCCTTGACCCTTGGGGTGCCTGTTCAATGACGCGGAGCGAGAGGCAGCGGAGCGGAGAAACGGATAAATACTAACCAATATCATTGCAACTCCCTGTCCGCGAGGAGATTTTGTGCAATATTATTGCAACTCCCTGTCCGCGCGGAGATTTTGTGCAATATATTATTGGTTAATATTTCTCCTTTCCTCCGCTCCGCTGTTTCGCTCTGCTCCGGCAGACAGGCACTAGGCAGTCTTACACAAAAGACCAACGAGGTTATCAAGGAAGGAGTAGGTAGGTACGTGAAAATATAGAACGTTTCATTTATTAATGCCTTTATTTTAAACAGTTATACCTACATGTAACATAGAATACCTACAGTGTTTACAGCCTTGTTTACAACATGAACACAGTAGACACTACAAGTTTATAGCCGTTCACATCGATTTAAGTGCTTAATCTAAATAGGTTTCGACCATGATTTATCTTAAACAAAAAATAACAAATCTCTCTTTGTTTTAATATATTCTTCTTAATAAAATTATACTAAAACTCGCCTGCGTTCCTATATATAAATAATAACCCTTAACAGATTAGTATTTACTTAAACAGCGAATAGGTACATTTGACTCTTTTAAATATTAACTCAGAAAAATCTCAATTTATAGATACTAGAGGCCAGTTTCACCACCGCTAAGTATAATCTGAATCAACTTTACTGGCTTGTCTGAACATCGAGCGCGAACATGCGCAGAATACAAATATACCTACTCTGCAAACGACTCTCGCAGCTTACTTCAGACAAGCCAGTTAAGTTGACGCGGACTATGAGGCTGTGTCCCCAGTAGGCAAACTGTTAGCGGTAGTACGCCTTTCCATATAATTAGAAATGGAGTGTCCACATTTGCTAGTTTTGCGCTCACTGTACGCAATGAGCGCAAAACTAGCAAACTGTGGACCCTCCATTCTTAATACATCCTACTTAATAGATAGGCCGCAAATCCAGTCAGCCCCTAACAGCTTGCCTACTGGGGACACAGCCTAAGTAGTAATTTATGTGATAAAACAGATGCGGTCTCTTTTGTCAGTTAAAAAAACAGCCAGCATCATTGTTTTGTTTTGTCAGATAAATTATGACGGACTTTTCTGTCATTGGCACTGAGCTCTATGATAATACGCTCAGCGTATTACGCTGGAGTGGCTATAGACATTGAAATGACAGCTATTTTTTCTGTCGATTTGAAGCGCCCCCAATAGTGTACTGGGAACTAAAATGACTTCAATTGTGTCTGTCTACGCTTTAAATCGACAGCCATTGACATTGACAATGAGAGCATTATCGAAGTTTATCTGCGAAAGTCAGCACTATTATTAGTTCCAAGTACACTAACTACTGCTCTCAGCGCCAATATGGCGATTTTCAAATCGGATCAAATATTTGGTACTAATCGCCTATCCAGTGTCTATGGAAATCAGTGGTCATTGGTGAAAACGGCCCAAAGAACAAATTAATCAACTGGAACTGGAATGTGAAATTTTCCACAAATATCTCAATTCAGTTTAGGCGCGATTGGTCCAATGTTGAAAATGGATATAGGTTTTCGTTTTTAAACCTGATACACCTTTTTTTATTGCAATGTGTAACAAGACGAGGAGATCGTACACCTGATGATAAGCGCCACGTCTGCCCTTAGACAGTTCAGTGCCAAACAGTAATTATGCAGCTTTACTGTCCGGCACCCGGCACCGCCCTGCGCCCGCTACACCGAGACGAAAGTTATTAAGTCTCATTATACCCAGTAATTTCACTAAACCTTCGCGAATTTGGTTTATTCCGGAAATCTTTCCACCATTGGACCAATTGCAACGCGCCGAAACGTCCAATTCTAATCATGAACATAGCAGAAAAAACAACAATGAAAATTACAATAATTTTAATTGATTTTGTTTGAATTTTTTTATTATATCATCAATACGAACAAGCGTCAACATTCTTTTTTGAAAATATATACATCATGGATGGACGATACGGTAACATAGGATCATATTGCCAGTTTAACCCTCAACCAGTCAATGGTCTTAAAGAGACTACTTTAAGTTGAACTTTATATGACCTCGCCTGAAGGTCGAAATCCAATGAAAAAAATTATTGTCACTTGTCGCTTGGTTAAGGGTTAACCAATGAAAGGTAATTTATTTGTGTTTGTGTTAAAATTGACAAAACAGTTTCTGTGTTATCTAACAGATAAATTATCTCGCACTTATCTGTTCCAACAATATTAATAACCTTATCCACATTTAAAAAACAAATAGTCAAAAATAACATACGCCATCACATTATCTTCCTGTTCCCTCGTAATTTTAACTTGGCCACTCTACTCAGTCACACGAATGCTTATAGCACTCGTCAGTTTCTTACTTTTTACTTTGAGCAATTAGATACTGGGCCACATTAACAGCATGATACATTGTCAGTAAAGAAGTGTCCCCATTAGGGAAACAGTGACCGGCTGACTGTTTGCTTCCAGTTTGCCTCCCTATGCATAGTATGCATTTTAAATGGAACAATACTGCGCGTACTGTACAGTTTGTGGCGTTCCACTTGTCGACACACGGCGGGGCCAGCCAATCATGAACGTTATTTCTCTGCATTTATATGACACTCAAAAATTGTGATACTTCTGTCAAACCGATGACAGCTGTCGCAGGAATCATGCTAGATTTTACAAGTTATAGTATTAGTAGCTGTGACTCAGCCGCTCGCTTAATGAGTCGCCACAAGCACCGCAAACTGCGTACAGTACGCGCGGTATTGACAATTGGGACACTCCATTAAACATTTATAGTGAGGCGAACTTGAGGCATACAGTCAACCTTAAACTATGAGCCCAATAGACACGTGGCTTCAAAATGAAACACGTAACAAATATATTTTTTGTAATTAATTAGTAAACAGAGTCAGCAAATATTGGCAGAATTAGTCGCGATTTTAATCAATGTACAAGTTTACAGTTTTACAATGTTTTACAGTGTTACAATGTACACATTTACAGTTTTTACTTTTTACTCATGGCCGTTTTGACAGCTGTCAGATACATTCGTGATAATGTATCTGTCAGGTAACAATAATAGTATTTTTTTCTGACAGATAAGTTACGAAATGATCCGACAGTTGTAAATAGTGTTCCCGAGGCCTATAGGCTTTTAGGCTTTTTTAGGGCTAGCCTATGAATTAGGGGCTACAGCGGGATAAAAGCCTAAAAAGTCTTTTAGGCCTTTAGGCTAGGCCTTTTTCATAGCCTTTTTTTTGTCCACCCGATGACTATAGGCTTTTAGCCTTTTTGTAGGCTAGGCGCATATTTAAAAAAGCTTGAAAGGCTAAAAACCTATGAAGATTTTTAGTCCTTTAGGCTAGGTCTATTTTATTAATTGTTGAGTATAATAATCGTTAATCATCATTATGACAAGTATGTAACTACTTATTATTTCCAATTTTTGAATATTATTCGTTTTCATTTAATTTAAAAATAAATACAATACAAAAATCTTGTTTAATTTAATTCATACTAACCCATCATCTGAATAATGGCTATAGCCTTATAATAAGCCTACTACTCGAAAAAGACTTTAGTCGGAAATAAAGCCTAAAAGGCTATTTAGGCCTATAGGTTTTTCTTAACCTTTAGGCCTTTTTAAAATGAGTAGCCTTTTAAAAGCCTAGTAGTCTATCATGGCCATAAAAAAGAACTAATAGGCTTAATTTTAGGCCTAAAAGCCTATAGGCCTCGGGAACACTAGTTGTAAAACCAGTACTTTATCTTTTTTTAGAAAATAAAATAAATGCATTGGTATGTGCAAAATATGCAATATGTATTTTGAATTTTTTCGTGGAGAGACGTAAAAAATACGCATAACCGCTTTCTATAAAGTCCTCTGGCAAGCGAGCCAGCGCTGCACAGCACATCATCTCTTTCGTAACTAGTGTGTTTCAAATAGAGTACCTAATATAATTCTTTGTGTGCGAAACTGGTTTCGAACAAAGATCATTTATTCCTCATTCGTAACTGGTTACCAAACTACGGTTACGTAGACGGCCGAAGGGGAACACTTTTGTAAAATTAAGGTAACCTTAAGAGGAAACACTAAGGGCGAGAGAATTGAAAAATAGGTATCTGTAATCTATTGCTGTCGCGCAGTACCCGAACATCCCCCGCAGAGCGCGATAGAGACAACTGCAGCTTGGACAGAAAATACCTATTAAAAATACTTAAAATCAACGTTTCATAGTCCCATGATTTCTTCTCCAAAACTTGACCGATTTAACAACTTTTTTCATCAAAAGTTAAAGAAAGGCTTTGGCCGTGTTTCTGTTTTCTATTTAATCTAGTTAAATTTGTTTTCTGGATGTTTGAACACAGCGGAAAATCTGGTAATTTTTTTAGGTTTTTGAAGGTTCATAACTCTTTTAATTATTAATTTATGAAAAAAAGGAAAACATAGGGACATGCAAATGTGCACATAGATTTTTGAAAAAAAAAATATATTTCTCTACTGGCATTATCCAGGAAGGAAACAGGGGAATACGTTTGTATGAAAAACGGCCCTAGTATTTCCTCTTAACATCGAAAATGTGCGTATTTTACGTTCATCCAGCTCTGAACTTTTAATCTAAGTACAGTACGGACAATTCATTTGTAGACTACAACTGTGTTAATTAATGGATGATTTTTTCTGACAGTCCTGTAATTGAGACAAAATTCGCAATATCTTTGCAATAACGTTGAAGAAAAAATAAGCAAATACGTGTCTTTCTATTAATACTGTTTTTTATTAATACTTCTGATAATGATGGCCTACCTTTAAATTGATTTACCGTACTTTTGTGATGAGTTGTCACTTATTATTTATAGATTTAGCTCTTAAATATCACTGAAACTTATTTGAATAAACTTAAAAGTTACATTTATAAGGTCTTACTTTATAGCTTGGTTATAGGGATATCCCCACTGGTGTAACGTAATAGTAAACAAATTACACCTCACAAAATCTTGATTAAACTATGCTGAACTTAATACGACATTCTTGTTTTAATGACCAGTGCCAATGACATGGTACCAATGTTTATTTATTTATTTATAAAAACTTTATTGACCACACAAGTTAGGTACAAAAGGCGGACTTAATGCTAAAAGCATTTTCTACCAGTCAACCTTTAGGAATATTAATGTTAAATGCTTTTTATCTCCATGTCGATGCGACGGTCTTAAAGCCTTAAGTTCCTCTTTCAGCACTTGCTATAAAATAAGACCTTATAAACCAGTGTACATATGTAGTTAAAAACTATTGCCGTACTTATATTTAAAAATGTTTAAAAACTTAAAAGATTTAATTCTAATTTTACTGACATCAAACCAGAGTGATATCTCAAGAATATTCTATAAAATATACAAGTGACCGTCATATGATTTATAAAAACGTACAAATAAGAGTCTATATAAATTTAAAGCTGTTACATTAAATGTAAACTCTAAATTCGTTTGAGATGAAAGAATAAGCTCATTCTCAATATAATTACTACCCGAATAGCCTCTCTTATCGCTTTACCCTAAGAGCGTTTACATACTACGCCGCAGCGGCAGCGGTATCGCCGCTGCGGCGTAATGTGTAAACACCCTAACACTGGATTAGTTACAGTCAATATATATATGTATATTATATATATTTTTACTCCAGTTGTCGTTTTTGTTGACAACTATACAACGTATTTTGATAAATGTGCAAAACCTCAGACACCCCTAATGATTTTTAATTCAATTTACCTAATTGTGAAGGAAAAAACAACATTAAAAAAAGGTCGCCACGCCTCAAGATAGCAAGAGAAAGTTGATTCGCCTATTCCATAAGGGATTCATCGCGGAATGTGATGCTTCCAATGAATATTAATTAAGTAGACAATATAAAACTCAAAGGTGACTGACTGACTGACTGACATAGATAGCTATCAACGCACAGCCCAAACTACTGGACGGATCGGGCTGAAATTTGGCATGCAGGTAGATGTTATGACGTAGGCATCCGCTAAGAAAGGATTTTAATCAATTCCCATGGGAACGGGAACCACGCGGGTGAAACCGCGGGCAGCCGCTAGTGAATATTAAGAAGATTATTGCAGTAATTTATTGGCTAGTATTAATCGTATATTTACAATATTTAAAGCTCACGTTGTCAACTAAACGCCAATCTCTATTATGGACTTAATACAAAAAGTTTTTTTTTTAGATTCATAACATTTTTAGTGCCAATCCCAATATTAGTCTTTCATATCAAAACTGTCAGAAAAATATATTATAATTGCTTATTAGACCTCATAAAAAGAAATTAGACGTCTTATAAAGAAGTTATTTTATTAATTATTATATTTTTCTTTAGTTTTTAGCTTTTTGTTCGTAATTATTATCAGTCAATACTGTTTCTTTCCTGTTGTTACCAAAAAGAAGAGCATGAAAAAACAAGTTGAATTTAAAACACAACCTAAGCAGTTACAATTTTAAGAAGTGACGGTCTTCCTGTAAACGAGCAGCATTTTGTACAATTATATAAAAAAACACTATATCCAATTAATCCAGTGTTCTCCGCACCATTTCGACTTAGCACAACCTTTTTAGTGCTTGTTCACGTTGGCGCGGTGGCGGGCGCGGTGCTCGCTACATAGCCCGCGCGCGCGTTTGTTCGTGAACACTTGGATACTACGCCATTATGTTCGATATTTCGCGCCCGCGCCCGCCACCGCGCCCGCGCGTTCAACGTGAACAAGCACTTACCCAAACCAGTCTTTTTCTATATTATTAGGATAACTTTAATTTTGGCTACAAGTATTGGTAACATTGAACAAATAAATGTTACATGTGGCGGACTCCAGACCGCGCCTCGTTTGGTGACTTTTATAACTAAACTTTTTTTTTGTCTTACGTAAAAAATCGACATAAGGTTAACAATATTGAATTTATCCTTCGAACTAAAGTGTATATTTTAAAGTTAACAGTTTTCTTCCAGTCCGCCACTGATATTATTAATATAACTACGTTTCCTACATTAACTAATACTTTAGGGCACTGCACTGGAAAGTCAAGTATGTATGTTGTTCATTTAATTTAACATTACTAATAATAATAATAATGTTAATAATATTATTATTAATAATAATAATGTCCTCCTAGCCGAGTTTTCGGCTACGGCGGCCAATCTTTTACGCTCAGCCAACTACGCAGGACATAATTATAGTGCACAAGTGAGTGCGCAAGCGCAGGTGCACTCCCTATTCCCTCACTCCCATAACTCGGTGGGACAGCAGTCTGACACGACCGAAGAGAGATCAGGCGCAGGACCAACGGCTTAACGTGCCTTCCGAAGCACGGAATCATCATTCTTTTCAGACATTCAGGTGATTCAAGCCTGCAATGTCCTAACCAAACTGGAAACATTTACACAAAGTGATAATCCCCGCGGGATTCGAACCCACCACCTCCGGGTATTAGAGCCCAACGCTCTAACCACTGTACCACGGAGGCAGTTACATTACTATTATCAATGATTTAATAACGAGGACTATGAATTGTATAGAAGAGCCTAATAGATTATGAATGGCGGTTTTCCTAGTTGAAAATTTAACACTAAAGAATTTCCATCGGAATTTTAACGTTGTAAATCTTACATTTATGAGTCCTCGTTTAACTTCAATTAAATCATTGGTTTTGGCACATAATTCTAATGGATTAAATACTTACTCATAATTAAACACTAAGGAAAATTATTTATCTCACTTTGAATCGGAAGAATCAATAATTTAGATCACAATGAGTTTAACATTATCATTGGAAATATGCACTTATACGACGTGACTTTGTGTTAATATTGCCACGACAATTGACGAAATTAAAATACATGTTTACCATTAGGAGAATGCATTATACACATTAAGTACGAAAACTGTGAACCCGCAGTTTTCTAAGTCCAAACATCAACTTCGATCGGTGTTGAATCTTTGTGCGTTGAGGAAAATTTAGGTTGGTTTTAGTGCGATTGCACTTCACATGAAACACTACCATATTTGACGTATACTTATAACTAGCGTGCATATTTCCATACAAGACGCCTAAACGATATTGCAGAGGACATTTAAATTGATCACCCTAAGTCTTGCGAAACGAGAAAGCTAATAATTAAATGAAAAATTAAATTTTGGTCCTTGGTGTTTTTTTTGACTCGATTTTTTCTTAGGCCTTAATACCACTCTAAAAATGATTTCTAATATTTACACGGTTACTACTCATTAAAATAAAACAACTTTAAACGGATAAAAACTCGCGTATATTCTACATTTTAAAATTTAAACCCGACGTTTCGACTACTTTTCAGCAGCCGTGATCACGGTATGACTCAGGTGTTATGCGTCAAACAGTTATTTAAATTGTTATTTCTACCTTCACTTTAATAATTATTTTAGTTTATTATAGTGAAGACGACGGTTGCTGATTATTTCTAAAATAATTATTAAAGTGAAGGTAGAAATAACAATTTAAATAACTGTTTGACGCATAACACCTGAGTCATACCGTGATCACGGCTGCTGAAAAGTAGTCGAAACGTCGGGTTTAAATTTTAAAATGTAGAATATACGCGAGTTTTTATCCGTTTAAAGTTGTTTTATTTTAATGACCACTCTAAAACAAAATCCGTCAATACAATTTGAACTCTTTATCTAATCATATACATTTCAAAATTGATTAAGCCTTATTCGGATACTGGGAAAATAGATCCCACCTCAATTTGAACCTTATGTACTTGTAATAAAGGCGAAAACCAATGTTAAATTTTTACTACCCATATCCGATTAAGGGTTAAAGTCCAAAATCGACAGTGCGTCGTCTGTCAAACCTCGGTAATTTTTAATTAAATGTCCTCTATAGCACTAAGTACACATAAATACACTTAACCTAAGTCTTGCTACGCAAGAGCACATTGTGCACATCAGATCTAATATTATAGTTAAGGTAAATGCAATATACCGTTTTGAATAAATAATTGTGATGTTGATGATCGTATCGCCGTTTGTTTATTCGTCGTCTTCGCCGTGTATCAGGAGTTTGCAAGCCTGGAAGAATAAATAAAATACGTCTAAGACACAAAATAATTTGTAAACTAAACAAGCAAACCAATATTTCGGAAACAGAATTTTCAAAGTGCGTTTAGAAACGATGTGACCGCGCATGATAAACAATTTATTTGCATATAAGATATTATTCTCGAAGATTTCCTTTGAATAATCTGCCAGGGTTTAGGAGGGTACGGTCAACAGCACATCACAGTAAACACTTGCAGTTCGATAATAGCACTTACGCCCCCGACATAAGAGCGGTACAAAGTCCAAAGTGTTACGTCTGACGTGCTTTTGACTGTACATAAGACACACTAGAAATAACTTCTAAAAATTAGAAAAAAATATTTTTTCTAGTATAGATACCTACGTCAAAGTTGCAACGCTTCTATTTTCCCGTCGGGGTATTCTATTATTATTATTATTTATGATAAATAGGCCTAGTTTCAGTATTAAGAAGGTGTTAAAGAAGGGACGACCTGATAATCCATCTGTCAGTAAGTGACAGCGTCTAAGGTATCTGACGGATAAATTATAAGGAAGTTATCTGAAAGTGGTGAAACTGACCCTTAAAATTTAAAGATTTGCAACGCCAGCCATAAAAAAATAAAAAATGCAGGTTAATGATCCAAATAAAAAATTGCATAAACAGAATCTAATATTGTGACTGCCTTCTGGGGTATAAAGAAAATATTTAAAGGTTTCGTAGGTATTCCTGCTAAACAAGGATAGGACCCACTTAACGTCATCGAGCCTCTAAGCATGCTTTTAAATTAAGTAAGTGCAGGGTATACAGAGCGACAAACTTATCTGTTCCGATGGCCAACATTTGAACTACGTGACCATTTTTAAAAACTGCTACAGGATAGTGTTGCCAGTTGTTGCTGTTACAAATAAGCCATTAATTTATATAGGTAATCCAAAGTGATTGTTAATATTTAAAAATGAAATTCAACAATAAAAAAAGGTGTTTTATATATTACTAGCAGTCGCCCTCGCGGTTTCACCCGCGCGTAATTTCCTTTTTCAACTCTCCCCCTTTTTCCCATCAAAGTATCCTATGTCCGTCCCCTGGTTCTAAGCTACCTCTCCACCAATTTTCAGCCAAATCGGCTTATCCGTTCTAACCTATATCCATCCGAGTCGATTTCCCCCTTATTAAGAACTAGTTTAGCCTAGGCCAAACTAGTTTGTCCTAAAATCGGGTTTGGCCAGTAACATATACTGCGTGTTTTCTTAGTCGTTGTTTTCCCGCAGCAGAACGCTTCACCTTCAGTAGTACTATCCTATAAGAGAATCATTTTACTGCGGGAAAACAACGACTAAAATTCCACGCTGTATATATAGATTCTACGTTATTGTCACCAAAAACAATTATTAAAATATCAAATAAACATTTGGATCACTTTTTGCACACTTGTATGCAAAAAGTTCAAAAATGGTATTTAATGGCGTTTTACTAAAATAGCGACACCGCCACCGGAACATATAAGTTCGTCGGACAATATGCTATGTCAGTTTTTTCAGAGCTCGGATTTGTTATTACCAATCTGCATTTGCCAAGCGTCGTGATTAAGCCAGTCCCATCATTGTATCGATAACTTGAATTCATGGATGAAAGCCCCTGCAGTGGGATATTTAATGGGCTGATTCTTTAAAATTTATAATATATTATTAGAGAGTAAAGGAAAGAAAGAAAAAGACTTATTTGGTTCTTTAACATTAACTTTAAACTTATTTTTTTTCAATTAAGATTGTTAATTGGTCAATGTGGTGCAATAAATAAAGATTTTATTATTATTATTATTTATTTTCAGAGATGAACTCTTTCTCCAACCGTTTATAACGGCGGGTATCGCACTATGAAGCGGACCTCAGTCAAGCGTCATAGTGTTTACTGTCGTGGACCCGGTTGTTAGGAATTTGCGAGTAATACGGCATGTGTTTAGGATGGTAGCTTTTTGCAGCAGATATGTGATTTTAGTGGGTATATTGAGCATATCAAGACTATTTTTTAGGCGAAGTGGGACTATTCCTGTTGATGATAAAACTATTGGGATAATGTGAACTGTTTGTGCTCGCCACTGAATTTTGAGCTGTATGGCCAAGTCATGGTACTTAGATATTTTTTCGGAGATAGTTGTTTGGACATTGTGTGTATTGGGGATTGCTATATCGATCAAATAGGTATATGGTTTTATTATTTTTGTCGTGAAGTGTGATGTCGGGCCTATTAAAATGTACTGTTCTATCGGTAATTAGTGTTCGGTCCCAATATAATTTAATCTGATGATTCTCGAGTATTATTATTATTAGATTACTTTTCGCCCACGCGGACTTCAATTTCTGTTATCTCATGGGAATCAAGCACATGCCCGAAAAGTGGCCCATTACCTATACCCCACGTACACCATTTCGCATTTATATTAGAAGACGTGAAGTAAGGCATTTACGATTCGCATTAGCAATCGCGAGATATAAACCTATTTAATGCAATATTTTTATAAGAGGTAGACCAAAAAGATCTTCCACTCAACTGAGCTGCTCATCCGAGAAGTTTCCTACGCCTTAGAGGACTACTATGAAGAAGCAGTTCAAAACTGTTGCGGTATGTTTCTTTCGGTGAGTAAAGTCTCTAAAGCTCAACATAAAGATTCCCCTTCAAAGGACAATGCAAAAGATTGGACCCAAAAAAAAATTTTGGCCAGATTAGGAACATAGACTACAAAGTAGATCTAATAAACACCTTTAACTTTTATTATAGCGTCGACAAAATTGGTCCTAGTGAAAAATAATATCTTTATTATGTTAATTACGGTCAATCTGGGTAACTTTGAATTTCAGGGTAACTTTGACAAAAAAATCACAAAGAATTTTATTATATTTACGATTACGATGTTGCTGTTGATGCATAACATTAAATTTATTATTTTCCTTTAACAAACTTCGTAAATGAACTCTTAGAAAAAATAAGAAGCTGTCAAACAAAGTAAATGTCAAAAACTTGTCTAAAAATACCGCGCCAAACTGTCGTTTTTTGTTAAAAATTAATTCAATGTTACCCAAATGTATAAATGTTAAGATTCCTATGAAAAATTTAATCTGGTTCAAAGTTACCCATATATGTATAACTTTGACACACAACAAATTGCCAGTTTTTGATGAATTTTATGATTATTTTAAGCGTTAGATAACTTGACAGCATGAAAATCAACCTGTGAACACATATTATGTAAACTCTTCTGTCTCATACTTTACATAGTAAAAGTTAGCTAAAAAAATATAGTGATGATCGTTCAAAGTTACCCAGATTGACTGTATTTATGTTCATATAAAAATATTAAATTATTATGGACGATAACTTTTTCCTTCTGGGACCGATTATGGTGTCATCATAATAAAAGTTGATGGTGTGTGTGTGGTCTTTCACGTAAAGTGTGTTTTTTTAGAGGTATAGAACTTTAAATTGCAATAAAACAACGATGGATTATTCGATTGAGATGTTTTTTTTTATTCGAAAGATAATCTTGTGGCATTACATTTTAAATATGATTTCTGGCATCGCAACATGTCACACAGCTCGTGCCATAATCGATTTATTGAAAGACCTCACACAGCTCGTGCCATAATCGATTTATTGAAAGACATGTTGGTGACTGCCTAATGTCACGTTTTGGACCTGTGAATTGGCCTCCAAGATCTTGTGATTTGACACCGCTAGACTATTTTCTGTGGGGCTATGTAAAGTCATTGGTCTATGCGGATAAGCCACAAACGCTTGACCATTTGGAAGACAACATTCGCCGTGTAATTGCAGATATACGGCCACAAATGTTGGAAAAAGTCATCAAAAATTGGACGTCCAGATTGGTCTACATCCGAGCCAGCCGTGGCAGTCATATGCCAGAAATCATATTTAAAATGTAATGCAAAAAGATTATCTTTCGAATTAAAAAAAAAATCATGTCAATCGAAAAATCCATCGTTGTTTTATTGCAATTTAAAGTTCTATACCTCTAAAAAAACACCGTTTTGAATACATCTCATCTCTGCACATTAACTTAATTTTTTTGGGCCCAAGAACAATGGCAAGTTTTGCCTTCTCCTTTACTTTGGTGTTACGAGCGTTCATCCATAACCATCCGTGCAAGTCCATAAATAAATAAATAAATAAATTAATGCACACTTATAATTATGATTGTATATTGGAAATATTATATCCCTATAGCTTAGATATAGCCCCTTTGTTATGTTTGTGATATGCAAGACAAGTTTTAGTTTTGTGAAATTCACTCCCAAGGTCAGAAATTATGAGGTATGGAACTTTTGTCTTTTCCTGTCTTCCACCCCCTCTTTACAAGACAACAACTAGCTTTATATATTATAGATTAGATCAATCGCTCTGCAACCTTCGCTAAAGCAAAATAAATTTGTATCTCACCGCTTCGCCTCTCTCTTCCTCCCTGTGGTACTTGACCCGCTTCCTCTTGATGAGAGGGTCCAGACATAGAAGGAAGCCCATGTACACAAACAGCAGCATCAGCATCCAGAGGACCATCACCACAACCACCTGCATGAAAGAAAATTTAAACGTTTACTTCTGTGAATCCATTCGTCAAACAAGTAAACACAAACCAACCCCATCCTGGAGGTATTAATAAAACACAATTTCACCAAACAACACCTCATTCTGTATCGTGCTTATCAATAACAAAGAAAAATAATACAAACAGGCACTACTGCTAATTAATTAATAAGAAGAACATAAGATGCTTTCCTCGACACCCACCTCAACCGCAAAATTAACTCCATTCATCCATTCAAATCTGTTAAAGAAGCGTCCACCTACATAGTCTCAATCCAGCTCTCACTAAATATCTACCTAAGAATAGAAATGGTGCACTGACAAGTACTAATAATAAGGTAATAAAAGGAAGTGGGTTTTTATTATTTCATAAATTTTGCAGTAAAACGTCTTCTGAGTCCATAACTAGTTCCTTAATACTAGTTTGTGCTAGTTAGGTACTGACGCTTCTTTACAATAAAATTACTCTGAATCCGACGTTTACCACCTACTTACAATCTTTTCGCGATTGTTGATCAAATTTCCAAGACCTTCGACATCAGGCTACAGACAGTCAACGATGTGAGCAGCAGTCCATTTTGAAGTCAGCATTAATTTGTAACATACAACCAAATTATTAATTATTCAAAAAACATTTGACACAGTTAATTCATGATTTGTTTTACAAATTTATCTATTTTTCTGCATTTACATCTATTTAGCACTATACTATTTCTCTAACACCTGACTAAAGATACGGAATTTTAATTGCAGTCTTATTTAACTCACAACTTAGTGTAACTAAGTCTATCACTAGCTTAGGTATAAACACTTGACTAGATTAAGGGTGCAAACTGCTATGGTCCAGCTAGGGAGAAGAAACCTTTACAAGACAAAACAAAGGCATTCTAAGCTTATTAAAATTTAACAATAGTCACTAACCATTATCACGGTGGTATTCCTGGTCTCATATTTGCATTCACATCGTGGACAGTACTCTTGCTGACGGGCCTTCACTTCCTCGCTGAGATGCTGAACAATAACATCATCACAGGTGCTGTGGAGATGTAATATGTTGTAAATAAAGCAGCAGCATTTTAAGCAAAGCATTTTTACTTAAAAATGTTGGTTGAGTCTATGTTTTATAATAAGAAGAGAAATGTTAAAGTTTCTTTTATTGTGGAATTTATTGATCTACATGAGAATTATGTATTTTGAGTATATCTCTTTCTGCACTTTACTAAAAGTTGAGTTAATAAAATTGTATGAACTTAAAGTATGTCAAAACACAATTGTAATTGAAAAATGGAGCAAGAAAATATTGATATCCTAACAATACAGAAAGCAGGAGGAGGTCTATGCTAAGATTAAGAACAAAATATAAGAAACGTAAAAGAATTTACAACAAAATTTCAAAAATTGCTGACAAGATCAGGTATAAATTGTTATTTTTATCTTTAAAATCAGAAAAAGGGACTATTGACACCCTGTCTCAGTTGAGCTAATACCGGGCCATCTCAGGTACATGGGACTTCATGTAACTAGGGTTGCCAGGTCGCCAAACCTAACAGCCAGACAGACCAGCCAGTATGGCCGGACATTTGGGTAGAAAAGCCGGACACCCTATATTATGAATGATTTTGTCTCAGTATAAGGGCTCTTGTACACGTTAGGAAAGTCGCCAGGCCTACGCAAGAATTCATGTCGTTTCTACACACGAACCGTGTACATTGCTCCGGCGCTAACCAAGAAATAATTCTTGTCTGAGCTAGACACGACACGCGGCAGACGCGCACTGTGTGTGTTGGTCGTTTGAGTATGTTTTATGAAGGAATATTTTCTTGCATTTTAGTATCTTCATGTTTTATTTTATTTTCTATAGCACTTAACAACTTATTTTCATACGAAAATAGTTCACAAATTTTTCCTCATATTTTCACATTACATGATATAGAAGAATGAACCCGGCGAAATCTGCGTAAAAACGCGCGCGCGGGCTATGTAGCGAGCACCGCGCGCGTGCCCGCCACCACGCCAAGCGTTCATGTGAACAAGCACTAACAAAAGCCGGACAAGACGGACACCATAAAAAGCCTAACTATGTCTGGCTTTATCCGGTGCCTGGCAACACTACATGTAACCCTGAGTACAACTATAGTGGCAGGCCTTTGACAAAGGATAAAGAACATTTGTAGCAGTTAGCTATTATGAAAAGTATTTATACTAAGTTATTAAATTTTTTAAGTGATGAAAAGAAAATTGTTAAATTCATCATAAGTTATATCCAATCTTAATTATTTGATTCTACAATACTCAATCAAACCCAAACTACCCATTGCTGTTATGCTGGCCATACACAATCCTGCCTTTCGTCAAATTGGCATGAAGCGATCGATTGGATCAAACCGAATTGACCGTGTGTGGGCGTGGATTGGCATGACAACAAGATTTGTCATGCCAATCCATGCCGACAGGTTTGATCCAATATATGATCAAAGGATCCAATCGATCCCTTCATGCCGATTTGATGATCAGGATGGTGTATGGCCAGCATTAAGTTCCAAATTCCAATATCCAAGTCAAACGCGTGGGTAGCGGGTAGCAGTGGGTTGTTATTGATTTTATCTTAAGCTCAGGTATTTAGGATGTATAATATTATGTACAAACCATTTGTTCGGCGGCACATTTGCAATAAATAACTTCCGAGTATTGCTCAACGAACCATTAAACACTACTGAAGGGCTTGGACAGATGCACCGGCACCTTTTATCTTCGTAAAATTGTCCTTTGCAGCCCTAAAATTCAAACATAAGGCTACATGTGAAAAATCATATTTAAAGACAAATATGCATACAGGTGGGGCATCGTTCAACAGGCGATCGATACGACGACACATGAAAGCCACAACAGGTGGTAATTTATACAAATAAACTCACCAAAACTATCGCGAAAAGCAGGTAGATCGCGAAATTAATTTTGGACGACATTTTCACTAACTGGTTCCTTGCTGGTTCCCACCTTCCCGGTTCCGTGTGGGTTCCGTTTGACGGCAGCCGCTCTATCAATCCGTTCCTGTCTCACGAGTACACAATGCATAGAATTTTTTTTGACACAATGCGATTGAGTAACGATTTTTATGAATTGCTAGGACTCCGGCGAAGGTGCTAAATTAAAAATGCGCAAGTAAAAACAAATCAACAAATTGCACTTCCGTCAGTTCCTTTTCCTTCTCTCACCACGGAACAGTCAACACGGCACCCAGTCAACACAACAGAGATATAATCTAATAAAGAGAATATTATCTTTGACAGAAGTTAAGAGATTCTCTGTTCCCAGGGTTGCCAGATGTGATTTTCTATTTCTCTCCAAATTTAAAATTATTTTTCTCCAAAACGATACTATTTTCTTTACTTTTACCCAAAAGCCAAACACCAAAATAAAAACACCGATTTGTTTTTTTTGTCCTTGGTTCTATGTTGTATTTCTACTGATAATAACCAAACTACTAACAATAAGGTTGAAAACTCAAAATCAGTTGGTTCCGTCCCGGAATTTTAATTAAGACACTTTCCCCTCGCCTCACCTAGATTCGCGAGATTCTGGATTTTAATAGACGCGTTCGTAAATTTTTTCTCCTAACATTTCTCCAGGGGCCTTACTATGAGCTCTTATAGCAGGACTTAAATTGAACTGCTCTGCTTTATTGTACCATGACAACCTTAAAGCAGGCCTGTGGCAGGTCAGTCGCAGGGCAATTTACTTTGACGTTTTGACAACCGTTCACCTTTTTTTTTGTATGGACGTTTCGTACCATGAGCGGCTTTAAATGTCAAGCAAAGCGTCTTTTGAACGTCCGAAACGTCAAATAAACCGATCCTTAAAAAGCTACTCTGGAGTAGCTTTAACAGAATTGTTTTGTGATTGTGTGAGTGAATCTCATATTTTGTCGTCGAATTTTGTTCCGTACCTTTTCGTGCTTATGTTCATGAGTCTCTTGTGCCCCGGTTAGGAGTCAGTATTTTTGTCAAACGTAAGTATCTTTTGATAAGAAGTGGATTATTGAAAGTAAAATTAGCGTTTAAATAAAAAGTAACCTATTTTAAAACATTTACACCTATTTTTGTAGAAGTGTGACGAATTCTTTAAGTATTTGGAAACAGAATTCCAATAAGATGGGAGAAATAAGCTACGTCGCCTTCGCAAAATAAGTGACCCGTTCGAAATGGAATGTTTATGATACAAGCATGTCTATTTAATTTGTTTTTGTCTATTTAATTTGTTTACAAAGCCTGAATGTCCAGTTGGTAAGCAAATAAAGAAGTGAACTGTGATTTTAGTATTTAGAACTTCGATCATTACAACTTGTGGTAAAATAATAATAATCTATACATTATATTTCCAGATTTGCAATGCTAAGAAGCTAATATGCAAAAATTAGAAGTGTAGATGCAAGCAATCCCAGTGCTAATCAAGATTCTTTCATTTGGTCAAACCATGCTCTTTGCCCACACTTGGAAAGCTGAGCACTAATAAGGCTTTATGGTTTTTAGGTAATATTTATTATTGTATTTTCATCCTAAACCTACTAAGTGACGAGCTATTTGATGTAATTGGTCGAGAAGTCGGCTATTACACCAGAGGGCGGGTTCAATCCCCACAGGGTACAAACATTTGCGTGCATGAATTATATTATTTTTTATCTTTATTTATAAAAATCAAAACCATTATACTTTTTCAAAATAATTTTATAATTAAGTACATTTTTTAATAAACTTAAACAAAAGAACACAATGGGCTTATAAATAATAAGATTAGCATAATTACATTAATTTATTAGACTTACAAAACACCTTAAAAACAGTAGACAACAACGGAAGTATCCTTCCTTCAACTGTATCTAACAAGAACACAGGCACACACAGTACAAACTGAAACTTAAATAATATTTTATTTTAGGTTATTCTGGATATCCACTCTGCAAAAGGGTGATGTCACCAACTTGGGATGCTGAACCAGACACTTACGAAGCTGTAGGCAGAAGGTGGCAATGGCTCAATAGGTGCTGAAGTAACCTGTGCCATTGTTGGCAGTTAGGTACTGAATGTGCTTCTGTCAAATGTTCTTGATTAAGTAGAACTCTGTAATAAAAACATGAATGATTTTAAGTTTGTAACATACTATAGTATGATAGAAGCAAATATAAGTGCAGACAGAAGATAATTACTTATTAATTAGTTTGCTCTTTGCCGCATTCAAGCATTTTGTTTTTCCTAAAGGTTGACTGGTAGAGAATGCTTTTAGTGTTAAGTCCGCCTTTTGTAGCCAATTTGTGTGGTCAATAAAGTTTTTATAAATAAATAAATTACATTGTTACTTGTTTACATATCATTTCCGTAAGCTCATCAACACAAGGTCCTTCTATAAGCATCATTGATGATTATTATTTTGTTCAATCTTGGCCTTCAGGTCTACCCAGCACTGGAATTATAATAACAAATTATATTACAATCACTTCATGTTATCTATACTAATATTATAAAGAGGAAAAATTTGATTGTTTGTTTGTTTGTATTGAATAGGCTCTGAAACTACTGAGCCGATTTGAATAATTCTTTCACAGTTGGAAAGCTACACTATCCCCTCTGGTGAACGTAGAGTACTTTTGATCCCAGAAATGGGGGGGAAGGGGGGGATATTCTATCATTCATGTACTTAGTCTTAATAATTAACAATATTAACTGAAGAGTTGAGCCTTTGTGCTGCTGCATTCCACATAATCTTCGGATGCTGAAATTATCCTTAGAATATTTCAGTCAAAGTTCGAAAGTATAAACGAACATGGAAGTGTTCAATGGGGATAAATGATAATGAAAGATAACATCTAAAGTGGTTCGTCAAAGAATTCAACAAAAAGTCGTAGTATTCTCAAATTGATAACCATGTTCTCAATCAATGTATATAATCACTGTGTTATACTCAATGAAGAACATGCATTTCAATGATCAAATCGTATTAAATCACGGAAAAAGTTAATTTTTTTGCCTTTTTCAGAATTACAGAATAAAATGCATTTGACACTTGACATTTGTATTATTTTGGTGTCAGAAACGTTTAAAAATTTAAGTAGGTTAAAAGGAATAATCGGCACGCACGGCTCTTTCATAGTTATTGCTTCACTTATTGAAAACTACTGTAAATCAAGAAAATTATACTGATAAAGTAATCTAAACCCATAAAAACGCGGTTTTACTTGAGCATTCGTATTATAAAACATAATTTGAAAAACCGGTAAAACGAAAATAAAATCTTCAATGGATTTTCGAACGAATTCGATTGAACGGTAAAAAGACCAGAGACAAAAGAAACCGTTCACCTTCATGTCAAACAGTGCAATAGTCGTTCACTTTTTAAGGGGTCATAGTATGATTTTAAGCAGGCCTGATTCTGCCCTGCTCGAAAACTGCACTGCGATTGGATGGTTTTCTTAAATGCTCATGGTAAGGCCCCAGTTTCTTTTCCTCCAAAATTTATCCAGGAGCCAAATTTTTACCTAGAATTGCGAGAAAAATACCCAATCTGGCAACTGTGTCTGTTCCGTCTAAGATGTGTTCCTCCGTGTCATAGGTCCGTGGTGTATCCAACCTTAGAGTTCTACTCTAATACTCTAAGTACATATCCAACTCATGGAATTAAATTATCTATCTATCCAACTATCCACTGATCTCCACAGACTATCATAGTTGCATTCCATCCATGGTATATTTTCTCTGGTCTACGGTTTCAGCTTATTTTCAACAAAAAGAAGAAAGTAGTCTATGGCTAAAGGTTGCTGACGGATCATGTTTTGAAGTGGGCAGAAATTGAATGTGTTATTTTTGTGATGAGTGTTCGTGTTATTTGTAAGGTAATTGTCAAAAACAAATATTTTACATTACCTTTCTGATGCTACCCACATCTTGAATTAGTCTGCTAAGACTATCTCGACGTATGCTGGTTTTCCTTCGACTGCCTAGGTGGCAATTTTTGATGTCATAGTTTATTATAATCTTGATATTTTTATTTCTTTATAATTAATTAATTGTTTAAAACACTTGTTTTAACATCCCAATAATTAAATTTTTGTGGAAGTAGTTATGACGATGATAAGGGTCTGACGTATTCTTTATACCTACAATGAAACATTGAAGGCACCTATTACTAGTACGGATAGTACGGATTTTCCTAAAGGAACTAATAAGCTGATAATATTACGGCACATTATTCTTTGATTTCAAGCTTGCGACTCAGTGCAGCGGCGATGTTTTCAGCTGTCAACTTATATTTTTTTGGTTACACTTTAGTACCTCACACAGTAGAAAAGTTGTCAAAATATTTGTTTTTATTTGTATACATAACTACAGGTTACCTTCATCCAGTATAACAGCTGTTATTTTTGAAGTTAATTCATGAAATCACAAGTACCTTTCTCTGAATTGTTATTACAAAGAAACTGTTCTTGAAGAAGTACCAAACCCTTTTTTTTGCTATTGTTTTTTGTTTGTGGTGAAACAAATCATGTTTTGCTTCATTCCCACATACAAAATTGGGTTTACATCGTTACATCTTAGATTCGTGCCTATTATAACATGCAGTGGGTTAGTGTATTTCTTATCATGTTGCTAAAGTGAAGAAAAATAATGTTTTCATAATAGACCATTTTAAATAATTAAAGGTTCTCAAAGAAGCCTACAGCATGTAAGGTGATGAATTCTAGTAAAGTGTGCCATGCCATGAGTATCTATCTATAAATATCTTTATGGGAATATTTATAAAAATAAATTTACAATAAGGTTTAGGTTTCCGCACTTAGCCTCTAGAATGGGACATTGTGCTTGAAATGCGTCACCAATCCTTCACTCAAACCATCTTAGCTCGGTCCAGAGGTCCAGCACTGCTGTGATGTCTTGGAGCACCTCCCCCATGGTGCCGCAGTTAGGAAGCAAACACTTTGGATGATGGTCCACACTCTTGCACTGCAGTAGTACATGGACCGGTGTTTCTTCGGCGTCCTTGCAGCCTCTGCATAGCGGGCTGTCCATCATGCTGATGTTGAACAGGTGCTTGTTAAGCATGCAGTGGCCTGTTATGATACCCACTGCATGAGGTTTGCCTTGGAAAGCCTCAGTAAACAGCGTGTCAGTCGTCTATCGAGGGACGGAAAAACTTCCTTTGCTTGTTTACATCCATCCATTTCTGTCCACAATCGCCATGGTTGTTTTTTGTTTTTCTTGTAACCGTGTTAGTAATTTGACTGTAGGGTAGAGGCACTATCGGCTCGGGCTAAAATATTGTGGTTGCTGAGACTCTCCTTGCAAGTTCGTCAGCTGCATCGTTTCCCAGGGAATTACTGTGGCCTTTTATCCACTGCAGCATTATCTTGTTATGTTGTGCAATTTCTTTAAGTCTGCGGTGGCATTCTAGGATAAGCCCACTGTTCATGCGGTTGCTGTTAAGAGCTTGTAGTACTGCAGCGCTGTCAGTGATGATGCAAATTGATTGTCCGCACACTCTTCTGGCCTTCACTGCAGATGCTGCTCTTATGATTCCAACACATTCTGCTTGAAAGGTGGTGTTGAGATTGCCAAGAGCTGTGGTTATATTTATGTTGAGGTTGTTTGAGAATACGCAGGCTCCGGTGGCAGCCTCGGTTTTAGAGCCGGCAGTGTATATTCTCACTTCTCTTATGCCAGAGCTGTCTTTCGCAACAAAACAAATAAATTAAGTAATGATTTAAATTTGATTGTACAACAACTTAAAAATGTTTTGACTGAAGAATTTATTCTAGTAATTCTTTTCGCCATGAACGGCAGAAGCTGTAAAAAATCTACTCATATTTACAGTATGTTGATGACCTGTGTGTTTGATTGAACCATAGTTTGCCATGTGATTCAGTGCTTCGTTCGAAGCGTAACTAACATATACCTATTTAAAGTTTGTGTGTGAGACCACAGTCATGGATCATAATATAAAATAATAAATAATAAATATCTCTGGACATTATTCACACAGCGCCATCTAGCCCCAAACTAAGCATTAGCTTGTGCTATGGGTCCTAGACAACGGATAAACATTACTTATATACTTTTTTTTTAAATACATACATATTATACATAGAAACACCCAGACCGATACAAACAGACATGTTCATGTACACAAATGTTTGTACCGTGCGGGAATCGAACTCGCGACCTCTGGTGTAATAGCCGACTTCTCGACCATTACACCAAATGGCTCGTCTTAATTTTTTTTTAAATTTATTTGGTAGTCATGTACTGTTGTAGGTATTTACAGATTTGTAAAAGCAGCTTGGTGAAAAAAATTATGGATTGTGCCATCTCCATTGTCATTTTCCAGAATAGTTTATTTTACTATGTTTATGTTATTTAGCACTCATCAATAAAATGTCACTAAATGTAAAATTTAATTATTTTTGAAGATATAAGACAATTGCATTTTGTCAAAAGTATGACGGCGATGAGTGATCAAAATATGCTTTTAAAACTGTAATGTATTAAAAAAGTGGCCTTTCCTAATCTTGCATTATTAGGCTTATTAAGTTGGGTTCAAACATTCTGGAAGTAAGAGAGATGGAAATGAAAGCAGGAATTAACATTGATGTTATCTTTTTAGTAATAATTTTCGTAGTTTATAATTAGGTACTTTGTGTAGTGGTTTAGGAACCACAAACATTTCATTAGAGACCAAAATCATGCTAAAAGCCTTCTGCCAATTTCATTTAATATTTTACAGTGTTTACGACATATTTTTATTTGATGACCGATTGGGTGTAGTTGTGGGGAAGTCAGCTATTACACCAGAGGTCATGGGTTCGATCCCCGCACGGTACAAACATTGTTTTTTTTTTAAATTTATTTCCATAAAACACAATCTATAACACTTATGCAACATCTGCCAAACTGTGCAACAGTTTGTCGGCAGGTGGTGTGCATGAACATGCCAGTTCTTATCGGTCTGGTTGTTTTTATGTATACCTAATAGGTATTTACAAAAAAAGTGTATAACTATGCAATGTTTATCCGTTGTTTGGTAAGTAAGTACAAGCTATGCTTAGTTTGGGACTGGACCGCGTAGAAGGCTTCGTGCCGCATACCGTGGTCTCCCCAATATGGACGATGAGGGAGCGTCGCAGGGTTTTTAATGCGTCCACATAGACCGTCCATACGTACCCCGACGGCGGTTTACAAAAGGGTGTCTGTACTCACCCTTTTGCATACAGCCTGGCTCACTGCACTTAGGGCCCTAAATCGATATTTATTTATTTGTTTCATTATTGATTGATTGTGTTTGTTGCAGAATGCCAATACAGGCGCCTCAGTGGTCGGACTATCTGAACTGTCCGGTGTGCTGTCGCGAGTTCGGAGCGCCGCCGCGAAGCCCCATCAGCCTCGGTTGCGGGCATACACTGTGTAGGCATTGCCTGAAGCACCTGCATAGAAAACAATGCCCCTTCGACCAGGTTTGTTATTCAATAATGTTGCTACTTAAGATAATTAAGTAGAGATTTTTCTATCAATCCCATACAAATGACAGCTTAGAATAGAGGTAAGATATTTTTTATTTTTCTGAAAACATTATGGCAACAGAAAAGTAAAAAAAAAATGTTAAACAAGGTCTGTCAATCAATCGATGTTTATTTTGAATAACAATAAATACTTTTGCTTTGGTGTTATTATTCGAATGCTTGGTTTATATTGGACGCCTTTCGCTACGTTTAGAGTGGTGGCCAAGGGGTGCTTACGATCGCGAGGCAGACCACCAGCCCGATGGTCCGATGACATAGTAAAGATAGCCGGGGTCAACTGGATGAATATTGCACAGGACCGGAACAGCTCGCGTGAAAGAGAGGAGGCCTATACCCAACAGTGGGTGGGCACGGGCTGAATAGAATAGAATGGAAATATGATTGCCTATTTGAAGTAGCTATTCCTTGTTTCATTAATATCTGAAACTTCGTGCTATCGATTGGCAAATAGACACACGCTTGGTTGTTCCTGTATTCTTAGCTATCACGGAAGTTCTAATTACTAGTGGGGAAGACTGTTTAATTGTGGTCCTTGTGGAAATCTCGTCTGCTTTGTGTAGACCTGGAATTGACGAACGAATTATTCGCTTATGAATATCATTCGAGCATTATAAAATTCATGGAAATAAATTAGTGCATCGTGCTTTGGTATGAATATTACTTATTCAATGTCCTATTGGCGAGTCGGATCTTGAAAAAGCTATTAATGCACCTTAAACTAACGAATCTGTGAGTTAGAACTTTTCGAAATTTTTTTCAGCCTTATAGCATCCGTGGAACTTCATAATCTGGCTATCATTTTTCAATAGGAAAAGATTTTGACACAAAATTGTTTCATTTCAGTGATTTAAAATTCCAAAAATATTAAGTATGAACCAAACATAATTTATAAAAGCTCCAAGCTCACGGGTACGTACTTTTTGTAAATTCTGAACAGAATAATTTGCCTAGAACCAAAGACCTCAAGATCAGGAGAAGGTACTAGAGCATTTAGGCGTGCGCTCGGATTTTGCTGAAGGGTTCTAAGTAATGAGATAAAACTTAAAAAAAAAGAAGCCTCTCGTATGTTTGCTTTCCAACACACATTAACATTAGATCAAAATCTAGGTTATACATCACACTAAATATTACGTGGGTGTAACAAATCCTGGTGATAATTCAAATAGGTTTCATAACAATCCTGAGCCTTACGAGACATGCGCTAAATTAACGTGTCAGCATAGGGAATCTGAAAAAAATATATTACTTGGACATAGTCTTGATTAGCAGCTAGTTGGGTGCATACCTTCGGCGGAAGCGGTTGCATTTATCTAAAGCTAAAGGTTAGAAGGTTTAGCGACGTAATGATTTTAAATTAACTTCTATTTTTGTGTTTATCGAGTTCTCATTATCGATTTTATTCGATATTAATAAGATTCAAGTGCGGAGAAGTCGAATCTTTCTGAAAGCTTGGAAGTTCGTTTGAAAGTACATACTCCTAAGTTTTTTGTTACGGCACTTTTAAGGATGTATCTATGCTTATGCTCGATTTTTGGTAAATTAGCTGCCAGACGGTTCCAATCTGTGGCTTGATACGCCGCGTCCAATGTTTGACGTGAGAGCTCTATACACTTGAAACAATAGTAGATTAAACAAAGGGGCTGTAGTGCCATATAGCATATAGTGCAAATGCCCTCTCTCTCCCATCTCATCTCCCTCTAGGCGGATAGGCCTGAGTGGTTGTTTACCATCAGTTGGGATAGGTCCGTCTTTGCGTACCTACTCGATGAAATTGCAGAAAATAATTAAACGGTTATCTTTCAAGTAGGGACTATGTCATGTGTTGCGTTTCGTCATTTGTTTAAAGCGTTCCCTATTTAACTTTTTACACAAAGTAGGTATTTAATTCTGCATGTTCAGTTGAAATAGTGGTGTTGGTGATCCCGCTTTTATACAATATTTTTTAATCGATGCTCAGTGAATTTAAAATAGTAATAAAGTGCAGGCCTGGTGTAGTATGGAGATTACCGGAGGAGGTAAGAAATAGTGGTGAATATCGATGCATTACAAGCGTTAGTTTTCTTTCATCATCAATGTTCAGTAAGATCAAAATAGTAATAGTGTGCGAACTTGGCGTGGTATGAATATGTTATAAGCCGGTACAAACAAACTACAGTTTATTTTATATTTTGAGAATGAATTAAGAACATCAGTACGGAAAGCCTAAAAAAGAATGGAATATGGATGTGAAGTAATGAATTTAGCGTTGAAATAAGTTATGAATGATCGTCAGCAAAATAGTTATGAAATATCTTAGTCGCTTTTAGGATATTTTTGAATTCATAACTCATGAGTTATCTTAACTTAAGCTTTGTGGCTTCTGTCGAGTTTTCATTGTATACTAGCTACCCGTCGTGGTTCGGTGATTAACACAGACTAAATACCAATAGTAGACTTGCGATATCTTGTTTTCTTTAAGGAATGATGTGTCCACAATGTGCAACGCCACACCAGTACGTAGTGGTGAATATTAAAACTAAGTGGTGATATGCCAAAGCATGCTAAGCACTGCTTCTTATCATTTGTCCTACTCACTAGCAGGTGGCAGCACTTCTACTTAAGATACTTTTGCCAGGGAGTCCAGGGACCAATTAAGGTAAAAAAGTAAAGTAAAGTACAGGTACCGGTTTTTTGGTACAGTGCCTTCTTTTATTCTATTTAAT
This sequence comes from Mecyna flavalis, assembly GCA_949319885.1. Lineage (NCBI taxonomy): Eukaryota > Metazoa > Arthropoda > Insecta > Lepidoptera > Crambidae > Mecyna > Mecyna flavalis. Next base: position 8,614,297 of record OX439425.1, read on the forward strand.
CCTTTTCTTGTCCTTATTCTTCATCAAAATGAATAGAGCATATTTTTGAATATTTTCTTGGTGACCAATCTTTGCGGTTAATGGAAATGAGCCACCTATTTTTTAGGGAAATTTCGGAGGGAAATCTAGGGCAGGAAATGTTTTCATGTCAAAACCTTTTAATTCTAAATTTAAGCAATTAATAATACCTACTTGGTGTAATTTTTGCACCTCATGGACACGTTATTAAAGGGAAATGCCAGAAAGACATACATATTAACTTAGGCCCAGAAAGCGCAACATATTCAATAACATGAATGAACTCTAAATATTTGAACTTGATTTTTCGATATTTTCTTTATTCAGTATATGTTGGGAAAAACATTAATATATAATTAAGTAAATAAAAATAAAATAAAATGTATTTTATTTTTGTAAATCATTTACAATAAATTGCCGGGGATTCCCAGAAAGTAATCAGATGATACTTATGTTGGGTTGGGAAAGCCTCGCTCCTCCGAAGTAGTAAGTAAGTTTTTCAACGATTTTTCCTTTACATGTCATTTCTGATGTCTGTTTAAAATAGTTGCTAAAAATAAGACATTCGTCCCAAACGGTTTATTTTCAATTACGTTTTTCGATAAAGCGGTAAATAGTTTATAGTGTTAAATAATATTATTAGAGACTAATAAATTACTTGTTTTTTTCCAACTTATACTGAAAAAAGTAACTATAGCGAACAATCCTACGAATATTTAGATTTCATTCATGATTGTGATTTAATATGTTGTGGTTTTTTATTTTATTCCTGAGTACGGCCCCTATAAAAATTAGACATTCTAGTTGACACTAGATGGCAGTATTAGTAATATTTTTACTTTGTCATGTCAAATACTGACAGATGTTGACTTATTTTTATCTATCAATTGGAATATTTTTTAAACAATTCATTTAAGAAAACAATAAAAAAACTTACGAGCGGAAAGATATTTTTGACTCTATTTATGTGTTTTCTATCTTTTGGGTAGCTTTTACAGCCGACGACGCAACACTTCATTTTTTTTTTTTTTTTTTTTTTTATGTAATAGGGGGGCAAACGAGCAAGTGGGTCACCTGATGGTAAGTGATCACCGCCGCCCATAAGCACCCGGGACCCCCTTAGGGTCACAGGCGCGTTGCCCGCCTTTAAGGGTGGAATATGCTCGCTTCTTGAAGGCATTTATGTCGTATTGGCTTGGAAACACCGCTGCGGGAAGCTGGTTCCATAGAGCAGTCGTGCGCGGCAGAAAATGTCTGCAGAAACGTACGGTAGTTGATCGCCACTCGTCCAAGTGGTTTGGATGAAACTGCATTTTGTGGCGTGTTGTACGGTGGTGGAATTTAGCAGCAGGAATCAAACCAAATAATTCCTCGGAACACTCCCCATGATATAGGCGGTAGAAGATGCACAGGGACGCAATGTCTCTACGCAATGCCAGAGGATCTAAGCAACCGGCAAGACTCTCGGCACCGACAATCCGGGTTGCTCGACGTTGGATACGGTCAAAAGGAAGAAGTTGGTACTGTGGTGCTCCGGCCCAGAGATGACAGCAGTACTCCATGTGAGGCCGAACTTGGGCTTTATAGAGTTGGAGGCGATGGGTCGGAGTAAAATACCACCTTGCTTTACCTAGGACACCTAATTTCTTTGAGGCAAGCTTAGCTTTTTCTTCCAGATGACCGCGAAATTGAACGTCGCTCGAGATATCGACGCCGAGAATCCCAATGCTCGGTTGTTTATCAAGAGGAGTGCTCTCAAAATCGAGGGAAACGACAAATTCGGTTTTTTTTGCGGTAAACGCACAGACTTGTGTCTTTTTCGGGTTAAATTGGACCAGGTTAAGACGTCCCCAAGAGGAGACATCTTTTAGGAAGGTCACCATCTGAGACACAAGTCCGTTCCGACTTTCTATCACATGTGCGTTGGAAACATTTGCACGACCGGTGTAAGAAGTATCACCCGTACTGTCATCTGCATAGCAATGAATGTTACTGGTTTGTAACAGGTCATTGATATGCAGGAGAAACAGTGTTGGGGATAGCACACAGCCTTGCGGGACACCAGCATTCACCGGTTTTAAGTCAGAGCAGAAGCCGTCAACTACAACCTTGATGCTACGCTCCGCTAGGAAGCTGGCGACCCATCATTTCAATGGGAATACACAATGCCGTAACACAATGTACGTTCGTAGTGAAATCTGAACGCTTACTGATTCCAGTGCCCTCTAGCGTGGAGTGTCTAGAACTACAACTTTCTACTCTTTTGAATTTTTGTCGGAGGAGGATACCTAGCATATGCCCCCTCTTCTATTGTTATTTCTCTATGGTGATTAACCTACTTTAAACTTAATTGTACATACGAGTATGTACATAATAACAAAACAAAGAAAGTATACTCGTTGTTGGTATTCATTGTCATTTAATTAGAGTAGAAAACTTTTAACTGGTTTTGAAATAGGTTTAAAAAGTTGAATAACCTTATCTTTTACCAATTGTTAAGAAATTGTATTTTTCTCATGATTCCTAATGATTGTGCTGAAATCCAGCGTCTTACATGGTATTGGTTAGCGTATAACTTGATTGCTTTTAACTCCGTGTAAACTAGCGCGAATTCAGTGCAAACTTAGTGTGAATTCAGTCGAAGTTTGGTGCAAGGAATATCAAAACTGTTTGATTTGGGACGACTTGAGTCTGCATGCTCGTAACGGACGTATCCCTGTATCTTTAGCGCTGCGCAGCCGTAGACAATTTGTTGCTGACACGACAATTTATGTAAGCAAGCGGACATAAAATGACGTGTCTGTCTGTGCAGGGCAGGCTGATTTTAATAGCCATAGGACTGGAACCAGCTCGTTCCAATCGGGTGGAAAGGAAAAACCGGGGGAGTTTAGTGGTTGGTGGGTGAGATGCTTTAGTCTCGAGTCCTATGCACGGCCGCAGGTCTAGCCAGCCTGCTGTTATGGTGTCTAAATGCATTATCCACCAAAAAAATAGGATAATTTCATTCATATTCACTGGTGTGCGCTAGTATCCGACATAAAATACAAAAAGTGTCTATGTGTACGTCTACGCAGCGCCGAAGTAGCAGCTGTTCCAGCGGTTTCGCCCGTGTTGAGTATGGGACCACCAATGGAGGGAGTGATACTTTCAGTATCAGAAAGTCATCAGAAATTGCTGATCACGCTGAACAACATTTTCTAAGGCGTTATTATTTATATCACTTAAGGTTTATCTGGGCAGATGAGGTTTCACATTAGGTGGATCAGACCTTTTTTGTTATGACTGTGAACATAAAGCATCGTGTTGGCCAACTTTTCTTTAGGCGTTTAGAAATCAGATAGTTGTATCTCTTATAAATCAGATAGGCTGCTCTGTTAAGGCTAACATCAGGAAGATTTACGAGGAATAGTTCCTTAATAATCCGTCCAGTACCTTGTGTGTGAAATACGAAAATAATTATGTTTTTGGCTCAGTTACATATACGAAGACGCCTAGAAGCAGAGTTGCCATCTTTTTTGGGGGAAGTTATTTAAAACGGAGTAAATATTATGGTACTTTTGTGAAAAATGAGTAGGAAAAATATTACATAATATTTAGTAATTATTTTATTATTTTTTCTTGAAAGTTGATGAACTTAGGTTTCCTTTTTTTCTCGCTCGTGGAAACTGGGCTTCCCAAGTTGTATATATTGTCATTATTATATTTTCTTGAAAGTTAGATGAACTTAGGCTTCCTTTTTTTTCTCGCTCGTGGAAACTGGGCTTCCCAAGTTCCCACTTAGTTACTATCGCGCTCACGTGGCGCCATCGCGCCATCACGTTTGCCTGAATCTAAAACGAAACTCTACCGTTAAGGAACTACTTTTATTATTAGACTAGCTTAAAGACTTTCTTGTAAATCAGTTGAGTGCTTTAAGCATGAAAAGGTTTCTCGTAGATATTAAAACTATTTGTTGCATTTAATCTAATCTAATCATATACTCACGCACCAAGGAGGAATAGTTTTTATACGTAAATCTGAGCATTTTATTTACCTGATGTTAATGACTTCTGCCGCCTATAGGCATCTGCAACACTATATTAGGCGAAGTTTTATGCCACAAAGTCCTTCAGGCACTATACGTCCTATTACCGGAATGTCAACTCAGTATTTCTTTTACCTACCACAGGTTATTACCTTCACCTTTGAAATAACAAGGTTATGTGTATATTCGCCCGCGCCCGAAAGCGATGGAGTGTCCGTACGTAGAATAAGATTATGCGTGGATTCCCGCCGGTGACTCCATCGCCTCGATAACAAAGCTTTACAACTCTCTCTTCTCCCTCAGACTGTGATCCAGGTGGAGCCGGAGGAACTAGTGGTGAACACCGCTCTCCTCCAGCTAGCGGGGTACACGCCGCCCGCGCAGCCCTACCACCCCCCCTGCATCCAATCGCTGCCGGCGCACGATCAGCAGGCGTACGACGTTATCGTCCGGTGTATGGAACATCTCGCCGTCTTTCTTAAGTACTGCGGGAATGGTGAGTGATATTTTTTCTTTTTTTTAATATCAGTCTAATTGGCAAGGCTCAATAAAGCCAGCACGGTGGCCTATTATTCCATTGAGCAACCCTGTAGCCCACCTGATGGTAAGCGACGCTCATCTGATTTTCAAGTGTACTAGTTCCCACGTTTACACTATTGGAACACAGCAAAAACTACTGCGTCGACACATTTCACCTTGAGGGTTGGTAGTCCTGCATCCAGTCGAACACTGGAAAGGTCCTAACACCAACTGAACCGGCGGAAGTTTATATCACGAAATCTTTGTTTTGAGACTTGAGCGGTTTAAAAAAATACAGAGGTGTTCAACCGTTTTAATAACATTCTTCCTGATTCTCTTGGAAACTAAGCCAGAAAAAGCATTTTCAATTAATGCTAAAATCTTGCGCATATAAGAAGAAATTATTGCTAGTATCCCCATATTTTTATTACTGCTACTAGTATTTCTTATTTAAATAAACATTAATTTATATTAGTCCGTTTAACCATGGGCTGGTCAATAGCCTGGCATCCGGCTCGTTCCAAACGGGTGTGAAGGGAAAACCGGAGGAGTTTAGTGGGTAGTGGGCTTTAGTCTCGAGTCCCACACACGGCCGCAGGTCTAGCTAGCTTGCGGTTATGGTGCACAAAAGCATTCTCCTTCGAAAAAAAAAATCGGTCGATATTATGTAATATAATATACCGGTTTTTTGCAATTTTACGGTGAAATGTATGTTTAAGTAGTGTAAGTTACTTGTATCGTCTAGTCGGACTTTTTATTGTGTGTTGTACATTAAAGTCAACTGGCTAGTTGCTCAAGCCGCGCGCTTGGACTGTAATCATAGATATTTTCACATACGATATATTATGTATTGATTGTAAACACTTTCCATTGATGTTCGTATCGGCCGTGGGCAGCTCGGTTCTGGAGGCTTCGGCCTAATGTCGCAATCGTCAGCAGTAAACTTCGATCACTAATTAGTGATTGATGGCAGTAAAACAATAATGTGATGATTTTTTTTTGTTGATATCAAGATAATTAAAAGTTTGTATAAAAGAAAGAAGAAAAACCTAGACACAGCATCTAAATTGAGAATCCACTCCTTTTTGAAGTCGGTTAAAAATTAAATAATTTTTTCTGGGGTCAGCTCGATAACTATAGATAATTATAATCTGTATAAATGTATAAAAGGAAGTGGTGTTAACTACACTATTTATAACTCAAGAACGGATTAACCGATTTGGCTGAAAATTGGTAGAGAGCTTTTTATCCTGGAAATATGGGGCAAGGTGCGGATAGTTGAAAAAGGAAATTAAGTACGCGCGGGTGAAACCGCGAGGGCGACCTCTAGTAAACAATATTATTGATTGTATGTACATTTGGGACTGAATATCTTGTAAAGAGCTTAATTCAATTCAAAGACGTGTTGAGATAAATCATTGGTACAAAGACGTTTGATGTTTCATTTCCAATTTGGATGCTTCGTCGCGAGGATTGACTCCCTGCAGATACTGTGTCGTAACTCTATTATATTTACATAAAATTTCAGTTAGTTAGAGTGTGGGTATATGCTCATTCTTAAGCTAAGAACTTCATTTTGCCTTCCTGTTTCGTGTGGTTGTCCCGAAGCGAGGCGTTTACCTTGCTAATAATATCTCCAGAAGGCTCCAGTTGATATATCCGATACTATTCACGTTTTGTTTAAACAATAATGTATATTCGATTAACATACACTATGTCAACATCACCGACATTACTAACGAGATGGAATGGAACTTATCTATGATTGGCATCGTCTTGTCAAACGACGGATGTTCACAAACTGAATATAGGCCTCGCCACAATGCCTGATCTAAATCGACCTGCATTCAGCGTATCCCGCTGACCCACTACACGTATATCAGACTCAACTTCCCGTGTCTGCGAAGTACTCTGCACGTATTTCCCGACGTGTTCACGTTATGTTCTCTTTTTCCCTTTGCTTGTAGGCAACTGCTATACGTGTGTACTTGCCTAGCTCGACTTTTCAATATAAGGCAACGTTCCTCGGATGTTTCTACACTTTGTCTTTCAATAAAAGGCTCCGACTGTGCATGGAGGGCTGAAATTCGAGGCGACATCAAATGTCGTGTGTTCTCACTCGGAAATGCTTTGTGTTTCATTGCAAACAGAGCAGTGAAATCCTAAAAAAATATGAAGTTAACAGGCATTTCTGTGAACTTTGTAAGTTATAGCGCCGCAATCGCTTTGATCTTCTACTAATGCGAGAATACGTTTTTTAACGTTTTTAAGCACACACATTTTTAAGCACTCGCGTCATGTAATGTTGTGCACTGCCTCCTCATTTCATAATAATAATTATTGTTTAGCTGTGGAAGGCTCTCGGCTGAAATGTTGATAATTTAATTTTAAAATTATAATTTAATGGTATTAGTACAGGATCCGTATCAAAATCAAAAATCAAAATATTCTTTATTCATGTAAACTTGTATCAAGTATTTATGAATCGTCAATTACAGAGTGACTCTACCACCGGTATCGGAATGCAGTCATCTGCCGAGAAGAACCGGCAAGAAACTCGACAGTTACTCTTTTTCATCGCCATGTTTGTTTACAATTTGTTTGTTACAATTACTGATTAGTTTTAGAATACCAAGCCATACAGTATAAAGTATAAGAATGAGACTATAATCGAGAAAAATCCGTGAGCCCTGGAAGACCAGTGCCCAAAGGTGGCACCTGCAGCACAAGTATGACGTATGTGCCAGCCATAATTTCACTCAACCATATTATAGGGAATGTAACCACCCGACACATAACGCCACCACCCCAAGCACAATTTAGCGAGCATGACCGCCAAGGTTACAAACTCTTCAGGATTCTTTGAATGAAATCTTTGTATATAAAACGACCTTCACCGATCGAGTAACCGGACGAAATGTAGGTACTTTTTATGAATTAAAATATGTTAACGAATGTAACGGTGATGGGTTGCCTAATGAAATCCTGTCAAGTATATTTTTAATTAATTATATAACCCTAATTTCTGACGACTTTTTATAGGCAACCGTATACAATCGTATTCGTAAAAAACTATCTTTATTTTGATATACATATAATTTATGTTGGTACTAGTATAACTATAATAACCTAACCAGGCTTGTCGAATCTAGGATCATAGTCGAAGCGGACCCTGAGCTCCATACTGGATGCAATCGGGAATACGCTGGGATGATGATGATGAATTTATGTGGGTACTCGATCGGTGAAGGTAATATGTACCATTTTTTAATCACCTGTTTAAATAAAGCAACCCTATTGTGTTGACAAGAAAAAGGTAGGCAACCCTACGTTTGCACATTCTATAGACTTCGGGCTTCCAATTGGTGTTAAATTTTTCTGGTTACTCGATCGGTGAAAGTATTGAAAAAAAAACCTTTTATATAATTAATTTAAAATATCCTTGACAGGATTATTAAGTGTGTGCGCTGAGATTCGTTACTAAGCATCCGGTCTCCAAGCATGCCCAATCCCTCATGCGTCTTTCCATTCTATACAATGCCAGAACGCAGCCATAGGAAACTGCTCGAGTATATATTGTAAATAACTTTTTTACTAAGTTCTTCCAATCCATACAAGAGCAGTACGCAAATAATCGCGTATACTTCGTAGTAACGAACAAGTTTTTCTTGTTCCATAATCTACAGCGCCAGTGCGCTTACGGACTAATCGTGTAGGTATATGTCGCGCAGGCAATTTGTATTATTCCGCCGTTTACATACGGCGTACTGAGAGAAATTAAGTTAAAAAAAAACACATCGGAGGCGGAAAGCGACTCGGATGGATATAGGTTAGAAGGCTAAGGCGGGAGCGAAGCGAAGCGGAGCTCGGAGCCTTGGCCTTCGTGGTTATTTTTTTTTTAAACCTGAAAAAAATATTGCTACAAAAAATAGAATACTAGCAGGCCAGCCTTCAACACCCACCGCGACAAAAAATGGAAAAAGGAAACACGACCTAGCATTTAACTTAATAATATTAATAATGCTCGTTGAAAAGCCTTTTTAATCAAAATAATTATGATTAAATAATTGTTTTGTTCTTATTTCTACCTAATAAAGTTAAAATACAATTCCATATTTTACTAAAAAACTAGACTGGACACTTGTCAAGTGTAAGTAAGTTTGTAGTATAGTTTGGAACAAAGACGCAAGAATCCACGATACAAACTATACACGATCAGTACGCAAAATTCGTGTATGCATTGTAATAACAGAGTTAAAAACAGCATTACAATATATACTCGAGCAGTTTCCTATGGCTGCGTTCTGGCCTTGTATAGAATGGAAAGACGCATCCCTCATACCTACTATGATTAGATCCGTACTATTAGGATTTTACATCTCCAAGCTATTACTGTCTTCAGATTCCGTACTAAATGGAACGTATCTTTCGCAGCAAATAGCTCCGGCAGTAGTCGGCTATCCAGGCCGATGCAACGGAAACTAGTGACGTTGCTGCAGTGTGCGATGACTGACGAAGAGGGGAGGGGGCGGGCGGCGCGGGCGGCGCGTTCGCTAGGGGAAAGGACGGTTACAGAGCTGATACTTCAGCATCAGGTAATTGGATTTCTTTTTTCTTTAGAGGATAAGGCGTTTGAATGCGAAGACCTGCGGATGTAAGCGGGACTCGGGACTAAAGCTTTCCACTAACAACTTTTATACCCTGGTTTCCAGTTACTTCGGTTTACGAAGGTTACCGCTTTGTAGCGATATACCGGTCTAGCAAGTAATTATAATATTGACCTATCGTACTGACTCGTGACATAAACATGTTTCAATACTTCACAATTTTCTAGTATTTTTTTTATTAATACAATTCGTACATCTTGATCTTGAGTCCTCAATCGAGAAGGTACCCACACAAAGTCTAGTCACGTTCAAAAATTTTTTTAAAAGTCATAAAAGCAGCCTTATGTGCCGCGTGTGTTGCAAGTAGTGTGACTGACTACGAGGTGGTTAGGTGTAGATGCATTATGCAGTTGCCAAATTGCCCGTTGCAGGTGTTAGTAGTGGCCATTCGAGCTCAGTAAAAATTTACATACATTAGTATGAAATTGGACAACAATGTTTTGGAACACAACATCGGAATACTTATGGGCAAGTAGCGGACCGACGGCCATGCTTTTCATAATATGCGATTTTAAATCACCAACTTCAGGCTTTACATTTTTAGGAAGTTTGGGAGTTACGAGGTTTTCACTTGGTGAAGTTTTCAACTCGCTGTGAGGTAGGATGGATACATTCGCCTTCTGCGTTTCGTGTCAGGTCGGTGCTAGATTACAATCTTGCTCAGAAACAGATCGGCACGACTCAGAAGTTTTCATATTCATTTATTTAGAAGACTAACAGTGTTACATGTAATACTTAATTGTTAAACTATGTTTATAGTACAGATAGATATATCTTTAAAAATATAGCGGAAACGGTTTGTCTTACGTATTTTATTGTGGTGATACATAATTTTTTTTTAAAAGACGAATTATACGGAACATTGCATCAGTTCATTAGATTTCACTGTCACTTAGTATTCTTATACAAGTAAATAGATAAATATAAAACACGGACAATAGAAGTTTAATAGAAATGTGAGTCGGACAATCGGTTCTTAAAAGGATAAAATTTCACCGACGTTCGTTTTCAAAGAATGATACACGTGCACGTAACTTAATAACACTAGATTTAATTATTTTTTATCTGCCTATGATAGATTTTGTTCACTATGATACCAATATTGGGCTTTAGTGATACAATTACAACCAAGAGTGTTTTCTTGCTATATGTGATAGTTCGGTCACGTTATGTAATCCGTCCGTCCAACCAAATCCCTATTTATTTACTCAAAAAATAGTACATATTAGTAATTCGGGATGAAAACCACTGATGACATTTTTGATTTAGTATACATGCTAGTTTTCTTCGGCGACTGTACGTAAGCCTCTCCTCCCAGAGTGTGGAGTCCTTATTTTGTAGGTAGTAGGTTGCCGTAAGCAGAAATACACAGTAAGTTACAACCGTAGGTATTCCATCTACCACAAATATGTATGTTACTTTTCTGAGTATGACGTGCATTTGATAAACGAATATGTAGACCACCTCTGATTGGAGTGAGTGGAAGAAAAAAATTTTGTAACGATTTAATTTAGGTCCGCTTTCCACCAAATCGAAGCAGAGCGGAAACGTTGGTCATCGACCAAACAAAAGAGACGACAATTACGACTAAGAGTTTAAATATTGTTATTGGTCAATATTGCATGTGTCTGACCTGCTACCCGGTAAAAAGCGGACCGAAATTTTTCATCTCAAGCTCATCATATTAATATTTGGCACATTAAGACGAGGACGTAGCACGATTCCAAATTCGTTTTTCACCCGCGCGTCTCGTTGTAGGCGGAGCGCAACCGCCAATCAGAGAGCGCAGCGTGAACACAGTATAAGCAAAACAAGCAGACAATTCACCTCCAAACAAAAACTGGTAGTTTTAATATTTTGAGTAGGTACCTACTCACTAATATCAAAACTTTTACTACTGTTTACGAGATCTGGACATCATACTAAATTTTAAATATCAATATTTGTTTTAAGGCAGTTTTTATTTTTTTTTTATTTTTTTATGATTTAAGCAGGTTAATTAGGTTACTTTGCAGGCTAACTCATAAATTCTAGAGAAACTTAAATTTCGTTGGCAAAATAGCTAAAATAATTGAAAAAAGGATAATACATGAAACATGTGATAGTAAAAAACCACGAGCCCTATATGCAGCTTTTAGGCTGGATTCGAACCCTCGCGTCCGTGGATATTATACATTTATTATACATCAACACCAAATACATCAACGTGCAATAAACATAACCTCACACATACATAATATTGCATAAATAACTAGACGGAGTATTAAAAAAACCCAGCCAAGTGCGAGTTGAACTCGAACGTGAAGGGTTCCGCACCATCACAGCCGTGACACTCTCTGTACGTGAGAGTTCGAGCGCCAGCGACCTTGAGCCAGAGCGTGTTACGCTAGGGTTGATGATACCGAAATGCCTACAATAATCTAAGCCGAAATGGAATTTAGACTTGTGGCAAAGGAGATTACATAGTATGCTAGGAAATATTAAACTTGTGCAAGGACATGGGTTTTATTTATAATAAGTTTTTGTAATCTCTAAATTACTTATATTAGGTAGGTACATCATAAATTGCAACTCAAAAACTATAATTTACTGTTATTTATAATTAGTTTTTTAATCTTTAACATGTAAATAAAGGAAAGGTTTGATTTAGGTATAATATTTTTTTTTATTTATTGTCAATTTTACCTACTTGCGAGTTTACGAGTTTAATCGTCTGAAATCCTTGTTTTCAGAGCTTTTAATTATAATTAAAATTTCGTTTATTTTAAATTTTTACTCGTGAGCAGATTCTGAATGTGCGCCAGATCACTGAAAAAGCCAGAGAGTTCAACAAACCGACCTATATTTGCTTTGTTGACTTCTCAAAGGCGTTCGACTCAGTGAAGTGGCCAGTACTTTGGGAGACTCTCCTGGCTATGGGAACACCTAAACATCTGGTGGTCTTCTTAGGAAGCTTTATGAAGAAGGAACAGTCTAATACCGCATACGCGAGGCACGGTCCTCAGGATCCATCTATCCGCCACAAACCCCTCGGACGTCGTGCGGCTGCTCTCCCAGAAGGAACTTCTCCCGAGGCTTCGGCACTACCGCGAGACCCCTTGAACCTCTTGACTCCGCCGCCGGCGCGTACCACGTGCTCATCGGTGCGTCCTGCTTCTCCGACGCCTCTACTTATCGCCGGGGCGCATAGCTACGAGCCATCCGTGCGCCGCCACCTACGCCGACATCTGCGCCGCTACCTACGCCGGCATCTGCGCCGTCACCTGCGCCGCTTGGGGCGCGTGCCCTTCTCTTGCTGCCTGGACGTCCCTGCGCGCCTGCCTACGCCCTACGCCCTACCTGATCCTACATTATTACTACCTATTGCTTTCGTATTTATTAATCTTAGCCCTACTTAGTCTTATAATCTTAGTCTGCAAGATTTAGGACGTGGCATTTGGTATTAAACTTCTGGCTTTCAATTATATCATCTTTAATTTCGAAATTTGCTCCGTTACCTTCCGTAACGTGACAATCTCAATGGTCCACTCCATGAATGCACAAGAAGAGCTACAGTACGAGATGAGTGGCGGCGGATTGTAAAGGTTGCTACCACCCCTGAGGTGACCACCACGACCACTCTGCCAAGAGTGTGACGACAAAGAAGAAGAAGAAAACATTTATTGAAAATACTGGACCTTTTAAATATCGTCAGTGGCTAAAGTACAAACCGTACAAAGCCAAAACCTATAAAAAATAGACTGTCAAACAAATTGGTTTGCAGTTTCCTGTTGTCAATCAATTGATGATGATAATATCTCGAGGGTCACCCCGCGTGTATTCCTCGGGTCTACTATTTCTGGGAAAATGCTGTGCATATAAAAGTCAACGGTTTTTTTTTTTCATTTTTGATTTCCAAAACTTATTTTCTCTTTCTATGTACAGATACTTTACAACTCCCTTCAAAAAAAAGTCTATGTATTTTAGAATAGTAAACTCTTAATAGTACCCACCTACCCTTTATTCATCTCAAAATTACGTTAGTACTATTACTATATTCTGTGTCAAAATGCCATCAGATTGACATGATTAACGTTTCACAATTTTTTACTGTCAAAATGTATGCAGAGAAAAAGCGTTCATGATTGCCGGCGCCGCCAACTTAGAGATGTTCATTGTGGTCATCTTTCGCTTACAATTATTATCGATTGTAGCCGAGTTAAATTTCGAAAAAAAATTGTTTTGTTAATAACTTCATACGTAAAATCGTATAGGTAATAAAAATAATAATCAAATTGATTAAAAGTATAACGCCTTGGATAAAAAATCTAAATGTGAATCAGATTCGAAAATAAGAATACTTCCTTGTAGTTACTCAATCTTGCAGTATTGGTCGTTAAAAAATCGATACTTACGAATCGATTTTTAACTATTAGTTTAAGATAAATCTACGTCTCTAGATAAATATTATTTCACAGTGACACATGTCGCCGCAGGTATTAATCCTTGATTTTACAAACTATTGAATCATATTTGATTGACATAGGTAAAAAACAATATTTTTAGATCTAAAATCGGTGTTCGTTCGGGAATCGACAGCACCGCATCTCTAGTGAACTTGTCAAAAAAGCAGCTGTCATGCGACACTGAGCGTCCGGAGCCGACCTTTCACCTCGAGCGCTGCTCGACAACTAAACGGGTTACCGCGGTCTATTTTTATTCTACCGCTTTGGGTTTTGAGTTGAAAATCGCATATCACACATAATGAAAATGGCGGCTTTGAGTTCGAAGATTATATTTTTTGCGGGTTTTCATTTAATTACTTATAATATAATTATGAAATAAAAAATCTAATCCGATACTTCTTTAGAGGATTAGCTTGGCTATTTATTTTGTAAAAAAAAAATTGGGGTCGTCGCTGAAAATTCAGAGTAATTGAATTTACGCAGTTTTTTTATTCGTCATTTTGTAATATTTTTTTTGAAAGAAACCAGATGGTTTTTTCAAATTATGCTCCGATACTCCACTGCAACAGACTGTTCTCTACCTACCATATTTTTTATAGTTCATAAATATGTTTTATACCCCCACACGTAAGCGTTTAAAAATACCTCTTTTGGTTGAATTTGGACTAATACCCTCCCTTAACAACATGATGATTGTGACGGTGACAGGAAAGAATGGAACGAAAAACCATATTTCACCGATCCTACTTAGTGTGGGACAGGGAAATGATGATGTTATTTTGTAGTGAAAGGCGTGATATCTTTGCAGAACCCTCAGCAGTTGAGCGCAAACCTCTGGGCGGCGGTGCGGGCGCGAGGCTGCCAGTTCCTCGGCCCCGCTATGCAGGAGGAGGTGCTCAAACTGGTCCTCTTGGCCTTAGAGGACGGATCTGCCTTATCGAGAAAGGTTAGCTTATGTTTCTATGCTTCTTACAATTTTCTTTTACATCTATTACTCTCCTGATATTTTGTTTTGTGAGTCTTTTAACACTTAAGCCAGCGATGACATGACGACAGCGATGTTCGACGGAGCGCGCTTGCTTAGAAAAAGTAAAAGTTTATTCTGGAGTTGAAGAGTTATCTTGGCGTGCTTTATTGCACGGTCAATTGTTTTAGACAAGATTCAAATTATCGATCCGAATATAATCTTCATACTATGAAGGTTCATCAGATTTATTTATAGGTACGATCGAGGTCACCCGCGCGTGATCACTTTTGGAAAAATATACCGTGCACGCGCATCGTTACTTCTTAGGAGCGGCGCTTGTAAACGTGAAAATACTGCACAGGATTTTAGCCTTAAGGGTGATCACGCGCGGGTGACCTCGATAGTACATGAATAACGAGAAACTTTAGCTTGCTTGCTTGAAATCGAAAAAAGTTGCGTGCATAATTATAGGGAGCTGGAAGAAAGGATGCATTTGCCCTGCAATGAAAATTATGAAAATGTGAAACTGAATTTTATTTTTATTTCCAAATACGTTACTGAATTTGTTTATTTGTTCGCAGGTATTAGTGATGTTTGTAGTCCAAAGATTGGAGCCACATTTTCCACAGGCTTCAAAAACTAGTATAGGGCACGTGGTGCAACTTTTGTACAGGGCGTCTTGTTTTAAGGTAAGCTTTACTTAATGCTCGTATTTATGTTACCGTAAGAGTGCAGAAGCCGTTAATCTGCAGATGAACTATGTAATCTGCGGAATACCTGATACGACCCGTTAAAGCGAAAATTTTAATAAAAAAAAATGCTCATTATTGCACTTTACTTAATGAGTCTGCACAGTCACGAATAATAAATCGTTTATTTGGGGATTAGGTGTTAAAAAAATAACCACGATATAAGTTAAGATATGTATATGTTACCGCGTAACCCAATTCATCCACTGATTAAATTTTCAACTATGAGACTTTACAAGAGGTTCATTCTATGCGAGTGAGTAATATTTTACACGATGAACACTCTAGAGGGTTTATCATCTTTCCTCTTCAAGACTGATAGCAAACTATTCATAAAGTAAGTCCTGGAGCGGGTAATGTATATTTGAAAGGTCTTATGTCTACTTCTCGTGCATTGTACCTTACCAGACTACGCACTCGAAACTTGAATTCCCCAAATGTGAGGCCGAATATTAACTTCCAATTTTGTAGTGAGGTAAACTTGCAGTCATAGTTTTAAACTAAGCGGAAAGTTACTTTATCCTGCGATATTTTTGTAGCTCGATGACTTTTCGATTTGTGCTGATTACATGGCCTGTAACACGTTGCCTGTAACACATTGTTTGCTGACAGGACCTTAAGGGTCGGCAGTGCATATGCTCTGGTGTTACAATGTCCATGGACGACGGTGATTATTTGCTAATGGTGATTCCATTGCGAATGTTTATTCGTTTGCTCGTTTGTCTCCAATTTAAAAAAGATTGGCATGAAGTGCCTTAGTATTGTTACGACGATGCCCGGCAACGGAGCTTGCACGCGAAAACGGACCTCACTCCTCTACGCAATAAGGTTCATTCTCGCGCGCACCCGCCTGCTTGTTTACCTGCGCGCGGCCGCCTGCTTTTTACCTGCGCGCGATTGTTTTCATGAAAAGAACGGTCCTGTTCAAACGCGTGTCCTCGCGCCAGTTCGAGAGGCTTCACGAATCATCCACGAAATACTAGAGGGCCCGCGCCGGGTATAAATAGAGAGTGAGCGACGCTGCGAGCAGTATTCATTCTTCGGAAAGCGATCAGTGCGAACTATCCTGCGACGTTTGAAGTGAACAGCGTTTACCAGTGTTTGTTTTGAATTGTCGACGTAAAGTGTGAAGTGTAATTGTGTAAAGTGGTGTATTTCAGTTGAGTGGTTTTAAATAAATAATTGTCTTTTCGTAACCGGCATTTAATTTGAATTGACGTACCCCGTACCCGCAACATTGGTGTCAGAAGCGGAATTCAAGATGCCACGAGAAGACAGCGAGGGACGTGTGACGAGGAGCCAAACTGCATCTTCGCAAGGAGATAAAGCCGCAAGTACTTCATCAACGGGTTCAGTAGAAGCACAACCACCGGCTGTGGACTTTAACACCCTGGTAATTTTGATAAAAGAACAAGCTCGTCGACAAGAAGAACAAGCTCGTCGACAAGAAGAACAAGCTCGTCGACAAGAAGAACAAGCTCGCCGTCAAGAGGCGCAGCTAGCTCAACTACGAGAGGACCAGGCTCGTGGTCAGGATGAGTTAGCGAAGACTCTGTTGGGGGCTATTGAGAAAAAGCAGGCGGCGATGGAAAAGCAAATTGTTGCTGTATCGGACATGGTAGGACACATCAAGGAGGACGTACTTCAGGTGAAGACACAGCAAACCCAACACGAAGAGCGATTGACCCAGGTTGATGCAACGCTAGAGAAACACGATATGACGTTGCAGCGACTGCATAATAAAATTCTGAAGGTTGAATCGCAAAGCGGTGCCGTACTTCCAGCACATATTGGGTCTCCTAGGATTGAAGTACCCCACTTTGACGGAACAACATCATGGGCAGCATTTTGGTACCAGTTCGAGACGGTGGCCAAAGGAAAGGGCTGGAGCGACGAAGAATCGATGATGGCGCTTACTCTAGCTCTACGTGGTGATGCCCTGCTGACGTTAGAAAACCTGCCTCCGGAAAGTAGGACCTTGGATGCTCTCCATAAAGCACTAGAGAGCAGGTACAGCGACAAACATCTTGAACACGCGTACAGAGCACAGCTCCGTGACCGCATGCAGAAATCGAGTGAAAGTCTGCAACAATGGGCCACAGAAATTGAAAGACTAGTTCGTCGTGCCTATGTCTCATGCCCAATGTTGGTAGAAGCAACCATCCTGCAAGCGTTCATCGATGGAATCAAGGACTCGGAAATCAGAGCAGCAGTTAGGCTGGGACATCATAAGACCTTGCAAGAAGCTTTGGCCCATGCCTTGGAGGTAGAAGCTGTACGCCAGGACCCTAGAACGCATAGACTACGGGAAATGGTGGTAAGGGAAAAACCATCATTGGGTCCAATGTGTTATGGCTGCGGAGAGAGGGGCCACATCCGGATTAGTTGCCCCAAAAGAAGATTGCCGCACAGAACGACAGTAGCGTCCTCAACCCAAGTGGACGCTGAAGAGCTGTCGTTAAACTAAATGGAGCCAGGGCCGTGGGGCAGGCGCTGGCTGGTCAACATCAAGCCCCTACTATCACTGTATCACAGATGGGAAATGGAAACAACCTTTCAGTGGAAGGACAGCTGAACAGCAAAACATGTATCTTTACAATAGACACCGGTGCTTCAAGAACCATAGTGCGCCCGGAGTTACTGAAGAGAACTGTCATGTGGGGACGCAGACCTCTACCCATCCAGCTGCAAACAGCAACAGGCCAGCCAGTAACTGTCCTCGGTGAGACAGTGGTGAAGATAACAATTGGAGACCAGACCTTCGACTACAGGGTGCTAATAGCAAATATCACGGATGAATGCATCATCGGATTGGACTTTTTGAGAGACCAGAAATGTGTAGTAGACGTCTCTAAGGGAGTACTAAGTTTTCCGGAGCAAGAAGTATTCCTGGAGGGAGGATCATCGTGTGCAGTCTACTGCCTGAAAAATACAACATTACCGCCGAGGTCTGAAACTTTAGTACAAGTTAGATTCCCTCCTAATGTGTGTAAAGGACGTAGTGTAGTAATAGAAAACTGCGGCGATCATCCCAGTTGGATTACGGCAAGAACGTTGGCAATGACCAGAGAAGGAGTGAAAGTGCGGATAATAAATCTTAGTGGAAATGAAGCACAGTTACGAAGAAACTGCGTGATCGGTCGGTGTGAAACGGGTTATTCTATAAGAAAGCTGAAAGGAACTCGGGAGCCAGAATCCTGTCAACGAGATGACGTCATGCAGCTTCTAGAAGATTGTAAGGATAAGTTATCTGCACAGGAACTTCAACAGGCTAAGAGGTTGTTACACGATTACAGTGACATCTTTGCAAAGGGTGACCATGATTTAGGAAGAACAGGCCTTGTTAAACACCGCATACACACGGGAGAAACGCAACCAATCAAGCAGACTCCTAGGCGCCTTCCGTTTGCCAAGGAAAAGGAAGTAGCAGAGATGATTGCCGAGATGCACAAGAACCGCATCATAGAACCTTCGACGAGCCCGTGGTCATCGCCTGTAGTCCTAGTTAAGAAAAAGGATGGCAGCACCAGATTTTGCGTTGACTACAGGATGTTAAATAATGTAACGAAGAAGGACAGTTACCCTTTGCCACGGATTGACGACACATTGGATATGCTGAGCGGTATGAAGTGGTTCTCAACAGTTGATCTAAAAAGTGGTTACTGGCAAGTGGACATCCATCCAGAAGACAAAGAAAAGACGGCATTTACCACTGGAACTGGAAATGGGCTGTGGCAGTTCAACGTTATGCCCTTTGGACTTTGTAATGCTCCGGCGACCTTTGAGCGGCTAATGGAGAGGGTTTTGGTTGGACTGCTGGGAGACGCATGTCTTGTTTACCTGGATGACATCATCGTCATGGGACGAAATTTCGCAGAACACCTAAGGAATCTGGGGAAGGTGTTTACCAGGATTCGAGAAGCAAATTTAAAGCTCAGTCCAAAGAAGTGCGCTTTCTTTAAGGAAGAAGTGGCCTATTTAGGACACATCATCTCGGCGAAGGGTGTGAGGACCGATCCAGAGAAGATCAAAGCTGTCCAAGAATGGCCTACACCAACAAACAAGACGGATGTAAGATCCTTTTTAGGTTTGTGCGCATATTACCGGCGCTTTGTCAAGAACTTCTCCGACATCGCCAAGCCACTTCATCGACTTACGGAAGACAAACGGGTATTTGCCTGGGACTTGGAATGTGAACAAGCTTTCAATAAACTGAAGGGACACCTTTGCACCACTCCCATACTTGGATACCCGAACAGAGAAGGAAGATTCATCGTGGACACCGATGCAAGCAATACTGGAATTGGTGGAGTTTTATCACAAGAGCAAGGTGACCGTGAAGTCGTTATCGCCTATTTCAGCAAGTCGCTTTCAAAGCCAGAGAGGAACTACTGCGTGACTCGTAAGGAACTGTTGGCAGAAGTGAAAACTCTTCAACATTTTAGCAAGTACCTCATCGGCAGACAGTTCACCTTACGGACGGATCATGCAGCATTAAAATGGCTTTTGCAGTTCAAGAACCCAGAAGGACAAGTTGCAAGATGGTTAGAGCAACTACAGGAGTACAACTTCGTGGTGGAACATCGAAGCGGCAGAACGCATTTAAATGCGGACGCCCTTTCAAGAAGACCTTGCCCTGAGTCCTGTAGCCACTGCTCTAAGTCAGAAACCAAAGAGAAAGTCCGGATTATAACCACCCAGGGCCTTGACCATGAATGGAGTGAGGACGCTATTGGAAAAGCTCAAAAGGAGGACATCGACCTGAAGAAAATCTTTGAATGGAAGGAAAAAGACCAAAGGCCTTCTTGGAGTGATGTATCGTCGTTGAGTCCCACTACAAAAAGCTACTGGGCACAGTGGGACAGTCTAGTAATTAAAGACGGAGTTTTGTTTAGAAAATGGGAGACGCCAAAAGGGGACCAAAGCAATTTACAGCTAGTTGTGCCCCGAAAACAAGTGGCGCCCTTACTGAGGTATATACACGATGGGGTATCTGGAGGACATTTAGGCGTGAAGAAAACCCTAGAGAAGCTGAGACAACGGTTCTACTGGATACACTGTCGAGAGGACGTTGAAGACTGGTGCAGGAAATGTACGACGTGTGCATCAGTAAAGGGCCCACAAACCAGGAATAGAGGAAAACTCAAGCTATACAATTTCGGCGCCCCGTGGGAAAGAATCGCAGTTGATGTTGCTGGACCTTTTCCAGAATCTGAGGAGGGAAATAAGTACATCATTGTGGTTCAAGATTATTTCAGTAAATGGCCTGAAGTTTTCGCGACGCCTAATCAAGAAGCTAAGACGGTTGCGAAGAAGCTAGTCCAGGAAGTGATCTGCCGATTTGGTGTACCCCTCGAGATACATTCAGACCAAGGAAGAAACTTCGAGTCCGCACTATTCCAAGAGGTTTGTCAACTACTTGGTATACACAAGACTCGTACTACCCCAGCACATCCACAGTCTGACGGCATGGTCGAGAGATTCAACCAAACGCTTGAAAATCACTTGGCTAAAGTTGTCGATGAACATCAGCGAGACTGGGATCAGTACATACCTCTTTTTCTGCTGTCCTATCGATCTGCCGTACACGATAGTACTAGTGCCACCCCCGCAATGGTGAACTTTGGCAGAGAAATGCGACTTCCAGTGGATGCTCTGACTGGTACACCACCCGAAGCTCCGAAACCTGTCACAGATTATGTTGCCGACCTCCAGAAACGATTGGACGAGATTCATGCCTTCGTTAGAGACTGTAGTCTGAAATCCAGCGAACGAATGAAGACTCGCTACGATCGTAAAGCCAACACTACCGGCTTTGAAGAAGGGGCACTGGTTTGGTTACACAACCCACTCCGGAAGAAAGGGAAGTCACCAAAGTTCCAGCCAAGATGGGAAGGACCCTACAAGATCATCACAAGGCTGAATGACCTCACCTATCGGATCAAGCAAGGAACAAGGGGCAAACCTAAGATTGTGCACATTGATCGGTTGGCACGCTACTACGGATCAAATAATGCTCGGGACGAGCATGACTAAGAGGGGGGTAATGTTACGACGATGCCCGGCAACGGAGCTTGCACGCGAAAACGGACCTCACTCCTCTACGCAATAAGGTTCATTCTCGCGCGCACCCGCCTGCTTGTTTACCTGCGCGCGGCCGCCTGCTTTTTACCTGCGCGCGATTGTTTTCATGAAAAGAACGGTCCTGTTCAAACGCGTGTCCTCGCGCCAGTTCGAGAGGCTTCACGAATCATCCACGAAATACTAGAGGGCCCGCGCCGGGTATAAATAGAGAGTGAGCGACGCTGCGAGCAGTATTCATTCTTCGGAAAGCGATCAGTGCGAACTATCCTGCGACGTTTGAAGTGAACAGCGTTTACCAGTGTTTGTTTTGAATTGTCGACGTAAAGTGTGAAGTGTAATTGTGTAAAGTGGTGTATTTCAGTTGAGTGGTTTTAAATAAATAATTGTCTTTTCGTAACCGGCATTTAATTTGAATTGACGTACCCCGTACCCGCAACAGTATATTATGTAAAACTTCGTCATGCATAAGATATTGATGTTGCGTTCTAAATGCAGATTAGAAATACACAGAAATTAAATATTCACTTCAATAATCTAGGTCAGTGGGCTAGTCAATCTGTTGAAATAATTTAGATGTTAAAATGTTTATATTTGGGAAAACGAATTATATTTGGTAAACGTTTCTTATTCGTCGGGGGTCGTGGAGTGCTTGATTTTGACGTTATGAATATGAATATATGTATTTGTGGTTAGTTATTATGTAAAATGGTTTGGTGTTCGGTGCTCAATCGATAAAAATCTTTACCAACTAGATTACTACGTGTAGTCGAGATCAAAATCTGCGCACGTGTCATAAGACCTTATTCCTTTCAAGCAACTTCAATATGAAAGGGTGTCACGTAATAATTCCTTGAACTAAGACACTGTTATATCCATAATATACTGTTATTTCCCAGGTTTCGAAACGCGAATGCGACTCTTCACTGATGCAACTGAAGGAGGAGTTCCGCACGTATGAGTCGCTACGACGTGAGCACGACGCTCAAATAGTCCAAATAGCGACGGAGGCTGGTCTGAGGATCGCGCCGGACCAGTGGAGCGCGCTTCTCTACGGAGATACGGCTCATAAGAGTCATATGCAGAGTATAATAGATAAACTGCAGACGCCACAGTCGTTTGCGCAGTCGGTGCA
The DNA here is from genome assembly GCA_949319885.1 of Mecyna flavalis. NCBI lineage: Eukaryota > Metazoa > Arthropoda > Insecta > Lepidoptera > Crambidae > Mecyna > Mecyna flavalis. The sequence continues at coordinate 8,636,902 of OX439425.1, forward strand.
GGAGCTGTTCATAGCGCTGCAGCGGACGGGCGACCCCGCGCAGCTGGTCGTCATGAGCATGCACCTCGACCGGCTGGCGAGCATCGACGCTAGTCCAGGTGAGTCACTGCCCGGCTCACAAGAGCCACTATCATCATAATTTTCGCCAACCTCATAAACACCCTCTTAATCACCTCCACCACCATCATCATCATCATCATCGTCACCAACATCACCATCATCACCATTCGCCATTCATTGGCGAGCATCCACGCTAGTCCAGGTAAGTCACTGCAGAGCGTCATAGACAAGCTGCAGACAAGTCAGTCTCCCCTGCGCTCGGTAGCCCCTGCGGGGCCTCACCGCAGTTTGTAGCAAGGTAGTATTTGACTAGAAGTTAAATCAGACCTTTCAGGCGGGAATCAGCAGGTCGGAAGTGCGGGGGCACCTCTACTCGTATTGCACGATTTCCTGCCACTGTCGGACGGAAATGACCAGATATTTATCGTCTATCTTCTTTAAAAATAAAAATCAATTGCTGTTCGTTAGTCTTGCTAAATTTCGAGAACGCCTGAACTGAACCGATTGAAATATTCGTGGAAGTCTAGGGAAGGTTTAAACGATGAGAAAATATGAAAAAATTGCGAGGAAAATACTAAATAAAGTAAGTAATACGAAGTTCACCGGGTCAGCTAGTTTATTTATATAAATAAGGTCCTCGAAGATATGATTGCCCCATCACTTCTATGCTTCCCAGTGAAGTGTCCCTCCATACATCCTCCAACAATACAATAAAGATGGCAAACTAGAAATAATAAATACAATTCTTGGAACACACGATACCATTAACAAGTTATACTTTTTAGTCTTTCTAAACTAATGTTAAAACTGTACACGATTCTTAACATTTGTTTCTCTCCACAGACGCGAAAAGCCCGACGTGGCAGCAGTTGGCAGAGATTATGTCATCTCTCAAAGAGGTGGTGTCGGGCTTAATCCACTACTTGCAGAACGCGACCGGCCGCGATGCAAACCACAATCCAAAGCATCCAACGCAAGAAAGGCTTCCAGAGCCTTCTACAAGTAAGTTGTTTTTTTTATGCTAGAACAGTTGGCGGACAGCAACGCAGCCCATCTGGCCTTCTACAGTAAGTTCTGTCTAAGGGCAGACGTGGCGCTTACCATCAGGTGTACGATCTGCTCGTCTTGTTACACATAGCAATAAAAAAAAGTTCCTTTATGCTAGAACACTTAACAGACAAAACGTAGCTTACCTGGTGGTAAGCCACTGCAGCTTATTCCAGGGACACTTCAGTAGGAAGCTTCGATTCTTTAATTTTCGAGCCTTTGGTTTCAAGTGCACTGGCTCCCGCGCCAGGCTAACCTTCACATTATTCTGTCACACCAGTGTTAAGGAAAGGAAATAAGAATCCTACCCTTACTACCAATGTGTTAGATAGACAAACGATTTCCTAACTGTCACATCAGTGTGTATGTCAAGAAACTAAAATCCTTACTTTTACATTAGTCTGACAGAGCGGTGTGAAGGTAGAGAATTTGTGTTTCAAACTATCACACTAGTGGGTCTTTTGGAAGATTAATTCTTAACCGCGTGACTTCCCCACCGTACCACCGCCCATACCCCCAGTGGTACGGTGGGTCTAAAACCGTACCACTGAACAAACAGGGTTGTGGGAATTGAAAAGGAACATAATTTTTTTCATAATTTATTTGACTTTTTTTTCAATATCATTAAAACAAGTGAATGTCAGAAAAACAAGTTAAGGTCGGAAAAACTAGTGAATGTCGGAAAAACAAGTGAATGTCGGGGAAACAAATGAGTGTCGGCGAAATAAATAAATGTCGGAAAAACAACAGCACAACACCGCAAACATTTCAAAAAATGAATTTTTGACCTTCAATTCATTTTTTGAAATGTTTGCGGTGTTGTGCTGACTATACAATGTCAACTTATATCGCAATGTGTCAGATGTCTGTTTACGGGAAATACTTACTTAGTGTCAAAGTTGATGGCACTGTGAAATATAAGTTAATGCATTTAGTATAAGAAGTTGTTAGTTAGCTGTATCGAGTGTCTGCTGATTTTAAACTTTTGGATAAATGGAAAGCCAAACTTGATGGCAGGTTTATTTTTGGAAATCACTTGGTGTTTTGATTAGCGTGACTTGTATTATATTAATTTGAGCTTTTACGTAACATTATAAAGTTATAAAATCTTTTTCGCTTCTCCGCCCAAACAGTTTTTAACGCGAAAACAAAATTAATGGATCACACGCATGTCGTCAGACACGCTAGTGGTCAGATACGCATTATGTCAGAATACGCAATTCGACAGAATCTCGACTCGTCATGAATATAAACCAAATGTATGTTTACTATACAATATACATGCCTACTTATACACAAAATACTGCATAAATTAAATCAATTTTTTTTTTAATAAAACAATGCCAAAGAACTAGATTTCGCAACGGAAATCATCTTGCACTTCCAAAACGAGTTCCCAGAACAAATAGTAGTAAAATAATTTAATCTGCAAAAAAGATTTATAAAAAATACGTATATTAATGTTGCTACGGCAAAAACAATATTATCCATTTTAAAGGTATTAAATTATAACTAACAGTTTACCAACATACATAAAAGCCAGAATTTATACACCGTAGATAAAAATATAAATTAGGCTTTACAAAGTAAAACCATAATATTAATAAAATATTGTTAAAAAACTTTAATTTTTATCACTACGTGTAAACATATGTTATAGAAATAACAAAAAATAAAAAGAAATTAAATCATTCTGTCTTAATACTTTCGTGATATTCGGATTACAAAACAATTCAACGTAATAATGACTTCGATGCCCCATCCATTGAGTAGATAGTAAGTGAAGTACCTACTCTGCGCCAGGCCGGTTCAACAGTTTGGTTTACTATGTATCTACCTTCAAAAGTTGTTTTTTTTGTCCTATGATCGAGTTTTATACGATATTTGTGAGCTCTTCTCTTCTAAGTTCTCTTTGCGATCGGTCGTGTTTAAAGTACTTACAAGATGTTCCAGAGATATTTTTTCTGTAAGTGAATTATAATTATAACTTATGTGATATGATGAATTTTAAAATCCAAAACAATGAGAGTGTACATAGGAAAATTAACAATACAATGTAAAGCTTAACAACGTGTGAAAAGGACAATGCTTTTTCTCCATTCATTGTTGGCCTAAAAACCAAAAGTGATGGAAAATAGCTTTCTAGGTTTGAAATAACGTGTATTTTTTAAATTTTGTATGTAAGTAAGAACAATAATTTCTGACGAACACTTCTGAGAACGAATTTTCGTAATGATTAAGGTTATGTTTTATTATGCAACAATAAACAACATTGCTTATTTACGCTACAACAAATTAATGTACCGGTCTTCAATTAAAACAATATATATTTTTAGTATTTAATTATTTTTCACCATTTTAGTAGTCGATATTTATATCAAAATGTTGTTATCATTATTGTTGTGATATAATGATGTAGATTTTACTTTAACACACCGGGGAGCAAATTCTCACGCCTTTATAATTATTTGATTTTTATCAAAAAAACATGGCGGATGTCAACTAATTTCCATATTAACCGCCATGTTCTTTCGATATATATCGGGTTCGATATTGGCTCCCTGGAAGTTATTGGCATTTGAAAATAATAAAATGGTATTTGTTTTGCATCAAAGGCATGCTTCACTTTATTTGTTTACATCACTGTTAAATTGTTAAAGAAAAAAGGGAGCGTTAAAACCAATGACATTCAATACAAAAACTAGACACCCAATCTCTAACAAAAGTTCCTCAAAAAACGTCCGAGTGGCGTTGTGTATGACGTATACATCAATTTATACAGATAACCTTAACACATTCGTTCAAATTAACACCTTATCTCGTGGCAGTAGTGTTTAATGTCAATTGTATACGATCGTTAGAAGTATAGACCGACAAACTTATCTGTTCCTGTGGCGGCGTCGCTAGTGTCGTTTTAGTACTGTCATTAAATATCGTTTTTGCATTGCAAAAACTGACATTTCACGTAGTTCCAATTTTGGCCACCAGAACAGATAAGTTTGTCGGTCTTAGTGACATTATGTCACGCGATGGAAGTCGCCTAAAGATTGCAGTGGAGTAGTCATGCGAAAAAAAATAGATTTAATAGAAAAATAATATAATCTTTATTTTTGCAATATTCTAATTACCTTGAAATAGAGTTAATATAAAGAGTTGCCGTTTACTTTGGGTTTTAAATTTTTCTGTCTCTTTTGGCATATATAATGAAAACGTATGTTTATGTAAAGTTGAACTATTGTTTTCATTAAAATAGTTCTATGATTTGGAAAATCTATTGAATGTTGAATAAGACTTTCGAAAATGCTGGTATTTACAAACGATTTCAGTACTGCATAAACAATATTTTCCGCATTCAGCTTTGATGTATCATGTTGATAATGTCTTATGGTCTCTTCTGTTTTTTTACTTAAAATAAACACATCATTGGACGAATAAAACAATCCTCCCATGTTTCTGAAACCTTTAATTGTGTTATATTATGTCCGACTGAGGAAAATGGTTGGAACACACAACGGACCCTATATAAGGCTTGTAAAACTTTTCACCTCGGTCTCTTGCTATAATTGCTGTCCATTCAGCACACCGTATAGGATTTCGCGGAAAACTAAAAGAATAAAAAAATATATTGAAAAAACTACACTTATGTATATTCAAATAATGTAATTTCTTTTTGGGTCGAAACGATCTTTGCTATAATACTTTAACATTTCAAATTCATTTATTGTAATTTGTGTCTTTGAATACAGGTTTATAATATACCGTCACGGGGTGCCAATCGGCTCCTGAGACTGTTCAACCAGTCTGGAGAGTCCCCAGCGGAAGACCTTGGTCAACCTCGCTTCGCCAACGGAATTAAGAGGCATACCTAACGAGTAGCGAGCTCGTGCCTCGTTGCGGTGCTAAAGTTGGATAAGCTACCGGGTACAAAACGGTCACCCATCCAGTTACACGGCATCGCGTGAATTGCTGAACCCTTGTTATCGGTCTCGCAAGCATGCTACAATTAGACCAGGGCCGCTTTACGAATACAGGTTTATAAGATGTTAAACTAAGATAGTGTCAATGTATTATACCTTAGCAGGCATACCTACACATAAAATCAATACAGTATTCTTACTTATTATAAAATGAAATGTATACAGGAACTAAGTTTAAATAAGTTATTAATAAATTATGCTAAACATTAAAATAAAAATAGACTATTCATCTCCACAGCTTCTATGTTCCGTGAATATTTTGTTGTAACAATCGAAATGTAATTATTATGCAAAATGCTAAACACCGTAATGATATTTATGCAATTTTGTAAGTTTAAAGGAATACGTACCTGAAATATGACACTCCATCCTTTCTATGAGAGGATCTGCTATTATTTGCACAGTTTTTCACCGAACACTTCGTCATGACGTGGCGTTGTTGTCAAAGCGCTCTGTCGAAACAAAACTAAACGAAAACTCTGCCCAATAGTCGCGTGGGCAGACTTTTGCTTCGGACAATATTTGAGCGTGATTGGGTGTCTAGTTTTTGTATTGAATGTCATTGGTTAAAACTTAAAACAAGTGTTAAAACTTTTCTCTCTGATATTTTGTGGAGTGCAATGATATTTTAAATAAACTTTGTGTCTTTGAGCATTACGGAACGTTGTACACACACTCATTACTCCTCTAACATTTTCTCAAATTTCAGGTCAGCCCAGTCCCCAAACTGCTACATCGACACCCACACATAATAAATACAAAGTGTCTATGTGCCGAGACGCCGCTACCAGGTCCTTCTGCCCCCGCGGGAACAACTGTACCTTTGCGCATTCCGAGGAGGAAATGGAAAGGTAACATGATTGTTTAAATCTTACCTTTTTTGTGTAATATTGTAGGTGACAGGCAGGCATGTAGCTCAGTTGGGCTGGTTAATAGTCACAAGGCTCCAGCTCGTCCCTATCGGGTGGAAAGGGAAAACCGGGGGAGTTTAGTGGGTAGTAGGACGCTTTAGTCTCGAGTCCCACGGCCGCAGGTCTAGCCTGCGTGCGGTTACGGTGCTAAAACGTACTTTATGTAACGGTTGTATTTTTATGTCAACGGTAAGTTATGCCTATGGCCTATAAGCTACAGAAATATTGTGCACCTTAGTACTGGGTTGCTTAAAATACACGGACCTAAAGCAATTGTATTTCAAGGGACTGAGTTACTTGTTAATATTACTATTTAATGGTTTTGTTCCATTATTGTTATGCAGGTAACTTAGTTTTTTAACTAATTTAATTTTATGAATTTCTATATGATATGATCATGTGAATGAAAAGTATTTTGAAGTTCCTAAATTGCAATGTAAGTAGCTCATATTATCAAAAGTAAGTATAATAAGTCAATAAAAGTGTTAAATTATATGTTTACATTGTTACTACGCATATGTGTTATGTGATATGAAACACACGTGTGCATTTCATTTGAGCATGAATATGCAAGTTCCGTGGGAATGAAAATTGCAATCAGATGCGATTCAGGTACCAATCCACACTGGATGGCGTCTTTGCGACGGAATACCATCGCAATTAGTAACAGTTTCATGTCGTTTCTTAGAAAAACAATAAGTTTACTTGATAGATTGTGAAATACTAAAACTTTTTACTTTCATTGTTTTTGTGTCACGTTTTCTTCTTGCTGTGCGAATTTATGTTCTGAAGTTAAGAAGTAACTTTATTTTCTGGAATTATGTCGCTAACTGGGTTTTATGTTTTCCCTTTGTTGCCATGCTTTGGTTTTTATTATTTTCGCCTATTAAAAAGCGTCTTACTAACCAGCCAAGCAAGATGATTTAATACCGTAGCCACAATTCCAATTTCAAACAAATGATTGAGGTTCTTATAATGTGCCAATAAGGACGGTAATAATGCAAAAACATAGGAACGGTATATTCATTTTTATAAGCAATTGCTTTTTATCTAAATGTATGCTTGTGAAGCTAAGCGAATTGAACTATGTATGTTCTAGTTTTTAATTTCATCAGTATTTCATGACGTGAAGTTAAGAAATATCACCGTAGCACACATTAAAAGTGAAAACCATAATAATTATTATAAAGATAAATAGATAAATAGATTTAAATAAGTATATTATTATACGAAACAACCTTTAAAACTAATTGATGTCTAAAACTACTAATAATAATATTAAGAGGTTAAACTTTTTACTATAGACTTGTGGTTTAAGTTCAATGCCTACGACTTCCTTGACCGCCTTGTAATAGTGGCTTAGCCGCACGGGTCATGAACCCGAGGTCGTGGGTTCGATTCCCTCCTTTGGTCTGTTTGTTTGCAGGTCTTTATCAGAGTCCGACTGGTTAGCTATCACCTCTATAGTTGAAATAGCTTTGCCTATTATCTGGCATTAATATATAATAAATAAGGCAAATAATAAATAAGCTCTTTAAATGAGAACTTCATCCAATCAAGTTTAAATCTTTCATTGTGTGAATAAAATAATTTTAAGATCTTACATGGACATCTTAATATCTTTCGGAGATTGTGTGAAAAATATTGTCTCTTTTGTACATACTTATAAAAGTTATCCAACTCATTCGAAGTTACACGTTCTTACAATTTTTAACATACGATTTACAATATTTATCCTGTGGCGCGTGTATTTTAATATAGTATTTTGCAAGGCGACCTTTTTTGGAATATTTTTTGTGTACCGTTTATATTTCTGGTTTATATTTACATTATTTCAACTAATGTATTATTTACTGTGAATTCGTTTTTTTATTTAGCTGTATTATATTCTGTTTTTTAGTATTTGTTTTAAAACTTTTTTTAACAATTTATATGTGGATATCATGTAAGGTGCATTTTCGCAATGACACTGAAGAAACCACTTGCCTATATGCAAGTTTATATTTAAATATACATAAATATCAAGACAAAGAAAAAACCACAAATGTTCCTCACATGAATGTTTGTCCTGGGTTCGTATGTGGGATACGAACCCATAACCTCTGGGTAGGGTCATTATGCGCTATCGGACCAGTCAAGCTGTGTATGGTCGGATTTTTAATAAGACGGCCAAATCTGACATAAGCTAATGTCACTTGCGAAAAAAGTATTGCCATGTTCAATGCAATAGTGATGCATTCAGTTTTCGTTCACACAAAAACTAATGATAATATGGATGAAATAAGGTCGTTTATAATTGTAAAATATAATAATAATAATAATAATAATAATAATAATTTATTGAAATAAGTACAGTTTACACTTTTAATTAGGTTTTATAGCTAGGTTGTACATAAATAATCGTGGAGTAAACAATATTATGGACTTTTGCTTTCTAAACTAGGATTAATCCTGTGTCTTAGTCAGCAATAATTCCTCCTTTGCAATCCAGTAGGTACTTAGAATACAAACAGCAATATAACTGTAGACTTTTTTTTTTTTTTTTTTTTTTTTTTTTTATTGAGCGTTTGTGTAGATAAAGTAAAGAATATTATGTATATTTGATATTATGCGTGCGCGTGTGTGTGTGTGCGTGTAAGTGTGTGTGTATCTCTGTGTGGGAGTATAGTTATGTGGTTGTGTCTGTGTGCTTATGTACATACATGTTTTATTTTTATAATTGAATTATAAAAATAAAACATGTATGTACATAAGCATACATATCATTTCCTCAGTCTCATAATATGTTAGTGTACGAAGAAACTTATCAGTGGATTTCTTTAGTGTATGGTGTAAGGATAATAATTGTACAATAATTATTTCATTAGAACCAAATAAAAGTGAAGGCTGTCAATAAAATTGGTGGGTTATTAAATAAGTTGCATTGCTTTGCGATTTGCTGAGTTTTAATCGAATGTTCTAACTTCTAAGTGCACTTCGAAATTGAATATTTATTATTGTAAAAGCTGGTTGAATTGCTCTAAATAAATAAACAAATGACACGAAACTAACTCCCTTATTCATAGTACAGGGTTATGCCTAATACAAACAGAATGCTACCAACATCACTTATAAAAGTGCCATTATTGTCATCATTTGAGCCTAAAGACATCTACTGCTAGACGAAGGCATATGGCCATCCTTAAGGATCTTCAAGACGTTCGATCCCTCCTCACCCGTATCCAGTTGATTTCCGCGATGTTTATGAGATCGTCGGTCCACCTTTTTGTATTAAAGGAAAGCAAACGAGCAAATAGGTCACCTGATAGCAAGTCGTTACCACTGCTAATGGACACCTGCATCACAGTTGTATTACCGGCCTTTAAGGGAAAAATACACTCGCTTTTTAAAAGTAAACAAACGTATGGAGTGCCTGCCACCATACCCGCCATGTCATGCGATAAAATAGATTACACAAAGCTAACTCTGACCGACAATCGATTTTGTGATGGTTGAGAAGTCGGCTATTTTTCCAAGAGGTCGGGTTCGATCCCCGCACGGTACATTGCATTTACGTGTTAATTTGTGTGCATGAACATGTCTGTTTGTATCTGAGTGTTTCTATGTATAATAATATGTATTTACGATAATAAAAGTATATTAGTGATTTTTATCCATTGTCTAGCACCCATAGTAGAAGCTTTGCTTAGTTTGGAGCTGGACGGCGCTGTGTGAATAGTCATCACTCATCATCATCTCAGCGTTTTCCCGGTTGCATCCAGCATTGAGCCCAGGGCCCGCTTCGACTATGATCTCAGATTCGACAAGCCTGGTTATTACAATGGAGCGTTTGCAATCTGACCTCCGTAACCTCTACAAGGGAAACCTGTGTAAATAGTCATCATCATCATCCCAGCGTATTCCCGATTGCATCCAGTATAGAGCTCAGGGTCCGCTTCGACTATGATCCCAGATTTGACAAACCTGGTTATTACAATGGTTAGTAAATAGTGTCTAGAAATATTGAATTTTGAACAAACTCCATTCCAGGTACAGGGCGATGCCAAATACCAACCAGGGCGCGACAAACGGCAACTTTACATACATAGCCGCGATGCCGGCCATGCCGATGCCGCCGGCCATGCCGCCGGGCATGCCGCTGCCGCCGCCGCTGTTCCCGCGGTTCCCGCTGCCGCCGCCGCAACACCACACGCAGCAGCTGGACAACTTCCCGCGACCACGTGAGTTTTTGACGTGACAACGTCTTATAATTCGATGAAGCCGGTAGCACACACGGAAAAACATGACTCATGCACAATGACGTTCAATTAAAAACTAGACTCACAATCACGCTCAAATATTGTCCGAAGCAAAAGTCTGCCCACCCGACTATTGGGCAGAGTTTTCGTTTAGTTGTATACAATTGACATTAAACACTAAATGCCACGGAGATAAGGTGTTAATTTGAACGAATGTGTTAATGTCATCAGTGTCAAAGCCACTCGGACGTTTTTTGTGGAATTTTTCTTAGAGATTGGGTGTCTAGTTTTATATTGAACGTCATTGCTCATGCACTCATGACAAATAAACACAATCGGCCTCCGCGTTCGGCAGCGTTCGACATCTGTTTCTCTCCTACTTGAGTGAGCGATGCGTCCGCGTGGACAGCTGCTATAAAATAATACATTTACATGTTTATCCTTTGAACAGTTTTCCTTTTCTTATGACGTTGTCACGTTCAACTAACGTCAGTAAACCGACTTTACAGATAACCGATTTTTTTAATAATATCCTCCTAGCCGAGTTTTCGGCTACGGCGGTCAATCTTTACGATCAACCAAACTACGCAGATGTACAAGTGATTGCGCAAGCACAGATGCACTCCCTATATCCTCACTCTCTTAACGCGGTGAGACAGCAGTCTTGACACGACCGAAGAGAAATCAGGCGCAGGACCAACGGCGTAATGTGCTTTCCGAGGCACGGGGGTGTTTTTTACACCGCCAACTTCCAGACTCCGGACTACAGAAAAACCCACGCATTTTTTGAACCCCAGCCGCGGCCGTTGCCTTAAAGTGCGACCTGCTAGCCACTGCATCATGTAGGCAGTCAAAAGACCAACGGAAACTTTACATGTCTGGTACATGCCGATGCCGCCGGCCATGCCGCAGGGCATGCCGCTCAACGTGACAACTTCCCACAGCCACGTGAGTTTTTTTAATACTAGGTCAGTTGGCAGACTGGTACGCAGACTACCTGATGGGAATCGGCAACTGCGGCCTAGTCCATTGAAGGACACTTCACCAGTAAGCGTCGAAACAACCCACGGCAACGTGAGTGCCCCTGATTTGCTCTTTACATCGTTTAACAAGCTAGCAAACTGCAAGAGCTCTTTAGTAAATACAAACTTTTTGATAAGTATTTCTGGATCGAGCTGACCAGATGCAAAAAACGACTTGCTCATTTGATTATCTCACAACTTCATCTACTGAGTAAATCTGGACTTATAGGGGAGACCGGGTATGGTTGTCTCACGGGTTGGTTGTCTCAGTGGCCATAACAGAGAATCGAACGAGTGAATCAATACATTGAATTGCGTCGTAGGAGCGGGATAGCAACACCTCCCTCCCTACCTCACGTCAGTCCGCTCCGCCATGCTGTGACGGTGACACGCACGTTTATTTTTTTCGCACATCAAAAGTAAATTTTTGTGTTCCCGGATCGAGTCTCGTAAGTATACTTAAACTTTCTATATTAATGAACATTTAATGTGTTTTATGGTGAGAGATATGTCTTCTATGATAGTGAGTTATAGTTTTTTCAAAACCTTTTGAGGGGTATTTGCTTTGGATGTTACTTTTCTAAAACGTGTACTGGGGCAAGTTGTCACAGGAACTTTTGGGCTGGTTGTCACATGTAACGCCCAGCCCAAAATTTTCTCCTTATTTGTTTCAGCTTTAACATGCTATTTATGATATGAGCCAGTAATTACTTGTAATTGTTACTCAAAATAAACGTTATATTATTATTATTATTATTATGTCACAGCTAGCAGACAAAAAAAAGGAAAATCCGCAATCCTAACTGATACACCGGAACTTACTTAGAAGAGAAAAAGAAGGAACAAGATGCAAAGGAAAAATAGTATCTAAACGTGTGTTGAGTGAGAAGAAAGGAAAGAAAAGGTAACTAAAGGATATAAAAAGAAGAAATTTGTTAACGATGAAGAAGACGAGAAAGAGGAGGAAGATTACCTATCCTATCGCTTAGTCTGCTTGTCGCCCTTCTCTGCTAGCTAGTCTAGAGAAGTTTGGATCCAGTGCCAAGATTACAAAATTTGGGCTCACGAAACATGCACACCTGGACTGCCAAAATTGTGATTCTGAATATTCTGGCTGATCCTGTGATCTCACTAAGTTACTAATGTTTGTTATTCTTTCGTACATAATATACATACAAAATTTATATTTTCTAATAAAATGATTAATTAATTATTATTAGTGTTTATTTTTGTAAATTGCCCTCACTTTAATTATGTGACTACTTACCCCAAATACTGTGACAACCATCCCTGACCCGGGGTTAGAAGTCACACTTCTCTTCTTCACGAAAAACGAATATATTTTCACGAAACGTTACATTATAGAAAAATTCTTTCATTCCTTTAAAACTAGATTAATTACACTATCCATTGATATAAAAATGTCATGTCTTAACAAGATAGTTGGAGAAATACGTGCAAAATAAAAAAAATGTGACTTCCAACCCCGGTCTCCCCTACACATTAGAATGAATTTGTTTGGGTATTGGGACGACCGTTATTGGTTTCAAGTCCCACACACGGCCGCACGTCTCACTAGCCAGCGGTCACGGAGCTTAAAAGCATGCAGGAAACATGCTTTTAAGTAAAAATAGTTCAAACCGTTCAAATCATCATAATTATATTTATCCTTGCTACGACATATCAATTATACCTTACTAGCTTTCCTCCCGCGGTTACACCCGCGCGTAATTTCTTCCTTCCCTCCACATTTCCGGAATCAAAAGAACCCTATGATCACCGGGGATAGTGTAGCTTTCCAACAGTGAAAGAATTATTCAAATCGGTTCAGTAGTTTCGGAGCCTATTCAATGCAAACAAACAAACAATCAAATCTTTCCTCTTTATAATATTAGTATAGATGTCAATTATGTATCACTACATAGTATAAAACAAAGTCGCTTTCTCTGTCCCTATGTCCCTTTGTATGCTTAAATCTTTAAAACTACGCAACGGATTTTGATGCGGTTTTTTTTATTAGATAGACTGATTCAAGAGGAAGGTTTATATGTATAATACATGCATAATATAGTAGAGAAACACTGATAATTTTAGAGGTTTTTAATTTAAGGTCGTAAATAATCACATTTTTTTGCGCTTACATTGCAAACGCTGGCTGAACCCTACGAGATAGATCAAAATAATGTACTACACTATTGTACACCTTAAAAAGTTTTACAAAAAAGTCCGCGATGGTATATGTCTATCTCTTAGGGATAACCCACAATAACCAATTTCCTTTACTTATAACGATAAAATAATGGCTTATTTACGAAAAAGTGATTTTAAGCAATACAGTATTAATCCTTATCCAATAAAGTACCATAAATAAATTGTGCATGTAATATAGATCAATATGGCCCTTTACATCATGTAATTTAAATGAATAGTTTCGAAGATATTACAGATTTAAAATGCAGGGACATAGCGGTTGCGGCGGTACCGGCCGGGGAGCGGATGGATGATCGTTTGTTATTCTTTCACGTAAAACTACTGAATTGATTTTAATGAAACTTTACAATAATATAGCTTATACATCAGAATAACACATAGGCTACAATTTAAAAGATATTCCCGCGGGATAACGTCCTATAGTTCACGCGGGCGAAGCCGCGGGCGGAAGGCTAGTGTCTGATATAAAACGTTTGTCCACAGCAATAGCTCCGTTGCCGGCGCAGGAAATGCTGCAAAATCCTGAATTTGGCCAGGATAACCAGCATCAAGAAGGGATTCAGCCAACGTGAGTACTGTACCCGAATAACTAATCATATTTTAATCTTAAGTAACCAGCTACAGATAGATCAGGGGAAAGAGTTTTACATATTCATATCACGAAAAGTACCGTGAAGCCGTCTTGCACCTGATATCTAGTTTAATAAGTCTAGAGTATTAGTGTAGGCTTGAAAGATGCTCTTATGAATCGTTAATTGTTAAATAATTTCTACATAATCTTATCTTCCACCGGCGTCGGAATGTAGGAGAAGAATCTGGAAGCTCGATAGTTACTCTTTTCAATTTCGAAAATGTTTGTTATACATATTTATCAATATTTGTTCAATTTGAATACCGCATTACAGTCAATAAATCAGTTAAAGAAAAGTTAACACAAAGTTTCCTGATTCAAAGATAGAAATATATTTTACTAGCCTTCCGCCCGCGGTTTCACCCGCGCGTAATCTCTTTTTTCAAATATCCCCCTTTCCCCACATTTCCAGGATCAAAAGTACCCTATGTTTACCGGGGATAGTGTAGCTTTCCAATAGTGAAAGAATTATTCAAATCGGATCAGTAGTTTCAAAATTGATATTCCCGCGGGAATGAGACGTTTCCCGTAGGAAATTTTATAGCCTATGTCCTATTCTGGGTTATAAACTATGCGTGTGCCAAATTTCATCTAAATCCGTTCAGCCGTTTAGGCGTGATTGAGTAACAAACATCCAAACATCCAGACTTTCGCATTTATAATATTAGTAGGATATAGTAGGAAGTAGGATTTATGAATAAATTGGGACTCAGTCGAACGATACCCAAATGTGGCACCTGATTGCAAGTATGATGTCTGCCATCATTTCACTCAACCATATTAGTGAGAATGTAATGACCCGCTGAATCATACTGAGAGCCAGTATACTTGAAATCAAAGGCTCGAAGATCAGAGGAGCCTTCAGTGTGGCAGCACATTAAATGACGCTTTCTGTTGAAGAGTCCCTCAATAGAATAGGCCGCAGTGGCCGCTTACCGCTTATCAGGTGGGATGTGTGATGGGTCTGCGAACTGATTTATTATAAAAAACCTTACCATTGTTACAGTAACTATCCTGCGCCGATGATTCATAATCAGCCAATGGGTATGGCTCAGAACGGGATGATGATCCCGGTCGGCGAGCGGTTCTTCGGCCGGTACGGGGCGCCAATACACGAGGACCCGCCACATTTGCAGTACGCGCGCCCAGATTACCCTGCTCAGGTGAGAAAGAATGAAAACTTTTGGCCAAGTGCCGACAGATATCATAAAAAAAACAAATATATTATCTTAGACAGAAACTTAAAAGGCCACTTCTCAACATAATAATACGAGTATGTTACGTGTAATGTGTTAGTGCTCACATTTCTTTAAGCGTCATCTCTTCACTAAATAAAGAGCAATGGAGATTTTGGCCTTCCTAACTAGTCCGCTATTTTGATTATTTTTCAAACTAGCGGTCAATTAAAATTCTTTCAAAAATGAATACCCAATATCATTAAAAAAAGTCATTAGACGAATACCCGTAAGGTGTCACATTTCAAAGATACGAGCATCTCGTATAAGCTACCACATTGTTTTAGTGTACACAGGATATTCAATATTTTCTTCTCATGTTATTGGTTTATGTTTGCGCAGGGGTACCCGCAGCCTAACCCCATTCCGTACCAGGGACAGGAGAGTCTACCGATGTCTAATATGTTTGTTCCGGTCCAGCACGAACCGCCACGGAATAATATAAGTCCTTATACATTCGATGATTGTAAGTATTTAAACACTCCATTTTTTTCGGGAATACACTCAGCGGCACTGAATGTGGGCCAAGTGAAATTTAAGGTTTGCCATGAAAATGAATCATAAAAATATGTTGATAATTTCGTTTGGGCGCATTATGTCCAATTTGCAAAATGTCCAACTGTCAAATTCTCAATTGGTCCAGTTCGCAATTGGTCCAGTTCGCAATTGGTCCAGTTCGCAATTGGTCCAGTTCGCACCTGGTCCAGTTCGCGATTGGTTAAGTTCGCAATTAGGGGTGATCCATATTGTAAGGGTGGTTGATGTTTTGGTAACACCCAACCTGAGAGTGAAAAGCATATTATACTGGTGTTTGTTTAGTTGTTGTTTTCCCGCAACAGAACGCTTCACCTTTAGTCTCTCTTCATAATCGATCACCTTTAGTAGTACTATCGATTTTTGCAAGGATTTTTTTTCACCTTTTTTTTTATAAAGTTTGGCGGGAAAATGAAAATCAAATAATAGTAAATAGTGAATTATCATTTTTTTTATAAGCGCAAAAGGTCAATGATCCCGACCGATGACCGTCCGCGACGCAGCTAGTACCATTGATTCGAGTTTCGTCTATATAATCGTAAAACTTTTGATTTGACTAAGAAAAACGTCATTTTTCAATTTTACTACTAAGTTGGAATCACTTTATTCTGGTACTTGTAATAAAACATCTATAACAAACAATTAAACAACTGTTATTTGAATTGGTCATTTTGAGAATTGGACCATTTGCTAATTGGACAATTTGAGATTTGGACTAAGTGCGAATTGGACTAATTGCTAATTGGACAATTTAAGATTTGGACGTTATGAGAATTGGACATTTTGAGCGCGCTGGACCTTTTGCGAATTGGACATAATGCGCCCAACCGGATAATTTTTGGTAAATTTTGTTTATTTATTGAGTTCCGCCCGCGGTTTTACCTACGTGCAATCTGTTTTTTTTATATTCCCTTTCCGCCACATTTCCAGAATCAAAAGTACCCTATGTTCACCGTGGCTAGTGTAGCTTTCAAACAGTGAAAGAATTATTCAAATCGGTTCAGTAGTTTCAAAGTTGTTATTCCTGCGGGAATGAGACGCTTCCCGTAGGAATTTTATAGCCTATGTCCTAATCCGGGTTATAAACTATACGTGTGCCAAATTTCATCTAAATCCGTTCAGCCGTTTAGGCGTGATTGAGTAACAAACATCCAAACATCCAGACTTTCGCATTTACAATAATATTAGTAGGATTAATTATGTATATAAAATAAAATTAAACAAAACCAAACGTATATACAAATTGGGACCCAAAATATTGATAAGCGAAAACAAATCGGCTTGTTATCGCTCTTGTTTAAGATTGGGCCACATTCCGTGCCGCTGATTGTTCCTTCGTTCATTCAGCCATTACGAACAGCCGTTGACTTATACGTGTAACACCCTGTTCCCCCTTGTCGGGTGTCGGATCCGAATATTAAAATAAATAAATATCTTTGGACATTATTCACACAGCGCCATCTAGTCCCAAACTAAGCATTAGCTTGTACTATGGGTGCTAGACGACGGATAAATTACTTATATTCATTTTTTTTTTTGTAAATACATACATATTATACATAGAAACACCCAGACCGATACAAACAGACATGTTCATGCACACAAATGTTTGTACCGTGCGGGGATCGAACCCGCGACCTCTGGTGTAATAGCCGACTTCTCGACCATTACACCAAATGGCTCGTCAAATATTAATCGAATATTAATCGGACATTCTACTTAATACCAAGCTGACACGAATTCGGTTTCCGACAAGTGTGAATATTACCAGGTGGTAGGTTCCTGTACTGGGCCGTGTAGGTGGGAACCACCGCAGTGCCAGATAATTTCCCGTGAAATAGAAGTGTGTCAAGCACTTCTGTGTTTCGGGAAAAGGGCACTGAAGATAGTAAAATTACTGGGTATATGAGACCTATTATCTGTCGTCTCCGTGTAGCGGGCGCAGGGCGGTGCCGGACAGTACAAAATAAAACAATACAAAAATATTTATTAACAACAAGTAGGAATTAAGGAACTAGGATTACATACAATACAGGGTTTGAAATATCTCAGGTATAACTGCTTAGTTACTGTTTGGCACTGAACTGTCTAAAGGCAGACGTGGCGCTTACCGTCAGTTGTACGATCTGCTCGTCTTGTTACACATTGCAATAAAAAAAGAAAAGAATAGCTTCATATAAAATGCTTTGCTACTAGAACTTAGTGGGAACGGGGTGTAAGTTTAAAAGTTACAAGCTTCGACAAAAAAGGATGTATGTACTAATAGCGTATTGTTTTCAGCTTCGATGCCGGAATACCGCGTGAAGGCCCCATACGTCCCCGGTCCGAGGGAGCGACGCCCTGATGCACCCTGGCCGCCGAACGATGTAACCCATTCTTTAAATAGCTTTTAATTACAATATCATTGCGTATAGCTAATTGTGCTACTTAACACCCAAATATAAGTATTATCCAATGACGTTCAATTAAAAAACTAGACTCCCCATCACTAAACCGCTAAACCATCGAGGCATTTCCTACGATTGGGTGCTCTACCGATCACTTTTATTGATATCTACTAATTTAAATTACCTACCTTAGAATATACCTCGAAAACATATTTTATCCTTACAAACTTTAAAGATAGTCCATATCTATGTTACCGGAAATGTATAAAATATTGTTTTAAAATTCTTTAATTCATAGACTCACAATCACGCTCAAATATTGTCCGAAGCAAAAGTCTGCCCACCCGACTATTGGGCAGAGTTTTCGTTTAGTTGTATACAATTGACATTAAACACTAACTGCCACGAGATAAGGTGTTAATTTGAACGAATGTGTTAATGTCATCTGTGTCAACGCCGCTCGGACGTTTTTTGAGGAATTTTTCTTAGAGATTGGGTGTCTAGTTGTATATTGAACGTCATTGGTATTATCCCTTTATCTATGTACCAATGTAGTCGACAGCACATCAGACCACCCTAATCTGTCAAATTTCTACAACCAATTTACAGCTTTAATCACTTCACATAGAGTTCTGTTTCAATTGAGAATTTTTGACAGATTAGGGTGGGTTGATCTGCTGCCGTCCGTAGATGTTTTGGTTTCCACATATGCTTAAACAGAGTCAGCATGTTTCCAAACTGGATTAAGAAAACCATTAAATTGTTTCGTGTGAGGCAATAATATATACAGTCATATTAATAATGTTCCAGGTATTTGCGTTCGATGCCATGCGAGGCACATTGCCTCACTGTTCCGGCACGTCGGAGGATGTAAGTAGAAATCTTGTATATCCGCCAGAATACCAAAGCTGCTGCGGCGCGTAATACGACGCCGTGACAGCTAATGAGCTGATTGGCTACCACACAAACACACATACAGACAAACTTATCTGTTCTGGTGGCCAAAATTGGAACTACGTGAAATGCAATGCAAAAACGATATTTAATGACATAACTAAAACGAAAGTAGCGACGCCGCCACCGAAACAGATAAGTTTGTCGGTCTATACACACACAATACGTGTAATTTCGTTTTGTTTTTTCTTTTTTTTTATCATTCGTCTTTATAATAATAACAAACTAGAACAATAAACATCTTATTTTTTGGGCATCTGTCTTTAATTGGTTTAGTATTTTTATGTAACCAATATTCGAAATATGAAGTCAATATTCAATTTTTTGCAGTTGTTTACCGTGCCGGGAGACCGCCGCGCAGTGGGGACGGACCGTGGCCCACCAGACGCAATCCAAGCCGACGATGTGAGTAAATATACGTGGAGATGTTCACAATGCTACCTTATGACGTATGCGTGTGACGGGACAGTGGAGGTAACCAATGGAAAGGTAAACGAACTGACGGCGACTTGTCCGAGGTTTACCTGTTTGGACCGCCTCCGTGAAACAGTGGCGAAGCCGCTTGGTTATAAATCCCGGAGGTCGTGGGTTCGACTCCCGCCTTGGGTCTGGTTGGTGTTAGGACTTAGTCGGACTGGTTAGCTCCCACCCCCCACGGGTGAAATCTGCCGCCATAACAGCTTTGGCTGTGTTTCGGCAATATCAATGTGGGAGCTAGTAGCGCTGAAATAAAGGGCTCGAAGATCAGATGTGTTTACAGTCTGGCAGCACATTGAGCGACGCTTCCTTATGAAGTGTCCCTCAATGGAATAGGACGCAGTGGCCGCTTACTATCAGATGGGCTGCGTGTCTGTCTGCCAACTGATGTGGTATAGAAAAACCTTCCCCGTCCTGTCACGTACGTAATTTTAGGAAGATCCTAGCAGAACATTAAGTTTAGTCAGACTAAACCAAATACCCCATCGATTAAGTCAAACTGATACACTCCTTCCATTACAGCAAGAACTGGAAGAGGAACTCCAGGCGTTAGAGCGTCGCATCGACACGGAGTTCAAAAGCACCGATTAACACTGGCACCAACCCTGGTCCGTGCGAGCGTGCGCTTGTTCGGAGCAATACCACCGGTCGCTGTCCGCCCTCGTTCGATACCACCGCACCCGACGCCCGGTATGCTTCGGCGACGCTTGCCTCAGCTGCGGAACCCACGCGAAGACTCGGGCCACTCGTCTCTCACCGCGGTAACTTACTATACTATTGTAGTCACAACATAGCTCGATACCTGTGACAGCTGTTATGAAGAGTTCACTAGTGATGCGGTGCAGTAGACTCCCGATTATACAAACACCGATTTTGAATCGTAAAAATTGTTTTTTAAGAAAGTATTTTTACTTTCGAATCGCATTGATTTTTTAGTATAATTATTATTATACGTTTAAAGTGATAAACAAAAAATTTCTTTCGAAATTTTACACGTTTACTATCGATAATAAGTGTAAGCGAAAGATGACGGCAATGAACATCTCTAAGTTGGCGGGGCTGGCTAATCATGAACGTTAATTCTCTGCATACGTTTTACAGTCATAAATTGTGAAACATTATTCCTGCCAATCCGATGATAGCTGTCGCAGGCATCATCCCATTTTGTGACTACAATAAACGCAAAGACTCGTGGCAGGCGGAGCAATAAAAAGTGCAAATAAGACAGCGGATATTATGTTTTCCCTTGCACTTGCACAGCTTATGAATGACGTCACACAGACATAGAGATGCGCGTTGTTTGTATACCTGCGCTATCGATAACTGGTCTAGAGTATAATATTTGTGATAACTTTTTTTTTTAAATTAAAATGATTTCTTCAAGTCTTATTCTTGCAGAGCTTAAGAAAGATGCACGCATTTTTCCAATTTTTTAAAGTTCCTTATTTCCTTTTATCGATATTCCAAAAATTTACGCGTGCGCATCCCTTTTACGAAAGTGATTTATTGCACCGTCTGCTGCAAGTCTTTGCGCTGAGTATAACACACGCGTTCTGCTACGGTAACTCAAAATTATAACATCGTTCAAACCTGTACACACAGCGCGAATTGTGTTAGCTCATTGTTCATTCATATGTGTAAGAGTGAGAATGCAAATGAAAAAAATCGAGATAAGCAGTAGCGCGGTACGTCATCATATAATTGGTTGAGTTAACGCACGGTTGGCGCAAATAAGCGAAGCAGCGTAGTGTTACATATACACACAAGTGGCATCCATCTGGACAAGTGTAGCGAGATATTGGACTTGGATATAAGTGGCGTCGACAGCGGTAGGGGCGAACTAAATGATGCTTGTATGTACTGTACTTAAGTTGAATTTACATGAGACGGCCAATGTTATATGAGAAATCGTTTCTCTTGGAAAAATGGTAGTTTTCTATCTTTTGATTAGATTAATTACACTGGCTCTCTGTAAAACTGGCTTCACACTTGAGTATGGTTTAAGTTATTATTATATTAAAAACAGCAAAGGACAGCTTATATTGTATATTTAAGTGACTGAAACTAAATATTTGTTAAGCATGCAGAATTATTTATCAATGTTTTGAACGAATGAGGGAGCAAATTAAAAGCGAAGTGTACGCAACTACGCACGTAGTGCTTTTACTGTTTGGCAGACAATGGACAGTCTAGAAATGATATTCAGGGTTTTTACAGACTAGGGCGTTCGAGAATCCCTTTGGAACTTAATTTTTATCAACTATAGGCATAATGGAAAGAAATCTATAAATACAAAGCTCACATGCATGCGTTCTACTACACTATTTGCTCATACAATTTGACTATTATAGTAAGACTTTTATACATAGTCAGGCGTTGTATACATAATTAGACATTTCCGTTTGTATTAGCTAATAGTATAGTAGACATTTTTTTAAATTATTAAATCTCGTTCCTGTTTTCAGAAAAATCATAGGCAAAATAATGGCTAGGTGTCAATTATTACAGGACTAAATGTTTAGGTATTTCATACATTAGGTACTCATTATTATTTTCGGTATTTTATAAAAATTACGTTCTCGTGGGTTTATAACGTTTCCTAAAATGATGAACCTCTCAATAAAATATGCCTGAACAATATTTAACTTTTAACATTTACTTGAATCATAATATTCAGTCCACGTCTTCAGCTTGGCATTTGCTTCCCCATTTTAATAACTGTTAAAGATATCTAAGTGATATAAACTATTACGTTTGCGTTATTATGTAAGCTGCTAACAGCATGATCGTGCCTAAGCTATCGAATTGACCTGACATCGGTTTGACGCGCTTTTACTGTGCGTGCGACAGAGATAAAAAGAAGAACAATTGGTGTGATAAAGTGAGATGGAGTATAGGAAACCTTCGCTTCTGCGAGGTATTAAAATGTTTCGTTCTCTGTCTCACTTTCTGGTTTTAGAGATAACGTGACGCACCACTCTTGTTTCGAGTCTACTACGCAATACATAAAGTGTTATACGCAAGTATAGTTAATATAATCGGCCGATTGCATATCTATGGAATGGTTTTATAAGTGTAACGGCTCTTATTTTATTTTATTTTTTCTTTTTGAATTTTATAAGTTATTGTCAAAAGCCAAACCGACTTGGCATATTTTAGCACGTTTATTTTTTCTTTTATAAGGACTTATATTAAGTCCTTTTTTATTCAAATCTAAAGACGGACTCGCATTTTAGAATAAGATTTTGTTTCTATTGTCCCGGTGCCTCAACAATGTATGTCGTCGCTTGCGTGGCTTTTGGTACCGCCGGGAACTTGGGGGCCTTGAGTCTTGGTATATCATATCATTGGGGGAATTCGGGCCTACACCCACCAGGCTGACCTAGTGTGGTGGGGGGGAGTGTCAGAGTATTGTCTTCTACAGCAGGGTGTACCACGTGCAGGTGAGGTAATTGCCTTCGGTTCCGTTAGTTCTCATTCGGGACCCATCACACCCCTGCAGACTAAACTTAGCTTTTGCTTTACTAGATTAACGAAGAAAAACTATCGTTCGGTTTTCGTTTGTTAAATGTTTCGTCTACGGGAAATTATTTTACACTTTTTATTCAACTTCATGTTGAGGAAAAATCGTGGTTAATTTATATCTAAGTACTGGTGAATGAATTCAACTCTATTTCTTTTCCCAAATTAGATTTTATCTTTGGAGGGTAACCGCTCGGCGTTTTATACTATTATAGAATCAACATTTATTAGACGATGAATTTATTAGGATTTTTATTGTTCGCATGCTTTTAATAGTTTGGATGAAAGAGCAAGACTAATAATTGCTATCCATGTTTACATTTATAGGTTAATGTAGTATGAATATCACTCAGCGTCACGAATGATAGTGGTTATTTTTCTATGAAGTAGATAGGCTGAATCTAAGAGACACGATTACTAAACTTTTGGGAAAAACCGACTTAAAAAAAAAACAATAAAATCTACCTACCTAAAAGCACTGAAAAGCAAAATATAATTTTAATAAGACATTCATCAAATGCGCTTATTGTCTATGCCTATTAATTAAATTAAATTGTATTTTACGTGCTAGGTACCTACTTATCTGTTTGAAGTCGGTGCCAAGCCGTATCGACTATCCCCCATCGACATTTTTTCAATTTACAATAAGATTCTTCCGAATCAAATATTTTTGCATGGCAGTAGTCGCTATATTATATGCAATGACGTTTTAGTTATAGCGGTACATTTTCGAATAGGTTTGACTACAGACTGGTACACAATATAATCCACTGATCCCCTTTGTAAGAACTTGGCCTAAGACGTTAGATGAATTCTTGGATTTTAACAATTTTAAGCGTTCAGTAGGTCGTTATTATTAGTAAACAAATAAGGCTGTTTTATTTATAGATATCACCAACATAATGTCTTTCTCACAGACTCTTTTGCTTAACTCTTCGATCGTCAGATAGATAAAATGATGTTAAACGCACAGCAGCCATTGCTAAAAAAAAAACATGATTTGAGAAATTTATCGCAATAAAAAAAGTTTCAATTTTAATGCGTTGGGTTAATGGCTTCTAACTATGAATGATATCCAATAAAATATTGTATATAAATTA
The DNA here is from genome assembly GCA_949319885.1 of Mecyna flavalis. NCBI lineage: Eukaryota > Metazoa > Arthropoda > Insecta > Lepidoptera > Crambidae > Mecyna > Mecyna flavalis. Next base: position 8,661,208 of record OX439425.1, read on the forward strand.
ATATATAAAGATGTCAGTTTCTTTTGTGGTTTACCACTTGTTAACATCTGACGATCGAATAATTGGCTACAGCAGAGTAGACATAGTTATATAAAATGCATACAGGGTAAATGGACAGTTCATTCATATGGCCACGTTATGCCCATTTTATGTGACAAAGTTACCTACCAAACGGACGAATAGAACCAGATTGTGTGCATAATTTTATGATCCGGTATGTTATTGTTGTCTATTCTGCCATTGGTTACCCTTCGTAGTACTTACGTTGAGGCTTGATTCCATTGCCTTTTAAATTGATGAGAATTGCAATCTTATTCTTTAATGCGATTGAATCATATTAGGAAATAATACAAAGATTTAAGAATCCTATGTAGCGTTTGTGACATACAGAATAAAGTATTTTTAAGTGGTTAATACAGGGCTCAAAATATTTTTTGTTCGATGAAGTAAACAAAAATGTAAATAACGACCGTTGTCGGTTCTTTTAAAAACTACAATATATTTAAATATTTTAAGGCTGGTTTTAGAGTCACGCTGACGCGCGCGCGTAGTGTTGTACACTGCCGGTTTTCTATGCAGTTCAAATCGTCGCTATCTTACAAGAACAGCGATACTTGCTGATACGGGCCCTGACCGCATGCCGTCACTTGACTCTAAAACCAGCTTAAGAGATATTGTGGCAATGTAAAAATACCTTATACTCTTTGTTACAAATGCTACATAGGATTCCTTTATCTTTTTATTATATGTAATAATATGATTTTTTATTTAATGAGGGCGCCACTTACGTTCGCGCTTTAAGAGTAAGTGCTGTTTGATTGTTAAACAATCATTATATTGTTAATAAAATATAAAATTATACATATATTTTGTATAAAATAACACAGCTTAACAGTGCCAGGGCATATTTTTATGGAGTTATGTTCTAGGCATTAATGTCGATGATAGCAATAATAAGTGTTTGGTAATTTTGACCATAGATAAGAATAATAAGGTATATGTTACATATTATATTCAAATGCTACTCAGACATGAATTCGCACTGCTAAAATAAACCTGGGTTAAAACATTTTTAAAAATAAAATTACAGTCTAAATATATCGAGGTTAATTCCTGACCGGTATTATTTCGACCTGAATAAATCTAGATCTTTTTAACTGGCAATATTTCAAGTCTTAATTCTACACTAAAACAAAAGATATTCATACAATATAAGAAAAAAGAAGACTTTCATTCTGTCAAACATCCTGTGTATTACTTAAAATCCGCTTGTTTACTATCGATATTAGAAAAGTCAAAGTTAAAGAACTCTATGGAACTTGAACTTTATGAATGACACGAGGGAAGAGCACAAAATGAGCGAAATAAAAGAAACGGCGATAACAGGCAGAACAGTTTTTGAATGAATGAGGAAAGAGAGGAGAACGAGTAAAATGAAAGAGAACGGCGATAAGTAGAAGCCATGTTTAAATAATTCAATAATGAAAATAGGGTCATGCAAAGTTCCCAAAAATATTGGGTTATTTTGTTTGAATAAGTTAAAAATGAAACTATTACAAATATTTAAACAAGTTTTCTTATAAAATATTGCCAGTTAATAAAATGTAACCTTATTTATTTCGAATTGCAGGAGCTTTACGAGTAGAATAAACTTAGACAATCGATTTAATCAATCGATATATTGGACTTGGAATGATTCGGCACATGATACGTGTTTGAATTGATTGGTACCTAATTGGAGCTATCTCGAAAAAACTTCAGTCTTGCTGCAAGTAATAAAATTGTGCAAGCGAGACAGATTTTGTGAAATACTATGGAAAAGGAGTAGTAAATGAAGGCTTAAGATTGAGCCTCATCTGAACGGAACGCATCGAATCACAGTTTTTTTGTAGAAACAAAAGAAACTGCGATTCGGTCTTTTTCTATCATGCAGAACAGTCATTTACTCGAGAGAAAAAGATAACGGCGCGTGTCTGCGCGCGGTGAAAACGACACCGTCTATAACTTATTTGTTCCATGTGCAAATGGAGGAAAATAATAGTTGTATATGAAAGGGCGATTCGATGTAGTCAAATATAAATAACCCTTTAAGATCAAAGAAGCCTATTAAGGCAGTAAGTTGAGCGATACTTACTTGTAATTTATTCTTTGATAGAATAGGTAATAGCTGTTTTTCTATTAATGTGAAGATGTAAATAGAAATTGGATTATCACGGCGTTTATTGAAGTTTCCATTGTTATTCTGTTGAAACTGCAAGCAATATAATATGGAACAATATTGTTCACCGTTCTGAACAAGATGTAAAGATGTTGAATATTATGTTCACGATCAAATAATATTTTTAAAGAAAACAATTTTATATATATTTATAAGTATCTATGAGTAATAAAGAGATTGTATAGTATAAAAAGGTAGAAGCAGTGTGCTTCTAGAAAGTTCTGTTACACGTTCATTCCTTTAACCGCTAAATATCCGTGTCCGTGGTCAAATTAGATAATATAGAAAATTGCCTTGATAGGACAAAAATATTGCGTAACAATGTCATTAAGATAAAAACATCAAGATCAGAAGTAGTTTGATCACATTTATTTATGTATTTCATTTAATAAAATTTAATGTTACGAGCTACTTTACAGGAACGCACGATGTATCGTATACTGTAGTATAATACGTATTGTGTATTCATTTAAAAAAAGTATGCTACATCACTCGTCTGTTTCACATTTTAACAGCTTTGGTTCATCCTCATCTGTATGTATGTTACAGTCAAAACCCAAAACCAGTCAATAGACCTTTTGACCAGTCAAAAGACCTTTTGACCGGTCAATATCGATATTGACTAAGGATTCGGTTCTGGCACTCGCCGGCCGCGGCCCGCTCGCTACGCTCGCTCGGCTCGTACGTTTTGTGGTCGCAGTTCTAACCTAACCTGACACAAAGGAATCCTCCCCGTGAGATTCGAACCCATTTTTGAAGTTAAAAGTTGCCTTTAACTGACACCTTAAATCAACTAATTTTGACCGGTCAAAAGGTCTATTGACTGGTTTTGGGTTTTGACTGTAACATATACATATAAAAGAAAGTAGTGTCAAGAACGGATGAACCGATTTGGCTGAAAATTGGTGAAGAGGTAGCTTAAAACCAGGAGAAGGACATTGGATACTTTGATGGGGGAAGGGGGGGATCGTTGAAAAAGGAAATGACTCGCGGGTGAAACCGCGAGGGCGACCGCTAGAATAAATTCCAAACAATTTTAGGGCAAAAGTTCTATGTCTATAAAATCTATGTTTCTGAACAAAATAATAATTTAATATTAAAGAAGACGGGCGAAATTCCATAGAATGTTGGGCCTAGATTTTTTATGGATTACACTTACATATTAACTCTTGTAATGTAGATAATAAAGTAATATTTCAAATACACTACAATTTATAGATCCCCCTCCATGGGAAAATATAGTTATAGGATGATTTTGATTTCTACAAAATAACCTCATATTGTCGAGTTCACTGGGTCCGTTGTGAGAAAAGCTTAGCTCGTTTGGTTTGGCTGAAACCGTTCTTTAAAAGTAGCGAAAGATAAAGATATATGCACACAACACAGCGGATGCACTACAAAAACAATATGTAGTATTTTCATTTATAGATTATTTTTTTATCCCTTGGTAAAAAAATATAATAAAATTGTATTTAACTAGTTAAAAATTTATGACGAATATTAAATATATTTTGAATTGTGTAACGAACACCTAAAATCAGGCCCAATTTCGCCGGTCTTCTTCATATTGTCATCACGGCTGTAAAGTAAAAAAATATTAATCTTTGTCGATCCTAGTTGGAATATATAACGCTATTCATTTTACAAGCATCTTAGTCAAGGTTGTTTCTGCCAACTAAAAAAAATATTAAATAAAAAAGATGAGTAGAAAAAAGAACATAGTATATGTTAAAAAATATAATTCGTGTGTTCTTGTGAAAGTGACTTGACTTAACCCTATGTTCACACCGTAATTATTTTGACAAGCCTTAACATTGCAGTAAACTTCGATTTTCCAAGTAATCCAAATTCCAAAAGTACAGTACACGTGCCTCTATGCGAAGTGTGATAAAGTTGTATAGAATTTTACTAGATAAAGATTTCCATTGTATCAATTCCTTTTAAAAAAATACGTTTCGTTTAGCATCTAGATTCTAGATGTGTGCGACACTTTATTGCTTGTATTTAACACACATTTTAATGTATCTTATCCTCTGTCAACGAAGCTTGACTCGCTATTTATTAAATGTCGCTCGCTATGCTCTTCTTTTAGGCTGACCCATATGCGGGCGCGGTTGTGGAGCGGGCTCCCGACGTGCTCGCCGCGTGCCCGCCGTTGCCGCGGCGGGTGGCCGGCGGGCGGCCAGCGTGCACGAGGCGAACACGTCGGGAGCCCGCTCCACAACCGCGCCAGCCATATGTGGGGTCAGCCTTAATCGTTTGCCGACCCCAGCGTTTGTGCTTGTGTGGTTCATGAACTAGTGTCTATGGCACTAAAGAAGGTGAGGCACCTGTAAAGTTGTACATAGGTTCACATGTTTCCGTTTACTGAATCGGACAAAGACTATAACCATGTATGGTCAATCGGATAGCAAGCTGAGTGATAGTACGTCATATTGCTGTGGTAATAGAGCATAATTATTATTAATTTTATATAGCTAGCTACCATTTATAGACTGTATAGTGCCCAAATCTTTAGGTGGGTCGATAGCTTTTGCCTTTGACGAGGGATTTAATTTTAATTAAAATTCTTTTCAATTTGGAATTAAAAAAGCATATTATATTAGGTGTGGTCTAGTTTGGTAAACAATGGTTTGGTATTTGTCGTTCAGTCAGGAGTTTAATGTGGCAGGACGTCTTTTAAGTCCGACTACCGTTTAGCTGAATATGCCGGTCCACCAAATGAAAGTTTGAGAATGTGTCTAGAGCTACGAATGTGTGTGTTAAGCATACGAATTTCGATTCAATAAACTGTAATGTGAACCTACTGTTAGGTTAGTCGATATGTAGAAATGAGTAAAATTATATAGATAAATATCTGTATGTTTTATTATTGGGATAGTTAACCCTTGTCAGGACTCTAAAGGTATTTCTAATCGTTTTTATTGTTAGGTCAATATTTAACCCTTTCAACGCCAATGTCTGATATATCAGACAAACCATTTTCGTGCCCACCACGCCAATGTCTGATATCAGACAAAAAAACATGATCAAGAAACGTTGTATTTTTACTTGCCTGAATGAGTTGAGTATAACCTAATAATTTTTTGGATTTTTTTTTAATGGTCGTGGCGTGTGGGGCACCATTTTCGGAAAACAGCGTGGCGGGGAAAGGGTTAATAATATTCGGCCCAAAATGAATGGTTAATGATTTGTGTGTCCACGTAAAAATAGCTTGTATTTATACGACGTTTTCCTTTTTAAATCTGTACTGATCTTAAAATCATGGTGTCAAATATCGAAACCCTTCCAAATAGTACTTATGTAAGCGTGGGTGTCTTTAATTTGTGTCAGCATCGATCAATAAAACTATGGGATTGTACATAATATTGTGTGATGAATTATGGGATTTATATTATGCAACTGAACCTCTTTAGGTGCTAATGGCCGGTTTTACCACTGATATAGTTCAATAATTTATTTGTGAGATTACTTAAATCCTGTATCTTTTTTCAATTAAAAAAGAAGGCAGCATTTTGTCCAACAAATAAACAAACAACGAACTTATCTGTCAGTGGTGAATCTGGCCCTAAAGTCCTAAACTAAGTAAAACAATAGAAAAAACATCTTTAACTTTATTTTTCCGTCGTGTAATTATAATAATAAGACAACTCACGTGCTGTTTTGTTAACATTTTGGCAATTCTTTGCTGACTGGTTTGCAAAATAGTTGCGTTAAAACATTTAGAATACATCAGATTGTTTTGACATGATAATGTACAGTATAGATTTACTGGTTGATTTTGTCGCAAATTGTATAACCGGCTAGCAAAGCACGCTTGGATCTTAACTAATCTTACGAAGCTAGATCGTAGTTATATTTTTTGTATAATGGGTCGATATCAAGGCTGGTGATACATCTATATTTCTTACGTATAAAGGAAATTTGTAAGGCTGTAAAATATATACATATAGCTGAAAGATTCAACTCAACGCCTTAAATATTAATTAGTAAATATGTTTTTTTTCCTTTAACTTAAGACGCCATAGTGATTAATACGGCCCAGTCCATACATTTTCGGTAATTGGAATAAGATTCTATTAAAAAGCAATTTCTTTACTGAAAGCAACAATGAACGCTAGTAAATAATGGAAGCAGTTTGTCGTACAAGAAAAACACGACTTGTTCGTGATAATTTATGTGTCAAATAACAATAATGCTGTCTTCTTCGTAAATTGACAAAATCATAGTCTAAGTTATCTGACAGATATCAAGACCTTATATGTCAGTGATAAAATCTCCTTATATTCACTCGACTGAATTTTCTACAATTCAAAAACAACCTTATAGCTTAATTGTTAAGGTCGGAAAGAGGATTTTCTCAAACGATTATCAATGCATGAAATTGAAAATCAGTCATAATAGCTTCGTAGCTTTTATGACTGGTTTTCAGTTTCAAGCTTTTAAAGGTGATGTCCAAAAAAAAACCCAGAATCGACAGGAATGAAATATGTACCAATGGATTGGCATTTAAATATAATATAATGTTGCCAAAGCGGCAACCCTGAAAACGTTATAGTATAGGAGCTAGGAGCAAAATAAAATAAGTAAAAAATTCGTATAAAACAATAATAAAAATAAGTTTACGTCATGTTGTGGCTTAATATAACGTTGTCTTAATGTTGCATCACTTGTGTTATACATGATAATTATCATCAACACATTTCACAAGCAACAGCAACATAATAACAACATCATATTAAATCACTACTCTGTTTTTTGTATATATATTTTTTCCATAGATACTACAATCGTTATAGTACTGTGTGTATTATTGGTATTTCTGTTGCTTAAGATTGCAAATATAAAAATAATAATTGGTATAGTATAGGAGCTAAAAGCCAAAAAAACTAAGTTACAATCGTTTGAAAATAATAAAAATAAGTTGTGGGTGAGAATACCGTTGTTATTATAATTATGTATATCATTAAAACTTATCAAAATAAGACTTACATTATAAAAATAAATGAATAAACAACGACGGCTTGCTGATAATTATCATTGTGACTTCCAAATAAACTATGGTTTTGTTGGAATCATTTTTTGCTTGTACATTCATGGTGTAACACAAGTTGTTGTGGATTAGAATGTCGTTGTTATTATAGGTAATTATAATATCATTATAACTTATCACAATAAGACTTACATTATGAAAATAAATGATTAACAACGATATTCTCATCCACAACATGGCTCTTAGCTCCTATACTATACCAATTATTTTTATATTTGCAATCTTTAGCCACAGAATTACCAATAATACACACAGCACTATAACGATTGTAGTATGTATGGGCCAAAAGAAAAAAATATACAAAAAACAGAGTCTTTGTGATGTTGTGATTTAATATTATGGTGTTATTATATTGCTGTTGCTTGTGAAATGTGCTGATGATAATTATCATGTATAACACAAGTGATACAACACTTAAACAATGTCATATTAAGCCACAACATGACGTTAACTTATTTTTATTATTGTTTTATACGAATTTTTCACTTTTTTTATTTTGCTCCTAGCTCCTATACTATAACGATTTCAGCGTTGCCCCCTTGGTAACATTATATTATATTTCAATGTCAATCCATTGATATACATTTCATTCCTGTCGATTCTGGGTTTTTGGTCCATACATTTTTGGACATCTCCTTTTATCTCGCGTTCGCTGTTGCACATACATAGTCTGTAAAACTCGTGTAGTTCATTATGAATTATTATTTTTAAAGTGAATTTGTTTATTTAATTATAAGCTTTACTATGCCGGCAGTATCTTGGATAAGTGTAGCTAACATTCGCGGTAAGAAATACTATTATGTAAGAAACAGACATATTGCGCGATCCTTTCTTGTTGTTTGTGCAATTACAACTAGCCGGTTTGCTTTAAATACCTATCCTTTTCAGCGATAAGTTCAAACTTGTTTCGCCGCGAGTTCGATGTGAACACAGACAAACGTCTCACGCGTTTGATATTGCCGCGAGCGGTCGCTAGTTAGCTACATAGCCCGCACGTGCGTTTTTTACGTGAACACTTGGATATAACGCCATTTGTGTTTGATATTTCGTGACCGCGCCTGCGAGTCAACGTGAACAAGCACTTACGAATTTTTATGTCAGTTGATGAAACTGGCTTTAAAACAGATAAAGGTTGGTTTATGTGCTGCTTACAAGTAGATATCTTAATATCTTTTTATATGACTGATATAAGAAAATATTACTACACCAGATAAATTACAAGTTACTCTGTATAGTACAAACTTATTGCGTTTGTGTACATGTCTGTTTGTATGGGCCAGGGTTTTTTACTTTTATATTTTTCAGCTTTATGCTTATATTGTTATTATTCCTTCTATGTCGTTATATTAATGACAATTTTTAATTAAAGTTAAATGTAATGTTGCATTTGAATGAAGCAAACCGGACTAGGGGTTGCGTGCAATAAATATAGTACTTATTTATTAAACTACAAAGTGCACATTACTCATATGCATTTATACGAAGTGCTTTCATTCGGAAGTTCTTCCATCTCGTTCTTACCCACACGTGATGGGATACTGGATAGGTACTTCAGTACAAATGTTTTGTTCGTAGATGTGCCTCTGTCATATATGTGCCAAACTTATTTTGGTTGAGATTTGACAGTGCCATTATAACGTCTAGAAGATAAATTTTCTTTAGCCGCAATTTTTGAATGAAGTGCAACATTAATCATTCGTTCCTAAACATATAGGTACGCCACGGTCTTTATCTGTAATGCCAATTTTCCAGGGGCTCTGGTTAGCTCATGAGTTTATTTCAACATGGCTTCTTTTAAAATAAGAGAGAAAAACATATCGTTTATTGTGTTAATGCTAAAGGGCAGGACGTTTCTGTGTCGTGTACGTTGTCATGGCAGCGGAGAATCCTCTTTTACTTACCATAAGACTACGTGCGATTATCCGCTTCTTCCGTAGGGCATTGGCTAGTAGCTTGATTTAAAGCGATGGCCGCGTTTGTGGTCCGGGTCTGCCCGTGTAGGATTAAAAATTAGAGATCGGGTTTTTCTGCTCGCAAAATACTGGGAGTTGGCGAATTGAAACACCCATTCGCATCGGAAAGCAAGTAAAGCCCTTCTATGCCTAGTACCTCTTCCGTTGAGGCAGACTGCATGCTCACCTAGCTAGGCGAGTAAGAGAATGAGGACATGTGCTTGCGCATTCGTGTACTATAATATATCCTTAGCGTAGTTTATAACGATTAGTTACAATAAAATGTAAAGATTAAACGCTGTAGCTGAAACAGGGCTACGAAGACATTGTACTGAGTTACTATACTGCGTGTTTTTTTAGTCGTTGTTTTCCCGCAGCAGAACGCTTCACCTTCAGTAGTACTATCGATTTATGCAAGAATTTTTTTTTGAATTTTATTTTAAACATTTTTGAATTTTTTTCTTAAATTTTAATGGGAAAATGGAAACCAAATATAATCATTTTTTTGATAAACGCGAAGGGCAATGACCCCGGCCGGTGACCGTCCGTGAAGCAGCTAGTACTATTGGTTCGAGTTTCGTCTATCATAATCGTAAAACTTTTGATTTGACTAAAAAAATAACTTTATTAATTTATTTTACTACTAAGATAGAATCATTGTTCTGCGGGAAAACAACGACTAAAATTCCACGCTGTATAGAAAGGAAACATTTGCTTTTGTGTAGAATTTGAAAATGATCTTCTTGTCGATTTTTATGACAAAAGGCACGTCTGTGAACAGACAGAAAGTTACTATTATGTTGTTAAATAAACTGTCTCAAGGTACTGATGGGAATATCTTTTATTTAAGAGATTGCAAGTTGTGTATATGCGAATACCATAGGAAGAAAACTAAATTATATTTATTACAAAGGTCTGTTTAAAGACCTTTAATATAATAATTATGGTATGTCGATTAATTGTGATGTCATCGTGCAATTATTTTACGTTAAATTATGTGTTTATATGTATTATGTTTTAACCTTTTATTTTATTACTATGTTCCACAATGAAATTGTAGAAACTGTAATCCTGTAACATTTATTTTATATAACGTGTCAAATATTATGAATTGTTTAATATATTTATTGATGCACGAAACAATGACGGTTTAAGTAAATTGTATGTAACTTGATCTTTTTATTATTACATAATTGTATGTTTAAGTTACAAGAAACGGCGTCTCCATAATGGAAATCTCGACTTTGATTGTTCAACACTGTCTCATTAATAGGTATCTTACAGTTATGTGTTCTCAAAAAGATCACGTTGTATATTTACTATAAACACTGTCCCTACTTTTTTAAATTTATTTATTACTAGATATATAAGCTGTACATTGCGTTGTATACTAAACTGCTCAGGGATGCAACCCTTGAAAGTAATCAAACTATGATTTTATAACCAACATGTATTTGATAAATGTCACGATGATATTTGTCCAATGTTTATATCTTATTTATTTAAAATTATTGTGGTTTAGTTATAATATCTATAACACAAGTGCAAATCACTTGTGTTATGGATAATATCTATCCAAACAACTAACTTTACATGTATTCGTTTTTATTATTCATGGAATGTATTGTTTTCATCATTTGCGTCCCAAAGCGTTAGTGTTTTAACTTTTCCTGCTGTTGTTTTGTTTGATATGTAGTTAATTATATCAGTAACATCATTAGTGGAAGTTATACTTATTTCGAGGTTCCTAATATTATCTTTAGGATAGTAATTAATTTGAGTAATGTTCAATGATCTTCCACTGTGTTTGATATTTCTTTGTATCTAAATATTAAAAGTTTACCATATTTTATCCCATTGATTGTCTAATTTACCACTTTTTCTATCTGTCTTATTTTAATGAGAGAGAAAGAGACAAATGGTTTTGAAGAACGATGTGTTAATAGTGTAGTTTAATTTAGTAAGTTTTATTTACGCATAACGATAAGTAAGATATTACTTAAATTATTTATTTATTCTCACTGGTCTTATAAGACTCAATTCTTAGCATCTTCGCCACAATCCGTCGTGAAAAGATATCAAAGTAATCCATGTAATGTTAGGAACTAGGGAGAGGATTATTTGTCTGTTAAATTTTACAAGTTAGTTTTAACCGAAGGATAGTGATCCGATGGTTTTGAACAGATGTACGCTTTGGAAGTTAATTAATTCTAATCATAAATTATTGTGTAATGCACTGCCTGGTTTTAATCGTTTGGTTTCAAATGTCGCCTTACATGTGGTCAGTGGTTCAAATCACATCGCGCTTAGGATGTGCCAACATTGTATTTGGAAAATATCGTAAGGAAAGACAAATGGCTGTGTCACCCTAATCCAATTGGTCTATTTCCCCTGTAAAGAGGCCACAGAGGTCAGATGGCGTTCGCTATATCAAATTATTATATATTATAGTGAAATTACTGGGTATATGAGACCTAATAACTGTCGTCTCGGTGTAGCGGGCGCAGGGCGGTGCCGGACAGTAACTGCTTAGTTACTGTTTGGCCCTGAACTGTCTAAGGGCAGACGTGGCGCTTACCATTAGGTGTACGATCTGCGCATCAACACATCGATGGTTAAAATGTCAAAGGGCTTAAAGGACATTTTGGCGAAAATGACTTTTTGTTACATTTGTATTGAGTTTTTTGAGCTCTTTCTAATGGTATATCAAAGATTCTCCTATCCCTTATAGTTAGCGAGATATTCATGGTTAAAAATTGGCCATTTTTGTATTATTTGCTTAAAGGTCACTGATAATGTATTATGGCATTTAAAGCCTACTCTTGCATAAATTTTGATTCAGGCGTTTTGGGCTTAAAGGACACTGTGGTTCTATGTCAAATAAATCACATTCATTTCCCTGCCCTTTACGCCAGGAGTCGTGGGTTCGGGATCATTTGTGTTTGTTTTGTGTCTGGATGTTTATTCGTATTTAAGTATACATTTGTGGTACCTTTGTTGTTTCTGACACCTATAACACATGTTCTTACGCTACTTACTTTGGGGTCAGATCAATGTATGTGATGTTATCCAATATTTATTTAAGACCAATAAGTAATTCAATAATACAATAGTTATAATTCTTTTTATAAATTGATGAATGAATCTATGGATCTTTACAATCATCATCATCATCATCTGAATATTACAATCCACTGCTGGACATAACCTCCAAATGCTCGCCACACTGATCAATCCTCGGCCGCCTGCATCCTGCTCCTGCCAGCCATCCTGCGCAATTCATCACTTTACCTGGCCTGACAGCGCCCTACACTACGTTTACCGAGACGCGTCTTCCACTCTAGAATCCGTTTGTCCCAACGGTTATCGGTTCTACGGCTGATATAGCCAGCCCACTGCCTTTGGTTCTATGCCGCATCATCTTATTTCGTATACGATCCAGCAGAGAAACGCCGAGCATATCTCTTTCCATAGCTCACTGAGCCACTTTTAACTTGCGGACCAGCCGTGCCGTAAGTGTCCACGTTTGCCTTGCCTTTTACGACACCCAGGAGAGGGAGAGAGTGTGCTGGTCAATAGCAACAAGACTGGCACTGGGTTTCCCAATCGGGTGAGAAGAAGAAACCGGGGGAGTTTAGTGTGTAGTGGACGCTTTAGCCTCGAGTCCCACACACGGTCGCAGGTCTAGCTAGCCAGAGGTTGTGGTGCATAAACGCATTCTCCTCCGAAAAAAAAGAGAGGGAGAGATTGATGTTTTTTGACGCTGTATGTCGACAGCGCTTCTTTTTGTAGGCTATATTGAAAAAGCACAATACAGCTTAACAGGCAAATTCATGTTAGATAGGAAATATTTTTTTATCGAAATTTTATCTTAAAAGACCAATTGTGTTGTAACACCTGTATTAACATGTCCTTTAAGCCAAAGCTAATGATTTATCTCAACAGAAACTTAAGCTTAAAGGACAAAATAATCGAATTTCAATTCTTAAAGGACACCTATCTCGAAAACTATGCTATCTAGAATAAATAAAATGGTTGCATACGGTTCGGCTTGAAAAAATAAATAAAAGTGTCCTTTACAACAAACCGATAGCTTTGAAATCAAAAAAGTTATGCCCAATTTTTTACTTATTTCGTTTTTCTGCTCTCCTGAAAAATCATGATTTGTCCTTTAAGCCCTTTGACATTTTAACCATCGACATTGCAATAAAAAAAATGAACGTTTGTCATATTAATAGACGGATAAAATGCAAGTATAGAAATAAAACTTGGCACATTTGAATCTGTGTATATTGATATTAATACGATCGAAATTCGTTTCAAGGATTTTAGAGGCTATTCTTATAAACTATCCTATTGTATTGAAATACAATAAATTTAAAGCTTTGATTGAATTATTTTTATGGATCCTTTCAAGTATTAAGTGAGTAAACAGTTGCGCTGGTGCAGATCTACTCTCTCCTTTCCGCAAATATGTCGGTGGATAGGACCGATACAACCAGCAGAGTCAAAATATTGCAGCATTATACCATGCAACATTACCATTAACTTTTTTTTTCGGAGGAGATGCGTTTATGCGCCATAACCGCAGGCTAGCTAGTCCTGCGGCCGAGTGTGGGACTCGAGACTGAAGCGTCCACTACCCACTTAACTCTCCCGGTTTCCCCTCCACACCCGATTGGGACGAGCCGGTACCAGCCTTGTGGCTATTTACCAGCCCAACATTACTAGACCTCGCAGTGAACTCTTTATGGAGCATTGCATCCCCTTGCATATCTGCTGCCGAATTCAATAGCAGTTGCTCAATAAAACTTTTATCTAACACGTACATTATTAATTGAAGTGTTGCAAGTATCGTTACTCGATTAAAGACTGCCTAAATAGTAATATTATGCGTCTAAGACGCCAATCTGTAGAAACGAGAATTGCAAACATGTTTTATTAATCTACGTATGTATAGTAAAAAATCCAAAGTGTAAATGTGTACATCGCATCATTGTTTGTTCGAACTCTAACGCCTGTAGCACACTGCAGCGAATGCGAAGCGGAAGCTAAACGAACGCGAAACTAAATGGAACACTAACGCCTTTATTGCGTGTGCGTTAGAGGCGTTAGTGTTCCGTTCCGTTTCCGCTTCGCTATCGCTTCGCATTCGCTGCGGTGTGCTACAGGCGTAAGCTATAACAGACACTAAAGGCAAGTGTCATTTGGCGTCGGGTTGCGTCTTTTAGTTCTATTTTTATAGTTATATATTGGAGGCTTGAAGCTTCCGATGGAATGTGAGCGTTTGCATTTGTTTAAGAATGCATATATAGATTTTTTCGTTTGATATAAAAGCCAAAATGTACAGAAAGCGAGGCGAAAGCGAGCAACACGTGAGCTGCGCGAAGCTGTAATATATTGTTATACTAGTGTCGTGGCCTGGCTTTTTGCCTTATCCATGTGTGTATAATATTAGAAAATATCGTCATTTTTTGTAGCATTATTAATTGTAAAATTGTATTATTAGCTACACTACTGGTTACAGCTCTTCAAAGGATTTTGTACTTATGTAAACGGTCGTGGTTTGCAATGAAATGTTGTAGCACTTATGAGGCACGGTGAAAAGAAAGAAAGAAAAAAAAAGCATTTATTGACACACGTTTACACATACATGTCGCAGTAAAGCCCGCTCTACACTTAGCCCGCGAATCGCGCGCGATGGCTGCGAAAGGGCGCGAACGCTAAGTGTGGAGCCGTCTCCTATTTTATGCGAAACGGTTCCACACTTAGCGTTCGCGCCCTTTCGCAGCCATCGCGCGCGATCCGCGGGCTAAGTGTAGAGCGCTCTTAAGATAGATAAAGCCGCAACACAGTTAATACACACACACTGACGCACACTGTTGCGTTTGCTTTTATATAAATTACAGATGTTATTTAGAGAATAATCAAAGTCATATAAAAACGTAACTTGTACGCGTTCTCGTAGATCAGCGTTTGGTTACTAAGCAACGACTGTTTACAGCAAGTTTAAATCTTACTACAAAAATGAAACAGTGAATTTATTTTAATCATTGTCTGTGGGTACGAAATGTTGTGTTAGACTTTGCCATTGTAAATACCTGTTGATATTTTTATTTCTGTAGTAAGATTAAAATCGCATTTGTATCGCAATCGGCTCGCTTTAAGTGTCTTTACGGCTAAAATATGTATAGGCGTCGTCAGATGCTAGATATAACTGTAGTTACTTATAAACTTTTAATATTATAGAAAGATAAATTAAATAAAAAACTATTATATTGAAAATATACTAAGTTTGTGATGTGATTTTTTAAGAAGTCAGTACAAGTAATTTGAATTTTTCAAAGTGAATCATGTAACCCTTGCTTAATCGTTGGGACGTATTTTGTATATTAATTATTGTTAGGGGCCGGGGGTACCCCGTGCTCGGTGGTAGGATATAGTTTACCGGTTTGAAAATGATGTGGAGCCCATTTTATTAGGATTGCATTTTCCTGCGCATTATTTTTTGTTGCTTAAATAGTTTTGTTTAAATCCTGATTGATTATTCTTTTATGAAATAAAAACGTTTTTGTGGTACCAAGATTTTTATTTAAGTGGTATTTTCCTCAATTTAATAAAACATTGTATGATATCCATCACTATCTATTCATAATTAATGTACCTACGTTTGGTAACGATGTTGCCACCGAATGGAATTCTGATGTGTGAATGCCACCCTAAGTAGATCGCCGTCATGGAAGAGTGGCTAAGCCACTTGGATATAAAAACCTGAAAGTCGTGGGTTTAACTTTCGCCTTGGGACTGGTTTGTTCGGTCCCACAGTCCCACTGCCTAGCTACAGGTGAAATATGCCGCTATGAGAGCTCTGGCTGTGATTCGGAAAAATCGGATTGTTCTCACTAGTTCCGGTCAAAAAAGTCCCGGCGGAACTAGTGAAACTTTTTCTTCTTATTAGTCCCTTTTGATTTTGACTGTAGTCCCGGCGGAACTAGTGATAATATTGATGTGGGAGCTAGTACACTCAAAATAAAAGCCAAATGTGTGGCAGCACATCAGGCGACGCCTTGCCTTGGTCCTGGTAAACTGTCCCCCAATGGAAAAGGTCGCGATGCCCGCTGACCTTCAGGTGAAGTGATCTAGCATAAAAATGGTCCTAGGTTATTGGAAAAAAAAAACATTTATCCGCGCTTACAATAATTTTATGTAATTACTAGCAGTCGCCTCCGTGGTTTCACCCGCGCGTAATTTTTTTGGTCAATTATCCCTCCTTCCCCCCACATTTTCGTGATCAAAAGTACCCTATGTCACCCGGGAATAATGTAGCTTTCCAACAGCGAAAGAATTTTTCAAATCGGTTCAGTAGTTTCGGAGCCTATCAATATACAAACAAACAAACAAATCTTTCCTCTTTATACTAGTGTACCTACATAGAAAAGGATAATTTTAAACTAAGTTTCCGCTGTAGATCTAACATTCTTAATAAATACTCGTGGACATACAAATGTTTTTACCGTGCGTAGATCGAACCCTCGACCTCGCAATAATGTGGTTTATTTTAGTTTTCACATAAAAACAAGGTGATGTATCGACGCAAAACGCGTTGCCTCTTTTACTGCTCTACTAGGTT
Organism: Mecyna flavalis; assembly: GCA_949319885.1. Taxonomy (NCBI): domain Eukaryota; kingdom Metazoa; phylum Arthropoda; class Insecta; order Lepidoptera; family Crambidae; genus Mecyna; species Mecyna flavalis. Next base: position 8,678,061 of record OX439425.1, read on the forward strand.
AAACTCCGCACAGGTTCTCTGGAAATGCACCCTTAATAAATGAAATAAGTTATTAGGTATAGGCTGCACGCTAGTGCTGTTAGTCACCTGAGTCACGACCTCACGAAGTGACTAGTTCTTGTGTGATTCAACAAAATATTAATCTGACTGGGAAGCGTTTAACCCGGGACCACAAAAACTTCAAAAATTTTATATTTTTTAGGTGCGGCAATCGTGGAAGAAGCATCATAGACACGGTTGTGAAGGAGAAACCGGAGGAGTTTAGTGGGTAGTGGACGCTAGTACCTATATAATTATGTAAATAAATAGTCGTCTTAAAATCCCTAAGTGAATCAAAATTTCACCTAAAAATCCTAACAACGGGTAGTTAAATTCATCGCCAAACTGCAAGGAGACGTAGCTCAGTAGGAAGAGCGGCGGCTGTACAGTCGTAGGTCCCAGGTTCAAGTCCTGGCGTCTCCGTAGTCATAACAGATTGCCTTATGGATTTTTAAGATTTTTGAAGTAAGTTTTGTGTATTTTCAACAATGATTCAATTATAAATGATTCCATGTGTGTGATGATACATGGGCAACTTTCAAAATGAACATTCCTTGTTATAAAGTGTTAATAAATATAATAATAAATAATAAATATCTCTGGACATTATTCACACAGCGCCATCTAGCCCCAAACTAAGCATTAGCTTGTGCTATGAGTACTAGACAACGGATAAACATTACTTATATACTTTTTTTTTTTTTGTAAATACATATTATACATAGAAACACCCAGACCGATACAAACAGACATGTTCATGAACACAAATGTTTGTACCGTGCGGGGATCGAACCCGCGACCTCTGGTGTAATAGCCGACTTCTCGACCATTACACCAAATGGCTCGTCGTTAATAACAACAGCATCCGCAAATCATTTTTGTTTACGTTATAAAGATAAAATTAAATGTAAATTATAATTAACTATTCAATATTGAGACAGGTATTAACAAATACGCCTTAAAATATTTTAAGTATTAGGTACCATAACAACATAGTAAAAGTTATAAATAATTATTATTTAATCTACCTACAAAAATAATAACCACAATTTATTTATACAGGAAATCTTTGTTAATATTGTAATACTCGCCAATTAAAAAAGTGTGCTAGGAAACCCACCCCTGACGGAGGGTAAGCTAGACTAGATCCTGTTGGACCCTACCGCCGCCAGATGGCACGAGGAGAAGATAAACTCTGAGACGGTGAACACAAACTTGTATAAATATTACTAAATACTTGCGAATAGTATGTACCTACACAAAATAAAATAAAAAGCGGCCAAGTGCGACTCGGACTCGCCCATGAAGGGTTCCGTAGCAGCAAGTATCATCATAATATAAAAGTTCTTGTAGTTCTTTGTAAGTTTGATCGACGTTTTAAAAATAGCGTATTTTTAAAAAAAGATTTTGTTTGATTTATTTATTTATTATTTGCTATCGACACGAAAAAGAAGAAGAAAAAAGATACGATTTATGACGTATTAAAAAATAACTAATTAGGTACTTGATCTCGTTCAAACCAATTTTCAATGGTAGTTTGCATGGTAATTTACCTTCATCATATATTTTTTGTAGTTTTACCATTCTCTTATTTTAGAAGTTACAGGGGGCGGTGGGGGGGCGCACATATTTTACCACAGGAAAACACTCACGCGCAAACTATTCAGTTAAAAAAAATGATATTAGAAACCTCATTATCATTTTTAAAGACCATTCATAGATTTTGATGTTTAATTACAGTCTGTTTCAAACACGATGATATGCCTGACACATCCATAGAACGTAAATGTTTGCGTTTAGGAAAATGTTGACTTCGATATAAATACAAATTTGAATAATAAAGAAATAGATCAACACTAAATACTGTACCTTAATAACAATTTAATAAGAGTCATGGTGTTTTTTTTTCGGTTTAGAGAAGTTTTATGTACATTTTTCTGTAAAATATAAAAATTATATGAGACGTACTAGGTTACGTTCTATGGTCTTTTAAACCAGAGATGTGACTTAGGTTTTATTATTAATCGATAAAAATCGTGAATAATCGAAACTATAATTTAAGGGAAAGAATAGTGGAATATTCGTAAAAAAATATTGTATTATGTAAAATAATACCGTCAATTTAAAATCGATGTTCACAATGTACAAAACTAACACTTTACTATTTATTGACCGAGTGAGCGAAGCGAGCGAGGGGTACAAATCATTTTTGTATGTACATATAAAGGTATGTATGTTTGTTCCGCGAAAATTCTCGAACGGGTGATCTGATTTAGACGAAAATGTAGGAATAGTTAAAAGAATTTTTAAGTTTGTTGACCATCGGTTTAGTAGTTTTTGTAATATTCACGTTTTTGTAAGAAAATAAATAATTTTATTTTAATTCTCTGGGTCTGGGGAAACTAACTGTACGGTTAATATTAATTCAGATTTAGCTTTCCTGTCCGCTGCCTTCCAGGCTGCTATGTGCGTATCGGCATCATATTTTGGTCTTGGCCTTTCTCCACTTAAATACTCCCAGTAGTCGCTTCGTACAAGTAATGCCTCTATCTGTACCTTCCAACTGTCATAGTTATCTTTTGTTAATAATTCAATACTTAAGGTGGGTCTATGCTTACGAGCCGAGCACGAGCCGCGCACGAGCGGAGCACGAGCCGAGCCGCTCTGCTCGCGTGACAAGTGTGGACACACAATGAGCCTGCACTGCGAGCGCGATGCAAATCTCTTTGTGTTCGTCAAAAACCCGACAATCGCGGAGCACAGTCGAACACGAGCCGAATGCTCGAAGCGCGCTCGTTCGAGGCTCGAAATCGGTCCACAGTACACGAATTTTGGATCGGCTCGTGCTCCGCTCGTGCGCGGCTCGTGCTCGGCTCGTAAGCATAGACCCAGCTTTACATACATTCGCAGACATGATTCGGTCGTACCCTTTTTCAAATAATTTTCGATGACTCCTTTCTTAGTTACATGTACCTACTCACTCTTTATTTTCGCTGGTCCTGGGCCCATAACCTTTGTAGGGATAATTATCAGATAACACAGTTTTAAAGAGAAATATTTATTGTACATAAATAAGAAAAAAATATATCAGCCTATTAATATCCCAATGCAGGGCAAAGGCCTCCATCCTTGAAATCAAGTTATCGCTACAAATATGGGTATTGGCTTAATCACCACGCTTGCCAAATGCGGATTGGTGATCACCAACCCGAGCTGTGTCCGAAAAAACCGACACAAAGTTAGCTCGACCCGGGAATTCAACCCAGGACCCCGAGATCTCGGCCCGGTACCTAAACCACTAGACCATTGAGGCGTTTGTACATAAATAATAACTGGAAAATATTTGTTTTATTGTCTTTATGTACAATAATTATTTCTCTTTATAACTGTGTTGTCTGATATTAACCTCTACACTAGTTAATATCAAAGTAAAAAAATTTAAAATTTATCATACATTATAAATCTATACTTTGAGTCGATTGTCATAAGCACTAAGATATAATCGATAATCGATTGGTTATGCAGGTTGACACATGAGGTCACGTCTCTATAATTGTCAAAGATGAGGTGTCACCCATATCATCGTGTTTGAAACAGACTGTAATTAACGGTTTGATGGAAAAAATGTTTTTTTAATTTCAGCTTTAAGTATGGGGAGCCCCCAAAATTTATTGTTTTTTTTTCTATTTTTGTATGAAAATCTTAATGCGGTTCACAGAATACATCTACTGACTTACCAAGTTTCAACAGTATAGTTCTTATAGTTTCGCTAAAAAGTGGCTGTGACATACGGGCGGACGCGGACGTGTCCGTCCGTATGACAGACAGACAGACATGCATGACGAATCCATAAGGGTTCCGTGTTTTGCCATTTGGCTACGGAACCCTAAAAGGGTCAGGATTAAAAATGAGTGCGATATGATTTTTATCCGTAACTATGTAACAACGAAGGGTAATTTTCTACGGTAATCTTAGTCCAAATACAGATCACTTTCACTGCCAATACTAGCTACTACTACAAGGTATTAGGTAATTTACCAGAAAGATTTCTAAGTCGAAATTTTAATGGGAAAATGCGGAAAACACAGACAGCTCCCATGTTAATACAACTTTACTAAAAATATTTGAAAGTTGTGTTTTGTGAAACAAAGGAAAGATATGTTGACTGTTGACATCACTAGGCTAAACTTCGATTAAATCGTTATTGACTACGAATTACGACATTTGACTTGGTAAAGGTTCGATGGCGCATTTGGTAGTGACTCTGCCCTTTGCGCCTGGGGTCAGCTTTCCAGCAACTTTTGTTTTTGTCTGGTGACTGGATGTTTATTTGTATTTATAGTACATATTGGTGGTACCATTATTGTTTTTGTTACCTATAACACTAGTGCTTAAGCTAGGTACTAACTTTCAGGTCAGATTTACATAAGTATGTGATGCTGTCCAATATTTTAAACATTTCCAAGTCGGTTGGTATGGTAAAGTCGGTCCGCCCATAAAGGATTTTGAATGAGTCAAATGAACAAACGATTTTTATGAGTAAAGGTAGAAATATATATATTTTTTGACGCATAACGTCTTAGTCATTCCGTGCTCACGATAGCTTTAATCAAAAAGTCGTTTCCACGAGCTAATCCGGTTGAGTGTTTTATTTAGTACGAAATGCATTCCAAATGCCCCGTACAGTGCGTTGTAAATGCAAATGTTTAATTACATTGCCCCCGACCTGTTGGTATCGTGAATCGAAACGTGGGGGGCGCAGTTATCACCGGTAAAGAAGACGAAAGTTGCGGCCACAAAATTCCTTTTAGTCACAATAGTGACGCGGTGTCCCAAGTTGGCGACGAAAGCGGCGCAAACCTGATGACTAGGTAAGTAAACTTATAATATCTATCTTATTTGTTTATAATATACATATACGTATGCATTTATGTTTGGCAGAGCCATGCTATAGACAGTTCTTGGATGTCAGTCGAAATGGGCCGGCTCGACCGGGTAAGTACCACCTTCGCAGAAGTTTAAGTGAGTAACTACTTATTAGTTTTGCTGTTGCGCTCCGTTTGGTGAATGAAAGTGCCGGAACTTCGCCTTACTTTTCCTCCTTCCCATCCCTATTCCCCGTATTTTGCTTTGAATATTTTAATTTTGAATGGCCAAGCTATCGCATTGTGTGCTACTTTAGATATCTGTAAAGTTAGTGTAAGGTTTGGTTAGTAAAATTTTGACCGCAAGTAAAGTGTGCCTTTGGTTTAGAGATGGCATTCATAGTTGAAATTATGATGTATTTTATAATGGTTTAAAAATAATTGCAGCATTTCATTGGTCAAAAATATCAGTTAATATATTCATGGGTTAGATTTATTAAGAGATACGAATAAAATTATTGTGTTGCGCTAAATTAAAAAACCGGCCAAGTGCGAGTCGGACTCGCCCATGAAGGGTTCCGTAGCAGCAAGTATCATCATAATATAAAAGTTCTTGTAGTTCTTTGTAAGTTTGATCGACGTTTTTATATTTGAGTTGATTGAATGAGAGGAAAATTGCGGTTTACGATTTATGACGTTTTAAAAAAAAACTAATTACTTGATCTCGTTCAAACCAATTTTCAATGGAAGTTTACATGGTAATGTACATCATATATATTTTTTAGTTTTATCGTTCTCTTATTTTAGAAGTTAGAGGGGGGGTTACCAACATTTTACCACTTTGGAAGTGTTTCTCGCGCAAACTATTCCGTTTAGAAAAAAATGATATATGAAACCTTATTATCATTTTTAAAGACCTATCTATAGATACCCCACACGTAAGGGTTTGAAGAAAAAATTTTTTTGAGTTTCAGTTCTAAGTATGGGAAGCCCCAAAAATTTATAAACTAATTACTTGATCCTGTTCAAACCAATTTTCAATGGAAGTTTGCATGGTAATGTACATCATATATTGTTTTTAAATTTATCGTTCCCTTATTTTAGAAGTTACAGGGGGGGGGGACCAACATTTTACCACTTTGGAAGTGTCTCTCGCGCAAACTATTCAGTTAAAAAAAAAATGATATAAGAAACCTTATTATCATTTTAAAAGACCTATCCATAGATACCCCACACGTAAGGATTGGATGAAAATTTTTTTTGAGTTTTAGTTCTAAGTATGGAGAGCCCCCAAAATTTATTATTATTTTTCTACTTTTGTATGAAAATCTTAATGCGGTTCACAGAATACATCTACTTACTAATTTTCAACAGTATAGCTCTTATAGTTTCGGTAAAAAGTGGCTGTGACATACGGACGGACAGACAGACAGACAGACATGACGAATCCATAAGGGTTCCGTTTTTTGCTATTTGGCTACGGAACCCTAATAAATGAATGGAGTGAATATTTATCCGTTACTAGCTGACCCGGTAAACTTCGTATCACTTACTTTAGTTTTTTCCTCGCAATTTTTCCATATTTTCTCATCGTTTAAACCTTCCCTGAACTTCCACGAATATTTCAAGACTAAAATTTGTTAAATCGGTTCAGCCGTTCTCGAGTTTTAGCGAGACAAACGAACAGCAACTCATTTTTAGGGTTCCGTAGCCAAATGGCAAAAAACGGAACCCTTATGGATTCGTCATGTCTGTCTGTCTGTCCGTCCGTATGTCACAGCCACTTTTTACCGAAACTATAAGAGCTATACTGTTGAAAATTAGTAAGTAGATGTATTCTGTGAACCGCATTAAGATTTTCATACAAAAATAGAAAAATAATAATAAATTTTGGGGGCTCTCCATACTTAAAACTGAAACTCAAAAAAAAATTTTTCATCCAATCCTTACGTGTGGGGTATCTATGGATAGGTCTTTTAAAATGATCATAAGGTTTCTCATATCATTTTTTTCTAAACTGAATAGTTTGCGCGAGAGACACTTCCAAAGTGGTAAAATGTTGGTCCCCCCCTGTAACTTCTAAAATAAGAGAACGATACATCTAAAAAAAATATATGATGTACATTATTATGCAAATTTCCATTGAAAATTGGTTTGAACGAGATCAAGTAATTACTTTATAAATTTTTGGGGCTTCCCATACTTAGAACTGAAACTCAAAAAAAAAATTTTCTTCAAACCCTTACGTGTGGGATATCTATAGATAGGTCTTTAAAAATGATAATAAGGTTTCTTATATCATTTTTTTCTAAACGGAATAGTTTGCGCGAGAAACACTTCGAAAGTGGTAAAATGTTGGTCACCCCCCCTCTAACTTCTAAAATAAGAGAACGATAAAACTAAAAAATATATATGATGTACATTACCATGCAAACTTCCATTGAAAATTGGTTTGAACGATATCAAGTAATAATTTTTTTTTTAAAACGTCATAAATCGTAAACCGCAATTTTCCTCTCATTCAATCAACTCAAATATAAAACGTCGATCAAACTTACAAAGAACTACAAGAACTTTTATATTATGATGATACTTGCTGCTACAGAACCCTTCATGGGCGAGTCCGACTCGCACTTGGCCGGTTTTTATTTATAATTAGTTGGAAGATAGCTTAAAATATTCTTCTAAATATATCTGCGTTTTTAGGGTTCCGTAGCCAAATGGCAAAAAACGGAACCCTTATGGATTCGTCATGTCTGTCTGTCTGTCTGTCTGTCTGTCTGTCCGTCCGTATGTCACAGCCACTTTTTACCGAAATTATACTGTTGAAAATTAGTAAGTAGATGTATTCTGTGAACCGCATTAAGATTTTCATACAAAAATAGAAAAATAATAATAAATTTTGGGGGCTCTCCATACTTAGGACTAAAACTCAAAATTTTTTTTTCATCCAATCCTTACGTGTGGGGTATCTATGGATAGGTCTTTTAAAATGATAATAAGGTTTCTTATATCATTTTTTTCTAAACTGAATAGTTTGCGCGAGAGACACTTCCAAAGTGGTAAAATTTTGGTCCCCCCCCCCTGTAACTTCTAAAATAAGGGAACGATAAATTTAAAAACAATATATGATGTACATTACCATGCAAACTTCCATTGAAAATTGGTTTGAACAAGATCAAGTAATTAGTTTATAAATTTTTGGGGCTTCCCATACTTAGAACTGAAACTCAAAAAAAAATTTTTCTTCAAACCCTTACGTGTGGGGTATCTATAGATAGGTCTTTAAAAATGATAATAAGGTTTCTTGTATCATTTTTTTCTAAACGGAATAGTTTGCGCGAGAAACACTTCCAAAGTGGTAAAATGTTGGTCACCCCCCCTCTAACTTCTAAAATAAGAGAACGATAAAACTAAAAAATATATATGATGTACATTACCATGTAAACTTCCATTGAAAATTGGTTTGAACGAGATCAAGTAATTAGTTTTTTTTTAAAACGTCATAAATCGTAAACCGCAATTTTCCTCTCATTCAATCAACTCAAATATAAAAACGTCGATCAAACTTACAAAGAACTACAAGAACTTTTATATTATGATGATACTTGCTGCTACGGAACCCTTCATGGGCGAGTCCGACTCGCACTTGGCCGGTTTTTTATTTTAGGAGTTTATTTTGATGGTTCATTTTATTAGCAATCTATTATGATGGCGTTTGCCTGATCGCTTTTGCCGCTGACTTGGACACCGTATGAGGTGGTACACTAAGTAATGAGGGCACGCGAGTGAGTCATAGGTTGACTCACTGCGCACCCCTTCGCACAGAGCCCTGTATACTGATAAACACCTGGACACGATGGGGAGCGTGGTTAATACCATGGGTTCCGTATGGTATAAAAATGATAATAAGTGTTGAAAGTAAAGCACCAGCCTATTTAAGGCCAGGGCTAAGGCCTCCATCATTGAATTCAAGCACTGGCTTAATCACCAGGGTTGCCAAGTGCGGATTGGTGATCACAAACCCAAGCTGTGTCCGTAAAAAGCGACACAAATGCTCGCGTTTAATCAGGAGCGTTTGTCCACCGCCGCCGTCAAAATCGAGATGACGGCGCCGAGGTAGTAGGACTCATACATTTACTAGAGCCGTTTGTCCACCGTACGACCGTCACCCGAGCGCCGTCATCTTGAAATTGGTCAGAAATAAACTCGGTTCTCGGTGCCGGCCCGTTGACGGCGGCGGTGGACAAACGCTCTAAGTCCTAAAACAAATCTATAAAGCTTCAGTCCTCGGTTTCTGCGTTAAAAAATTTAAAATATCTGCCATTAGGTGTGCTGCGTGCCACTAGGTACTCAGCCAACTTATATTTTTGATTCAGCTGTTTTGGTGCGTTTCTTTAATTTTCAACGGAACTCTATTAATGACGACTTTTCAAACAGGAGTAGGTTAAGAGGGGTCATTATTAAATTTTGACAGAGTTCGGATGTTTTAAAACAGTTAAAATAAAATATAAATATGATGTAAGATTCTATATCTACTAAATAAATTTTGATGATTATAGTTTATGATTATTGCTTATTTTGACAGGACAAGGGAACCAGACAAGGACGGTTAATGTGGTTTGGTGTCTGAATACTTCAGCGTGAAACAGGTACTTTCTTTATTGTTGTATTTTCTAATCAATTGTTCTGTAAATTTTGTGATGTGCATTGGTAAATGCGTAGAGAGAAGATGCACCTCGAACTATTCGAAGAAACTGTGTTTAAAATTGTAAGTGAATAACCTAGTGGGGTTATAACAACTTCTGATGATAAGTTGTACTCCAGTGACCAGTTTGACAGTCCCAATAGGCCAGCTCAATCGGGAAAGTACCACCCTCGCACAGACCGATATGTAGTAGCTTTGCTATTTCGCTAGGACTGCCAGAGGCCTGAGAAACCCCTTTTCCCCCTTAAAGGAGGCGGAAAGGTGTTTCTCTATATTCTCTTCTCAAATCGGGACGGGATTCCAATTTTAAGATGTTGCCTGGCGTTTTAACCACATTTTTTTTATCAGGTAAGAACGCATTTACGCTCCTTCGCCGCAGACTAGCGACGTCGTGGCCGTGTGTGGGGCTCGGGACTAAAGACGTCCGTCCCACTTCCCACTATACTCCCGCAGTTTCCCCCTTCCACCCCATTGGGAAGAGCTGGTTCCAGCCCTGTGGCTTATAACCAGCCCATGGAGTTACAGCCACCACGACACGGACATCAGTTTCAGTAAACACATAGGCATTATCAGAAATTAGCTAAGTGCTCGATAAGCTCATCAATACTTGATATTAATTGAGCACGTCTCGCCTTTGTGCTGTCAGTGGCTATTACCACTAAAGACTCGATGGATATGTCCGAGATGTTGATAGCTTTGTTTGATTAAACCCGGTACTAATGAAATTGTCACTAAATGGCATGATGGCATAATGAAATCGGAATACGCAGAATCGTAGCATAAGCAAAGCAAATGAATTATAATGAAGACAAATTACCTTTGTCAGACGTATTAAGTGCAAGCAACATGCAAGGGAATGTGCAAGCTCTTGCTTTTTTCATATTACAAGATTTACAAGAGATTAGATTACAGGGAGTGCATTTGTGCTTGCGCACTCACTTGTGCACTATAATATATCCTGCGTAGTTGGCTGATCGTAAAATTGGCCGCTGTAGCCGAAATATCGGCTAAGAGGACATTATTACAAGATTTGCTTGGTTTTGTATAGTGTCCTAGAGTGTCCTGTATTGTCTTTACATGTACAAGACAATCCAGCTCCTCTAGACAAGCGGCATTTATGACGTTCGTTATAGCTCAATTTGCGATAGCGAATGTCAAATCCCATACTTTCAACACGTGACTTTTCTATGGCATCTGTCAAATCCATACAAATTGGACTTAGCGAAATTCGCCAGCTATGAGTCGACTCCACTGAATGAATGAACCTGCGCCCTCCGTTCGCACGGCCCATGACATCTCACAACAAAAACCCGCGAACCGGAGGTGAGGCCTTGTCTACAAATATGTATTTAACTTATATCATAAATTAATGAAAATATATGTTAAACATACAATTCCTTCTTAAAAATTCTTGGAAACAGTTTCAATATTTATAAATTCAGCAATGCATTTGTAACATTAATATTATATAAAACCGGAAGTGTATTGGTGCTTAAAAAATAAAGTCTTGCCAATTGATTATTTATCTTAAATAACTATAAATAGTAATAATTAGCTTGATATTCCGCTCTTAGCTCCAATAAATATGAAACTTGCAATCGACTCAAGCCTTCGATACGTTATATTCTGTGCAAATACCTAGAAGTATTTGAATCATGGAAAATATTTTCTCTGAAGCATCTATATTTGGAACAAGTATTATAATAACAACTTTATGAAAGTATCGGTGCTGCAACTATTCATCCCTCATGCTCCCAACCTACTTTAATAAAAACTGGATGCTATTAAAAAAGATCACACGACTTACTACCATAGAAACGTGATGACATAACCAGAAGTTTGAAACCCCCGCTTATTAAGAGAACTTGCGTCTGAGCAGGTCAAGACAGGGTGGTCCCGTGCGAGAGGGTGCCACCCCCGCAGTTTGACGTATCAACAATTCATTTAGACCCTTTTTCATTAACATGCATTCGTTCCGCGTTAGTATGGATTTTTTTATACCATTGTTTTCGATAAAAGGTGAGTCATGGAAAATATGAATGCGCTCACATGGAATAAGTTTTAGGATTGCGTAGCGTAGGGTATGAGATTATGTTTTAAAATGTTACCACCAAATCTTGTCCTAATTTTTCTATATTTAAACTCAAAATATGATACCTTTTTTAATTTATGTCAGAGGCGGCACACGAGCCAGCGGGTCGCCTGATGGTAAGCAATCACCGCCGCCCATGGACATCTGCAACACCAGAAGGATCGCTGATGCGTTGCCGGCCCTTTAAGAGGGGTGTGAGCCTCCGGCACTCTTTCAAACCAGACGAAACACAATAGGAATAGTCACTATTATTTCACGCTGGTGTTATGTGAGAGGGTGGTACTTTCTCGGACAAGCTAGCCCATTCATACTGTAAAACAGCATGGTTGTACCACTAATAGACTACTGATACAGTCGAAAAGTAAACTATTCCGGACTTTGTAGGTATTTGTTTATAATTTAAAATAATCTCAAAGTCAAAATATTCATTTTGCAAGTTGATTTACAACTAAATTCTTTGCACATCAAAAGTTTTTTATCCTACTACGACGCCACGGACCCAAAGAAATATTATTACGTAGTAATATTAGCTCAATGCACGGAACAGACTCTGTTCCGTGCTCCTTGTGAGTAAAATTTTTCTATGGTTCCGTGTACGACGCGAATTCTTGTTAAAAAGAAGTGCCGCAAGAAAGTAACCATGGTTACCACACAGCTGCATTCATTGTCGTTCTCTTGACTTTGTCATCTTTATAACTTTCGTCGCCTCCGCGGTTTCACCAGCGCGTAATATATACTAATTTATAAAGAGGAAATATTTGATTGTTTGTTTGTATGTTTGAAATGAGTAGGCTCCGAAACTACTGAATCGATTTAAATAATTCTTTCACTTTTTGATAGCTACACTATCCAATAACATAGGGTACTTTTGGGAATGTTGGGGGAAGGGGGTATTTTTATATAGTAGATGTGAAGATAGCATTACGTCCATAACAACTTATGTTGAAATCTCGACCGAGCTTAAAACTGACGTACCTACATTGGCATAAATCGAATTATCACCAGGCAATGACTGCACATTTGAAACATCTCCCAATAAAATTTCATAATATATTTTGATAATAGATAATTATGAAAAATGACTGCCTTAATATACATTTTTGACAAGACGTATTCAGTAGCATATAGTTTTAACTAATAATATAACATCAATAATTCTATTTTAAAACTCAGAAATATACAAATTGTCATTCTATTAGACGTCATTTAACTTATCATCATCAGCCATTATACGTTCCCACTGCTGGGACACAGGCCTTAGTGTTGAGATAGTGTAGGCAATACTTCAATTACTTCACCACGCGGGCCTAGTGCGTTTTGGTAGAGGGGTGCGTAAGGTAAGTGACCAACCTCAGATGTAATCAAACCGCCAAATGGCCTCTGACTGGGCTTTACGACTAATATATACATTATAGTAAATTTCAGCAGGGACCAACAGCCTAACCTGCCTTCCGAAGCAAGACGCTCAAAATAAATGTCTCTAAATGTGGTCAGAATGGTCACCCATTCATCAACCGACCGCGGCGTGAGTAGCTTGACTTTCGTTATCGCTAACGAACCACTGTCACAGCTGCGCCACGAGCGCCTTGCCTTATTTAACCTATAATTATTATAATTAAATTACAGCCAACTTGTGTTTGGGTCATATTATGTAAAGTATATTATGCTATGAAAGTTTAATGCGCCAGTTGTAAGCTCATACAAATTATTACGGACGTAAGGGACGTAGGACCTCAAGGGAAAATAATTGATTTCGAGTAAATCTCGTTTGAAGTTTCGTGTTTTGTTAGAGGAAAAAGATTTAAATCTTTGTTAGAGGATGTATTACGCCTCGGCTCACAAAAAAACTACGGCGCCTAAAAATATTCTGGTTAGACCAAAACTTAAAAAAAAAAACAGTTTCCAATCTCTCCAGGTCCCTTTTTGGTCAACCACTCACATTTATTGAATTCAAAATGTTATTTTAGCACTGAATGCTAGTAGTGGGTGTACACGGGGTGAACAAGTAATAAATACTATTGAAGTTTCAATTAAATTGCGACAATTGTGGTAACTGCTAATTGGCAGACGTGTATGCTGCCATTATGGTGGGTGAGCAATTAATATAGCCAAATATAGCCTACTAGCTTCCGCCCGCGGCTTCATCCGCCTTGACTATATTATGTATTTCGCAGGAATGTGATATATAACGGGATAAAATTATGCCCATTACCTTTCCCAAGATGTAAAGTCAATTTGTACAAAATGTCATCAAAATTTTAGGTTTAGTATTTTAGGCGTGGAAGCAAGACAGAAGGAAAGAGCTACTTTGGCACTTATAGGTATAGATTCTATTGAGGACCATTGACTTAAGGTGATTGGTGTCGTCAAAGTGGCGTCCTCATTGAATAATAATCATATCATTTAAATTAATAAAAACATTGAGAAATCCTATAGCACAGTTTAACAAAGGGTTTTTGTAATACTGTGCCTTTATGTTGTGTTTGTAAAAAAAGAGGTTATCACAATAACATTTAAAATGTGTTACTTTTGTTGTTTTCCCATCTGGCCCGGCGACGGGCCAGGTCACCGGGCCGGATGGGATACACTTGTTTTCAAAAGTACAGTCAAAATCACGTCAGACGTAACACTTTGGACTTTGTACCGCTCTTATGTCGGGGGCATAAGCGCTATTATCGAACTGCAAGTATATACCGTGATGTGCTGTTGACTGTACCTAAAACGGCCGTTATTGACACTTATGGCTACTACATCGAATACGAAAATTTTGAGCCCTGTTTTAATAACGTTTATAATCTTTTTCCTCTTTTGTACAAACGCAACATAGGAATCCCATAGAATAAATTTACTTATTCTATGAGGAATCCTTAATATTTGTATTAATATATAGGATATGATTTTTATTTAATGAGGGCGCCACTTTGACGACACTAATCGCCTTAAGAGGCGTCAATCAAAGTGCTGCTATCATTGAATTACAATTACCTACTTACGGTCTTGTAACTCAATGGCTGCCATACTGTAGGCTCCTCAGACCATTGAGCTTTGGACGTGAACCTACGACCTTAGGTTTGGACCGTCGGCTCAACCACTTTCCCAGTAGTCTCAGTTCAGGGAGCAAATATATACAACAAATTACCTTCCTATGTTAAAGATACGGACTCCTTGATCAGTTTCAAGTCTCAATTGCGCAGTCACATTCTTGAAAATCATTGATGTGAATAGGGGTTCGTGCGAGAAATTGTTTGTAAACTGTTTGTAGTAATTGTGAACCGAAACTGGCGACCTAGATTTAAGTTTTTTGTGTTATACTTATCAATATTCTCATGTAAATGGATCCTCTGTAATCTTGTTTGGGAATAAATACTTTAAACATATTAGTGACGTATACTCATAGATATATTATGTACTATGCGTATACAGCCCGTTCCACATAAGTTGTCCTTTAGCCGCTATATTGGCAGCATTGCCTACGCTTTGTAAAGCTGTCAAAAAACAGATTGAATGTATTGAAAAACAATACTACCAATATAGCGGCTAAAGGACAACTTATGTGGAACAGACTGTACTTCAAAATCTATGGCTGTCATTATTGCGAACTTAAAGGGTTTTTGGTTTTTCAATAAGGACGGGTAGATTATGGCGGCCCGTGGCGGCCATCCTGTCCCGGTGACATTTGTCAAAGCTTCCGTCCATCATTCAGCCCTCAGCCACTCAAGCCAAATCGCCATCCTGCTGGAATCACTGTCGTCTATATGGTTCAATTATAAACTACTAAGTTTATTTTGGTTTTTTAAAAGGCGCGTGGGCGGGCGCCACGATGTTAAAGCTCCTTGCTAAGGCTTGTAACTTTAAAAATATATTTGCGCGAGAATGCGAAGATGAGTCAATTAGAGGCTCGTTTATTGCGAGGGTGGGTTTCCAACGGATTAAAAACGGCTTCTGGAGAATAAAGAGCTTACGCTGGATAAAGCTGTGGATCAGGCGCTATCTTTAGAGACGGCAGAAAAAAGCTCTTAAACAGGGTGTCCAGGAAATAGTACGACATACTGCGAGGGGTGATAGCTGGCATTAATACCTACCTAAATAACTTAATATAATATGTTCAGCGAAATTTTACGGTTTTAAAGTTATACAAAATTTTCCGATGCATCGAAAAATCTCTACCTTTAAACAGATTTTTCAGCATATTTTAAGTATAGCTTCTTCTCTAGCATTTCTCTAGTATTTTTTTGACATCAAATTATTTGTGAATAGATGCTCTAATCATTGTTATGTCTTTTTTTGATCAAAAATAAGTACATTTTCAAGAAAAAATTGTTTTGTTGTTCGCATAATAATTTTCTTATCACTTATTTTTAACATATTATTAGTGGTGAAAAAAAATGTATGTGACAGTTTTGTACAACATGCTTAAAAATAGCTTGTTTAATGGTGATTCTGGGAAGATACAATACTTGTGCATTTTCATTAAAAATTACGTAAAAAATGCCATTCTAGTCCCATAAAAGCTCATTTTGTTGAAAATGTAAATAACGTAATTTTGACTAAAACCATTACGAGAGAAAGTTATTGCTGTTTTTTACACAAATTATTATAAAACAAGTTGTAACAAGTTATGTGGGAAAGTAAAATGCAAAAATGGTCTGAAATTCCACCTCCACCAACCTGGCTATTAAAATCTATTTAAAATAAAAAACGTGTGCCCTAATACACGCTCGGCATCTTTTTAAAAACAACGATTTTTTTTAGCCGTCTGAGGCTTAATTGGGCAATTGGGGTCTTGTTCTCGTTTCTGAAGCACTATTAGTTCATCAACAACTTGAGGCCGACCACCTCCACGTTTACCAGGGAGTCTGCCTTCCATGTAGGACTTATGTACTCTGGTTAAAATTTCGTGATGTGGATGTTTCCAACCGGGAAATCTTTCCCTGTAGAGGGCGGTAGCAGCTAGCAGCTCTGGAACTTTGGGGCACTTTGCGCTGTCTTACGAGAGATACATCACATTTTTTTTTATTTTATGTTATGTTATCTTATGTTTTTTCGTCATAGGAATTTGTCTTTACGTGTATAAGGGCATGTTTCAATAATCAAAGACACCGATTCAATTTAAGCACATAAAGAGGAACGTCCATATGAATATGAAAGTATGTGGATGGAGAGGAAGAGGACGTCCGAAAAAGAGGTGGATGGATTGCGTGAAAGTGGATACCTCGTTGACAAGTGACAGGGATGGATGGAAGAGAAGAACATATTGCGCCGAACCCAAATAAATTGGGAAGAGGGCAGGAGGAAGAAGAAGAAAGAGGAACTTCAATATGTAAGTACATGATATGGTACATGGAAGAGGAGCATGTAAACAATCTGAAAAACCGTATACGCAAACTCATGCCAATCTTTAAAAAAGTTTGGCATTGGAGAGATAGCAACACCAATGATTGTTTATCACTATACATCGTTATCGCGCGGGCAGTTTGGGGGCGACGCATAGATGACCGAAGGGCTGTCACACGTATATAACGAGTATTAGAATATTTGCATGTTTTTTTATTCTTTAAATTAAAGCCTTTCATGTTATGTATATTCCTAATGAGGATAAATACCTTATGAGGATAAATAGAATATTATTTCTATTTTGATATTGTATTCATAATTGGGACAAAGTAGTGTAGAAGCGTTGTTTAAGTTTGCAACACTTTCTCTGAGGGTTGATTCAGTCCAGTAAGTCAGAAATTGACATCATACAGCTATAAATGAGTAATTAGGATAAAAATAACATTTTCATAAAATTGGTTAAGTTATCGAAACCGAAAAAAATCGTAAGGTAACATTGTTGTGTCAGTGGTCGATTTAGGATTACAAATAGATTCAATGCATAATATCGATTTAAAAATCGATATTTTTATTGTTCAAATATAATTTTAAAAAAAAGATCCATGCGTGGCAACCCTATTCATCAGTATCCACGCGTCGCCCCGAAACTGCCCGCGCGATAACGATGTATATTTATCACAGCTTATGTCAGTCGCTACTGAGTTATGGCAATATAGCATGGGGTGGTGTGTGCAAAACTACGCAAATTAAATTAGAAAGAGCTCAAAGAACCATCATTAAAGTAATGCTATTTAAGCGACTTAGACATCCTACAATCGAGTTTTACAAAGAATTTGAAACCTGTACGGTAAGACAACTTTTTATTAAGGAGGCCATTCTAAAACAGCACTCAGTCTCTCCTAATTATTATGAGTCAGACCGTAGATCTCATACAGTGTATAAAGTTCCGGCATGCAGGACTTCTTTTGCTCATTGTTTCTCATCATTTCTAAGTCCGTTCCTGTGCAATCAAATCAATAAACATATAGAACTATACAATAAAACTAAATTCCTATGTAACAAGTCACTTCGTGAGTATTTTAAAGGATTTGACTATAATAATACTGAAATGCTGTTAAAAAAATATATAAAAATATATATATATTATATAAATATACTTATATATATTTAACTAAACATCTAAATATACTAAATTATTATTACCTGTTATCTATTACAAATGTTACAAACCATAAAATTCTAAAAATATGTATATGCTAGCTATTAAAATGACCTATGTTTATTTAAATATTATACATTCAAGAATTAGTCTATTAGTCTTTGTACCGCTCAAATTAAAATAAAGTTGGTGCTACTATGGCGGAAACCTAATACCTTGCTGTAACACAGTCTTTGACTAGCACGGGAGGTAAAGAGTTAAGTCTGTATACCATCAGTTTGTCTTTGAGAATAAAGCTTACATTGTAATTAGTGTAATGTTTCGGTCATAAGCACACTCGATTATGGATGTACTGCTATATATTTTGTTGTTGTTGTGACACGCGTGTTGTTTGGCATAATGTGATGCTGACCGTACCTACGAGTTTACAATGTTGTGTATTTAGGCCTTATGGTGGTGTACTGTGCACAAAATTTATGAAATAAAAGTTATTTGTATTAAGTATTTGTATTATGATACAAACTATTGTGATTCAAGAGTTTCTGTTACTGCTGACACGACACATGAGACACGAGTAATAAACTCAGTAGTTTCTTTTTTTTTAAATTATCTATTTGTTTACATAGGTAACATAATAAGTTTAAAAATAATATTTATTTCAAATGTGGGGGATCAGACAAAAATGATAGGCGCTATGTGAATAATGTCGTAGAAAATTCATTCATTTTGGATTCTTTAAATAGGCAACAAAGAAGGAAGCGAAACATGTTTTCAACGAACATACCGAAATTCTGAACGAGTCTATCTGTCTGTCAGTTTGCCATCACATCCAATTTCTACCGAGTTTCCCCTAGCAGAGGCTAGCAGCGTTATTTATAAGGAAAACTTGCACATATTATCCCCTTCGGTAGGAAATTAAAAACATATTTCTTTGTCGATGGCAAGATAGAATTACTGAGGCGTAATTTTCTTTCCTTCATAATTTAATTTATTCTATTTTATCCTCTGGAAAATCTCTTACCGACCGTGAAACCGTGAAATTTCGCTGAACATATATTAAGTTATTTTGGTAGGTATTGATGCCAGCTATCACCCCTCGCAGTATGTCGTACTATTTCCTGGACACCCTGTATAATTGCCGGTACAACAAATTCACTACCAGTTAACGCGGCACTACAGGCAAATGACGGCCGTCCCACTACGGAGAACCTAGCCTTGCATTGTGTACACCGTCCTGAAAGCGCTGCTTCTTTTGTGGTCGAAATATTCACCGAAAAGCCTTGTGCCCGGCAAAAGAAACTACTTGTCAATTATGCTCCAAAATTGGTCATACGCAAAGGTTTGCCAAAACAGTAAAGGACGGAATGCCATCAATGCTGTGGAGGGTATCGAGTCAGCTAGCATCCTCGCTGCGGCGCCTTCAAGTCTTAGAAATCACATATGCATCACTCTTTTGGTTTAGGTATTTCCGCCTCATAACATTTCCATACCATGCATTCATCATTCACATAAGTAGATATCAGGGATCCGAGACTTAATTCGTTTAGTATTTTAATTAAACGCAAAATGTTACGTTGTTACGTTCATTCCATTTGAAAACATATTTACGCTTTCTGGGTGACACGTTGGAAATACGAAAGGTCATTCATTTTTATCCGATCCATAGTGCCCTAGTTTCATCCATCAATGCCATAGTGTTTTCATAGAAAAAAGAAAATCTATACTAACTAATACTAGCCTTCCGCCTGCGGTTTCACCCGCACTTAATCTCTTTTTCAAATTCCCCCACATTTCCGGGATCAAAAGTACCCTATGTTCCCCGGGGATAGTGTAGCTTTCCAACAGTGAAAGAATTATTTAAATCGGTTCAGTAGTTACAAAATTGTTATTCCCGCGGGAATGAGACGTTTCCCGTATGAATTTTATAGCCTATGTCCTAATCTGGGTTATAACTATAGGTACGTGTGCCAAATCCGTTCAGCCATTTAGACGTGATTGAGGAACAAACAAACATCCAAACATCCAGACTTTCGCATTTATAATATTAAGTAGGATTAGTAGGATAAGAAAGAGGAAAGATTAAATTGATTGTTTGTTTCGTCGGCTTATTGTAAGAACTCATTAATAAGCATTATCGTGATTTGGAGTTTGGAAATAAAAATAGCTATTATTTATAAAGTTTAAAAGGTACAGTCAAAATAAAAATACCTAGTTATAGATCTTAAATTTATTTATCTGTTTTAAATATCGACACATCGAAATATACCTTACAACTTTAAAAAAAAATCTGTCCCTCTATCTGACCGACTACAGCTCCTTGGTATGGAATTATCTTTCAACTTAAACTTTGGGTACATTGAGTCTGTAGCAGCATCTGCCTCTCAAAAGCTCGGAATCCTTTCCAGAGTAAGGCGCTTCTTCGCTGCGGAACAGCTCCTAAACCTCTACCAGAGCTCAAATTCGTTCCTGCATGGAGTATTGCTGCCATATAATTAACATGCTTCATTTTGTCAAAAATCTCTAACTGTTAACCATTCGCACGATGTTCACTTTACAAAATTCACTAAAGGAAAATAATGACTATATTGCGATAAAAATCGAAAATATGGCAGATACAAATTTAGTGATT
Organism: Mecyna flavalis; assembly: GCA_949319885.1. Classification (NCBI taxonomy): domain Eukaryota; kingdom Metazoa; phylum Arthropoda; class Insecta; order Lepidoptera; family Crambidae; genus Mecyna; species Mecyna flavalis. The sequence continues at coordinate 8,698,887 of OX439425.1, forward strand.
TATGCATAATAAAGTGCTACTTTTAGTCCATCTAACCATGTCAATATCGCACTTAATGATTTTTTTGTAGTTAATGACTTATTGCAAGAATAAGCCGACGGTTTGTTTGTATTGAATAGGCTCCATAACTACTTAAGCGATTTGAATAATTATTTTACTGTTGGAAAGCTATATGGTACTTTTGATCCCTGAAATGTGGAGGGAAGGGGGGGGATATATAAAAAAAATGACTGCAGTATATGTTTTGCAACGGTCAAAGCATGTACCTACCTGTCGTTAAATCAATATCGAAAGCAATGATTTGTGCTTGCCATTTATTAAAAAAAATATATGTATCTACTAGAGTCCGACCGAAACTGGTTTTCCGGCCGAAACCGAAACCGAAACCGAATGTTCGGCCGTGGCTTCAGTTTCGGCCGAAACCGAAACCGAAACCGAAACTCACGTAGTCAAGTATAAAATTCCTTAAAATACTGAAATTTGGTGCATTTTACCCATTATTCTGCATTAATTGGGACATGAAATGGAATCACAGTATATTGATTTTGTTGTAATCATTTATTTAATACTAGACTTCCGCCCCTGGCTTCGCTGGCGTAAGCTACACGCTTTAAACCACTGTGAAATGCCCCCGGTAACTTTCAAAACCCCCTTCTTAGTGGAACCTTACACATTATAAAGTACGCTTTTAGAAAATTTAAAGTAAAAAAATTAAGACACTTTTTAACACCCCTTGAGGGGTGAAATATTAAAAAGCTTACACAAGGCTCTGTCCCCACCCTTTCCATAAAAAGACAAATAACCAGTTTCAATCCAAAAACTGACGGGGTATTCAAAAAAAAAACCGTGCTTATGCCGCATGCCTTAGATGCAGAATTGCGCTGTAAGTGTCTAGCTTGAAGTAGACTTGACTGTACAATATTTTTTTAAGATTACATTTTGATTGTACACCTATATTTAGCCCAGGGGGGTTACTCTTGATCGCCTGCAGATTATTTTCACAATTAACTGTGTCAAAAAAATACTTTAAAATATGAAAAAAATACAACATTAAAATTCGATTTGCGTGGAATCCCCATTCCTACGGCGGATGTCATACAAAAAAAAAAGATCAGTACAGCGAGATGTATTGACAGAGAATAGAGATACGTTCGAAATCATTACGGTGGGTGGGGACGTTTTTTTGCTTGGTCCTTTAATTTTTTATTTTTAACCCTTTCAACGCCAATGTCTGATATATCAGACAAACCATTTTCGTGCCCACCACGCCAATGTCTGATATATCAGACAAAAAAACAGGATCAAGAAACGTTGTATTTTTACTTGCATAAATGAGTTGAGTATAACTTAATAATTTTTTGGAATATTTTTTAATGGTCGTGGCCTGTGGGGCACCATTTTCGGAAAAAAGCGTGGCGGGGAAAGGGTTAAACCCCTTTCTAACCCCCACGGGGGTAAGTTTTCAATAACACCTTTTTATTTGAAACTGATACCAAACTAAAAATATACTTCCCGAATTTTAAGACTGTAACTTTTAAAATGACGAAGTTTCATACTAACTTCCAACCCTCTTTTTACCTCCTTGGGGGTTAATTTCGAAAAACCCCTTCTTAGTGAGAACTTACGCATTATAAAGAACCCTTGTACACAGAGAGAAAATTTTCTTTGTTCTGTGTTGTACAAAGTTTCAAGTTCCTGGGTCTTGTACTTTGGGCTGGTCGTAATTCCTTTTTGAAATATCCCTCCCTTCCCCCCCACATTTTCGGGTAAAAGTACTCTATGTCAGCCGGGGATAGTGTAGCTTACCAATAGTGAAAGATTATTCAAATCAGTTCAGTAGTTTCGGAGTCTATTCAATACAAACTAACAAACACTCAAAATATCTTTCCTCTTTTTAATATTTACAAGTATAGATAATACAAAAAAACATATTAATCATACTTTTATTATATTTTCAAATCAAATTCTCATAGCAAAATGTTTATCAGTTAACAATAATCGAATCACTAATTGTTACTGTTTAACGTACTGACTATTGTGTTGCTAGTGTTGCTACAGAGCTATCCGAACGGCGCACGACAATAATTCCCAAACAGGTGCGCCGCCAAAGCGTTGCTGCAAGAAACGAACGAGCGAACGGCGAGCGTGCACGACAACTTCCGAAATCAGTTTCGGTTTCGGCAAAAGGTTCGGCCAATTTTGGCCGAAACCGAAACTGCAGCCGAAACTTGATTTTTGGCCGAAACTCGGCCGAAACCGAAACCGAAACCGAACCTTCGGTCGGACACTAGTATCTACCTATTTAAAATATGAATAAAAGCACCCAGAAAATAGAGCATATTATATGCTGTTCAATAAAAGAAAGTACAACTGATTTTTATCTTTTACGTTCACTTTGCTTGTATTTTGTCCAAGTAAATTACTATCGTTTAGTAAAAATTCTGCGAAACAGTAATCAACATACGACACTCTTATAATTTCGAAAAAAAAATGGCTAAAATAAAAAGGGTTGTAACGTGTTGGCTCTACAAAGGACTTATTAAGTTGTGAAAAAAGTAAACCGATATAATTTTCTTGTACATTTTGTTATCAGGTGAAATTCGTGGAAATCCGTGAACGAGGAAAGTGTGCACAACTAGTACTACCACAGTCTCGCGTGAGTTCAGAATTCACTTTCGAGTTTTATTTCGTATGAAATTTCGTTCAGAGCGCCCCAAACTAAGCTTACTATGACTCAAGACAACAGGTAAGCATTATTTACATACTCCTTTTTGTAAACCCATACATATTACACATAGAAATATTGCAATAACAAGAAAAAAAGGCAGTGATCAATAATTTGGATACCTTTATTGTGTGAAGAGTGTGACTGTAATGTACGGAGTTTACTAATATTGGCGGTCGAGGTTTCTGTACAATCAATTTGTATGTGTTAACGGAAATGTATGTAACCCGTCATTGTATACAATTCCTAGAAATTGTATGTAATTCCTAAAATTGCCCGGAAATGTGTGAAATAAATTATATTACACACATTTCCTAGGAAATCTATGCATTTCCTAAATAGCAATCGGAAATGTAAAACATCTAAGAAGTCAGTGTGTTTTGGTAACTGAAATAAATGGTATATCCATCCGAGTCGATTTCCGCCTCCGGTGTTTTATACAATGTTTGCTCACTAATAATATTAGTCACCAAGTTATTATTTATTACACCTCATCTAACACATGTTTTATTACAGAAAGCCTTCTTTTTATACATTTCCTAATACAATTTTGGAATTATATACAATTCCTAGGAAATGTGTATATCTCCTAGGTGTGTGTATGTGTATCCTCCATACATATGTATGAATAAAAGAATTTTTAAAACGATATTTAATACATTTTTCGGAATTTCATACATTTCCGGTAACATATGCATAAAAATGTCTGTATTGGTCTGGGTGTTTTCAAAGTATAATTTGTTTAAAAAAAAATCCTATGCTTTTGTTCACATTTAATAATGCTTCCTGGTAAAGGCCATCAGTTGGTTGATTTGGTGGTTGGCTGTATACAAACTGAAGTAGTATTTACATAAAAACAAAAACGAAATAACTTTTGGAAGCTGCAGGACCTATTAGCATCGTCTTTCGCTATCATTTACGATTAAATGAAAAGCTTTGTTACATCAATAACAAGACACGTTATTGCTAATCGCATTTGAAAACCAGACTGTAATTTCAAAGCCAAAAAAATTCCGTCGAGAAACAGTAGTACGCTCTGTTCCAGGAATCTAGACATAGGTGCCAATAATCTCGTTACGGTGAGAACCCCGGCGGGCGGTGCTTGCAGGTCCTACGGGTTGCACTTACCTGCGAACATCACTCGTAGCGCCACTGCAGCCGCGGTCGGTTGTCCCACTCGGCTCCTGCGCGGGTCTTTCTACTGTACTAACTCTGCTCTACCAGCGTCAGTTCGGTGTGAGGCGCAACACGGTACAGTTGTGTGTGCACGTACGAACATTCAAAACTTTTACAACCGTCGGTGGTTGCATTTAAATTCAGTACAGTTGGTGTAGATTTAGTAGTTTCTAGAGTTAATTTAAATTAAGTGGTGAGCAGAAGAAGACCTTAGGGAAACGACGGTGCCTAGGGTAAGTTTTAGCATTGTTTTAACTGATTTCAAGTTTTTTTTTTGTACTTATTAAAATATTTTTTTAATGTTTTAGTTTTTTGTTTTATTTTTAATAATTTTAGTTATGTGGTTTCTTTTTTAATGTTTTTAAATTAGTTTAATGTTTTGCGGCGACTGAAAGAGTTTTTGTGTGTTTTTTAACCACTCAATCCCGAACCGGCACTCGGGTGCCGCGTAACAATAGATTTTCTATTGTGTCTGGTGATCCGGGGCTCGAAAGATTAATCGATTTGTTTAATAAATAATAATAAATAATAATCATAAATCGTTTTTTTTTTCAATTCTAAAAAATTCTGTCCCTAATTTTAGAGACTGCCGATTGCAATTAAGGAAGTTATTTATTTTTTATTTTATTTATATTTAATTTATTTGTTTTTTTCATCTTTTTTTATTTATATGAATAATTGTATTAAGTTAATAAAATTAGTTTTATGTTCTGGCGAAGGCGATTGACAAGATGGAGATACTGGTATTTTGTCTTTTACTGCAAAGCTGGCGATTTTTACTAAACAAAGAAAAATCAATAATTAATGTAAATAACTTTGCTAATGATTATGACATTCTTGAATATTTGGATCATTTAAAACGAATAAAATGATATTTCACAATAAACATTTAAGAAATAAAAATATTTTTTTATTATAATTTAAAATATAAAAAAGTAAGATTTTTTAATGTTTCTGAAAATAAATTCGTAATCAATATTAAAGATTTTGAACCAGTTTTTATCTAATTTACACAATATAACAATATAAAATAATACCTTTCGTGATTAGTAGTGGTTTAACCTGGCCGTAATTTCGGGGTGCTGTGTTCCATTCCCGGGACGCGCAAAGTTTGCGACGATTTTTCAACTACTTGGCAAGCGTGATAAAGTCAGTACTTATCATTTGATTTTGATCAACGGAAGCATTTGTCCTGAAGTGGGACATATTCAACGTGTGACAAAATAATCCGTAAAAAATATAATTAATTTATAGGGAACCAAGATTATTTGACAGAAAGTACAACGTATATTTTACTTTTTATCTGTCTACTTTAATAGTTTTAGAGAGCCAAGTACTTTGAGAACCAAAGCAACATGGTGTTTCAGCATGATGGAGCTACGGCAGATTTTTCTCGCAACGTAACTTAGGCTAAAATTATTAACGCAAGTAGGCAGTGGCGGGGCAAGACCTAAATTTTATGTGGGCAAGATATATTTTGCGAGGCCCCCTGATGGATGACATAAGAGGACGGATTTTTTTTATGTCACCACCTGATGGTAAGCGGAAGTGAGGTCCAAATATAAGGTTGACTGGCTCAATAGATCATAGTACCCATTGAGCCAGTCACCCTTACCATCAAGGCCTGCTTAGATGCCGCTTCACGTCCCGCCTAAAAAGCCCAGGATTATAGGAGGAAGGAAACATGTAAGCTGGAAGGGCATTCCATGACCTAATGGCACGAGCCACCAGTGTCTGGATGGTATGGGGATGGCAACGCAATCCGGCGCGTGTTGTTCGGGAGTGGAAAGGAGAGGACGCACAGTGTGATAAAGACCCTCATTTTGTCTCATCTTGTTTTTATTGAAGAAAACAATAGTTATTAACCATTACAAACATCAGAGTAAAACTCCGAAATTGATATGACGAGACGAGATTGATAACGAGGTATTAGATTGTGAAAAAAATACTGCTTTTATGGGCTTGTTTAAGCTATCGTTTGATATAAAGATCTCGATTTAATACGGCGTTATAGTCAAACAAAAAAAAAAACCAAAAACGACAAATAAATTTATATTTCTTGATAGGATCTGAGTAACTCTACAAAAACTTGTCAAAAGGTGTAGTATTGTATGTATATTTAATTGAAATAATCAAAATTTAAATAACACGTATAATTATTTTGTTTTTATAATTTTCGTGAATTTCCGGTCCCAGTTATAGGCAAACTTTGATATTTTTTTCCAGAAAATGTATAAGCCATATCAATTTCGGAGTTTTACTCTGATGTTTGTAATGGTAATAACTATTGTTTTCTTCAATAAAAACAAGATGAGACAAAATGAGGGTCTTTATCACACTGTGGGACGGTATGAGTTAGAAAAACTCTTATGAGCATTCCCCATTATAGAGACGGTAGAGAACACTAAGACTGGCAACGTCTCTACGTAGCTGAAGAGGTTTTAGGGTCTTAAGACTAGTCACCTCTTGATCACCGACAATACGGATAGCACGTCGCTGCAACCTGTCGAGAGCCTCCAATAAATACTTTGCGGAATCATCCCAGAGATGAGAGCAATATTCCACACACGGGCGAACTTGTGCCTTGTTTAAGAGACAAAGCTGCACCGGAGTGAAAAATCGTCTCACTCTGTTCAGGATTCCAAGTTTACGGGAAGCTGTTCTGATGACGCTCTCGATATATTCCCGTTGGTTCAAGTTGCTACGAACCTCGATGCCAAGGATGCTTAGGCTATCCTGTATTGGTAAGGGCGTGCTCTGAAGAGTGGGATGGGAAAGGAAAGGGGAAGCTTTTGCAGAAAACACACACACCTGTGTTTTCTTGGCATTGAACTCGACGAGATTGCTGGCACCCCATTTGGAAATGCGGTCCAGGAACTCGTCAAGCTCGGCGACAAGAAGATTCCTCTGTTCCTTGGTTTCGGTCTGTTTAGCCGCAGGTCTTCCGAAATAATGTTCGTGGACAGTGCTGTCATCCGCATAGCAATGAATATTACCTAGTGATAACATGTCATTGATATGCAGAAGAAACAAAGTCGGCTACAGTACGGAACCTTGAGGCACTCCGGAATTTATTGGGAGGAAGCGAGAAGCGCGTCCATAACAGAGGACACGAATCCTGCAATCATCCAGAAATCCCGAAATCCAGTCGCATAAGCGAGTTGGCAGACCATATGCCGGAAGCTTGGAAAGAAGCGAGCGATGCCAGACACGGTCAAAAGCCTTGGCAATATCCAGGCTAACAGTCATAGATTCACCATGCTTCTCCATAGCCTCCCCCCAGAGGTGAGATACGTACGCTAGAAGATCACCCGTGGACCGTTTTGGTCTGAAATCATACTGTCGGTCATAGTAGCGAGTGATCTTCTAGGTAGCGGACAAGTTGGGAGTTGATTATCTGCTCAAACACCTTTCCAAGTACAGAGGTTATGGCTATGGGCCGGTAGTTAGCAGGGTCGGACCTATCCTCCTTCTTGGGAACAGGTTGAACATTCGCCTCTTTCCAAGCCTGGGGCACAATACCAGAGGTGTACTACGAGAGGCGGTACAGGCGTGTGAGTACTGGAGACAACTCCGCTGCGCATATTTTAAGAACCAACGCTGGAATACCGTCAGGGCCACTGGCTTTCCTAACATCGAGTGACTGCAACTTAGGACGGACATCACATTGCCTGATTCGAATTTCAGGCATTGTTGTATTTTAGGCGTTCTTCAGGAATTTTAGGCGGCTGTGCTCCACAATCATCGATGCAGGAATTAGCGGCAAAGAGGTTGGCTAGCAGATCAGCCTTCTCCTGCGGCTGATGGGCCAGTAATCCATCGGGATATTTCAGCGGGGGCAGCATAGGCTGGCAAAAATTGGATTGCACATGTTTAGCCAGGCGCCAGGAAGAACGGCTACCCGTGGGGTGCGTGATGAGCTCTTTGCCAACACGTGCAACTCGCTGGGCATCTGCTCTGATGTAGGCTCTCTTGGCGGCCTTGGTGGCTTTGTTGTAGGCTGCTTTAAGGGAGGCTATATTATGACCCCGCAAAGCATGAGCTCTGGCCTAAGCGTCGTACGCTGCCCGTTTGAGTTCAACAGCTGCAGCACACTCATGATTAAACCAGAGATCATCTTTGCGACCGCTGGTGACATCAGTAAAAGGAATGTAGTATATTCCATTCCAATACTGATTTCAAAAAAAATATTTCTAAGTTGTTGTATTGTGTTGTTCTAAGTTATTTTATTTGTAAGTAATTGATTTTATTTCTTAGTTTTCAAATAATGAAACGCAATACTTATTCTCACATCGAAATCTGTTGGAAATACATTAAAATATTAGGCACATGCGTCGTCGTATGATTGCATGTGTTTAGAAGCGCGAACATAGATATGAAGCAAACAGAATGGGAAATCCCCAGCAGGCGAAGCAAGGATTCCCCGCGTCATTCACCGCCCTGAACGCCAGCAAATGTTGCCAGATTAGATTTTTTAAAAACGAATGTGGTAGGTTAGTATTGCCAGATACTTGCTTGCCCGTTTCTTTTATTATTTATTGCTAGATGAGTAAAATTATATCTATATTTGCGTTCACGGGCTTTCGAGGCGCGAGGCCCCTTGGACCGCGAGGCCGTGGGCGGTGGCCCACATCGCCCACGCCTTCCGCCGCCTCTGCAAGTAGGATGGATTTTTGACGTTTCTTTCTCATTCAGAAACTAAATAGATTTATATCTGACTGTTTTGAAGGCGCACTTGTTTGTGACCCGGCCCCATTCGCCAGGGGTTGTGGGTTCGAATCCCACCTAGGACAAACACTTATGTGATTAAAAAAGTGTTTATTTATTTGTAGAGCCTTGTATGTGAAGTTGTACAATATTAATATTTATTTTATTTAAGTAGTTTCAGATGAAACTTTATCTTTACTTCATTTCGAGTACTTAAGTTAGACCCACGTAAGTCTGCCGATGCCCCTAGTTTTGCAATGGACTAACTTTCAAACGTCAAAACGATAAAATTTCGCTCCGTTTTACGTATAGTAAGAAAAATTTTGGCTAAGAATAACTTAATTTGTGAACAAAAAACTAAAAATATATGTTACTTTTACTTACATTACTAAACACATGAATAAATAAAGAATTATTATTTTTACTATCTTATTTAACGATTTTAAAACATGTCATAAAACAAAGTCTTGTAAAATAAAACGCACTGAACGAGTTAGTACCAGTAAATTATTCTTATGTTGGTATTTGTTTTGTATTAAGGAAAGTTTTAAAAAATAGTCCGGACCTAAACCTGTACTAACTAGTACAGTTCTAAACCAGTTTTAGCGATGTTTTTTGTAAAAATTTTAGTTTTGTACGGAGTTATTGTAATGAACAACACAAAATCACTAACACCAAAAAAAAGGCACGGACCGGACCGGACGAAGAGTCTGTGGAAAATTCTGTTGTTTAAAAAAAGAAGTTTTAGTTTTTTACGAGAATTTTGTTCCGATCTATTCCAAGTAAGCTTGCAGCATGGCCCAGAATTTATACTCTACTGAAAACGGAGGATTCTGCGAACGGCTAGAAACAATAAACATGAATGAAACAGAAACAGATGTTTCTGTTTCATCCTTTCACCTTCATAGTGAAAGGATGAAACCTGAGGATGAAACAGAAACATCTGTTTGCAGCAAAATTGAGATCCTTCCGAAACAATTTATTTGCTCTATCCGATTATACGAGTATTTTTGAACAATTTTTCATCAAAATAACATAAAGAAAAATGTTTGAAGTACTAGGACAGTACGAAAAATGATTTCTCGAAATATTTTTCAATAGAGCTTTGACGGCTAGCATGAATGTAAAATATTTCCTTTCGAATTAACCACAACTAATGAACTAGTCGACCATAATTATTGTGGATGGTAAAACATTTTTGGGAGAATTTATAACTGAATTTTTTGTTCGATACTCGTATCTTCCTAAGTTGATTTTGCGAATTATTATCACCAGACACCATCGCGGTCCACTGCTGGTCATAGGCTTTTCAAAACGCTCAACCCTCGGCTTCTTCCGCGAAGTTTTCGACTAAGTCATTTACTAACAGTAATTCGAAACGAGTCATTTAGTGTAATGGTCGGAGAAGTCGGCTATTACACCAGAGGTCGCGGGTTCGATTCCCGCACGGTACAAACATTTGTGTGCATGAACATGTCTGTTTGTATCGGTCTGAGAGTTTCTATGTTTAATGTGTTTGTATTTGCAAAAGTATTTAAGTAAAGTTTATTCGTTATCTGGCACCCACGGTACAAGCCTAATGCTTAGTTTTGGGCTAGATGGTGCAGTGTGAATATTGTCCAGAGATATTTATTTATTTATTTTATTTTATTAAGTCTTCTTCTTCATGCGTCGTTGCCCCAGCTACTAGGGGTCGTGACCTCTCTGTTGTAGCACTTTGCATTTGACTATTGGCCGCCACTGTTGTCGATCTGCGGTGGTGTGGAAAGCGACAAAGTACGTAGGATTATAGTGTGGCTTGGTCAACGGGCACCGGCTAATCCATCTTATTACCCACGAAAACCTGGTAAGTTTAGTGGGAAGCAGTACAAACGTAACTCCCAAGTTTTTGTAGTAGTAGAGCCATGCTGTTTTACAGTACAAATGGGCCGGCTCGTCCGGGGAAGTAGGGTAAAAGCAGGATTTTTAAAAAAAGCTCTTTTATTCAAAATGTGTACCAATACATGTTTTATTCAAAGTGTATTCTTAAACATAGTTTATTAATCTTCTTACATAGCCTATTTTTTCAAGTATAAATATTATTAGTTTTGAGTAAATCCTGTTTTATGTGACCTCTAAAAATGGGGATAGTTGCCTACTATGGCGGATAGTAGCCTAACGATAAGAATCGTTCGAGGGTAACTTGCCTTATGTGAGAATAGATGTCTGTCTGTTTTTTTTTTTCAAATAGAAATCAACTTATATTAATTTATGAAATCAGTTTTTATTATTAAATACAATCTTTTACTAAGTATTAATTATAGTTAATTAATTAAAATTATAAAATTACAACTAAAATAGACTTCAAAATGGTTATTAGGTTTCCAAAATAATAATGAATTTTTTTTCTTACTCTTCGCAATTCTTCGAACGCAAGTCCTGAACTATCTTCTGTCCTGTTGATAAGGCACCACGCCAGGCTTTCGTTTATACTTGCGAGGCATTTTGCTGTTGAGTATTAATTTTTTAAAGATAAACTATAGTAAAACAAAATAATAAAATCACCAAGAAAAAATAGTACCTACCTTAAACCAAAAAAAAAAAAAAAAAAAATTACAAAGAAAAAAAATCTGTCTGCTCATTAAAAATGTATAGTTACGGATAGTTGCCCCTAGGGCAACAATCCGCAAAAGACGTCCAGGCAACTATCCTTTTTGATAAAGATACTTGCCCTTTTTATTTACGAAATAAATAAAAAATATTAAACAATAAAACATAATAAACAGTGTAATTTAAACTCTAATGCAATCGAAGAAATATTTTTTTTACTGAAATTGCAATCAGTTATAAAAATATTTAAAAGAGATTACTTACCAATATAATTCTGACGCTTGTCAAAGTATCGGCGCGGAAGATTTTTACTCGCACGGACAAAACAAGTGCGCCTACTTCAACGGCTTATGCGGCCCTGAGGCCTGCGCGGGGGACGCTTTTAATTATGATCAAAAAGAAACACTGTCAATATGTCTGACATAGAGCATTTGAAACTGAGGCATGTATCCGTCCGAGGCAACTATCCGGCTTTTACCCTACCATTCTCACATAACACTAGCGTGCAGCGATCCCTCGGGTGTTGCAAAAAAAATGACACTTACTGCCGCATGTATCGCTAGCCTGCGGTTATGGTGCATCAACATATTCTCCGAAAAAAGTATACTATTATAAGTAGTGTTCAAGCGATTCTGTCCGTTTAGTTCTACCGCTCAGTCCTACTAGTAAGAATAAACGGAAAAAATAATCCATTAACACTCAGTTGCAGAAACGTCCATTAAAGTTAATGTGTCATTAAAGCTATTGCTGTCACTTTTTATTTCATGACAACGAAAAGTGACAGCATTAGATTTAATGAAGCATTAACTTTAATGGAGCTTTCTGCAACAGGGTATTGTCCTACTTTCTGTTGTGCAGAGGAGGGGCACTTCCTATTCCTCCACTCGCATAATATGGAATTATAATTTAATACGGTTGGTGTTTGTGTACTAATACTAGCTAACGTACAAAATTTCAGCTTTCTAGGACATTGGGAAATACCCTAAGAATTTTGATGATCATTAGTGAGTCAGTGACGAAAAACGGGTTTTTTACATAACAATAAAATTTAAAGTATTAGACCTATGCAATTAAAATTTTATTTGCTTAATAAGTCTGCTGTTGACAACATATCCTGAAAACTTTGTGGAACTGGCATCTTGGCCGGGGCACTGCCGTGCCCCAGATCACGGAAATGCGGGGGAAGAAGGGGAAATTTAAAAAAAAAAATTACGCGCGGATGAAACGGCGGAGGCGGCTGCTAGTTGAATAAATTAATTTATGTGATTTCGTAGAATACCGAAAAAAACACCATCCATTATCAAAAGGCGCTGCTGACCTACGAATACGAGTTAACATAGAATCCTAAATCTCGCATGCAAATACCTAATAGTTGCCCGCTGAAGTACCTTCGAAGAACCTAAGATTTTATTAAACTTACTTAAAATCTGTCTTAGAGAAATTCAATGAGAGATTAAGGTAGCCCAAAAAGAGCTTTGGTAGCAGATTGGTTTAAAGCGTTAGGTCGACGGTTCCATTTTTAGCGAGAAACTGAGTATACATTTTTCTACGATGATGAAAACATCCAGACAAATCTTGGATCGTGTGTGTGATTCGATCATATATACTGATCGAAGGCTGTGGCCATAATCCGGTTGATATATTTCTGCCGCAGCGGGATTGTATAAGTATTACTTTAAAAAGCAGGGCCTTTTCTAGCTCATTAGCGCATGATAAATTATTTTTTTTATTTAATCAAACTTGATAAATAAATATCTTTGGACATTATTATATATGCGTCTTCTTTTCTCAAACTAAGAATTAGCTTTGCCTAAGGGTCCGACAACGGATAAGCGTTACGTATACCCTTTACTATCCGGTTCAAATGCTATTTAATTAGGATAATACCTTTATCTACATCCATACCATAATATGTCTATTTTATATTCAGGAGCGATGAGCAAACGCCCTACATTTAGATATAAGTATCTGTGGCTGCATTGAAATGTTTACATTTTAGTGTCGGTAACCGATACTTAATTTCGTTCAAACTTCGAACGTCTTCTTTAAAAGTAAAAATTAATAGGTTTTTTCGATTATCGAATTAGTCGATTAGTAATTTTATGTTCCATTCCTATACATTTAATTCGATGCTGAAATTATAACAATCGATTTGAGAATCGAAATCAACTCGAGTCTAGATTGTTTATGGATTTTAAAAACTACAAACGTCAGTCATTATGTCAGTACTAACTTTTACATACAGATTAAGTTGGTAACTAGGGCGTTTGCTCATCAATCCTGACTATAAAATAGACATATTATCGTATGAATGAAGATAAAGTTATGTATGTGACTGTACATAATTAGTCATTAAAATACTCATGTGATTCTTTTATGAAACTCACTTCGTTCGTTTCATAAAACCACATTCGTATTTTAATGACCCTCATTATGCAGCAGTCACATAAATAACTATTTGGAATGGAGCAAAAAATGACGTCAACTGCGCTTGTCCGTAACGTTAGTAACGCAAAATAATATCTGTGTGTGTGTAAGTCATCACGCAGTTGACGTAATTTTTCGCTCAATTCCAATAGGTATTATCCTAATAGCATTTGAATCGGATAATACAAAAACACCCAGACCGATACAAACAGACTTAATGATGCACATAAATCTTTTCGTGACGTTAGCTTTATTATAAGCACAGCTCTAAGTCAAAGACTAAAAACGTTCAGAACAAGTCAGTCGGCGTATTGCATGTTTTCCCCGTCCCGATTACTCTGTGCCCTCGAGAACAGAATGTCAAACGGGGCAACAGGTGGCTAGCGCCAATCCCAGATCTTTTACACTCGGATTAAGTTGGCTACGGGCTTCTAAATCTGTATAACACGCCCACAGAGTGAAGAGTTTCTCAGAGCTACGATATCACGCCTCAAACCTCGTTGAAATAAAATTCTAGCTGTAAGGCGCTCCTAAACTGCGTGCCAATAGCTAACTGCACTTGTATATTGATGTTAAGTGTATTCTGTAGTCTGTTATTAATGTCTGCTGAATTTATTGACGCCCTAAAAGCGCTTCACTTGTGTTAGTTTTGTTGTTGAAATATACGCAATCCAAATTACAGTATACTGAGCACCACTTCAGCATAGCATACGTCGGACATCTGTGTGGGTGGTACTTCCCAGGTCGCTTTCCACTGACTGACAAGAACAGTCTGCAAGCATTTGTCACATCTAGGTACATACCAGTATTCTGTACTACATCATAAGCATATTTACTCGTTTGTTGTACAATAGAAAATATAAAAGACTCGGTCACAGATTACTATTGTAAATAGTTACTCGGTACAGAGCAGAGACAAAGCGCAGGTCTTATTTATCAAAATACTACTTGGATGAAGCACGAATCGCTAGTATATTCCATTTGTAGCTTTTTCCATTTGACGAGCCATTTGGTGTAATGGTCGAGAAGTCGGCTATTACATTAGAGGTCACGAGTTCGATCTCCGCACGGTACAAACATTTGTGCATAAACATGTCTGTTTGTATCGGTCTGGGTGTTTCTGTGTATATGAATGTATTTACAAAAGAAGAGTAAGTACCGTTGTCTGGCACCCATAGCACAAGCTAATGCTTAGTTTGGGGCTAGATGGCGCTGTGTGAATAATGTCCAGAGATATTTATATAATTCGTTACAAAGGTTACAAGTAAACAATTATAGGCCAGCAGTCCATGATTTGATTCCTCTGTTGGTGCGTAGTCTCTTACCAATCTTATTGTCAAGATTGCCGCATGCTAATCTGACAGCAATTTCATTAAAAATATATAAATAATAATCATTTTGACTAATAACACTAAAAGCAAAGTAAACTATTAGAATTCAATACAGACCACGGTGTACTACATTCCCCAATCTCAAAGCTTGCATTCATTGCGCTTTCAGATTTTCTAGGAACGGTATGTTAACATTGCACATATTCTTGATTCCTGAGTACTGGAAATTGGTCCAATCTAGGTTATTCGAGTAAAAACCGTTAGTGAAAATGCGACCTATTAACTGGGTCACTGAGGCAATCGTAACTTACATCATTTAGAGCATTGCCCCATTAGGACGCAATGGTGACTTCGCCGGCCACGTATCCAAGTATTAGTTATATGAAATTTAATTTCATATAATGGGACCGTGGGACCTAACTCACTTGGCGACGGTTGGGCAACAATTTTTTTTAATACTAAGTCAGTTGGCAGACAGGCACGCAGCCCACCTGATGGTTAGCGGTCATTGCGGCCTATTCCATTGAGGGACGCTTCACCTGGAAACGTCCCCCAATGTGCTGCCAGACTGTAGACTCATCTGATCTTCGAGCCTCTGATTTCAAGTGTACTGGCTCCCACATTAATATTGCCGGAACACAGCCAGAGCTGTAATGGCGGCAGATTTCACCTGTGGGGGTGGAAGCTGGCCAGTCGGACTCTGAAAAAGCTCTACCACCAACCAGACCCGAGGCGGGAATCGAACCCACGACCTCTGTGTTTTTATACCCTGGCTTAGCCACTGTTCTACGGAAGCGGTCAAAACGTCGCTAATTTTGATATTTCCGTACTATATTCTCGGATACGATTTTGTAGAACATGGTAGAAAACCCGGACTATGTGATTTGATTGTCGCCTTTGGTCTGGTTGATGATAGGACTTTTTCTGGATCCGATGTGCTAACTACTCCCATAGATGAAGTCTGTCACCGAACAACTTTGGCTGTGTTCTGGAAATATAAATGTGGTATACGAGCTTAGATACGAGCTTAGCTCGTACAAGTTGAGCGTGTGCCAAAAGGCGCGCCTATACGCGCCTACATGCGCTTCCAAAAACGAGCTCATACGCGCGTATGAAACGCTACTCTGAAACCGCCCTTAGAGGAGTTTACAGTAAGGCAGTATATTGATGAATAGGGGCTACTAGTGATCTTTCATTCCATTCCACCTGAGGGTAAGGGGCCGACCATCAGGTGGAATGTGCCGGTCTGCCAACTGCTTTTTTTTATGGCTAACGGGCAGACGAGCATGAGGCACACCTGATGGAAAGTGACAACCGACGATGCGCTGCCGGCATTTAAGGAAGGAATACACTCTTTTTTTAAATACTTGCAAGTCGTGTCGGTTCGGAAACACCGCTTTGCTTTTTTGTTACTATTCTATATAAAAATACGTGCATCCCGACGTTGCTAATTAAAAAAAGGAAATTATTTTCATGATCACACCAGTCCATTATAGCAAATTATGACATGAGATATAGACATTATATATAAATAGGTTTAATAGTATGTAAAGAGACTCCTTTAGTTTGTTAATGTTAGTTTTAATAAACAATTGACTTATCGTATTATTTTTCATTTTAACATTATTGACAAAATACATCGACATTTTAATAATTCCAACCTTGACGCAGTGGATACACGGGTAAACAGCAATCACCCCTACACCCACTGGTGAGTGAAGCCAGTGGGTTAACGGGTCACGAGGGAATTGAGCGATGATACCTGTGGAGTGTCCTCTAATAGACTATATGCAGTAATTTTTTTTAGGCAGGCTATGTGCTAGTCTGTTAACTGGAATAGTACAAAAATATACTAAATCTATAAAATATAATATAAGCATGACGTGGCAACCTATAATTAAGAGGAAACACTAGGGCGGTTTTTCCATACAAACGTATTCCCCTGTTTCCTCACTGGATAATGCCAGTAGAGAAATATTTTTTTTCCAAGAATCTATAACCACTATTTGCATGTCCATATGTTTTTCTTTTTTTCATAAATTAATAAATAAAAAAGTAATGAACCTTTAAAAACCTAAAAAAATTACCAGATTTGCCGCTGTGTTCAAACGTCCAGAAAATAACTAGATTAAATAAAAAAAGGAAAACATAGGAACACGGCCAAAGCCTTTCTTTAATTTTTAATGAAAAAAGTAGTTAAATCGGTCAAGTTTTGAAGAAGAAATCAGGGGACTACGAAACGTTGATTTTAAATATTTTAATATGTATTTTCGGTCCAAGCTGCTGTTTTCTCTATCGCGCTCTGCGGGGGGATGCGCGACAGCAAAAGAACTTACAAATACCTATTTTTCAATTCTCTCGCCCTTAGTATTTACTCTTAAGGTATCACACAACTTTGGAATGTTGCAAACCCTTTTACTTATTAAGTATGTACTTATAAGTGAATGTTTGTTGTTTGTCCTTAAATAAATATGTAAATACATAATATAAATCCTGCTTCTCCTTTGTTACAGGCAGGTGTTCAGCATGAGGCCGATTGTCTTAATAGTTTTTCTTCTGCGCATTCTATTGGTGGCCTCCGGTACGTCTCAAATGATTGACCAAATATCCTTATTCATAATGTTCTTTTGCTTGAACAACTATATCCGCCGCGATCTAATAGGTCGATTTTGATAGCTCTTAGTGCTTAAACATACACATCTGTTACAGTAAATAATTGTTCTTACGTGTGTTTGTCACTTATGATGACGATTCCTAGATGGTTAGAAAGTGTTTCCGACTACACAAGTCGGAACCAGTTTCCTAAGTAAGGTCGTCGGGTCAGCAAGTAAGTACCTATATCAAAAAAATCTCATGGCACTGAGATTTGTTTGAGAATTATTCGAAAAATCAAACTTTAATGGCGAGATGTGTAAGTGTTGTGAAAAGCTTAAGCATATAGGGAACTCATGAAACTTATTTCTATAAGTTTCATGAGTTTCAATGACACTAGGAATTGTCAAGTCGGACCTAATAGATCTCGCCGACTATATAATAGACGTAATTTATTTGATGTCTTGCATTTAATGTTATTGTTTTTAATTTTTATTTTAATAGTTTTCAATTATTTTAGGTGTACTATTAAATGTAGCACGTGAAGCTGTGAGTGAATTATAATTTAATTATTTTCAATATTTATAAGAAGCATTCTTAATGGTTTAATTCATATCAATGTTTCTGTCTCTTTCAGCTATTTCTGTAAAATGATCTTGATATCTATTAATAAATGTTTTTCTTTTGTGCGTGACTTGGTGATATAAATATATTATCCATTCATAATGTGTTCGTATTTTGTAATATATATTTCAGCTACATTTAAAACGTCATTGGAAATAATAAATAAATGTTTTTTTTTAAGTATATCGATGTTTTTATTTTAATGCAATCTGTCTGCGAATGTCACGTTAAAAGTGTTGTTATAACGACTATGTGTTGACTGTATTTTTTTATTTTCAGCAGAATTTCATGTCGTCACTGGTCTCCATTTTGTAGTTAGACTTCCTGTATTTATTAGTTTTCTTTGGTACTGGCCCAACGTGCAGCTCTGAATGTTTTACGTGAGTGTTTCTTTGTTCAAAATTATGTGTAGCACTGTAGCAAATAATACCTTGTACTTATGATACGAGAATTAAAAAATATAATACGATGTTTATAAACCATTTCAAACTACAGAAGCTTGTTCTGTGGTCAGAACTTTTAGTACGCTTTACACGAAATAATTGGCAAAGCTGTTGTACAGTGGGTCATACATCAAGCTATACAAATCTGTCAAATTCCTATGACCAATTTTCAGCTTAAAGTCTATCGCATAAGATTTTATTTCGATTAAGACTTGTTGATAGATTTGTAAAGCTTGATGTGTGGCCCAGTATACATTTTAATTTAATCGTGTTTATCATATCGGAAATATGATTTTTGCGCTTAAAGGCTATTTACGCTTCACAGAAATATGATTTTTGCGCTTAAAGGCTATTTACGCTTTCTCTTATTATTTAGGCGATTAAAATATACATATACACGGAGTGATATTTAAGTTAAAACTTCAATGAAATACTGGGTAATATAATTCTCGATTGTATGCATATGACTATAACAATACACTTTGTGGTGCAGCTGTGACAGGGGTCCGTTAGCGATAACGAAAGTCAGGCTACCCTCGCCGCGGTCGGTTAATGGATGGGTGATAATTCTGACCACTTTTAGTGACATATTTCATTTCGAGCGTTTCCTTGCTATAATGTCGATATTAGTTGTCAAGCCTAGTCAGAGGCCATTTGGCGGCTTGATAACATCTGACAGTAAGGTTGGTCACTTGCCTTACGCTACGCACCCCTCCACCTGCCGGCACTGGGCCCGCGTGGTGGAGTATGGCTAACACTATCTAAAAATTGAGATAAGGCCTGTGTCCCAGCAGTGGGAACGTATATATAGGCTGATGATGACTATGAGAATAAATACCTATGCTACAAGTTTGCGATTCACAGACAGTCAAATAAAGATTAAAGACAAGCTCAAAAAAAGAAATGTAACTTTCACACTTAAGTTTATATAAACTATGGCATAGAATAATCACTCTGTGAATATATTAAATTATTAGAATGTTTATCTCTGTAATACTCGAACATATCCATTCTTATTTTAAGTTGTACGGTCAACGGCACATCACTGTAAACACTTGCAGTTCGATAATAGCACTTATGCCCCGACATAAGAGTGGTACAAAGTCAAAAGTGTATAGTCTGGCGTGTTTTTGACTGTACTTACACAGCACATCATACTAAATAGAGATGGACGTAATGGCAGACAAAAAAATATCTTTCCATCATTAATGACGAAGTTTTTTAAATGATAAATATGAACATATTATGTCAATCTTCGCACAGCCAATTTTTTTTTCTATCGGAAACAATCGTAATTATAATGCCAGTACCCATCATTTGTAGCGATGACTGGATTTTCAATGATGGAGGCCTTTGCCCTGCAGTGGGATATTAAATAGGCTGGCACTTTTTATCGGAAACAAGATACGGCAACTCTACTTAGTAATTTCTCTGTGGTTGTAATACAACTCTGCACTTAGAATATTTTCAATATTTATATCTCTCTTTATTTATATCAATTTGACGTGTTGGTTGAATCACTTCGAATTTGTTCTGCACATACATTACTTAAGAATAAAACTTAAGATATTCTTGAAATATTAACGAAAGTGTATTTGTTCGTAGACAACGACCCCCCTCAAGGCGGTTCGTCACAGAAACGTAAGTGTCAATGTTTTCTTTTCAGTTCCATGGTCACCTCCATCATCACCATTTCACAAAATATCTCATTTCGGAAGGAAGGCGACTGTTGTGAACTCAAAGACAAGAGGCTCCGAAGTTCATACCGAGGAAAGAGATAGAGATATTGCCGTCGTCAGTGGCAAAAATCGCGGGATTCAAGTGCCTGATGAGATCCCAAGTGTGGATAATAGTTTGGGACAACCCTACTTTACTGTTCAGGACAGTTGTAACCGTGAGCGATGTCCCGATACATAGATGGCTAAGCACAAACGTCCTGCCAGTCGTCCACGGGAAATCTTTTTTACTATCAATTTTGATTTAGATGTTATGTAATTACTTACCTAATTGCATTACAAGTGTACCCTCTGGTAGTTGAAATTGTAGTTTTCAGCATATTAAACTCATTTTAGTGACCCAGATCATAGAATATTATACTTTGTTTTATTTAGCATTAGAAATTAACAAAACAAAGAACGAGTGGCAATGACGTTACGAGTGGTCATAAACTTTGACGTTTTGACAAACGGCGGCTACGATAAATACGAGTACCGCCCACTTAAAAATCACGTAATGGATTCAAATGCTATTTGGATAATACCTTTTAGAATTGAGCGAAAAATTACGTCAACTGCGCGATGACTTACACACACACAGATATTATTTGGCAATGCTAACGCTACGGACAAGCGTAGTTGATGTCATTTTTCGTCCCATTCCAAAAGGTATTATCCTAATAGCATCTGAACAGGATTTTAACAACGGAACATACGAGAAATTGAAAAAATGCATGACTTTTTCATTTTGTCGTATGTTCCGTTTCATATTTGGAATCTCTGCTTCTTGAGGTCTTTTATAGTGCAAACTTTTTACAATGATTAGTTTATTTCTGTTAAATATAAGTTTTGTTGTAGAATATTAAAAATAATAATAATAAACGGTGACAATTGGCTAATTAGAATCGGAAACTGTGTCATTTTTAATATTATATTTTCGTTTGACACATATTGGTGCATGTAATAAAAAACCTAAACTTCGTTTTTTCTAATGCTAAATAAAATGAAGTAGTACTCGTATAGTGTGGTCTGATATTCTAGGATTTAGAGTTTTGAAAATTTTATTAAATGTTAAAAAGTAGCAGGTTGTGAAATTGGGGCTTACGGGTTTTTATTTAGGAGTTGCTTTCACCACTGACAGATAACTTCATGTTAATCTAACTGACAGATAATTTGAATGGTGTCTCTTATTGAATTCGTTGTCTGACAGATGAAGAACGAAACTGTAAGATAACTTTGTGGCATAAAAGAAGATGTGACAAAAATCGAGAAAGGTGTGCTTAGAGGATGAGTGAATTTAAAAAAGGAGTGGGAATTTGGAAGGAGAAGCCCTAGAAGGCCAAATGAGCGATGTCTCAAAGAAAGGTCAGGTCAGAATTACCCTAAACCGACGAGCATGTATGATGTATGGTTAGATTATTAAGTGTGGATGAAGCAAAAGTTATGAGTTAGGATCGTTGCAAATGGAAGAATTTGGTCTCTGCCTACCCTTATAGGAAAAATGCGTGTTTTGGCCTGATTTCATTGATTGGAGGGATGGAGGGGTTTTTAAAATAAATATAGTGCACGGAGAAAATTGGATATTGTATTTTTTTCAAAGGGTGGGAAAGCAAGAAAAATAAAAAAGTTAATTAAAAAAGTATAAAAAGTCTCAACACTGGCACACATTAATGGCGGCGTTCGATGTCGCCGCGAAGACAGCAGCAGCACAATTTTTTTATGTATGTCTAACATTTTTTTTTATACTAGATCAGTTGGTAGACAGGCACGCAGCCCACCTGATGGTAAGCGGTCACTGCGGCCTATTCCATTGAGGGACACTTCACTAGCGTCGCTCAATGTGCTGCCAGATTGTAGACTCATCTGATGTTCGAGCCTCAGTTTCCTTTTAAATTATTTAGCTATTCAATTCATAATAATAAGGCATTAAGAGATAGTTCATTCATACATAATTGTAGATTCAATATTATCTTTCAATATTTTCATCTTTATATGCACATGTATATTCTTTGTTTTTCACTTGTCATGTATGTAGATTCTGAAATTGTCTGTATTTCAAATAATAATATCTATGTGATTTACAATATTATACTGTTTCATCTATTCTCATGTCATTTATTACCCATTGAGTTAATGTGTTTAAATCACAGTATACTGCGTGACATTTAAGACGTTGCGGGCGGTCACTTGCCGGGATCATTGCCCTTCGTGCTTATCAAAAAGATGATAATTCAATAATTACAAACATTTGATTTCCATTTTTCTTTCAAACCTAAAAAGAAAAAAAATTAAAAGGAAATTAAAAAAAATACAAAAAAAATACCGATACTACTACAGGTGAAGCGTTCTGCTGCGGGAAAACAATGACTTTAAAAACACGCAGTATACTAGTGAGGAATTTATGTATGTAATAGATTCTTTCCATCATGGATATGTAAGTATTAACCCTTATTATATTATTATATACCCTTTTGAATACACACTTAAGGAAATCGTTTAAAAGGATACATTAAGCAACTTAGTAACATACATACTAAATAATACATTGGTCTTTATTACATTGAGTTAATTTCTAATATACAACATATGTAAATATAGGTTCTGTCGATTAGCTATTTTTATATTTGGACTAAGCTAGCACTTGACCACAATGTTGTCTGTCCACAAAGTTATTATGTTATGCAGATAATAAAAACGAAACTAATAGACTAAGGGATTGATCCATACTCGTAAAACCTTAAAAAACTATCAAAATGAAGTAAATGTCTTTCTTTAAGATAACATTTTTTTATACTATATCAGTTGGCAGACAGACACGCTGCCCACCTGATGGTAAGCGGCCACTGCGGCCTAGTCCATTGAGGGACACTTCACCAGGAAGCGTTTCTCCATGTGCTGCCAGACTGATCTTCCCTTTGATTTCATGTGTACTGGCTCACATTAATACTGCCGGACACACCCACATTAATATCTGATTAATATTAATTTAATAATAACTTTGCAAGTGAAACAAAAAACATAACTTATTTCATTAATAAAATTAGATAACACTACTCTAACATGACTCTAACAGATACTTTCACATTCTTGACGAGCCATTTGGTGTAATGGTCGAGAAGTCGGCTAGCAGAAGTCGCGGGTTCGATCCTCGCACGGTACAAACATTTGTGTGCATGAACATGTCTGTTTGTAACGGCCTGGGGGTTTCAATGTATAATATGTATATATTTACAAAAAAAGTATATAAGTTATGTTTATCCGTTGTCTGGCACCCATAGCACAAGCTAATGCTTATTTTGGGGCTAGACGGCGCTGTGTGAATAATGTCCAGAGATATTTATTTATTATCATTTATTGTATATATATACATACCTTATTTCATTAATATTGAGAAAAAGAGTTAAGAAATATAAAGTATTTTGAACAGATACTTTCATATAAAATTTCGCCGTAGTACTTTAGCGCGTCGATGTCTTTTGCTGTATAAAGCAATTGCGTTGTAAGTGATAAGACACTTTATGTGGAGTAAAATTGTGATTCTATACAACTGAAAATGGCAAACTAATTCATAATATGTTTGTTATAAATAGCCCATCACTATTTTATACAGCAGTTTTCTACGGATCTAAATTAGTAAATGTCAATTTATTTATAAAAAATTGTTTGTCTATGAAAACGATAACATAATATAATGCAATTAAAAGGAGGAAAAACATTTTATACTTAAGATGAGCATTAACTTATACAGAATGTTGCAATCTATCGAGAAACACCGGCAAGAAACTATATTAAAAAAAAATTTACTTGTCCAGGTATCAGGCGCCTCGCTATCCGGGCAAGTGCACTGCCAACTATGCTAACGTCAATAAGAAGGCAAAACTCTTTATAAAAATATGTATAAAAATAACGTCTAGAGTCAGAGCTGATATTGTAACGAATTTTTGCATTCACTTGTCAAATAAGTAACAGCCTACTACTGCTTATAGATAAATTTGTACATGATATCTCTGGACATTGAATAAATAAATATCGCTGGACAATATTCACACAGCGCCATCTAGCCCCAAACTAAGCATTAGCTTGTGCTATGGGTGCCAGACAACGGATAAACATTACTTATATACCTTTTTTTGTAAATACAGACATATTATACATAGAAACACCCAGACCGATACAAACAGACATGTTCATGCACACAAATGTTTGTACCGTGCGGGGATCGAACCCGCGACCTCTGTTTTTTTTTTTTTTTTTTTTTTCGGAGGAGAATGCGTTTATGCACCGTAACCGCAGGCTAGCTAAACCTGCGGCCGTGTGTGGGACTCGAGACTAAAGCGTCCACTACCCACTAAACTCCCCCGGTTCCCCTTCACACCCGATTGGGACAAGCCGGTGCCAGCGTTAGCTATTGACCAGCCCATCCCCGGGTACCCCGACTTGAGAGGCCTCAAGTCGGGGTGGCGCCTAGGGAGGGCCACCCGAGAAACAAGGTGACCCACAGACTTGGCTCGGGCGACCTGTGCAATGCGGACGTTGGGGAGCTACCCCCGCCCGCAGGTCAACCCTCAGGCCGGAGGAGGCGTGCTAAGTGAGCTCGCCTTCTCCGGCCTGGCCGTCTACGCCGGAGGGGAGCAGCGAGGGGGTCGTCCTCGCGCTCCCGCTCCGCTGCCTCCTTCTGCGACATTACTTCCTCGCAGAAGGAGGCGGCCGCCTCCCACGCACTCCTGTTGGCGACCATGGCACGAACCATGGACGCCAACGAGAGGCGTCCACCGCCTAGCGCCGCGATTAGTTCGCGGCGCTTGTGTCGCCAGGCCGGGCACTCGATAAGTGTGTGCTCGGCCGTGTCGTCGGGAGCGTCGCAGTGATGACACTGCGGCGTCTCCTCCCGACGGGGGACACGGTACAGGTAGTGCCCGAAACTTCCGTGTGCGGACAAAACCTGCGACAGCCGGTAGGTGAGGCAGCCGTGCCGGCGTTCCACCCACTCCCTCAACACCGGACGAATGGCCTCAATCGTCCAGTTGGCGGCACTTGGGGCTTGGAGAGCCTCCGTCCATTTGGCCAGGGCCTCTTCCCTGGCCTGGACACGACCCAGCGCCACCTCCTCCAAACTGGGTCGTTCATGATGTGACCCTAGAATATTTAAAAATTAAGTGTTTTGTTTGTTTATAGCGATACCCCAAAGAGTGGTGGCTGCTAGATACAGACCTCATGGTAAGTGTGAATTTATCCATAATAATATTGTTTTTTTTTTTTGTTTGTTTGTATTGAATAGGCTCCGAAACTACTGAACCGATTTTAAAAATTCTTTCACTGATGGAAAGCTACACTATTCCCGAGTGCCATAGGGTACTTTTTATTCCGGAAATGTGGGAATAGGGGATATTTTAAAAGAAATTACGCGCTGGTAAAACCGCGGGCGGATGGCTATTTAGTATAGATTCTATTCATAAGTCACTACTTATAGACCACTGTCTGCCCCAGCTTCTCATGAGTGGTGTAAAATTGAAGAAACTTGGTGTCTCAATGATAACAAACACAACAAAAAATAATATCAATGGTAATATCTAGATCTAATAAAAATATTTCAAAGATTCATTTTTATTTACATAGATTCAAAGTAGAAGCACAGATTATTAAATAGAAGTACGTACTTTTTAAACGTTGCTTATATGTACCTACATAATATTATGTATTAGCAGTAAAACCGAATTTATTTATTCAACTTTTATACTATGATTTACTTATTATCTTAACTTATTATATGTTGTTTGTCTACAGGTGATGAAATTATGAACCTGCTTACTGAATCGCGTTAGTATTTGTGAATATTTTCTAACATTAAACTAAAAGGATAACATAAATTTTATTGTTAATTTTATGTTATATCTCATGTAAGTGAACGCCTTGTGTTCTGTTTTGAGAATAAATGATTAACATGAATGATTAAAAAAATAGGATACTTTGGAACTTGTTGTACAACAGTGAACGTATATTGGCTGAAATGATGATGATGATGATAACGAAGTAATTATACCATCATAGATATTCTGGACTTGGGACATAAAATGAGCGAGATGCTTGGCAGTGTATGACACTCATACTTCTTGACACATATGTACGGACTGCAGCGGATCAGCCTGCCCCAATCTCTCAAAAATTCTCGATTGAAAGAGAACTCTATGTTCAGTAAATAAAGCTGAAAATTGGTTGAAGAAATAAATAAATGTGTCCATGACCAGCTACGATCACTTACCACCATGATGCCAGCTTGCTAGTTGGCGTTCCTCTAATAGGTATAAACTTATTTATGACAAGCCGTCGAGAATTCGGCTATTACATCAGAGATCGCGGGTTCGATCCCCGCACGGTCAAAGTATTTATTTTGCAATTTGATTTACCAAGAAATTCTTTTGCACGGTAAAACATTTGTGTGCCTGTCATGTCTTTTTGTATCGGTCTGGGTTTTTCTATGTATAATATTTAAGTATTTACAAAAAATAAGTACATATATAGGTTCTAAAAGTCGGGATCCAGGGTATAGTCCCTGAAAAGTGCTTTTATAGAAGAACACTTTTAACATTATTAATATTAAGCTGTCCAACCGCTTTTCCATGGTTGGTGTATGTACATACCTATTAAACAAAATCGATTTCAATCGATTTATAGATACCAAAGACAAAAAGAATGCTTATCTGTCGTAGGCGTTCATATATTCAGCCAGTACATATACATTTTAGCGATTTATTTTTAATTATACTGCGTGATTTTTTAGTCGTTGTTTTCCCGCAGCAGAACGCTAACAGATTTACAAAGCGTAGGCAATGCTGCCAATATGGCGGCTAAAGGACAACTTATGTGGAACAGACTGTACCTTTAGTAATACTATTGATTTTTGCAAGTAAAATTTTTTTTTTTTTTTTTTTTTTTTTTTTGATTTTTTTTTCAAAGTTTGATGGGAAAATGGAAACCAAATGTTAGTAAATAGTAAATTATAATTTTTTTGATAAACGCGAAGGGCAATGACCCCGGCCGGTGACCGTCCGTGATGCAGCTAGTACTATTGGTTCGAGTTTCGTCTATCATAATCGTAAAACTTTTGATTTAACTAAAAAAATACTTTATTAATCTATTTTACTACTAAGATAGAATCATTTCACTGCGGAAAAACAACGACTAAAACTCCATGCTGTATAACTAAATTATTTTATTTGTTCTCAGAGGACACTAGTAGTTCATCAGAGTATCCTGAGCACGATCGACAACATGGAAATACATGTAAGTATAATTATTTTTACGGTATAAAGTCCAAAATGAATTTAACTGTATACTGCGTGATTTTTTTGTCGTTGTTTTCCCGCAGCAGAACGCTTCACCTTCAGTAATACTATCGATTTATGCAAGTAACTTTTTTTGATTTTTTTTAGATTTTTTTTTTAACTTTTTTTGAATTTTTTTTTCAGTTTGATGGGAAAATGGAAACCAAATGTTATTAAATAGTAAATTATAATTTTTTTGATAAACGCAAAGGGCAATGACCCCGACCGGTGACCGTCCGCGACGCAGCTAGTACTATTGGTTCGAGTTTCGTCTATTATAATCGTAAAACTTTTGATTTAGGTAACTAAAAAAAAACTTTATTCTTATAACTTATATATATACTTTTATAGAATCATTTTACTGCGGGAAAACAACGACTAAAATTCCACGCTGTATATTTATAGTATTATGTTAAAAAAAAAAAACAGAAATCCTTATTAAGTGCAGTTGTTCTCAAGTTATGTACGCATAATAAACTTCCTGAACGGATCAACGTTCTTTTAGATATAGCAATATTTCGGTGATTTTTTTATTATTATTGATTGCAGATAATATATTAATTCTTTTTATTAATTAAATATTTTTCTATTCTCAACAAAACCAGTAATTTAAAAAAGCTGAGATCTTATAATTACTTTGTTATCTTTTAGTAAGATAGTTAATGCTTCGTTTTCCTTGTGGTAGGTATATTGCATTGTATACCACTAGGAAAATGAACGGAACGATTTAATACTACCATTGAACTTTGGTTTTGATTTAATTTTGTTAATCCTTCTGTGATTCTGTGAAGACAGTTTGATTTTGCTACTTTTATAACTTTTGCGTGAAGTTTTTCTTCAACAAAAACTTACTTACTTACTCCGATGGCTTAGCGACCCGAAGTGTGTCTTGGCCTCCGATACAAGATCTCGCCATCCTTCCCAATCCTGTGTGCTTGCGCGCCAAAAAGCTGGGTACAGATTGGTGCAATACAACATGTAATTTTCAACATTTGACCGCCTCCGTGGAACAGTGGCTAAGTCGCTCGGGTATAAAACCCGGAGGTCGTGGGTTCGATTCCCACCTAGGGTCTGGTTTTCAGAGTCCGACTGGCTAGCTACCACCCCCACAGGTGAAATCTGCCGCCATAATAGCTCTGGCTGTGTTCCGGCAGTATTAATGTGGGAGCCAGTACACTTGAAATCAAAGGCTCGAAGATCAGATGAGTCTACAGTCTGGCAGCACATTGAGCGACGCTTCCTGGTGAAGTGTCCCTCAATGGAATAGGCCGCAGTGGCCGCTTACCATCAGGTGGGTTGCGTGTCTGTCTGCCAACTGACTTAGTATAAAAAAAAAATGTAATGCAACATGCAATGCAAAAATTTGACGTCCAAATTGCTGCAATGTATCATTCAAGGCAACATACCCTGTAATAAATGCTCATGGTTTGGACGCCTCGCGCGCACGAACTGCGCCTGGGTCGCGCACGCTCCGAGCGTTAGGTACAACTCGTGCGCGGCTCGATCCGAGATTTGTCGGTTTTTGGTACGAACACAGGGGCGGAACAGATGTTCTCGAATGATTCGTAGTCAATGCGCGTACCGCGCGCGCTACACGTCCAAGGCAGCAGGGAACATGCAATGTAAGGCAGAATATTACATTACATGTTGCATTGCACCAACCTGTACCCAGCTCAACGGCCGGAGATCAGCCGCCACTACATCGCTCCAGCGATTCCTTGGGCGGCCAACTTAAGAGGACATACTAAGGGTGAGAAAATTGAAAATTGGGTTTTTATAAAATCTATTGCTGTCGCGCAGTGCCCGAACAACCGAGCTATCAATGTGTGAGTGAGACTGTCAATGTTTGCGTGCCACGCCGCCCCCACACCCGCGCCCGCCTGCACACAGCTTAGAAGGAATCAGAGAGAAAATTTTCTTGTTCTGTGGAAGGAATAGAACAAAATCTGCATATTTAAAAACGATAAATGTTCACGGACAATGCAAAGGAAAAAACAGGTCACTAATTTCGACATCTAGTATTAAGTCTTGCTGGTACAGTGGCTACGTACTGCGCATCGACACCGATAGGTCCGTGGATCGGATCCGACGAGTACCCCTATTGCTTTTTGTGAATTTATTCGCAATTTGTTAATAGGAAATTTCCACGAATAAAGTTATATGGCTTTCTCTTGTGACAAATGTAACACTCAAGCAAAGGTAAAGGACATGGTTCAATGCTCGGTCTGTGACAAAAGATATCAGACATCATCGGTGGGGCTAGTGGTTTTGCCAGTTTTTTGCGAAATACATATGTAAGTAAAACCTGAAATTTTCTATTTTCGAGAAATATTGGTCATCTTCGAAGTACCATAGCTTGGCTTCTATGAAGTCAAATAGAGCTGCCTCCAGTTGTAGGTACTTTAATACAGTTTATTAGTGTAGTGTGTCGTTCACAAAAAATTCATAGTTTTGGCCCTGGAGAGCAAATAGTAAAAAAAGTCCCAAAATTTCGAAGATTTTCTCGATTTTCTCAGTTTCCACAGGTTTTTCGAAGTTGCAAATTTGAAATCACATTACTCTAACAGACCCATCTAGACACGCGGCAGCGTGTCAAGCCAAGTTCAAGCAAAAAGCAAAGGAACGGGCTAGCCAGCGCCAAGTGTATATCGACGCAAAAAAGCGGAAACGTAGTAACCCATAAAATGCAAAGTGTTCACCAGAGCCAAAAACATTTTGAAATTTCAGAAAAAAAATGATATTTCCGTAACTATGAAAGCCACACATGTGAATTTTTTAACATTAATATATTTATGGATTTTTTATCAAACCAAATACATTTAACCTTTTAGAAGTTACTTTTAATCTATGTTTGTGTGGGTTACAGCAATAGCACTTTTTTTTCTGTTACGCAAAAACGCTGTAAATGAACGAGATAAATGTATAGGCGACTACAAACCGAAGGTTTTCCTTTATAGCAAATTTGTTGTAACTATGTTCCATACATATTTATTTGTCTACATTTTGACTTAAATGAAATATATCTATGTAAACAACTACACTGAATGGACTTAACTTACATATTATTTCTTTTTGACATTTTTTTATGTAGACATTGTATAATTTTTTATTGATACTTTAATTTTTCTTTTTTTTTGTATGGTTTTGTTTTTGTCATTTCTGACATAGTATTCATTTTTGACATTTTTGATTAGTTGACATGGTATAATTTTTATTAATTATTTAATTTTTCTTTCTCTTTGTATGGTTTGGTTTTTTTCTTTTTAAATGATTTTTGTGTTGTTATAATTAGTGTGTAGGGTGATATTTGTAATTTGTTAATTTGAAGCTTGTGTGTGTTTTGGTTCTACTGTAAGTCACAAGTCAAATAAAATTATGATTATTGAATAAACCAATCAAAGCCATTTATTACGAAGTACGAACACATTCATAACCTTATCATTGTAATATTTTAATATATTGTAAACGAGTCGAGTCACGCAGTCAAATCCGTTTACGACACACAAATCATACTCCCTCAACTGTCGCGCAGTGACTGAGCGACGCGGTAATCGACCAAAATCGGGGAAACTAATGAAGTTTTGAATTGGCGTATCCGACGATTTCGTATATTATTATATGCGAGGATTGTAGTAAACCGCCACGAATAACAATTTTATTTTCGAAGAAATGTAGTGAACGTGTTGCGTTACTAAATCCTTATAAGCAAAAACGCTGTAACCCACATTGGTCAGAATATTCACGCGCTGTAACTACCAAAATCAAACCGAGATCATGTCATTTGAAAAATATGAATTGAAGTAAATGTAAAGTGATAAAAAACACTCTTTTTTATGCTATTTACATCAATCTTTCCGTTACTTTTTCGAAAAAGCAGGCTAATTTCCAATGCTGTATAAAAACTTCTATTAGTCGTAGAGCAAGGAGTATTAGACCGTTTGAAAGAGGATTTTTTTCTCATTCCGAATCTGCAATAAAAAAAATTGGCTTGGGTGTGGGTTACTACGTTTCCGCTTTTTTGCGTCGATATATACACGAACCATTTGGTGTCACTTTTGACCCTTCTATAACTTAATACCTATTTAACGTAAACACATGAAACTACGTGAGTTTAATAAGATTCATAAGGACACCTAGAAGCCCTAATGTCAAGAAGCTAACTCAAACGGTTATAAAGATATGAAGGTCAAAAAGTCATAAAAATTAGTATTGACTCACTGACTTATAGTAGCAAAACCTAACGTACTTCCAGATGACCTAGAAGGATGAAATTTGGAATCCAGCTTAGTAATTGTGGGTAACCGCAGGAAAAAATCTGAAAATAGAAAAAAGTTAAAAAATAGGGGAGGGGGAGGGGGTTTATTGGCTGTGGGCTTCGCCGCAAAAAGAATGGAGATCTAAATGAGTGCTAAGTTCTATGATCTTAAAGTAGGTAAGATTTGACTTGGCCAGTTTTATCAGATTTAAAATACATAAAATTATATATGTTGAATAACTTTATGAAATGACTGATGTAATAAAAACTGGCCAAGACAAATCTTACTTACTTTAAGATCATAGAACTTGGCACTCATTTAGATCTCCATTCTTTTTGCGGCGATGCCCACAGCCAAACATAATTTTTGTATTGAACTTGGCTCTCCTTTTTCACATTTATGTTTTTGGTGGGATACATTATACTTAAAATGCAGAACTACATCACGCTTTGCGAATTTAGCTTCTTTTTTTGTCTAAATCCGACGGCCTAGTCGAGGCGTTTTAGTATATAATTCATAAAAAATTGTCAAGAAAAAGTTTATCAGTTACATAATACCTTCCAACAATAAAACATCAATTTGCTAAATGCACTTCACGCAAAATATTCTAACTGGAAATATCGATATCGATGAACAACACTAGGGTATCGATATAACTATCGACTACGTCACGTCATAGAGAGTATACGTATTAGTCCGCGTCTCCCCAACCTCAAGCCTCCCCCGCAGAGCGCGATAGAGACAAATGCAGCTTGGAACGAAAATACCTACTAAAAGTACGTAAAATCAACGTTTCGTAGTCCCCTGATTTCTCCTCCAAAACTTGACCGATTTAACTATTTTTTTCATCAAAAATTAAAGAAAGGCTTTGACCGTGTTCCTATGTTTTCCTTTTTTTAATTAAATCTAGTTAAATTTGTTTTCTGGATGTTTAAACACAGCGGAAAATCTGGCCATTTTTTTAGGTTTTTGAAGGTTCATATCTCTCTTAATTATTAAATTATGAAAAAAAGGAAAACATAGGGACATGCAAATAATGTTCATAGATTTTTGGAAAAAAAAATTATTTCACTAATGGCATTATTCAGGGAGAAAACAGGGGACAGCGTTTGTATGGAAAAATGGCTCCGTTCTTTCCTCTTAATAAATTAATTCCAATTTCAAAAACTAACAAATCTATTATATTTTTTAGCATATCTCAATGCCCCCAATCAGGAGGGAACGAGTGCGGAATCTGACACGTCATTTCAACGTAAGTACATATTTTCCTCTTTAGTCTTAGTAAATAAGTTTTTGTGGATGTACTGTTGATTCACACCAACATTGCAGTACTATCAGATTCAAATTCTAATAGGATTAATACCTTTTGGAATTGATAAAAATTACGTCAACGACGTGATGACTTACACTTTCACTCATTACGGAATTCGAATACTGCAACGTTTCTGACTACATTTGAGGGTAACATTTTGCGTTCATGGCAGCCCCATATTTTGACGTCATAATATGTCTATCTCTTACACCCGGTCGCTTGGTGGCGTATCTATAAAAACATACTAAATCTATGACTTACACAAATACACATACACAGATACATATTATTATTTCGCGTTGCTAACGCTGACGTCATTTTTCGCTTTATTCCAAAAGGTATTATCCTAAAAGCATCTGAACCGGATAGTACCACACCAATATTTTACTAGACTATTTTAAAAACCAGAGAATACATTTAAGACTCTATCAGATTTGATTAGGTGGCACTCTTGCTCGTTTTCCTATCTATTTTATAAACATAAGACTATGAAATTTTAGTCTAGATCTAAGGTCTAGATAATATTATTTATGGTTCATCATTACGTTTATACGTTTTTCTTAATTTTCTTACTTTTGAATTAAATTATAATGTCATTTACAGTCAATACTGTTTCATTGTCAATCGGAATATTATGTCTCTGATAAATGTCAACACTGTAGGCTTATATTAATAAGTTTTTATAAGTACCACTTCAACACATTTCTTTTTTGTACAAGGTCAGTTGGTAGACAGGCTCGCAGCCCACCTGATGGTAAGCGGTCACTGCGGCCTATTCCATTGAGGAACGCTTCACCTGAAAACGTCCCTCAATGTGCTGCCAGACTGTAGACTCATCTGGTCTTAGAGCCTCTGATTTCAAGTGTACTTTTCTTCTTTTGATTTGTCACGTGCCTAGTGTCACTATACTCGTACATATCACTGATTTACAACAATATACCATTGAGCTAAATCAGTACATAATATTTCTATGCAATATACAGGCATTTTAATAATTCGTTGTTTTGTATGATTTATTTTCTGACCATGCCTTACTTTCTTCATTGCACATTAACGTTACCACCACCACTTCTTTACATTTTCGGATTTATCATTTGTTATATTTCATTTAAATCGGACATTGTTGTTTAATAAATTCATTTGTAGCAGGGGTTGAGTAATATATTTTTTTAAATCGTTTAGTTTTTTTGAAGTATTGAGAAAAAAGGTTGTTTAAGTATAGATAGATATATTTGTAGTGTGAGAATTTATTTCAATTGCACAGTGCAATACTGTAGTGATAAACATATTTTATTAAAATTAAACATCAATTATATATACATATAATCTTAAAAAACAAATTACAGCAAAACGAACGTAAGAAGTAATAATATGATATTGGAAGAGCATTGGGTCTAGAATTGCACCTTGTGGCACACCTTTTTTACAAGACGTTCAATCTTTTTGACGGAATGGTAACAATAGTAACAAGATAAGGAAGAAAACCATTATCCATAACCGTTTCACACAACCATTTGGGTATTCATGTTACAGGCTCCGAGTCTGAAACAAAGTTCAGTCTTTGGAACTGCTGTTCTTGGTTGCTAAGCTCAGACGATTCAGGTATTTTTGTAAAAAGATCATACCTACGTGGGTTTTTTATTTCCCATACCACATGGAAGAATTCCTCATTTTCAATTATTATCATTTCTTCTAATTGAATTGTTGAAGGTAATTGAATTCTTTACTAGCCATTTGGTGCGTTCAGGACGGTGGTTTATTAAAATTGTTGAGTGTCAAGAATTGGTTTAGAAAGATTGTTTATTTCTGTTAATTGGGATGTTCACCAAATGGGAAGTAGCCATAAAACATTAGTCGCGTTAGTGTGCAGTGAAAATGTTTTAATGTTATGCTTTTTCGTAGGTTTGGTCTCAAAAATATTTTAAATCTTTTTTTATAAATCCATAAAGTAGTCGTTTTAGGTAGAATACTTATTTTATTTATCATAATCCTTAAAAATATATTAAAATAACGATGTCCGAAGAGTTGTAGGTGTTTGCTATACCTTCTGTTATATTAAAGTTATTGTGTGTAGATTTATATTATTATACAGAAATATATTGACACGTTTCTATATTTTCTTCTCTACCTCCTTTTTCTTCTGCTTTCTATTCTTTCTATTCTATTTCTGTCTTATTTTGTGTGTTTGGTAACATTAGCTTTGGCAACATTATTTTGATAATTTATATTAAAACTAAAAGTTTAAACTATTAATAACATCTAAATAATTGTTAGCCGCGGACGCTGATTCGACTGGATCACATTCGAGCAGTGAGAAATGCGAAGCAGCCGCTCAACGTAAGTTCTTATAATCACGACTTCCCCGCCTTGGCTTTGCACGGTTATTATCAGAACAAAGTATAGCGGTGGGGTATACCGCACCGCTATACTTTGTTCTGATAATAACAAACATAACGAAAAAAAAACTGTTAAGAGGCAATCGTTCTGGACGCGCCACACACATTTACGGACTAATTTTTTGGTGGTGCATAAACGCATTCTCCTCCGGAAAAAAAATGGGTTCCGTAGCCAAATGGCAAAAAACGGAACCCTTATGGATTCGTCACATGCCTGTCTGTCTGTCCGTCCGTATGTCAAAGCCACTTTTTAGCGAAACTGTAAGAACTATACTGTTGAAACTTGGTAAGTAGATGTATTCTGTGAACCGCATTAAGATTTTCATACAAAAATAGAAAAAAGCAATAAATATTGGGGGTCCCCCCCATACTTAAAACTGAAACTCAAAATTTTTTTTTCATCATATCCTTACGTGTGGGGTATAATTAGGTCTTTAAAAATTATACTAAGGTTTCTAATATATTTTTTTTCTAAACTGAATAGTTTGCGCGAGAGACTCTTCCAAAGTGGTAAATTGTGTGCCCCCTGTAACTTCTAAAAGTAAAGAATGATAAAACTAAAAAATATATAATATGATACAATTTACATTATCATGCAAACTTCCATTGAAAATTGGTTTGAACGAAATTAAGTAATTCGTTTTTTTTAAATACGTCATAAACCGCAATTTACCTCTCATTCAATCAACTCAAATATAAAAACATCGATCAAACTTACAAAGAACTATAAGAACTTTTATATTATGATGATACTTGCTGCTACGGAACCCTTCATGAGCGAGTCCGACTCGCACTTGGCGCGTTTTAGCTGTCTACACCGGTGACCAATAACAACAAAACAAACCATCTATTGTAGGGTCCTGGTTAAATTTCCCGGTTTAGTCAAAATTTGTTTATTATGTTAATATTCATATAATTTATAAAAATTATATGAATATTAACAGAATAATGTGTTTTTACGAGAATTTATTCTGCTATTAGAAACAGGCAATTAACGAAAATTGTTCGTGAAGTAATGAAGAAAGATTGTGAAGCTAATTGAAATATATATTTTTTTCGTAGCGCATCCCGATCTTCTTTCAGTGGGGCCCATTCATGAAGAAGCAAAACGAAGTAAGTTCTAATAAAATATTATAAAACATTGTTTTTAACATTAATTTGATTCGATTTTGGATTAAATATAATCACGCATAAGCCAAAAATAAATTTGTTTTCAGAAAGAACAGCAGAAACTTCTGAAGGAACATCCTCTCAGTCGAGTCGTGAGTATTTCCTTATTTTTTTATATACTGTTACGTAAGGAATCCCAGTGTAGTAATTCTTAGCCAAAGTTTATTTATAGGCCTAGGAACCTTTAGCTCGTGGTTGGTGATTAGAAATGTTCTCTTCAAAAATGCTCGGGCTATCAATAAAGTGTGTTTTACCTCTCAGTTATAAAATAGTGATCGTAATTAAACTACTTAGTTATTTTTTTTGTTTCACAGCAGCTGCATCGGATTATATGTCAGCTGAATGCATTCGTAAGTACCATTATTTTTAATATGTCAATTACTTGTACATTTATTTCAAAAAAAGTGTAAGCTTCAAGATTAAAAAAAAACACGTATTTTAGAATTTTCGTGTTTGATAAAGAAAAAGCAAGGCAATAATTATAAAAAGAGCATGGATGTGTTTAAGCTACGCAATAATTTTTTTTCATTATTATTATTCAAATGACTATAGAGTATGGATGTGCTTAAGCTACGCATGCTACGCTACGCTATAGACGTAACAAAAATTTTCATTATTATTGTTAACGTTTATGTGTCGTTTAATTGATTCGACATACCATGACGACATAATAATTGAACGAAACAGACGAAACATTTAAGCCAACTAGCTAAATGATTTAACTATAAAATTATTTCATATAAAGGGTCTCTTCAAGTGGTATATTTTTTATTTTTAGCGCACACACTTTGCGTTCGTCAACCGACATCCACTACTCGTCGTGAATCAGATCTACGTAAGTGCTCATGTTTTAGAATACCTTTCATTGTTTACGCGGGCGGGAGTGTGAATGTGGAATGTAAAAGAATGGATGTTATTTTATTTGGCACAAAAACTTTAGATAATGTACCTACCTATACACATGTTTTGGCTCATGTTTCCTGGATTTTTTCCTATTTCATTGCATGAATGGCAAAAGAATTTTGAGTAGTTAAGTTGTCAAAACATAAAATAATGAAGAATAGCTATTGTACTTTTTCTTTTAAACTAACCATTTTTGCCCTTTTTATTATTATTTTTCTTTTGAAATAGTGAATTTTTTTATAGGTAAGTAACTGGCCCTTCTTTTAAGTTTTCCATGTATACGGGACATCCTGTATATAATTATGCAATCTGTGTATGTGTTGAATTTTGGGGCTGTTAGTTAGCCAGGAGCAAAAATTTTGAGATTTGGTTTTGTTTTAATATCGAATGTTTAGGTTAGCAATCGAGATACCTTTTCTATTAGTAATAAATCATAATGAATGAAAGAAGCAGAATGTTGTGTGTTCGTATATTTATACTGTCCCTAACGTAGCTCGTTGTAGTCTTTCCCTCTTGGGCTCTAACGTTAAACACTCACAGTTTACGACAATCAGATATAGCGCTCTCTTTCACACTTTAAGGTCTAAGATGAAACACAGAATAAAAAAATATCTAAGAAGCGTCGACTGTAAAGTTGTAACAGCCTGTATTGTGCTTTGTAAGTGATCTTTTGATTTCCGCTAGGTTTCGTGGTTCCCGTTACATAAAGCTCGTATCTATGGTCGAGTAGGTACCAACCACCCCGGTGCCCTGCCCCGGTACCGGGGTCGTTGGGAAAAAATTGTTTCATCGACCCCGGTAGAACGGCCCCGTTACGTCACCGAGGTGGTTGGCACTAAATAAGTACGTACCTTAGAAAAAATATCAAAAAAACCCCTATTCTCAAGATTTTGCTGTATGTTTATTATTAAGAAAACTAATGGTAATTTTAATATCTTAGAGATTCATGACACAACAGAACGTCCTCCACGATCTACAGGAGCCATCCCTAAGAGTAAGTAGCTTCAACTTTTCAACAAAATAATAAAAATATAGGTATTTTAAAATAGAGACGAGCCATTTGGTGTAATGGTCGAGTAGTCGGCTATTTCACCAAAGGTCGCGGGTTCGATCCCCGCACGGTACAAACATTTGTGTGCATGAACATGTCTGTTTGTATCGGTCTGGGTGTTTCTATCTATGATATGTATTTATTTACAAAAAAAAGTATATGTATAAGTAATGTTTATCCGTTGTCTGGCACCCATAGCACAAGCTAATGCTTAGTTTGGGGCTAGACGGCGCTGTGTGAATAATGTCCAAAGATGTCCAAAAGATATTTATATAAAAAAAATATGTTTTTCATGTTCTATTTAAATATTTTATCTAATTCATAGTAATGCAATTAAACCGTTTCGAATAGTTTTAATTTTTCTTAAAAACACAATTGTTTTCAAATCTAAGATTTTTATTCATTTAACCAAAATTAGGTTCTAATTGATTCAATTTTGTCACACAGAAAAAATCGACATCAAAGCACATGCTGGACCGAGCGGTAAGTAATATGTAATCATCACATAGTACACACCTAAGTAAATAATACTACAAGTTTAAACCGGAAAAATATTATGCTTAAAAAGAGGATAATAATGATATTTGTTCATCCTTCATCTGTTATAATAATGAGATAATTAAAACCTTAATAAGTTTATGCAAGGTTTATGTTACATCCTCTTTAACATAAAGTCATTGTATAAAAACACTGTTTAAGCGCCTAAAACTATCGATTTAGAAAGCATTTTGTTTTAACTTGATCTCTATAATTAATGAGATTTTCTTTTGTACACAGAAGTTTCTGGCACTACCAGCTTGAATAGAAACGCACGTGGCCGACGACGTAAGTAACATTCTTATTCATTTATTCACTATAAATATCAACAAAATATTAATATTTACTGTTGCGCTTTATAGAAAAAAATTGTTATAATAAACATTTCATTCACCAACAGGCACAAGGCGTGACCAACCGAGACGTGCTTCAGCGCCGCCCGATCCCAATCGCAGTGGTATGAATTTTATTATCTTAATATACACGTCATTTTCAAAAATCAAACTAATTTTATATTAGGTACTGTTTTGCACAACTGAACCTGTGAAAAAAAAAAGAGACCCGTTTATTTATTGTTGCACGCACTATGTGAAACAGCACATAATATTTTTTTTTTTTTAACTTACCTTCTTCTACACTTTGACAGATTCTACAACCTCACCTACGGCAGGATCATCTGGTAAGTATCATTATTTTTTCTGTTATTCAATAATCTATTTCGTTAAATTATAGAACCCAAACTCATCTTCATTAAGTCCCTCTTTAAGCTCTGAGTCTATAGTATATCCTCAATCCTTATTAAACTTTTTGTTTACTTCATTGAAAATTCTTACCTGTCTGTTATTAATTTAAAGGACATGTTCCACGAATGTATAGAGCCCCGGCCTGGACATAGTACATATACAATTAAAAATTAATTTAATTAAATAAAAGTATTTTATTTAATATTCCGGCTCATTTTGGCTTAAATAATTGGTGAAAAAATAATGGAAAAAATATTAAATAAACATATGTAACGCAGGCAACACGCCCCACAATCATATTGACATTTGACGTCTCATAGAAGTCATTCGAAAAACTATGTCGAAAAAATATAAATGAAAAATCAAAAAGTTTTGCCTTAATTGCAAATAATTTTTTTTCAAACATTATTATTTTATTTAACATTTTATTCAATGAGATTTATAAAAAATAATAGTAACTATTTATGTAATACACTTTATTTGGAATTGACATTGAACCGTATACTTCAAGCTAAGTTTCGGAACAGACTTATAGTGAAATATTTAACGCCTGATAAAAGAAAAAGTGAGAATGTCATGATTGACGTTTGCAAATCTGTGAAATTCTTGCAATCAATTTTCAGCTTTATGTCTATTGCAAAGAAATTCTATTCAAGTGAGACTTTTTAAGCGTTGCAAAAATTGATCCGTAGCTCACTGAACAGTAAAATTTTACTTTTAAAATTAAACTGCAATTAAAGTACTGAAAATATATTATACACTTTACTATTTTTACCTGATTTCTAGATTTTTCCTCAATTTTGAAGAATGTGTACCATGTGCAGGCCGGATATGGAACATCTCCTTTGTGAAAGGTGCTTGCTTATACTCGTAGATTGATCTATCTTCTTGCTAATATATTTTTTACAATTTTGAGTATTTTTTTTTATTAGTAAAAAGTAAAAAAGGTCCTCGAGTGGTGGCCACGTACCGGGAAACGCAGCCGTGGTAGGCCTCCCACAAGGTGGACCGATGATCTCATAAAGATCGCCGGAATCCACTGGATGCGGGTGGCGCAGGACCGATCGGTTTGGAGATCCTTGGGGGAGGCCTATGTCCAGCAGTGGACGTCGTTTGGCTGAAATGATGATGATGATGATGATGAAAAAAATCCTAATATTATTGTTAGTTAAGAAGATCATCCCTAATCATAATATAATTGTTTCAATGCAGATTCGCAGCATCGGCGA
Organism: Mecyna flavalis; assembly: GCA_949319885.1. Lineage (NCBI taxonomy): Eukaryota > Metazoa > Arthropoda > Insecta > Lepidoptera > Crambidae > Mecyna > Mecyna flavalis. The sequence goes on from OX439425.1 coordinate 8,740,135, forward strand.
CGTTCTGTTCCCGAGAAGCATGGGCAATGTGATCAATTTGGTGATTATGCACATCATTAATTGCATTATTTATCATACAGATGTTAAATAAGTTTTTTGTACAACATAGAACCAGGTGTGCCCTAACTGGTTTTATCAATCTTATTGTACTCGTAATAAATAATTTTAAATATAATGAATTTTATTCTGAATGTAGCACACATTTCAATCTACTAAAAACACTCTTTTTCTAATTTTCACTTTGTAAATATAATTACTAATATTCTTGTACAAAGAGACCTGATTTAAACATTTTTAATTGCGATGTCAGTAGAGCTATTTTCTTTTATGTCGCATTATTCTTTCATTCATAAAATTATTACCAGATTTTGTCCGGAGGCTATATTATGGTTCCTCACCAGGCTGACTTTAATTTAAAAAGAGACAACTGTATTTTTTAACATTTTTTACAAAAAAATTTTGGTCCGTTCTCTAGTCCGCGTTTCTTTTATGTAGGTAAATATCATTGATATTGTTTATATTTTTTCCTCAAGGTCTCGTACCCGTTCGCCGAATTATATTCGGAAACACCTGTAAGTATAAATAAGTATAATACTTATACATATTCATCCCTTTATAATTCTACTACGAATTTATTATAATCATATAATCTCTTATCTAGGTGACCCAACACCCAAACCTTGCAATTGCATCACCGCTCACAAGGATTGTCAACTATACATTATTAGTACGTATCAATATTATTTTAATACGCTTTTTTATCTCTGTTATACAGCGAGTATATAGAGCGAGAATTTGTAGACGGAAAATATATTTTTTTTTGAGAAATGTTAAGTATCTTATTTTAATTGCCAATCGTGATGAAATTTAATAATGACTAATTAAATTATCAAAATCATACTTAGCTATTTTATAAATCACAATTTTCATTCGTCACAATATTGATTCTGTTTGGGAAAGCTACATTTTTTATTTACTTTAATTAATTTTATCTCTTAAAATTAAATAATTTTCGTAAAACATCCGTGATTTATTATTTTGTACTGAACATTAATTCCACTAATTAAATTATCAAAATCATAGGTACTTAGCTATTTTATAAATCACAATTTTCATTCGTCACAATATTGATTCTGTTTGGGAAAGCTACATTTTTTATTTACTTTAATTAATTTTATCTCTTAAAAATAAATAAATCTTCGTAAAACATCCGTGATTTATTATTTTGTATTTATTGCATCTACAGATATACCTAGGGAAAAGAAAGGTACAACAATTTCAATATTAATATTTAATTTAACTTTCCTGAATAAACAGGAACTGAAAGATATTTAACTAATTTTATTATCTGCAGCCTGAAGTTCGTTATGAAATAAAAAACAAAATAATGTTATGTGATATTTGTTTTTAGAAATCCGGGAGCGCCCTACATACCGCCCTGGAGCAGTTGGTGTGTACTCATTTTTTATGAATGTTACTTATTATAGCGACAGCGAAAAGAGATTTTATTTTGTTTAACTTTGTTACGTATGGAATTTACTTATTAAAAACATTTTATTTAACTTTGTGACAATATTAACTTTACTTATTATAACGTCAGCGAAAAGAGATCTCATTTTGTAAAACTTTGTGGTGGCATGGACGGTTTATGGAACACTGCCTACATTTATCTTTAAAAAAAATTGTTTCTCTCAAGGTCACGCACTACGAGCTCGTTTAGCGCAAGAAGAAGAAGATGAGCTACGAGCGAATCGCGAGATTGTCCACGAGGATATTCAAGAAGCATCTACTTCAAGAACACGGACAGAGGCTGTCTGCGAAGAGATGCAAATGTCAGCTACATCGAGAACAAGGACAGAGAATATCCACGAGCAGACGCAAACGTCACCAACAAGAATGGTTGACGGCTCACGCTTCGCAGTAACAATAGGTGAGTACATTTAGACTTTTTTTATACCACAACAGTTGGCAGAAAGACTCGCAGCCTGCCTGATAGTAAGCAGTAACTACGGCCTATTCCATTGAGGGACACTTCATCAGGAAGCGTCGCACAATGTGCTGCCAGACTGTAGACTTCTGTGATCTTCAAGCCTTAAGTTTCAAGATTTAGGCATAACCTCAAGAAGCGAGCATATTCTACCCTTAAAGGCGGGCAACGCGTCTGCGACCCCACGGTGTTCTCGGGTGAAGCCAAGTGATTTAAGTCGCACCGTTTGGTGTACCTACTTAAATCACCCAGGTGATTTAGGTCTGGTCATTTAAGTGGAACGATTCGGATGCTTATGGGCAGCGGTGATCACTTACCATCAGGGGACCCACTTGCTCGTTTGCCTCCCTACAATAAAAAAAAACGACGGGTTGCACTCCGGGAGTGCCGGCAGAAGTGAAAACCTGAATATTAACGTTGTGCATTTTTGATATGTATTTTGGAATGGTTAGGGATTTAATTGATTGGTAGAGGTATAAAAGTACTATCATTTATATACATTATGAAAAGAAATGTGAGTTAAACATTGCGACACATTAATAATATTCATGTGGATTATGAAACACGTTTGCTTCTTAATGCGTACTATATCGTTTCTTAAATGTGAAATCGAATGAAATATATTTTAACAGAAATAAACCCAATGCAGTGGCGTAGCTACCTAGGGGCTAGGCGGGGCAGTGCCCCGGGGCCCTCAAGCTCAGGGGGCCCTCGAACTCATACCAGAAAATCTCGATCGAACAGAACTTTTGAAAATTTCTCCCATTTTCAAAATAAATATGACAGGTTGCAACCAGACTTAAATCATGGTACAATTATAACTCAGTTGAGAGAAATTAGAAATTTATGCCTTCAGAATTCCCCTAAATTCTTTCTGTGGGTTGGCAGTGTTGTCAATTTCACGGATAGCGATATGTGCGTTTTATTATTCATTGATGTGCGTTTTATTGTGAATTCGAGTCAAGATTTTTTTTCAAGAACGATTGAAAAATTTATGCTGTATCAGGAGTAAGTTTAGTAAGCTAATGTCAATAAACTTTTTAGTACTATCAGATTTAAAATATACTAAATCTATGGATTTAAATGCTATTAAGACAATACCTTTTGGTATTGAGCGACAAATGACGTTAACTGCGCCTGTCCGTAACGTTAGCAACGCATTATTTTGTCAGTGTTTGTGTCAGTCATCCATCACTGTCGTTAACGCAGCTCCAAAAGGTATTATCCTAATAGCATCTGAACCGGATAGTAGTGGTTCGATTTTAGTACCACTCATATTGATGTCCGTTACGTATATAATAATAAACCATGTCAAATCTATAGATTTCGGCTAATCATTGTATAACGCGAAATATCGTGAATAAATGTAATAATTGTAATTTATGTTGTTACTGTTTAATAAATTTTATTACCTGCTCTGCAGTGCACGAAAAAGAGCTGATGATAAAGTAGCTTAGCATTTTTTAAGTACTTATTAGTATATTTAATATTTTTACTTGATAAAACCTAACCCCTCTTATTACAAAAAAACATCGCTAAAACAGGTTTAGAACTGTACTAGTTAGTACAGGTACCAAGTCCGGACTATTTTTAAAAACCTTCCTTATTACAAAACAAATATGTACCTACCAACTTCAGAATAATTTATTGGTACTAACTCGTTCAGTGCGTTTCATTTTACAAGACTTTGTTTCATGACATGTTTTAAAATCTTTAAATAAGATAGTAAAAATAATAATTCTTTATTTATAAATGTGTTTTGGTAATGTAAGAAAAAGTAACATAATATTTTGAATTTTCTGTTCACAAATTAAATAATTCTTTTCAAAGTCTTTCTATACGTAGAACGGAGCGAAATATTAAAAGTGTTATCGTTTTGACGTTTGAAAGTTAGACCATTGTAAATAGGGGCATCGGCGGACTTACGTGGGTCTAACTTTAGTACTCGAAATGAAGTAAAACTTCGTTTTGTAATAGTCTTAGGCGTAAGTGTAGTACCTACTAAGCCCGGTAACATTTTTAAACCATGTTTTGTAATATGAGGGAACCAGTTTAAATAGCAGTGGGGCCCCATTTTTTGATTTGCCCCAGGGCCCTTGGCTACCTAGCTACGCCACTGACCCAATGGAGCGGGTCCGATCCTGTATACAGTACGGAGGAGACATGGAAGTTCCAAGTCCATTGTTAGGTAAGTTGTAGGTTAGCTCTTTAATTCATAGGTAACTTAGTGAGGGCCTAAGTAAGAAATAAAGAAAGAAAGAAGTTTAAGAAATTTTTACAAGTAATGCATCAAGAGAGAGTACAGCTAAAGATATATAAGTAAGGTTATCCTACCTATATAATATTATTATCCGTATTTTATTCCTTTTCTTGCAAACGGGAAGATGCACCCGATGAATTTAACGGTAAGTACAAGTAAACTTTTATCACCTATTATCTCGTAAATTCGAATAATTAGTAAAACCATTAATTAATATTAAGATATACAGGGTGTTAGGTAACCCGAGGGACATATTTAAGGAGAGTATTCAGAATCCGCTTTAGAGTCCAATTCGCTATAAAAATATATCCTTAATTTTTTTCATAATTATCCTAATAATTTATGTATGCATGAACTACCTAAAAATCCCCGTGTGCAGAGCGGCCGTTTACGCCCAAAACTCAAATTGTACGCGATTACAATTTGAGTCGTACTTGAACGAGTGCACGAAATAGGTACTGTGAAGGAAAGAGTGCCCGCACGTTACGCGGATTTTCATGTTTCGACAGGTTATTGACAGATATTTACCAGAGTTTTTATTGATTTATACTTATTTTGTTATATGAAGGCATGAACTATTTGGGGTTTAAATATGTCCCTCGCATTTCCTGCCATACTGTATAAGTAAGGTTATCCTGTATAATATTATAATCCGTATTTTATCCCTTTTCTTGCAAACGGGAAGATGCACCCAATGAATTTAACGGTAAGTACAAGTAAACTTTTATCACCTATTATCTCGTAAATTCGAATAATTAGTAAAACCATAAATTAATATTGACAATATTACTTATAAGACAAGTTACGGCAACTCTACTTACACCTTAAACTTACACTCATACTGTTTGCGCCTAGTGCCCGTTCCCTTTCTCCCTCTATCCCTTTATCCTCATTCACCCCATTCCTGGGACGTGAGTAGACCATAAATCGTTGGGTACGGTCTGAAAGCAGCGGCAGTTGACATTCCGCTGCAACTTCACTCTGCGAGCAAGGCACGCACGCCACCTCGCGGCGGTGTCGCTTCGAGTTCGTTCGCACTCGCACGCGCTAATTCGATCATCAATATCGTTAAACCAAAAACTCCGCGCCCCACTGCTTCGTGTGCCGCATATCCCCGGGGAAAGAAGAAGGAAGAAAGCAGGAAGCAGATCCACATAATCAAGGTTAGTCTATTCACGTGTTCCATCCCTTCCCGCCTGTTCCCGATTATCCCTGGTCCCAACGGTCCTTCGAACAACCCTTATCGCTCACCCCGCTCGCATCCACATACAGAGACAGAAACCAACACACCAAATTAATTTTCTCATACTGTACAGTGAACATACCTTGTTATTTTGCGTACAATAAATAATATACTTATTTTGATTTTATCGTTTTCTTTTCTACTATTTACTCTGTAGTAATAGTCATTTGTCATCACGTGAACCAGATGCTCATTATGCCTTAAATCTCACAGTAGGTAACCTTTAGATTACTTCTGGGGCTTAGTCGTTTTGTTTCCACATCTAACTTCATCTTATTTAGCATTAGAAAAAACGAAATTGTGTCAAGCGAAAATTAATATTAAAAATGTCAAATTCACACACTTCCGATTTTAATTACCCATTATTGTGATCGTTTATTTTATTATTTTCAATATTTAAATACTAAAATTTCGATTTTTACAACAAAAATAATAATATAACAAAAAATAAACTAATCATCGTAAAAAGTTTGCACTATAAAAGACCTCAAGAAGCAGAGATTCCAAACATGAAACGGGAATGTACGACAAAATGAAAAAGTGCATGTCAATGTTAAAACCATTGATAGTGTATAGAGTGCGATTTAGTTTTGTTTTAGTCAAAACTACATATTAACGTGATTTTTAAGTGGGCGTTTTTATCGTGGGCCGTGGCCGCCGTTTGTCAAAACGTCAAAGTTTACGACCACTCCTTCTTTGTTTTTTTAATTTCTAATGCTAAATAAAACTATAATATGTAGGGTTTAGGTTTACTGGGGATTTTCCACACTTAGCCTCTAAGGCGAGCCATTTACATCCATGCTACTTGTGCACCATCTTACTTTATTGACACCATTGATCTTATAATATCTTTCAAAGTGCATGCACACGGAACTGAGGCACAAGGCCAGTCTGCTCTCGGCCCTGCACGCAGGCAAACGGTCATACGACTTAATGCACCTGCAGACCCAAGGGAAGATGTGCGTGCGCCCAGATGTAAGTATCCGACATTTTCCAATCAGCGCTTCCTATATTATAAAAAAATATTATAAAAAACATTGATTTCTATGAATCAGACCAATTGGATCTCGGCTACACAGCCATTCGGCTGTGCAGATATTCTTGATATTTCCGTCAACTCCGAGCTAGTGGTAAACATAGAAATATTATTATGTGGTAAATAAGAAAATGGTTCGAATATGCGTGCCAAGTTCGTAACCTCCTCCACATTCAAAGTGACGATGTTGATGTTATTTGACAGATGCATTATCACGAACTAATCTGTCAGTGGTGAACCATTATTTTATTAAATTGCTTGCAGGAAGCGATGTCGAACAAGACGCGGAAAGAAGAGTGCGATTTAGTTTTGTTTTAGTTAAAACTACTTATTAACGTGATTTTTAAGTGGGCGTTTTTATCGTAGGCCGTGGCCGCCGTTTGTCAAAACGTCAAAGTTTACGACCACTCCTTCTTTGTTTTTTTAATTTCTAATGCTAAATAAAACTATAATCCTTTAATAATGTTGACTTTGACATTTTACTCGGTTTACTTCTTTCTCTTAACATATCTCCAACGGCCACTGGTTTCGTAGTTACCTGCATGGACGCCGGCAGCAGATAAGTGCAGAGGATCGGCAATCCGATTGGTGTGATATCAGCGCCGGTGTTCCGCAGGGTGGCGTACTGTCTCCCCTTTTATTTGCTATTTTTATTAACTCTGTTACTCAAAATCTCTCCTCTTCTTATCATCTATATGCAGACGATCTCCAAATATATTCACAGGGTAGCCTCAGTAATCTCGGAACAGTTGTTGAGAGCATTAACACTGATTTAAACCGCATTTCTGTTTGGAGCAGATCATTCGGGCTCACGGTTAACCCTAATAAAACGCAAGTGATTGTATTGGGCGGTAAAAATCTTTTATCCAGGATTGTCTGGAGTAATTTGCCTCCAATCATTTTTGACGGAATCCAAATTCCATTCAGTAAAGTTGTAAAAAATCTTGGCATTTATGTAATTTTGGCATCTATCTTGGGTTCATCAAGTGGCTGAGGTTAGCAGGAAGATATTTGCTGCAGCAAGATCTTTAAATAGGCTGCGTAACTTTCTGCCCATTCCCACCAAAATTGCTCTTGTACAAGCATTACTTCTTCCAATACTCGACTACGCAGAGTGTAGCTATCTTGACCTTAACGAAAATCTCTTAAATAAGCTTGAGCGTCTCCAAAATTTTTGCATCCGCATCATTTTTGGATTGCGCAAGTATGACCATGTTTCCGTTTACCGATCTCAGCTGAAATGGCTTCCCATCCGTCGTCGGCGTGACGCTCATGCTCTATTCTTTTTGTATTCCATACTTTTTAACCCAAAGTACCCTCGTTATCTTAGTGAGCGATTTAAGTTTCTGCAACCTGCTAGCGGTCATATGCGATCTTCCAATTCTCTTCATCTGCTGTGTCCTCCTCACTCTTCTCATTTCTACGCGCAGTCCTTCACCGTTCAGTCCATTCGTCTGTGGAATTCTTTACCACTCATGATCCGTCAATCCGAGTCATTGGCTATTTTTAAAACTCGAGTAAAAGCTCATTTCCTTGCACTCTGAAACTTTTGCTATCTTACAATTTCTCTTTTGTGTATGTATAATAATGTAGGTTTATGTATGTATATTAATATATTTGTGGATATAATTACGTGTATGTATGTTTATGAATTTGTGTATAAATAAATAAATATTTTGTTTACATGATTATGTTAATTAAATAAAGTAACTTACTCTTTTTTATCCAAATTGCATTGATATACCCATTCTTTCGGTAGTCCTTTACTTGGGGGTTGTCTGGTAGAGATCGCTTCAAGCGATAAGACCGCCTATATTGTTCACAATTTTGTTCTTTTTATTGTAATTTTTATTTGTTTTGTGTGCATTATAGAATATTTATGTTATGTTATGTTATGTTATAATATGTAGGGTTTAGGTTTACTGGGGATTTTCCACACTTAGCCTCTAAGGCGAGCCATTTACATCCATGCTACTTGTGCACCATCTTACTTTATTGACACCATTGATCTTATAATATCTTTCAAAGTGCATGCACACGGAACTGAGGCACAAGGCCAGTCTGCTCTCGGCCCTGCACGCAGGCAAACGGTCATACGACTTAATGCACCTGCAGACCCAAGTCCATTGTTAGGTAAGTTGTAGGTTAGCTCTTTAATTCATAGGTAACTTAGTGAGGGCCTAAGTAAGAAATAAAGAAAGAAAGAAGTTTAAGAAATTTTTACAAGTAATGCATCAAGAGAGAGTACAGCTAAAGATATACATATAAGTAAGGATATCCTACCTATATAATATTATTATCCGTATTTTATTCCTTTTCTTGCAAACGGGAAGATGCACCCGATGAATTTAACGGTAAGTACAAGTAAACTTTTATCACCTATTATGTATCTCGTAAATTCGAATAATTAGTAAAACCATTAATTAATATTAAGATATACAGGGTGTTAGGTAACCCGAGGGACATATTTAAGGAGAGTATTCAGAATCCGCTTTAGAGTCCAATTCGCTATAAAAAATATATCCTTAATTTTTTTCATAATTATCCTAATAATTTATGTATGCATGAACTACCTAAAAATCCCCGTGTGCAGAGCGGCCGTTTACGCCCAAAACTCAAATTGTACGCGATTACAATTTGAGTCGTACTTGAACGAGTGCACGAAATAGGTACTGTGAAGGAAAGAGTGCCCGCACGTTACGCGGATTTTCATGTTTCGACAGGTTATTGACAGATATTTACCAGAGTTTTTATTGATTTATACTTATTTTGTTATATGAAGGCATGAACTATTTGGGGTTTAAATATGTCCCTCGCATTTCCTGCCATACTGTATAAGTAAGGTTATCCTGTATAATATTATAATCCGTATTTTATCCCTTTTCTTGCAAACGGGAAGATGCACCCGATGAATTTAACGGTAAGTACAAGTAAACTTTTATCACCTATTATCTCGTAAATTCGAATAATTAGTAAAACCATAAATTAATATTGACAATATTACTTATAAGACAAGTTACGGCAACTCTACTTACACCTTAAACTTACACTCATACTGTTTGCGCCTAGTGCCCGTTCCCTTTCTCCCTCTATCCCTTTATCCTCATTCACCCCATTCCTGGGACGTGAGTAGACCATAAATCGTTGGGTACGGTCTGAAAGCAGCGGCAGTTGACATTCCGCTGCAACTTCACTCTGCGAGCAAGGCACGCACGCCACCTCGCGGCGGTGTCGCTTCGAGTTCGTTCGCACTCGCACGCGCTAATTCGATCATCAATATCGTTAAACCAAAAACTCCGCGCCCCACTCGTAAAATAACCCTCAAAAGTGCTTCGTGTGC